>JAWHQI010000335.1:12500-1212500 GCA_033032865.1 Dactylorhiza incarnata
TCTAACAAAACTCCATTTCTCAGAAACAGCTCTTTTTCAAAACTCCATTTCTGATCAGCAACTTTTCATTAGCAACAGCCCAACCAAACGCACCTTAAAAGGAAGTGTGCAGCTGAGAAAGAGCAGCCACAAAAAGTAATTCAGAGTGATGATGGCGGGAAGGCCATCGTAGTATCTGGGCCATCAACTTCCAAGGGTAAGATTTCCGCTGGTCTGGGGTCCGTGGAGGAGGCGTTAGCGCAGATGAGAGACTATTATGTCACTGAGCATATGGGAGAACATGAAGGCTCAGCGTAAACCGCGATGTTGGAGAGCCCAGGGGAACTGCGGGCACAACTGGATTATCTCGGCGTCCTTCCAGTGGGTTCCTCATTCTGCCCAGGCGCGAGAGATTAGGATACTATCCATTTCACGGTCCTGATCAAATGTTTCTTGATCCAACGGGTTCAGTTTTTCCCATACTTTTATAGTTTTTTTAATCCAAAAAATCTGGACCACGGGATATATATTAAAGTGCTTTGGACCACTAGATGATGAAATGGCTCCCCGGATCCAGGCGCGAGTAGGTTGTCATCCCTCCATTAGTAAGGCGATGTGTAACGAGTGCCCGCTGACTCATGGACAATTGCATGAGCGGCGGATGCTGGGCGAACTGTCGCAATGGGTATACCGGCCTCCAGCGAAATGACCCTGAGCGGAGGATTAAATTCTGTGTGTGAATTCCCGGGATGACTTTCGCTGCTATGTGCATGATCGACTTCAGCGAGTTCGCTCCTGCTCGGTATAGGGTTATATGTGGCTGATTCAGCAAACCTATCTGACGCCTTTGCACACTCCTTTGGAGAATCCTTTGTTGGAGAACTTGACTCACTCGGTTCCTGAGGAGACAATTACCTGCCTTTGGATTAGCCTTATAATAATATGAAATTCATTAAGGCTTACCTCTGATGCCATGGTTTCTTTTGCATAGACCGCCCCAAAGGTGTACATGCATGGAGTTGGAATCCTTGTGGAGGGAACTGTAGGCCTCATGGGAGCGGGAAAGCAACTTAGAGAAGGAGATCGATGGAGGCCTCGCGAGCGCGGCCTAATGGCCTAGAGAAGGAGGTGGAGACCTTAAGAAACATGTCTCAGCGCTTATCTCGGGGGCTCCCAATTCAAGTGATCGCAGGTCGGCACATCTTCGGGGTCGCAATCGCAACCACCCTCTAGAAGACACATTTGACTGATATGTAGCGAGGGCCCGGGAGGATATGCGAGCTCTAAATGGCGCTGAGTTAAATAAGGTTGGCAGTTGCGCACACTGCGTTCGCCAAAGTCGCGGATGGCTTAGCGCACTTGGGTGTTGAGCGAGCACCTTCCCTGAAAATTAAGATGTTGTGAGCGTTGTGAGGAAAGACAGTCATTTGACCTTGTAATAATTAATAACCTTTCTGCCTGTACTTCATGTGGTTACGCGCTTAACTATTTTCATTTAAACACATTCTATCTTTGGTGTTATTGTTTCGGAATCTGGAATATCTGTGCTGAGTTGCGGCGAATTCTCTGCTTGGTGTGAATGATTGTGTTGTTTATCCATGCAGGTGACAGGACCTTTGTGTGGTGGCAATTACTAGCGGCAATCGCCCAGACTTGCGGCTCGCAGTGTTTTAGTTTTTGAAGCGAAGAGTACCGTGCCTTTCTATAAATAGGGACGATCTTACCTTCATTTATTACTTGACCTATGCGAGAGAATTGAAGCAAGATGGCGTAGACAAAGGGAGCGGCCTCTAAGCGAACAGATCCGCGGTTATCTTCATGAGCTGCGAACCTTATCGCTCATCAATTTCTTACTTTGATTTTTCTCTTTTCCTGTCACGGAACCCGATAGATGAGGGATATACAGTGCGGTTATCGAAGGGAGAGGAGTAGTTTACAACCATCTTCAAGGATTAACTGATAGTCCACTTTGATCACTTTGATGCGGGTTTGTTGAAACCGATTCCTCGGCCTCTTGTGGAGCTCGGGGCCCTCACCGAAATGAGGGGCAGCTAGCCCTTACTGATCCCTCGGAGAGGGTAGACTGAAGACTAGAAAGAAAACTAAGACCTTAGTCACAGCGAGGAGGTCCCTCCACTAACCCGGAAGATAGTTGAGCGCTTCCCCTCCCAAGCCAAAGCTGAGACTCGGGCACCTTGGAGAGCTCTGGAAATGCTAACCAAAGAAAGCCTCAGGAGAGAGAAGCTGAAGTGAAGTCCTCTCCAAAGGTGCCCTTGAGGTCTTATTTATAGGCTTCCTGATCTGGCCTGCAAATAGCAGGATCCCGCCTCCTGATTTTACTATCTGCACCCCAAATGGGTCTGCTAACAGCCAAACTCCGCTGTTTGGAGAGGCTAAAGGCAGGCCACCAAGGGTAAAAGGGTAATTGGGCCTTATCAACTTATGGGCAAGGAACTGCGAGAACTTGACTGCTGAAGCTCTCGCGGGTCCCCTCGCGATGCCTCTTATAGGTGATCGCCCTGCGAGGACCTCGCCAGCCGATTCTGGCGGTATCTGCCGAGGTCCGGTCTCGCGAGCCCCTCCTGCGAGACCGCCTCTGAACTTCGTCGAGTTCAACCCCCCTTCGCCGAATGCAGTCACTTCGCCGATCGCAGACAAGGTCAACGGATGCCGAACGTTAGGTTGCTCGCTGTCCGCTGAGACGGGCGGTTCGTCAACCGCTGTTATAGAATATATTTTGTTCGTCGGGCGCCCTCCGACGAATGCTGAGCTCCGTTCGACATTTGTCGAGCGCAGAATTGAGCTCGCTGGAAGCTGAGGCTCTGAGCTCGCGAGCCTTCCTGCGAGATCGCCCACTAACTTTGTCGCGCATTGAACACGTTTCGCCGAACTCCTCTTTACTGAACAAGGGGTCTCTTCCGCCAGCGGCCTGCGAGGTATTGGTTTGCCCGCCCTCGCTTGGCTCAGTCCTTTGGAAGATATTTGCCGAGGTCTGGATCTCGCGACTCCTCTTGCGAGACCGTCCCTTTGGCTTTGATGAGCATAGAACATTTCGTCGACTGCTGATGATTTCGCCGAACAGGGGCGAGCTCGACGACCACAGGTGGGCTCGATGAACTCGGGAGAGTTCGTCGAACGCAGTATCCCTCTCGTCGCGAACTCTGGAAACTTCTTTAAATTGCCTGCGGGTGTTTATCTCGCCTACCCTTCTCGCTCGCCTCTCAGCGAGCCCTCCGAGAGGGATTTCTCTCTGATCCCTCTCGCGAGGTCTTCGGCCCTAAGGCCTCCCTCTCTTATTGCTTCATCTCGTTGCCTTCCCACACCGCGCTTCCTCGCCTGGCGAATATCAGGGTTGTACACAATCCCCGCTCTTCGCGAGGCTATTTAGGCTCGCGAAGAAACATCCAACCTGTGGTATTCGCCAGCCCCTTGATGATCTGTCAGGAATCTTGGGTAGGGCCCACCCCGAGGGATAAATATCGTCTCGAGTCCTTAGTGGCGTGCGCCGCCACTCCCTTTTCTTTCTTTTTTGCCCTGTACTGTAGCTGCCAGGAGATGCCGCTTTCTGAAGAAGTTGAGGCTCGCCTGAGGGCTGTAAGAGCCGGCGGGTTACCTTCTATGACTAAGGTCCCCGCCTGGATGAGCCGGCCGCCTCCCGCTCAATCGCCGAAGACCAAGAAGGCGAAGGCGGTTTGCCGAACCGGGGACGGTTCCGTGTTGCTGGACTCCTCCCCGGATAGCCGTCCCCATGAGAAGGTATGATCTACCCCTCAGCTTAAGCCAATATGTTTGCCCGTGATTCATGCCTGCTCGCAGGATGCTGTGCCGAACGAGGACGCTGGCGAACCTGCTGGTGGGTCTCGCAAAAGTCCGTATGTGGATACAAATCTCGCTGGGAAAAATGTCGCAGGTACGCCCTTAATCTCGCATGCCAGCCCTCCTTTTGTCAACCATCTGACCTTCATTCCATGCTTCTTACAGTCTCGCCCCGGAAGTCCCCGGCTCGCCGGGCATCGCGGCCTCCGTCTCCGCCTCCTCCCGACAAAATTATAGATAGGCCAGGGTTCCGACTCCTGACGAGCGAGGAGACCGGCGGCTCTGTACCGCCAAAGATCCCTCCGACCAATAGCGCAGCCTACCCTCCTGGTCTGGGTAAATCTCTCTACCCCCACTATGGTAACCTCTTCCAGGGCCGCCCTGAGACTTCTCGCCCCCCTCTGGGTAAGCGTTCCGACGGCCCCTTGCCCTGCGCGAGCTCAAGCGCGCTATCTAACCTTTCCATAATACTTCGCAGAGAATTCTGAAATTCCTCCTACCGATTCTGAGTTGGGCGACGACGAGATGTCCCCCCTTCCCGACCAAGTGGAAGACTTCTTAGGTGATCCGCGAGATCCAGAGATGATGAAACAACGAGCCGCAGAGTTGCTGAGAAAAGCATGGTCGGATGCTGATGGACCTTAACATGCAGGCGAGACGGGACAGAGAAGCCGCCGAGGATAGGCATGCTGTTTTGATGGAAGAATGTGCGAGGCTCCGGGACGTGAGACAACGCGATCACGATGAGAACGTCACGACGCCGGAGGCGCATATAGCGAGAATGAGGGATTACGCCTTCCTCATTGACCGGGAGGACCGCGCGGTCGAGGATTACTATAATTCTAGGGTACCGCCGCATTCTGGGTCACGAGGTGGGGGTAGGTGGAAATGGTTGCCCCGCGACTCTCGCTAACTCTTACGTTGTCGCAAACTATTATTACCTGTTAAATAGCGCCTTTATTTTAGACGATCTCGCAATGGTCTGCGACTTATATACTAGTTTTATCTCGTCTGATAATAATTACTAGCTTTTTATTAGTTCTCGCTCGCTGCTCATATGTCCGTTTCATTTTCATGCTATGTTGTGTTTGCGGGGGTCTCCGATCTCGCTGAACGTATCTCGTGGCGGCTCCCCGCCCCACTTCTTACGCCATTATGTTTGCTTGCGCTGTTCTTACAGAGATATTGCTTGTACTAACCTCGCGGGCCCTTCTCGCCCGCGGTCGTGATGTGATGTTTTTGGCTAACTGCGCTCGCCGGCGCTATGACTTCTTCCCACCCTTTTATTTTTGCTATAAATAGGTTGTCCTAGCTGAGTCAACCACCGCATTTACTGTCACCATTCTTCCTCCTCTGCTTCAGAGCTCTCGCTCCTTCTCGTTCTCGCTCTACTTCCTTTCTCGCAGATTTTTCGAAATGGGCGGCGATGCTAACGAGTCGGAGGGTCGGCGAAAGATTGCTAAGGCTTTCGCCGAGCATAGCTTCTCCCATTGCAACCTGACAGATGAGGAATACTTTAGCGCGGTCGCTGACTACATCACCCCTCCATTCGCGGCGCGTCGTCCCAGTGAGAACGACGTGATCAACGCGCCACTTGTCGACGAGCTGGCCATCCCCACCTCTCATTTCGCGGTCGGCTTGCGTCTTCCCCTGTGGCCGGAAGTTCGCCAGGTAATAATCGCTTTCGCTCGCTTCTCATTCTCTGCAGGTTAAGTTTCGCTCATTTTGTGAACTAATCCTTGTCTTCTTGCTGCTCGTCAGGTGCTCAAGCACTATGACATTGTTCCGGGCTAGCTTACCCCTAACGCCATGGCGGTGATCACAGCCTTCGCCTGCTACCTTCGCGAGGAGCGCATCGAGTTTAGCCTCTCGGCTTTTCGGAAACTGTTCTCGTTCCGCGCCTACAGGGACGGGACCGCCTACTTCGTGGGCTCAGGTCCTAAGGTTGACGAGACCGTCAACAAAGCCCACTTCTGGGCCCAAAAGTTCCTTTTCGTCAAGGCGAACTTCGGTAATATCCCGATCTCGCCAGTCCAGCACGGCGAGACCACCTACCGGCCCGCTGCCCTCGGAGGACACGACGCCCTCCTCTACCAGTTCTTCTGTAAGAAGAACTTTGAGGTTTTTCACCTCCGCCGCAACCTCGACAAGCTTCTTCCAGTGCTCGCTGGGGAAGGTAAGGATCTCGCTCTATCACTACAACCTTTTTTCTTTCAGTGACCTCGTATTTATTGAAATTTCAACCCTTTTTTAGGCGAGCGGGATCTTCCCATCCATCCCCCCTACGCGAGCAATCGGAAGACCGACGCTACCCTGGCTCTCGCGACCATGGGGGCGGAGGCTTGCCGGGGCGCCGTCACGCCAGGTGAGCCCTCTTCTCGCAAGAGACCGGGGACTTCCGGTAGCCATGCCATTCCCCCAAAATCTCCGCTGAAGAAAAAAGAGTAAGAAGAGCGGGATCTCGCTCGGCTCCTCGAAGGGGAAGGAGCCTCGCGAGATCGCTTTCGACGAGTTCGATCTCACCGTCCTTTCCGCGGGAGGGGAGGACGATGAGCCCTGCCAGGAGGCTTCCAGAACCTCCGTCCCGCCCATCCCCGTCAACCATTACAACTTCGGCCTCGGACAGAGGCGCCGGGATGAGACCGGCGAACTCTTGGTAAACTGGAAGCCTGGGAGACGAACCGGGTGGACATATCCACCATCCTTCCTTCCTGGGTGGAGAAGGAGACCATCAGCGGCCACGCCTTCAATCTTTCGTTTGTCCTTTATGGGTGCGAGGACGCGGGATCTTATAAAGACGAGACTGCGAGAACTCTCGCTTTCGAGAGCACGAGTTCTCAGTTGCGCTCCCTGCCGAGCTCGCCCATATGACGGGGAGGCGCTGCTTACAACTGGAGCTTCAGAACATGGAGCTCGCGAGGGCCTATCAGGGGCTTCTTGCCGAGAACGCGCAGCTGAAGGAGAAGCTGCTCGCCGCAGAGGGCAGTGTGGTGAGTTACCTATACCTCGTCACTCTCCTCTCCTTCGGCCACTTCATTTTCCTAACTTCTTTTACTTGCAGGATGTCGAGGCCGCCGGAAGAGCCGACGCTCGCTTTCAGGAATTGGAGGGGCGAGGTGGCCGGGCTGAAAGCCCTAAACTGCGACATCACCCGCGCCGTCGTTCCCCCCTTCTCCCCGCTGTCTGAAGGGAAGAGCGCCGGGCGCGAGATGAAGAAATCCGCTTGGAGTCTACCGAGTCAGCTCGCTACATCTTCCAGACGATGAAGGCAGTCGGCCTCCTAGCCGCGATGCGGCCGACATAACCCCTGGAGGACATCGTCCCGGAGCTTTTTATCCCGCTTCCGCCAGTGAAGAACAGCGATGACGAGGAAGGGTTCGCGAGCGATTCCTGAAGCTTGATAGTTTTTTATTTTATTTTGTTTTGTTTTGGGCTGGCGAGATCGCCGCCTATATAAATTAAACTGCGAAATGCATGGATGAATACTTTTTGGCCTTGTATCGTGTTCGCCCTTTCTGCTTTATTGTTTTTCGTGCTGATATCTCGTTCTCGCTTGCCTCGATATTCATTTTTATGTAGGTTATTCTCGCGATGATCGTTCCCGCATCTTACGTTATCGAACTGATAGGCATAGGACATTTTGGCTGCTCTGGACTTTCGCCATTTGCCTTAGGATTATCATCCCTTAGGTATGCATTTCTCTCTAGGTTTCGCGATGGTACTTTCCTTTTTGGCGAGGACTCGCCTCCTACCCTATGTCGGCGACCTTTCTGCCGAGCACCGGATACCCGGACGGCCCAGGGTTGATTCTCGTCACTCGCACACTATCGTGCGAAATATTTCTTCTCGCCGAGCGAGAAGGACCAGGTCAGTGCCGAAGGCTCTCCAACCTGATGCATTTCATCCTGACTTTATGAAGAACTCATCTCCTTGGCAACTTCCCTAGTGATCAACTTGCACCTCCCGTTTAGTGAGATCCCGGGAGCGGAATGGACCTGATGCCTTCCAGCATCGATGTTTGTCACCTTGTCAGCCTCTCCAGAGATCAACCTGAAACCCCCCGTCTAGTGAGAGCCCGGGAGCGGAATCGATCTGGGGCATTCCAGCATAAAAACTTGTCACCTTGCCAGCCTCTCCATAGATCAACCTGAAACCCCCCGTCTGGTGAGAGCTCGGGAGCGGAATCGATCTGGGGCATTCCAGCATAAAAACTTGTCACCTTGCCAGCCTCTCCAGAGATCAACCTGAAACCCCCCGTCTGGTGAGAGCCAGGGAGCGGAATCGATCTGGGGCATTCCAGCATAAAAACTTGTCATCCTGCCAGCCTCTCCAGAGATCAACCTGAAACCCCCCGTCTAGTGAGAGCCGGGAGCGGAATCGATCTGGGGCATTCCAGCATAAAAACTTGTCACCTTGCCAGCCTCTCCAGAGATCAACCTGAAACCCCCCGTCTAGTGAGAGCCCGGGAGCGGAATCGGTCTGGTGCATTCCAGCATACAAACTTGTCACCTTGCCATCCTCTCCAGAGATCAACCTGAAACCCCCCGTCTAGTGAGAGCCCGGGAGCGGAATCGATCGGGGGCATTCCAGCATAAACACTTGTCACCTTGCCTACCTTCGCATGACAACTATAAGTATCAACTGAAAAAGTAAAGTATTCAACCAACATCACAATAAAACTTTCAAGGGTAGAACCGCTTCAAATCGTCTCCACTTCTGACTCGGTCGAGAGGTACCCCTTCCATATCTTGGAGGTGATACCTCCCCCCCCCACCCCCCCCCCCCCCCCCCCCCCCCCCCCCCCGACTTGAGCACTTTGCTTACAATATATGGACCATCCCAATTTGGGTTGAGCTTACCTACGAGGCCCCTCTTCCGGCCGCAGTCGACCTTTTTCAAGACCAGATCTCCTTTCTGAAAGTGCTTTACTCGTATGTGCTTGTCAAAATATCGGGCCATTCGTCGCTTGATTTCCTCCTGCCTGATGGTGGCCTAGTCCCGGAGTTCTCCACCAGGTCCCAGGGATAGCCTTTTTCCTCGTCATTGGCCACCAGCCACTCTTCATTCCCCTCACCTGCGGCGATCGCTCTGGGGTCTTTACTTCGAACTCTATGGGAAGGACTGCTTCGGACCCATGAGAAAGTTTGAACGGGGTCTCTCCGGTGGCGGTGTTAGGGATAGTCCTCAGGGCCCAGAGAACGGATGGTAGCTGCTCCGCTCAGTTCCCCTGGAGGTTCTCTACTTTCTTCTTTAACAGGTTGACGATTATCTTGTTTGCCGCCTCCACCTGGCCGTTGCTTCTCGGATGGTGAACCGATGCGAACCTGAGGTCGATGCCGAGCTGGGTGCAGAAGCTAACAAATTCTTCGCTAGCAAACTGTGGCTCATTGTCCGTCACTATGGCCAGGGGGAGCCCGTGCCTGCGAATTATCTCTCCCCACACAAAATTCCTTACAACTTGAGATGTTACCTTGGCGAGCGCCTTCACTTCTACCCACTTGGAAAAGTAATCGATCATGACCAGCAAGAACCTTCTCTGGCCGCTAGCTTGAGGGAAAAGGCCAACTAGGTCCAACCCCCATATGGCAAAAGGCCAGGGAGCTGTGATGGTCCGAAGTCTCTGGGCTGGGAGGAGTTGGAGTGGAGCATAGATTTGGCACTTTGAACACCTCCTTGCGAACTCTGGCCGCATCTTTGCTGAGGGTGGTCCAGAAATAGCCTTGCCTCAACACCCTCCCCTCCAGGGTTCGGTTCCCGGAATGACTGCCACACTCCCCGGAGTGAATCTCCTCCAGGACTTTCGGGACCTCCTCCTCGGAAACACAACGGGCTAGGAGTCCCGAGAGAGTTTTCCTATATAGCCCTCCTGCATACAAGGAATAATAAGCTGACTTATACCTGAAGCGTCGCCCGTCTATGTCTCCTTCAGGGAGCTTCCCTGATGATAAGAAGGTGATGAAAGGATCCATCCACGAGGTCCGTTGATCTATCTCCATCAGTTCCCCCTCATCGATGGTGGGTCGGAAGAGTTCCGAAACTGTTCCGCCTTCTCGGGGACCGAACTTGGCTAGGAGGTCCGCGGGGGTGCTCTCCTCCCTCGGCACGTGTCTGATGGAGAAAGTGCGAAATCGCCCCATGACTCCCTTTGACCTTCTCCAGGTACCGCTGGAGAGTCGGATCCTTCGCTTCGAACTCTCCCCGGACTTGGCATGCCACCACCATGGAGTCCGTCGAGACATCCACATCTTGCACTCCCAGTTCCTGGGCCAGCCGGAGGCCCGCTATCACCGCCTCGTACTCAGCTTGGTTATTGGTAATCGGGAAGTGGATGTTCAGAGCTTGTTCGATCTTTGTACCTTGAGGTCTTACCAGGATGATTCCCCCTTCATAGGAGTGCCTTCTTGACGCACCATCCACCAACATCTTCCACGCCACTGGGGGAGCCGGTTCATGTTCCCCCACTTCGGATGTGTAGTCAGCCATGAAGTCCGCCGATGCTTGGTCCTTGATTGACGCCCTAGGGACGAACGTAATGTTGAACTCACTCAGCTCCACGGACCACTTCGCCAATCTTCCTGAGTGTTCTACCCCTTCCATGACTTTGCGAAGCGGGTGATCTGTTATCACTTTGATTGAATGTGTCTGAAAGTAGGGTCGAAGCCTCCGAGCCGCCACCACCAATGTGAAAGCCAACTTCTCCAAAATTGGGTACCGGAGCTCCGCCTTCTTCAGCACCCGGCTGACATAGTAGATAAGGAACTACTTTCTTCCTTCCTCTCGGATCAGTACTGAACTTACCGGTTCAAGTCCTACTCCCAGGTATAGGGATAGGTCTTCTCCTGATCTCGGCCCTTGAAGTAGGGGGGTTTGGGTGAGTTGCCCTTTCAAAGCCTGAAAAGCTCCCTCACACTCCGGGGTCCATTCGAATTTTTAATTGCCCCTCAGCACCTTGAAGAAGGGCGCACACTTCTCTCCCGCCTTGGAGAGGAACCTGCTAAGTCCGGCCAGCTTCCCCGTGAGGCTCTGAACCTCCTTCGGGCTTCTCGGCGATCCCAACTCCATTATCGCCTTGACCTTGTCTGGGTTAGGTTCCACCCCCGTCGGGGTGAGCAAGTGACCCAGGAATTTCCCTCGACTAGCCCCGAAGACACACTTCAAGGGGTTGAGTTTCATCTTATACCTTCGCAGGGTCCCAAACGTCTCCTCAAGGTCTCGGAGGTGAGACCCAAGGTCTAGGCTTTTTACCATGAGATCATCAACATAGACCTCTAAGTTTCTTCCCCTTTGTTCGCGAAAGACTGATCCATCATCCTTTGATATGTGGCACCTGCATTCTTGAGCCCGAATGGCATCATCTTATAACAGTAGCATCCATCCCCCGTGATGAAGGAGACATCTTTGATGTCCGGGGGGTGCATGCGGATTTGATGATAACCTGAAAAAGCATCTAAGAAAGTCATTACAGGAAAACCGACGACTGAGTCAACCAGCGCGTCGATTCTAAGCAGGGGATATCAATCTTTCAGGCATGATTTATTAAGTAGTGAAAAGTCGATACACATGCGCCACTTACCTCCCCCTTTCTTTACCATGACTACATTGGGGACCCAGCCTGGATACTGGATCTCCGACACAAAACCTGCTTGTAGGAGCTTTTTCACCTCCTCGCGAATCGGTCCCTCCAGTTTGTCCATTGTGGCCCTCTTCTTTTGGCGGATGGGGCGGGTGCCAGGGTCGAGGTTGAGGTTGTGGCAAGCCACATCCGCATCGATCCCGGGCATCTCTGCGGCGCTCCAAGCGAAGACATCCACATTCTTCTGCACGCAGGCTAGGATCTCAGCCTGCTCCTCCGAACTGAGCTCTCCGCTGACTCGGACCTTCTCCACCACCCCAAGCCGAGTGGTGACCTCAAGCTCCACGACCTCATCCACGGCCTCCAGCCTAGATTGCTCTCCCCAAGCACTTTCCTTCTCTCCGCCGCAAGCGAGCGCTTGGGCTCCGTCCTCCGTCTCTTTCTCCCCTACCATCATCAACTCCTCCGCCCCTCCTTCTCGGGCACCCCCTTCTTTCTCCTCTTCTTCTCCTCCCTCCGCCCTAGGTCCTTCAGCGACCCCTTCCTGGGCATGAACTTCCTCTTCCTCCATCCTCTCCTCTTCTTCCTCCTCGCCTCCGGCCTCTGCCGCTTCCTCCATCACTTTGTCCCACTCCTCCGCTTCTGCCATCCAGGCTATGGTGTTGACATCCGTCACGTAGCACTGTCTCGCAACTTTGGGGTCTCCTCGGACCCGGACTTGGATCCCACCCATGTTGAACTTGAGGCACTGGTGGAAAGTGGAAGGGACGCATCGAAACGCGCTGATGAGAGGCCGTCCGAAGATGGCGTTGTAGCTGCTCGGGGCATCCACTATCACGAATCGGCAGTTCCGGGACTGTCCTCCGAGAGTCACATGCAGCCCCACTCCACCCTCTACCTCCTTCCTTTCTCCCAAAAAACCAAATAGGGGACCATCCGAGGCCAACACCCTTCGGGCCTCCACCTTCATCTCGTCAAACGCCTTCTTGAAGACGACGTTGACCGAACTCCCGTTGTCGACTAAAATCCGTGAGACGATGAAGTTCTCGATGGCGGTCTTGATGACCAGCGCATCGCAGAACGGGTCTTCATGTCCTGGCATGTCCTTCTGGGAGAAAGTAATTTTCTCCGCTGGGGGTGGATCAGTGGATGTTGAGGCCACGCTCCGCCGATAGATGGTATGGAGGCTAGCCTTGCGGGTTGCCTCCACCCCTACCCCCCCCCCCCCCCCCCCCCCCCCCCCCCCCCCCATGGATCACCCCGATCCCTCCTCTACTCCTCACATCAACTCTGTCTTCACACCTTTCTTCCTCCTCCCCCCGAGGCTCGACCTCCTCGATTCTCACCTGTTGTTGTTGCCTCGGTGCGGGCACTCGACCCCTTTTTGTTTCCAGGAACTCTGGGCAGGTGGCCGTCGTGTGACCTTCCTCATCGTGGAAGTCACAATACGGCAACGTCACCTCCCCTGCTTCACCTTCCGCCATCCTATTCCTCCTCCTTCTCTCTGCCCCTGCTTCTTCTCTAGCCTCTTCTCTTCTTCCTCTTCTTCCTCTTCCTCCTCTTCCCCGCCTGATCGCCATGGCTTGCTGGGGTGGGGGAGGCAATTGCCTCGGACCCTGCCTCCATCCCAACTGGTGGGGTCTTCCTTGCCCTCCATAGAAGTTACCCCTTCCTGGGCCGTAGCCCCTTCCCTGACCTTGCATCCCTTCGGCACGCTGCCTCCACTCCCCCTCCGGGGCCCTGGGCTCTTACCTTCTCCTTACTTCCTGCTGCCTGACCTCTGGCTTACTGAGCTTCACTAGCCTCTTGGTAAGCTCTGGGTTGGCCTCCTCACTCTCAATCTCTTCCGCCACTCTCTCCATCAACTCCTCGTAGGATACGGGGGCTTTCCTCTTCAAAGCCATTTTGAAAAAACTCTCCCTTATCCCGACGGTGAAAGCGAGTTGGAGTGCGAACCCAGGCATCTCCTGAGTGACCAGCACCTCCTCCTGAAACCGGTCCGCGTAGTGAGCCAACGACTCATTGGGCTCCTGCTTTACTTTGAAGAGAGACACGACGTCCTTTTTCCTTCTCTTCGAAGTCGAGAATCGCAACAGGAAACTTCGGCGCAAATCTTCAAAGGCGTAGATCGACCTTGCAGGGAGCTGGTGGAACCAGTCCTTGGCCTTTTCCTTAAGGGTGACAGCGAAGAGCCGACACTTGAAAGCATCTGACATCGGCCTGATAGAGACCGAATCCTCAAAGGACTGGAGATGTTGGACAGGTTCATCCCTGCCGTTGTAGTACACCCTGTCCCACTCTCTGAACCCCGCCGGGACAGGTGCAAAAACTACCAACTCGCATAAGGGACTTCCCCCTTCTGCCACTCTTTCTCGCTCCACAATACCACCGAGCTCTCTCTCCATACTCGGGCTCGCGGGGACTGCGCTCGCGAGAACAGTGTTCGCCTAGACCACTCCCACAGTCGCTACATCCTCCGGGCGCGCGCTCGCCTGCGCCACACTCGCCGGCACAGAGCTCGCCAGCAAAGAGTTCGCCAGGCTGGCGAACAGCACTCGCCCCTCCAAGTCTTGAACTGAACTTCCTGCGACTTCCTTTCCGGCTCTTCCCCCGGGGCATTCTCGTCGACCGTTGCTGGGGGAGGGGTCGCCTGAGGTGCTGGGGTCGCGAACTCACTTCGCAACGCCGCGACCGTGAGTCCGAACGTGTCAAGCACCTCCCTCCTGAAATCCGCGAACATCCTCGGCGTCACCACCTGCGGTGGCTCGCTGAACTCCTCGCCTCGATCCTCGCCTCGATCATCGCCTCGATCCTCGCCTCCTATCATCCCCTCCTTGGAATTTTCTTGGACCAACCACGCTCCACGCTCACCGCACCAAAATGTTGAAACCGATTCCTCGGCCTCTTGTGGAGCTCGGGGCCCTCACCGAAATGAGGGGCAGCTAGCCCTTACTGATCCCTCGGAGAAGGTAGACTGAAAACTAGAAAGAAAACTAAGACCTTAGTCACAGCGAGGAGGTCCCTCCACTAACCCGGAAGATCGTTGAGCGCTTCCCCTCCCAAGCCAAAGCTGAGACTCGGGCACCTTGGAGAGCTCTGGAAATGCTAACCAAAGAAATCCTGGGGAGAGAGAAGCTGAAGTGAAGTCCTCTCCAAATGTGCCCTTGAGGTCTTATTTATAGACTTCCTGATCTGGCCTGCAAATAGCAGGATCCCGCCTCCTGATTTTACTATCTGCACCCCAAATGGGTCTGCTAACAGCCAAACTCCGCTGTTTGGAGAGGCTAAAGGCAGGCCACCAAGGGTAAAAGGGTAATTGGGCCTTATCAACTTATGGGCAAGGAACTGCGAGAACTTGACTGCTGAAGCTCTCGCGGGTCCCCTCGCGAATCCTGCTCGCGATGCCTCTTCTAGGTGATCGCCCTGCGAGGACCTCGCTGGCCGATTCTAGCGATATCTGCCGAGGTCCGGTCTCGCGAGCCCTCCTGCGAGACCGCCTCTGGACTTCGTCGAGTTCAACCCCCCTTTCGCCGAACGCAGGTCACTTCGCCGATCACAGACAAGGTCAACGGATGCCGAACGTTAGGTTGCTCGTTGTCCGCTGAGATGGGTGGTTCGTCGACCGCTGCTATAGAATATATTTTGTTCGTTGGGCGCCGTCCGACGAATGCTGAGCTCCGTTCGACATTTGTCGAGCGCAGAATTGAGCTCGCTGGAAGCTGAGGCTCTGAGCTCGCGAGCCTTCCTGCGAGATCGCCCACTAACTTTTCCACGCACTGAACACGTTTCGTCGAACTCCTCTTTACTGAACAAGGGGTCTCTTCCGCCAGCGGCCTGCGAGGTATTGGTTTGCCCACCCTCGCTTGGCTCAGTCCTTTGGAAGATATCTGCCGAGGTATGGATCTCGCGACTCCTCTTGCGAGACCGTCCCTTTGGCTTTGATGAGCATAGAACATTTCGTCGACTGCTGATGATTTCGCCGAACAGGGGCGAGCTCGACGACCACAGGTGGGCTCGACGAACTCGGGAGAGTTCGTCAAATGCAGTATCCCTCTCGTCGAATTCTGGAAACTTCTTTAAATTGCCTGCGGGTGTTTATCTCGCCTACCCTTCTCGCTCGCCTCTCAGCGAGCCCTCCGAGAGGGATTTCTCTCTGATCCCTCTCGCGAGGTCTTCGGCCCTAAGGCCTCCCTCTCTTATTGCTTCATCCTGTTGCCTTCCCACACCGCGCTTCCTCGCCTGGCGAATATCGGGGTTGTACAGGGTTGGACCTTCCTCATCTTCCTGGAGATGGTGGAAATCATGAATTTCTACGGGGTGGTTCCTGTGCAGCTCCATCTAAATGTGATCGCCTCCATCACATCCTACATCGTCTACATGCAGACTGGGAGCATCTGCTTCAACATGGAGGACTTCTGCTCCCTATTCCATGTACGGGCGCGCGAACGCGAGCAGATGAACTTTGGCTCGGAGAAATTCCAAGTGCTTAATCTGGCGAACAAGGTTCATGGATGACAGTCGTGGTTCTCCATAGTCAAACGGGACTTTGTCGGCCTCCAAACGGAGCCGGATCCGCGGGAGGAGAATGCTTTTTGATCGACCGATCTTTCAGCGATGGGGAAGCGATAGTAAAATTTCTTGATGGCACCTTGCTGGATGTTGCCCATTATGTTTGTCGCGTGCGGGAGGTTAAATATCTGCCCACAAATGAATGTAAGTAATGGCAGTTAGAAATTCATGTAACCGCACGTACCTTCGTATTATGATGATTTCTTTCATTATGCAGTCGTGTTGATGGTACCGGCATCAAAATCGTACCAACCTTCAAGGAAAGTCCTGACCGCTACTAAAAGGCGGCGCGCCCAGGACCTGAGGAGGGATACTGGGCTCGCCCAAGGTGGGGCCAGTTCTTCGAAGAAGAGGCGCAGGTATTCGAGAACAGCTGTGGATGTGGGCAGGGTGCTCGCCTTTGCGGGTCCAGAGGAATACCTGCTCATTCTCTAGGGCAACCCGCTGATGTTGCGGGACTCTGAGGCGGTCACTTTGAGAGCCCACTTTGCTCCTAGAAGGAGTCCGGGAAGACCTTAATGCACGCTCTGGCGGTCACCTCCGCGGTGTTCGGGAGGTTGGACTTAGAGGGGATGAGGAAGGTGCATATGGAGGATATTTTGAAGAAATCCTTCGCGACGACCTTGAGGGCAGTTACATCAACTACGCCGCCCTAAGTGCTCTCAACGATTCATTGGTTGTGAACAATCGTCTGCACGAAAAGCTAATGGTAAAACATAATTCATTGAGTTAGGGCAACAAAGCATACCTGTTCGCTCTTAATAATCTATTTCTGTATATCTTTCTGGTGAGCTTACCGAGGAAAATCAAAAGTTCCAAAGAGCTGTTTTCTGGATCTCGAAGAGGTCAGTGGATGTCACCCTTGACTCTCTTCAAAAAGTTTGGGGATGTGAATGTACCCGACTCGTAAGATGAGGCCGCATGACAAGTTGCGGACACGGTGGAGGAGGTCGCGGATCTCAAGGCGGAGGTAGAGGATCAGTCCGCGCGGTCAGAGACTTTGTCGATCGGATACAGTCGCTCTTCGGGGTCTTGCAGAAAGAATCCCAAGTACGCAAAAGGAAAATATGTGACAGAGGAGTTGAAGTCGGAGTCTAAAGAATAATTGTATTTTCATTTTCTGAGTGACCGCACAGATATCTTTTGTAACCTCGACCACTATAATATTGTACCTTTTTTAAAAAGTAATAATAATACTTGATTTTTGTTGCGATCTCCTTTTATGTACATGCGAATAGACATAGATCATGCATACATTTATACTTAATAAGTAACTGCATACTTTTGTCGAATGAGTTGTGCGAATACTGAAGTCGTGAATGTTGTTTCAATTGTTGATCTATTTCTCGTTTGAATAATACATACATATGGTTATTAAATAGTGTCTGTGAGTAACTAGCATGAAGACACCTGATCAGGGCAATGAGGTTGAACTGAAATAGAATGATCATCACGCGGTCACGTCCATTGGTGATTGCACAATCTCATAGATAGTGTTGAGACTTAATATTTGACCGGGAACCATGATGTAGCGATAACTTAGCGCTGATACAAGACCCGTGTCCGCGCTTTATAATTAATTAATAGTAGCGATCAGTGGGAATTCTAACATTCAATACGACTTATAGTCTGTGAGCCCACTACATTGGTAACCTCACATTATACTTTATAGCAGTGTAGACAACCGAAGGAAGATGAGCTGGGACCAACCGATAGCTAGGGCGATCATTTTATAAGCATTTTCTGAATACCCCCTTGTTGGGTATTGTAACCACAATAGCCTAGATTTGAAGAAGTCCCCCTTAAACTAAGATGAATTGATTATGTATTTGATATAGTATTTTAGTTATGTTATTGCAGGATCTTAAATTCTAAGTACAAACCAATGTTAGGTTTCAATGAGTCATAAACATAGACATATGCAATGTAATCCCTCATTGTGTAGACCAAGGTGTTGACTCATGTGAAATCTCTTTATTGGGATGTACTTCATATGCAAAGTGGTGGAAAAGACAAGAAGGAGCTGTTGTTATTTTTCTGGATGGAAGAAATATTTTCCCAAGTCAATTCGTCAAGTACACTAGAGTACACTCGATTCATTCGTCGAGTCATCTCGAGTAGACTATACGAATTCGTTGAGTTCACTCGATAGGTCTCGATTAATGTCTTATCTGCATTCGTCGAGTGAGTTGTTGACCTCTCTGTGAAAAATTTCTCCGGACCTTGTGAGAGTAAGCAGGAATAACAACTAGAGATGCAAGCCAAACAACCAGAGACAATCTTAGGCGAACAAAATGATCTTTATTGATAGCAACACTTCAATTACAGGGCAAGACATGCTCGACGAGACATGATTTCGTCAGCACAAAACTTCAAAGAGAAAGAACAGAAACTGAAGATAACTGAGACCGCACGGTCTCTTGCCGAACTCAGCAGCTCGCCAGACCGCTGCTGCCAGACCGCAACCGCTCCCGATCTCGAAACACCACCAGACCGCTGCACCAGACCGCTCCTTTGCCGATCTCCTGATTCCCGAACTCCAGCACCACAACTCCAAGCCGCAAACCGCCCGAACACTTTCAGAGGAAGAGGTGATCGCTGCTGCCTGCACTATCCGCAGAAGCTGCACAAAGAAGAATTCAATCAGAGACCGCTCGGTCAGAAACACAGACCGCAGGAACTAGGCAAACTCGGCTTACACTTGGTGTGTTCTTTTTTTTTGTTGCAACAGTGGCTCCCTATTTATAGGCGTGAGACCTGATCCAGTCACCACCCCATGAGATAGAGTCACCACCCATCAGATCGCGCGACCTTACCGGTCAACCCGCGCAATCATTGCAACCCTCCTGCTTCATTTTGGTGAGCGCCGACTTCACTCCAGACCGCGGGAGATCGCTACTCCCTTGGTCTGAACACGACTCCACACGGAGATCGCCAGACCGCCTAGAAGTCACCCACCACCTGTGTTCGCCTGAGACCGCAAACACAGCCAGCTCGCCCTCCTGGTCTCCTCCTGAGACCGCGAACTGAGACCGCGCGACTAAGAATGACTTAGTCCGCGAACTCCTTCAGAACCCTCTGAAAAGCCACCAGACCGGATTCAAGAGCCAACCCGTGCGGTCACGCCAGACCGGCACGTCCTTGAAGAGAACAACTTGTCACGCGGTCAGAGACAGACCGCGCGACCTTGAGGATGATCAGCCGTCATGCGGTCACAGCCAGACCGCACGACCTCCACCTTCAGCAGCCCTTGGACCAGACCAGCGGTCAACCCCGGAAGCCGCAGCTGACCAATAGAACGGATCGCCATTGCCAGACCGCCAGACCGTGCGGTCACGCCAGACCGCCCGGTCTCTTCCCAGACCGCCCAGGTCCAAAAGCCTCCTCCACTTCCACTTCAATAATTTCAACACTCTCGTGAACACTCGACAAATTCATCGAGTGCTCTCGAGAAGTCAGTATAAATTTCAGCCAGAATGTTTTTCAGCTAACTAAAATTTGTCAAGTAAAATTCGTCGAGTCATTAAGACGAATTCATTGAAACGTTAAGTAAAATTCGTCGAGTGATCAAATCATTTCACGAGTGCACTCGACGAATGGACTTATCTGCTTTTCGTTTTCAAATTTCAGACGGCTTGTATTTAGGGCATCTTCCATGTGCAGTACACGTGGAGCTTAACCCTTAAATCACATTTCTAGCCGTTAGAGAAGAATCATATAAATACTTAAGGGTTATTCTTTATTAAACCTTAATCGTAAAACAGAAAAGAATCGCAAAATCAGCATTCACGACTGTCGGCTTTCGTCTATCTCGCAAAGATCAATTTGGCGGCCGACAAAGCTTTTTCTCAAGATTCTTCTCCAAGTTCAGAGTCGATCAGATATGTTCCTTCAGATTCTCTCAAGATCTTTCAAAATCAGTCGACTCCAAAGAATTCAGATCTAGTTTTCAAAAGATAGAGTTTTTCTCTTCCTTCCTCTTTCAAGATCAAAGCCTTCACTCAAGCAAGAAAGAATAAGACCATTTTCAGATCTGAAGAAAGATCTCCTGGAGCTCTAAGAAGATTATTGTCAATCTATTTGTTGCTGTAAAAACCTTTTATATACTTTTGTAGGAAGTGTTTACTTCCGAGTTTGTAGATCATTGTTTAGAGGATTGAGTGTAGGAGAAATTGTTCTCCGGGTTTGTAGGAGTTGTATGCTCCGAGTTGTAAGATTTGTTTAAATCTGAGATCAGTGAAGTAGCATAGTCTAGCCGGGAGTGCTAGATAGGTGAGGCGGGAAAGTGGGCGTACCCATTTCGGGGAATCACTTTAAATCCTTGTGTTTGTTTGTGTGCTTTTTGTTTCTGTGCGTTTTTGTTTCAAGTTTTTATTTCCACTTAAAAGCCAAAGAATTCACCTATTCACCCCTCTTTAGGTGATTTAGGTTACAACTAGATACTTTCAATTGGTATCAGAGGGAGGTTGTTCGTTAAGTGGTTAACACCTTGAACAAAGTCCTCTATCTAGTTGAATAAAGACATCGTGTCTAGAATGGACAGAAACAAGGATTCTTCCATGAAGTTGTCGGTGTGCACTAAAGAGAACTTTCCTATGTGGAAGGAAAGAGTAAGATTCTACATGGAAGCCACCGACCCGAGAATTTTTTTGATTGTTAAAGAATATCCTCATATTCCAATGACAACATCTACAACCATTCATAATGTACAAGTTCCTAAAAAGATGCTGGATTTAACAAAGGACGAGATTGATATTGTCGCCTTGAACAAGAAGGCAAAGAACATTATTGTCAGTGCAGTGGATGACTCTATGTTGCAAAATCTTTTTCACTACAAATCTGCCAAAAAGATGTGGGATTCTCTTATTGTTTTGATGGATGGTACAGAAGAAGTCTGAGATGATCGCAGATCTCTGCTGAATCAAGAGTACGAAGCCTTCAAGCAAGACCCAAGAGATAGCATATTAGAAACTTATGAGAAGTTCTTCAAAATTATCAACAGTCTAAGAAATTATGACCGAGAATTCACTGTTGGAGAACTAAACGACAAGTTCTTGAGATCCCTGACGAAAGAATGGGATACCAAGGCAATAACTATAAGGGAGTTTGGCAAGCTGGATACGATGGAGCCTCAGATTTTGTTTGGGAAGCTTCTTTCCCATGAACTGAAGCTCAGCATCAGGAAAGCTGAGGAAGAGGGCAGCAAGACTTCTGGAAGGGAGAATTCTGTAGCACTGAAGGCCGAAGGGTCAAGGAAAGGTAAAATTGTGTCGCCGATAAGGACATAATCGTTAGATGAAGATGACGAGTCAGTGGCTTATCCCTCAAGCTCAAGCATGTCCGATGGGGAGTTCTCCTTGCTCTCCAAGCAATTCAATAGATTGCTTAACAAAATGAGGCAGAGGAGAAATCAATCCTCCTCATCCGATCATAGAAGATTAAGACGTGATGGTGAACATCATAAGAAAGGATACAACAACGACAGGTATAAATCTAAACTGAATAAACATATTTCGACTGATATTATTTGTTATTGCTGCAATAAGCCAGGGCATATGATCGATGAATGCTCATACAAGAAGAAAGAAGGATCAAGAAAGGAAGAAAAGAAATCCTTCAAAAATAAGGAGGAAAAGTGCTTCTTGGCTAAGAAGTTTAAGACTCTGAGCGACACCGACTCAGACGAGTCAAGCTCAGATGAAGAAGCCTACTTCGGGCTTATGGCACAAACTGACGAGAAAAACTACGACACCCCTTATGAGGGGAAAGTAAACTCTCACACTCCTTTATCTGAGTCTGAAGTTAAATCCAATACGAATGAAGGCTACACTTTTGAGGAGGAATTAGAATTAATGGTTCAATGCCAAGCTTTATTAAATTTATTTAACAGATGTTGCAAGGCGGTTAAATATCAAGCCAAAGAGATTGCGTCTCTCAAGGCCGTGGAATAGGATCTGAGGGAAGAAATTTAAAAATTAATTCCCTTCAGAGATGAAGTCGAACTCTTGAAAGACGAACTCAAAAGCCTTACTGAACTTGTAATGCTGAAGGAGAAATCCATAAATGAGTTGGAAGGGAAGCTAGTGGTTGAGTGGAAGCTAGTAGAAAGCTTCTCCAAACCAAAGACCATCCTTCCTCTTATTAATAATTTTTCAGCTTCTGCGAAGGGTAACGGTATCGTTCACGAGACCGAGAAAAGTAAGGCTGCTAAGAGAAGGGTCGTTAAGGGTAAGGGTAAGGTGAATCAAAGTCAACCTTCCTTCAAGAAGGTAGTTTTTTCGGAGAAACACTTATGACTTTGAAACATCTTATGGTCACTTTACGAGACCAACTCACGTTGAGTCGAATAAAAGTAACCAAGGATGGAGTCATCCCCAAAACTTCAGAATGACTGCTCTCAAAGCTCCTTATGAAGAGATAGTTCTCAAGGACTATGGTTCATTCGTGCATGGACCGTCAGTTAAGAAAGCACCAAAAGTCAAACCTCATGCTATAAAACCACTTGAGAAGGAGCCATGTGTTTATTGCAATCACGAGGCTTCTACTTCCAAGTCGGTAGCTCCTGCTAGACCCCCCCCCCCCCCCCCCCCCCCCCCCCCCCCCCCCCCCCCCCCCGTTCAAAGAGTTAAGCAGGAGAGGAAAAGAAGGTACAATAGATTCGACTGTTGGTGATGTGGCAAAGTTGGTCACTTCGCCATAGATTCTTGGTTTAATCCAATGAATTTTAGGACTCCACTAGTTAATAATGCAAGGACGACCACTCGCAATATTAACACTCCAAGTGGAAGTCGTCTAACAAGAAGCCAAGGACCCAAATCTCTTTGGGTTCTTAAGGTCAACTGATTATTGATTGCAGGTATGTCCAAAGGCCAACAACACGCCTATCTGGTATTTGGACAGTGGATGTTCGCGGCACATGACCGGAATAAGAAGCATATTGCAAAATTACACCCCAATCAAGGATGGTCCAAAGGTCATCTTTGGTGGATCTGATCGGGAATCACAAAAGGCTACGATATGATTACCAACGGTATAGTCTCTTTCACAGAAGTAGCTTATGTTAAGGGATTATAATATAATCTTATTAGCATAAGTCAATTATGTGACAAAGGCTATATGGTTGAGTTCTACAAGTACAAGTGCCTGATAAAGTTGTCTAATACGTCAGAAACTATTTTAACAGGCACTCGGAGTAAAAATATTTTCTGCTTGAATTTTCTATATTTAGATTCTTCTACACTAATATGTTTTTAGCAAAAGATAGTGCATCTCTTTGTGACCAATGGCACAAGAGACTGACACATATTAATTTCAAAACTATAAATATGTTATTTTCTCACAACTTAGTGCGTGATGCACCTGATGTTAAGTGCATTAAAGAGAAACCTTGTCATGCATGCCAAATGGGCAAAGATTCTATCAAATGCTTATATCAAATGCTTATATCAAATGCTTATATCTGTTCCATATGGATATATTTGGTCCCATGCCAGTTAGGAGTTTAGTAGGTAAAGCTTACACCTTGGTTATTGTTGATGACTACTCACGTTTTGCTTGGGTATTCTTTCTGAAACACAAGTCAGATACTTTTGACTCTTTCACTAACTTTGTTAGGCAAATCCAGAATGAACTAAACTACTCCGTAGTCAAAATCATAAGTGATCACGGAACAGAATTCAAGTCTGGGGCTATGACAGAGTTTTGTGAAAACTTAGGTATCTTTCATGAGTTTTCATCTCCTCGTACTCCACAAAATGGAGTTGCTGAGAGAAAGAATAGAACACTCATAGAGGCAAGCAGAACAATGTTGAATGTCTCTTCTCTTCCAGAATATTTCTAGGCAGAAGCCGTCAACACTGATTATTACGTGCAAAACAGAGCACTAATCAACAAGAACCATCGTAAAACACCTTATGAACATCTAAAGGGCGGGAAACCAAATGTATTGATAACTTCTCAAAAAGAAGTTCACTTTCATCTTAATTTTACCCTATTTGTTTATGTTTTATGATAATTATGAATGAAAAGTATTTAAATTCAAATATATTGTTATTTGGAGTTAAAATGATTATTACGTTTAGTTTTGAACGTTTTTATGATAGGATTTGTGAAGAAATCGAGTCAAGGATCGAAGGCTAATTGTTGTTGAAAAAGGGGGAATATGTTGTAACATAATCTAAAAAATGTTATAACATAGCTGGCAGTTTTAAGAAGCAGAATTCCAAATTTTAAAAAGGTGCAACATTTCTGCCGAAAAGTTATAACTTGTCAGCAGTTACAGAATTTTCAGATCCGAAATTAATTTGATTTCGGCGGTTACGGATGGAAACGAGGCATCTTTTCAGCAATTAAAACTTACCCAAAGTGGGCCCCGCCTGGAGCGAGAAAAGGGGAATATTTAATAGCAAATTTTCGGCCATTAAAAGGGATCTTTTCGGGAGTATTCGGAGAATTTTAGAGGGAAGGAAGAAGGAGAACTGCAGTGAGAGGAAACCAGTCCAGAATCTGCGTCCGGGTTGTAGGAAACGCTGTCAAATCACTGAAGAAGGGAAGATTTACTTGATTTACATCATGTTTAGTAAGATCTATCCTTTATTTTGTTCTTCGCCATCAAGCATGAACTAATTCCTGCAATCTTGTGTTGTGAGAGTACTATTTATTGTGTAATGATACCTATGCTTTAATTTTCCTTTGTGGATGTTTGGTGAATGATTTTTATTGTTCTTATGATCTTTATTTTGGAACTTTTGGCCAATGTTTCGCTTTTCTACTGCGCTTCATAATTCGAGAGATGAGTTGCGTAAGGGTATCATAAGTTCGATATAATGTTTGAAGGGAGAAAGAGATTTCCCCTTGGCGTTAGCAACATAGGTTTTTATTTTGTATGCGGTTCTTTATTTCACTCGAGTTAGAGATGACAGAGTAGATAAGGGATTAGGGAAACCCGATATCGAGAGATACGGTTTTCTAAATTAAAATCGTTGCAAGATCATTTCACCACGCAGTTTTCATGAAGTTTCATTTAACAAATCATTGCACTAGATCTAGGAAATCACAACACGAGATTATTCCCCATAATCGTTAAAAGAGTATTTTTCGCAAAGGTTTATAGTTATTTTAATTAGAATATTCTACTTATAATTTTCTCTTATAATTGAAATCTTGGTATTCGGTTGACTTGGATTTAAAGAAAAGATTTAACTGGTATTTGCGAGCACTGAGTTTAACACCTCTCCCTGTGAACGATATTTAACTCACATTATATTACTTGAACCAGCACGTGCACTTGCATACAAAATACGCAACCGTTTTCGGGCATAACAAGTTTTGGCGCCATTGTCGGGGAGGTGCGACAAATTTAGTGTTTATCTTGCAATATTGGTGACTCTTAGTATTTGGAGCCCAAGTTTTAATTTTAGTTTATTTGTTTATCTGTTGTTATTATTATTATCTATTATTTTTGTGGTGTATGTCCAGGTATCGTTCCGTAGAACTAATTCTATTAAACTCTGAAATAGAACGTACTTGTAGACAAAATCGAAAGTCACTTAGGTTGGGCCACACTGATCAACTTGTAATGGATCAAAATGGTCAAAACGCTGATGATGAAGTTCATCAGGAAGGTCAAGACCTAGAAGGACAAGTAGAACATAACGGACACCAAAATAGAAATAGAAGAACTTGTCGCGATTATAACATGCCTTATAGAGGGGGAGTCCAATTTAGTATAGCTAGACCTTCCATTGAAGCTAATAACTTCAAAATAGATCCTACTGCTATGCACTTAGTTCAAAATAATAAATTTGGTGGACTAAATCACGAAGACCCCAACTCACATTTAAGAACCTTCACAGAAATCTGTGATACATTCAAGATTAACGATGCGTCGGATGAAGCTATTAGGCTACGCCTGTTCCCTTCCTCATTAGAAGGTAAAGCAAAAGATTGGTTGAACTCTATGCCTAATGCGTCTATCACAACTTGGACATCGCTAGTGGAAAAATTCTTAGCTAAGTACTTCCCTCTATCTAAAACGGCCAAGCTTATGCGAGACATATCCACATTTATGCAAATTAATGGTGAAACACTTTATGACGCGTGGGAACGTTTCAAAGAATTATTGCGGAAGTGTCCTCACCATGGCTTAGCTATCCATCAACAGGTGTGTACATTCTACAATGGCCTCCAGACTTCCACTATGATTCAAGAGGATGGAGCTGCGGGAGGATCTTTGATGAATAAGTATCCCGAGGATGCTTACTCGATACGAGAGGATTTGTCTTCCAATAACTATCACTCAATTGACCGACAATCGACAACCTCTACTGCCGGTTTATATCAAGTCGATCAATTCACTTCTTTTGCGGCCCAAATGACCGCACAGTTTAATTCAATGAACAAGAGATTAGATGCTTTAAATTTAAACCAAACTCACATGACTCCCCAAGTAAATAGCATATTTAATCCCTTGCCTATCATGAATCCTTCTCTCACTGTAGAGCAACTTATTAGCCATAACGAGGAAGCTAATTATATTAGTGGGCAACATAGGCCACACAACAATGCATTCTCAAATAATTACAACCCAGAATGGCGAAATCATCCAAACTTTTCATGGAAAAATAATTCTGGAATGACTCCTACACATTTATTCAATTCAAATTCTAATCCTAACCAAAACCATAATGTCATTCAACAAGGAGCACCTAGGAAACTAACAGATGATTTTATCATTGAATCCATGCAAAAGAGTGACACACGTGTGTCTAGCTTAGAGGGATCACTACGCATAATAGAATCTCAACTAGGTCAAATTGCTAATGCATTGAACCTTAGACCCCAAGGAACACTTCCAGCCGATACAACCCATAATCCTAAAGGGGATAATCAACAATGTAAAGCGGTAGTGTTACGGAGTGGAAAAGAGTCACGTTAAGGAACAAACCAAGAAGAGTAAGGATGAAAATAATTTAGAGAGTGTGATTCTTAGTAAGTCAAATGAAGGACCAACACCTAAGAGTAACGGTAAGGACAAAGATGAAGTAGAGATAGTAGGGGAGAATAAGATGGAAACTAAATTCGAATCTCTAAAGAAGAAAGAAAGTGAAATTGTATACCCTCCACCACCTTTTCCTCAAAGGTTAAGAAAAAGCAAGTTAGATCACCAATTTCAAAAATTCTTAGAAATATTCAAGAAATTGCAAATTAATATTCCATTTGCAGAAGCCCTAGAACAAATGACCAGCTACGTTAAATTCATGAAAGATATCCTTACTAAAAAGAGAAAATTTGGAGTAAATGAAACGGTTGCACTTACTCATGAGTGCAGCGCAATCCTTCAAAAGAAACTTCCCCCGAAATTAAAAGATCCGGGAAGTTTTACCATACCATGCTCCATTGGGTTTCAATTTGAGGGAAATGCATTGTGTGATCTAGGGGCAAGTATTAACTTAATGCCTCTTTCTATTTATAAGAAGTTGGGATTAGGTGATATTACAAGGACATCGCTTACTTTGCAATTAGCCGATAAGACGCTTGCTTTTCCGAAGGGGATTATTGAGGATGTACTAATAAAGGTGGATAAGTTCATTTTCCCTGCAGATTTTGTTGTTTTAGATATGGAGGAGGACAAGAAAGTTCCCATCATCGTAGGTAGACCATTTTTAGCAATCGGAAGAACCTTAATAGATGTGCATAAAGGCGAATTGACGATGAGAGTCAATGATGAGCATATTACTTTCAATGTGCTCAAAGCTATGAAGTATCCTCATATGAAAGAAGATGAAATGGAGGATGTTCGAAGTATATCAATCTGTGATTATGATTTGAAATTTAATTTAAGTAGTCAAGATAAAACGCTGATACGTGTGTTAACAAATGAGGAGTTATCTGATGATGAGGAGGACGTTCATGAATGTTTACAAGTCCTTAAAGGACCATCTACATTTTTCCGTAAACCGGAACCACTAGAAATGCCAAAAAAATCACTAGTGGATAAGCCTTCCATTATAAATCCACCAACGCTAGAACTGAAACCTCTTCCGGATCATCTCATCTATGCATATCTAGGAGATAATGACACTTTGCCTATTATAGTTAACTCCAAGTTGCTTCCTGAACAATATAATAAATTGATTAATTTATTAAAATAATATAAGCTAGCTATCGGTTGGACCATTGCAGATATAAGGGGAATAAGCCCTTCCTTGTGCATGCATAAAATACTCTTAGAGGAGTCATTTAGAGGATCGGTAGAACATCAGCGTCGTTTAAGCCCACCCATGAAAGAAGTTGTACAAAAAAGAAATTATTAAATGGCTAGACGCAGGAATTATATACCCTATCTCGGATAGTGCTTGGGTTTCACCAGTGCAATGCGTTCCAAAGAAATGAGGAATGACTGTAGTTAAAAATGAAAATAGTGAATTAATTCCTACACGAACTGTCACGGGTTGGCGAATCTGTATGGACTATAGAAAACTAAATAAAGCCACTAGGAAAGATCACTTCCCTTTGTCATTCATAGATCAGGTCTTAGACAAATTAGCAGGAAATGACTTTTTCTGTTTCTTAGATGGCTATTCTGGGTATAATCAGATCACTGTTGACCCGGAAGACCAGGAAAAGACTACCTTCACATGTCCATACGAAACCTTTGCATTTCGAAGAATGCCCTTCGGTTTATGTAATGCACCGGCGACTTTTCAACGATGCATGATTGCAATTTTCTCAGACATCATGGATGAAGGTATAGAGATCTTCATGGATGACTTTTCCATCTTTGGTAAGTCATTTGATGCTTGCTTAGGATGTCAAGAAAAGGTGCTCACACGATGTGTTGAAACTAATCTCGTATTAAACTGGGAAAAGTGCCACTTCATGGTACGCAAAGGGATAGATTTAGGACATCATGTCTCTAAAACCGGGCTAGAAGTAGATAAGGCAAAAATAGAAGTAATTGAGAAATTACCGCCACCTAAAAATGTAAAGATGTTGCGAAGCTTCTTAGGACACGCTGGGTTCTATAGAAGATTTATTAAGGATTTTGCGAAGATCGCCAAACCGTTGAGTGGTTTATTAGAAAAGGATGTAAAATTTCATTTTGATGATGCTTGCTTACGTGCTTTCGATGAACTAAAAACTTGTTTGATAACTGCTCCTATTGTGGTTGCCCCTGAGTGGGAAGAACATTTCGTATTAATGTGTGACGCAAGTGACTATGCTGTAGGTGTTGTGTTAGGGCAAGTGCGGGAGAAGATCTTCCACACAATAGCATACGCTATAAGACTTTGATTGATGCCCAAATCAACTATACCACCACTGAAAAAGAGTTACTTGCAGTAGTCTTCACCTTTGAGAAATTCCGGTCTTATCGATTATGTACTAGTGTTGTAGTTTACACAGATCATGCAGCCATTCGCTATTTAATGGAAAAAAAGACGCAAAACCACGTTTGATTCGTTGGGTGCTTTTATTACAGGAATTCGATCTAGAGATTAAAGATAGGAAGGGTGTAGACAATCCTGTAGCAGATCATCTCTCTAGAATTGAATGCTCTAGATCATCTGTTCGTACTGAGATTGATGAAAGATTTTCGGATGAATATCTATTATCTATTTCTGAATTTTCTGCACCTTGGTATGCGGACTATGTAAATTATATAGTGAGTAAAATATTTCCACCGGACTTTAATTATCAACAAAAGAAGCGATTTTTACATCAAGTGAGATCTTACCTTTGGGATGATCCGTATCTATTTAAGGTTGGAGCGGACGGTAGTGAGACGATGTGTTCCTGAGGAGGAAATTAAATCTGTCTTGGAAAAGTGTCATAACTCTCCTTATGGTGGACACTTCAAGGGAAGTCGAACTGCAATGAAAATCCTAGAATCAGGCTTCTTTTGGCCTAGTTTATTTCGTGACTCTACTGAATTTGTAAAGCAATGTGATCGTTGTCAGCGAAGCGAGAATATCAAAGAAACGGATGCTATGCCTATGAATTCAATATTGGAAGTTGAGCTTTTTGATGTTTGGGGTTTAGATTTTATGGGACCATTCGTTAATTCAAAAGGAAATCTATATATTCTTCTAGCAGTTGATTATGTCTCTAAGTGGGTGGAAGCAATTGCGACATCCAAAAATGATGCTAAGGTTGTCCTATATTTCTTAAAAAATTATATCTTCAATCGATTTGGTACCCCACGAGCAATTATTAGTGATGGGGGAAGTCACTTTTGCAATACCCAATTTGCAGCACTATTAAGAAAATATGGGGTGACTCATAAAGTAGCACTAGCCTACCACCCCCAAACAAATGGTTTAGCTGAGGTATCTAATCGTGAAATAAAAAAAATTCTTGCTAGGACCGTTAGTATTAACTGCAAGGATTGGTCCCAGAAACTTAACGACGCCCTATGGGCTTACCGAACCGCTTACAAAACACCAATAGGTTTAACCCCGTATCGTTTGGTTTTGGGCAAGTCATGTCATTTACCATTAGAGTTAGAACATCGAGCTTATTGGGCCATTAAGAAGATAAATTATGACTTTCAAGATGCGGGTAAAAAGAGATTGTTAGAACTCAATGAGTTGGAAGAATTACGTATGAATGCCTATGATAACGCACGTAATTATAAAGACGGAACAAAAAAATGGCATGACCAATGTTCGATTCAAAAGTGCGCCTCCGAAGGAAAACGAGGGTTGCGGACTATCAGTTACTATTTAGCTAGAGAATTCGGACCGCTAGCAGCGGTCGAGGCCAGACTTCGCCCGTCGCGGCAAATGCCACTCCTGCGACGGGCTTTCCTTTGATTGAAAAGTAGCGGTTACAAATGTGAGAAAGTAGAAGCCGGCCGGTCAGCAGTTCGCGAGACCTGAAACTCGAGACCGGAGCTCAGACAAGCGAGCTCTTGGATTCGAGTGTCCGCCCCTTGGGAACAGTGCCGCCCCCTATTTATAGGCTTGGGGGCCTGCCCGATCGGGCAGGGATAAAATAACCTCCTGCCCGGGTACAGGAGAAACGGGCAGGCGGTGACGGGATACACAAAGAAGAGAAAGAAAGAGGCCGCGCGATCTGACGGCCTGCCTTCCCGATCTGTCTTGCTTGCGGCTGAGGACGCCGGGACCAAGTCAATAATGCAGACCGCGCGGTTTGGAGATTGAGGTCGCGGTCTGCCCTCTGGTCATGACTCAGCCGATCTTCAAGAGGTAACTCGGATAGCCTTCGATCTGGAGCCCCGACCTGTTCTTCGGGGCTGGAACTTCGAGTTTCTACGGGACAACCCGCGCGGCCTTCTTGCTGAGACCGCGGATGAACTTCCTGCCTTGGCTCTTTGACGATCTTATCTCTTTGGGGGTGATCCTGGAAATGACACCAGGCCGCCCGGCCTGGCCCTTCTTGGACGGGGAACCGCCGATTCCAGGACCCAGCGGCTTGGCTCAAGAGTCCGAGCGGTCTGATAATGGTTCAAACCGAGAAGCGGTTTTTCGGGCAAACATAATCCCCGCATATTTTCAAATTTCAAGAGGATTTCGAAAATATTAGCTTTGACCGGGAGACCGCATCCGACCTGCCTTGAATCCTATAAGAGAGCCAGAGAATTCATTCTGTGGAGTTTTTCTGCGAAATCTCGGGGTATTACTCGCCAGCTGCGGTTAGAGTTTTTAAGACCGGCAATTCTTCAGTAATGGATTTCCTGGACGCCGTGCTAGACCGCGTGGATCCCAGTGGGGACCAGAAGAGGGCGGATGAAAAGAAGCGTGAATCGCCGGAAAAATTGAATAAGGCGAGGGAAAAGCCAGACCGGAAAGACCGGAAAAAGAGAAAGTGGGCCGAGAAGGCCGCAACGGGCAGCTCCAAGCCGGTTGTGGACTTAACGACTTCTAAGACTCCTGCAGAGCCCATGGCGAACAGTTCGGAGCCTCCTCCTGATGATTTGCCGATTTCTCCCAAAGGCCTCAACCAACAGACCGCCAGCCCGCTGAATAAAGAGGAGACCGCTCCTCCTGAAGAAGTTGCTCCAGAAAGCCCTTCGAAGAAGGCCGGAGAGAATGACTCGTTTGGTGTGGAAATCACCACATCCGGGAACCCTCATTTGCTCGTCCGAGATCTAGAGAAGGAGGCGGTTACCTCCCCAAGGACGGGCGAACAGAACACCCCTTTGTCCGTGGATGACTACCCCAGCCCCTCGAAAGAACTTGGCCCAGCGCCGAGTAAGAGAGAGAGAAAGAGGAAGAAGACCGGGTCTGTTACCGAGCGGATAACTAAGAAAGTCAAGAGGCTGGCCGCTAAGGAAAGGGCGGCCCTTAAGAAACCGACCGAATCCCTCCTCCAGACCAATTCGCGGCTGAAAGAGGAGCTAGGTCTTGCGACTCCTCCACCCAGCAAGTCAAACGAATCGCCGGCCACTCCTGACGCGAAAACGGGCGAACTGCCCCCGGACCCGGCGAGCAGTATATCCTTCAATGGGATCTTCAAAGACATGGATGAGCTGGTGAAGCGAGATCAGTTTCTTGCCAGCCCGACCGCCTCTGACCAAAACGCTCTTGCTACTGACGACACAGCCCGGTCTGAAGAGACCGCTCGGATGGAGGCCGAAGAGCGAGAGGCCGCCGCCCGGACTGCCTTGGAGGTCGAAAAGAAAACGAGGGAACTTGAAGAAGTTCAGCGAGCGCGGGAGGAGGTACCCCCAGCAATGACCGGGAAAGAGATCATGAAGGTGAAGAAGGAAAGGGCGGAACAGGCCTTGAACAAGCCGTCGCGGCCTGATCCTCTTGCGGCAGGTAAAGATTCTACGGACTACAAAGCTGTCCGCTTTTTCATTCCGCGGCCTCGTCATAATAAATTAGTGAACCCGCCGCCGAGCCTCTTTGCTTTTATTTTTTATGACCGCGCGGTTTTTTGCAGATAGCAGCGATCAGACTGTGAAGCCGGGCGACCTTGTGGCCATCCTACCTCCATTGGTTCCCCTGGCATCGATCTGCGCAACAACTTCGCAGGAAGGGTCACAACTTTTCGAACATCTCGAAGGGGATCTGGCCATCCTGCGAGGCCGTTTGAAAGAGATCGAAGACCGGGAGGCCGCCACTCGGACCGCTCTGGCGCAATCGGAGATTGACAGGAGGTCCAGCACAGAGAAAGTGAAAATCCTGGAGACTCAGCTTGAGGCCGCGCGAGCAGCGGTGGTGGCTACGCGGACTGCTCTAACCGTCCAACTGGAGAAGGAGAAGAAAGCCTCTGCCAAATTTGAGAGTGACTCAAAATATTACCAGGATAAATTCCTGCGCTTAACCAGAGAAGTCGCCGCTGGTCGGCGAAATGTGAATGATGGGGTGGTAGCTGTTAGCCGCCCGACTATTGGAGCGAGCTCAAATCCTCCTTCAGTCCGGGCGGCTGATCCAATGATTGACGAGGCCGCTGCGGTCCCCCGTATGATTGCCGCTACGCGGGTCGAAAGGGATGCCGGGCGGCTTCATTGCACAATCAACCACCTTCATTATCATACAAGCCAAATTTATTCTCTCTTGAACACGACCAGTGATCAGGTCGCGCGACTTCATAGAGAGGATGCTTCCCCAGAGCGCCGTCAGTCGTGATTAATATTTGAATATAACTTGTATTATGAATGTGGTTTGTTGATCTGGACAATATTCTTCTTTACTCTTGTCTTTTATTTGAACAATTCGCGCGGTCTCTTACTTTAACCGCTGTATTTTATGCCTTGTTTAAATCTTATGTTTCATTCGAACCGTTTTCTGATCGGGCGAACTGTGATGTATGCTTACTTCTGTGTTTTCTGGATGCCTTTGCTTCTTTCATTTTTCTGGTGAATCTAACCATATAGGCCATTGACCGCGCGGTCAGATTGTATAGCCGTGTCATGATTTTACTATTCACAGATCATAGAAATCTATAAGTATAGAATTTGCCGAAGTCATTCTCACGATTTCCAGATGGCGCGATCCAAGAACAAGTCGCAGCGACCTGTTAAAGTTAAGGCCGTCCGAGCTGACGCGGCCTTGGCATTCCATTCGGCGGACCATCCGGAATGCCGCCTTACCCAGAACGAACTGGATGACTTCATTGCTAAACACATGGTAGGGAGTACTCTGCTCGCGCGGCTTCCTTTGCGCGACGAGCGGATTAACTCTTCCAGTCCGCACCAGATCGCCATCCCAGTTGACCACTTCGAGTATGGCTTCAAGTTTCCACTGCCGCTTGAAGTCATAGCCATTTTCGACCACTACGGGGTTGTGCCCGGTCAGCTTCCACCGAACTCCATCGCTTCAATATACAGCTTCATCTCCTATCTGCGGTTCGAGCGAACCAGATTTTCCATCGACTTGTTCAGGAAGTTCTTCTCGGTGCGGGCAGTATCCGACTCGGGGACTTCGACTTACAGAGGGCACCTCTACTTCAGCTGCCTCGGGCTGAAGGTTGTCAATCTGGCGAACAAAGTCTCCGATTGGTCGGAGCGGTTTGTAATGCTCGAGGGCAACTTCGGACTGTTGCAGACCAACCCGCAAGTCCGGGGGGAAGAAGTTTTCCAGATCCCCCAAGTCGGCAAGATCGAGGCGGACACCTTCGCGTTCCTTGAGAAGGAGCGGCTTGATATCAACCACTACATCCCGCTTTTCTCGGAGCTTGAGAACATTCTCCCCGAACATAGTAAGTTCTTCTAGACCGCCTTTATATGACCGCGCGGCCTTCTTTACTTATACTCTTGATTTTATTTTGCAGCCGCCCATATCGTTCCAGCGAACAAGCCGGTCACGCCGGCCGGCCCAGTTTTAACCCAGAGGGAGAAGAGGCAGCGGCGAAAGAGGTCGCCATCTTCGGAGGAAGAGGGCCCGACCTCTTCTGACGATTACGAACTCCTTCGTTCAAGTGGGAACCCGCCCGACCTGCAGGGCAACCCGACCGTCCTTTGGCACAGGGATGGAAGTCGGATCCGGGTATCCACCGCGCTCCCTCCGTGGGGGAGTGAAAAGATTGACCGCCACGCCCTAGCCGCCGGGGCTGCCTTATATGGTCGAAAGACTTTGAAGAGGCTGAGGAATACTCCCGAGGAAGAGCTCCCCCGGTTAGCGGCTCAGGCCGGTGCATGGGGATTTGCGGCCAACCACTTTATGGCCTTGTCGTTCAAGCGGCTGGTTTCCGTCCAAAAACACCTGGAGAAGAGATTCGAGGGGCAGGCCGCGGAGATCACGCGGCTTCAAGAAGAGAACGCGCGGCTTCAAGAAGTCGTGGCGGTGAGCTTTTTCAAAAGACAATGCGGTCCCTTTTGTTCAGCCCGGGCGGCCTGATTCATTTTTCCTTTTTCTTGCAGAAGCAATATGAGATGACCAACCCGTCCTTCCAGGACGAGGTGCTGCCCCATGTGGCCCAAGGAATCAACAAGGCCCTGGGTCTTATGGAAGACCGGGGCGGTCTGAGCGAAGGGTTCGAGGGTACCACCTTCTCCGACCTCTTCCCCACCTTGAAGACTCAACTCGATGAAATCAGCCGAAGGCGCAAAGGGAAGACCAAGGTGGGCGAGGAGGCTGAGGCTGACGCGGGCAGAGAGGTCGTGCTTCATCAAGGAGGAGATGGAAGCGGTGAAGCCGCCGATGAGGTCGATGCGGACAATGAAGCCGGTGACGCTGATGAGGACGATGAAGATGACCTATCCTCTGGGACCACTGGCTCCGCCAGTAGGACCGGGCGATCAAGTTCCAGCGGTTCGTCGGATTCTTCTTCGTTCAGCGAAGGCTATTCGCCGGAGATTGACATCGAAGGCCTGACCTCAAGTCCGCCTGTCAAGAAGCGGAAAAAGTCGGCAGACTAGTGCTCTCGTTTTACTTTTTAACTTTTGTAACCGCCGGTTTCTTTTTGTTAACCGGGCGGTCAGTACTTTTGTAAACATATTTTTGAAGAAATGAATAGAAATTTCTTACCTGTCTGGTTGTCATTCTGCTGTTACTTACTTGTGATTGATATCTTGTCTTTTTCTCTCCTTCTTCTCTTTCGCTTCTTATAATCTAGCCGCGCGGCTATCCTGATCCAAATATAGATGACGATTGAGGATCTTGGGTGGTTTATATTTAGGCCGCGCGGTTACTCCTTTTTTTTTTAAAAAATCTCAGGATGTCCGATTTCTTGTGCGATCATAGTGTTAGGCCGAGCGGCCCCTTATTTAAAAAGAGAGATACCACATCCTTGTTGATGCAAGTAATGATCCTTTAACTTTGAGCGATTTTGAAATCAATCCGGGCGAACAACGCATCGCATCCAAAGATAACTTTTGCTAGGAAGTCAGTCAACCCGACCGGTTAAAATATAAACTGAACGGTGATATACTCAATTCCAGAGACAACCAGATTTGATTAATTTGAAGTATTGATAGGTTCGCTCGGTCAGACTGCAATCCGGACAACCATATGATTTGAATTTAGAAATGCCTAACTCATTATCGGACGGATAGATAGATAAGTCCGACCGGTCAGGATGAAATCTGAGCAATTACATGTTAGATCCAGAAATACCAAACTTATAAAAGATGATTAAATCCGCCCGGTTTGAATGCCACCCGGGAAATAGATGACTAGCTTTAGAAGATTTCCAATTTGTACAATATTGATAAGACCGCACGGTTGCATAATAACCCGGGTAATCATATGCTTTGCCAGAAAATATTCCAACTTGTAATATATTGATAAGACCGCCCGGTTGCATAATAACCCGGGTAATCATATGCTTTGCCAGAAAATATTCCAACTTGTAATATATTGATAAGACCGCCCGGTTGCATAATAACCCGGGTAATCATATGCCCAGATTCAGAAATACTTTCCTTAATAGACGACGGGCATACCCGCCCGGTTTGAATATAACCCTGGTGATAACATGATCAGTTTCAAAAGATGACTTAACCTATGTTCAGTCAGACCGCTAGGCCTGAAATACTCAGACCGCATGGTCTTAATACCACAACCTCTTATTGGGGTAGACGAACACCTGCACCTATTCAACCAGACCGATCGGCCTGAAAAACTCAAACCGTCCGATCTTAATATCACCACCCCTTTATTGGGGTAGACGACCACCTGCACCTGTTCTAACAATATTCTCCTTGAGTGGTCCATATAGAAAATCATCAGAAATGAATGCCTCCCTGTAGGGAAGAAGAATAATCCTACAGGCTCAAATGACCAAGTGGGCAGGTGGGCCTCGGCGGCGAACATTGCTTTCCTCAAGTGGTCATAAGAGCTGTAGGGAAAAAAGAAAAAATATGTACAGACTCAGATGACCAAGTGGGCAGGTGGGCCTTGGCGGCGAACATTGCTTTCCTCAAGTGGTCATAAGAGCTGTAAACGACTCATCCGCTCTCTTGCCTAGGGTTACAAGCCGAGTTGATCAATTGGGCAGGTGGGCCTTGGCGGCGAACATTGCTTTCCTCAGAGAGATCAACTCAGTTGTGGGCCCAACTAGGTACCGTTTCGAGAGTACCTAAGAGTATTCGATGGTCACAGACTATGATGATCAGTTGGGCAGGTGGGCCTCGGCGGCGAACATTGCTTTCCTCAGAAAGATCATCAAAGCTGTAACTATATCCCTTCGGGGCATGATAGAGCTGACAATCACCTAGACCTCCCTTGATGCAGGGGTGTGTCAGATATCGGCCGGGATCCAAAGTTCTGAAGACCACCGCAGCGGAATTGGCAAGCTACCACTACATGTGTGCGAAAACTCCCCGCATCACATGGTCTTGGTGGGTTTTATGCTACGACTACAATCCGAGGGGGTTCGAGCAGAATTTGGCGATATCTCAGAGGTTCGGGGAGTGGGATATGTGTGTTTGTATTTATGATGCAGAGAACCATCAGACAAGAAGAAAATGTCAGTATAGGGCTTTTTATTCAATACCAAAAAGAGATGTAAAGAATAAAAGAAATAGTTTCAAGGATAGAATCGTTTGAGATCGTCACCGCTCCACGTGCGTGGGATGTCTTCTCCTTCGTTGGTTTGGAGACGGTAGGCCCCATTCCTAGATACTTCTTTGATGATGAAAGGTCCTGCCCAATTAGGATCCAGCTTTCCAACATTACCAGACCTCGCTGCGGCATCCACCTTTTTTAACACCAAATCCCCGACTACAAACTGCTTCACTCTGACATTCTTATCAAAATATTTTGCCATTCTCCTTTTAACTTCTTCCTGCCTGATTGTTGCTTCATCCTGAAGTTCCTCGATTAGATCAAGATTATGCATGAGGGCCTCACCATTTTCATCTATCCAGGATTCTGCTCCTTCTTTGGCGTAAATAACCCTTGGAGTGACCACCTCGAATTCCACAGGGACAACAGCTTCCGAGCCATGAGATAATTTGAAAGGTGTCTCCCCGGTAGCCGAAGACGGAGTAGTACGAAGGGTCCACAGGATGGAAGGAAGTTGGTCCGCCCAATTCCCTTTCTGGTTCAAGACTCTTTTCATCAAAAGCTGCCGAATTTGCCTGTTTGCCGCCTCCACTTGACCATTGGTCCTTGGATGGTGTACTGAGGCAAACCGAAGATCAATTCCTATCTGATCACAGAAGTTTATCATCTCTGGATTGTTGAATTGTGGGCCATTATCGGTGACGATTGCCAACGGAATTCCATGTCGGCAGATAATCTCTCCCCAGACGAAGTTTCTGACAATTTGGGTGGTAGTTCTTGCTAATGCTTTTGCTTCGATCCACTTACTGAAATAATCGATCATTACCAGGATAAAGCGACGTTGTCCGCTGGCCATTGGGAAAGGCCCCATAAGATCCATTCCCCATACTGCAAAAGGCCATGGCGCAGTTATTGACCTGAGTGACTGAGCAGGCAAATGTTGAAGAGGAGCGAACTTTTGGCACTGGACACATCGCTTGGCGAATGCTTCAGCATCCTTTCTCATGGTTGGCCAGAAGTATCCTTGCCGCAGGATCCTTTTTTCTAAGGTTTTTGCCCCTGAATGGCTACCGCACTCCCCAGAATGAACTTCCTGAAGTATGACCGGGATCTCCTCTTCTGAAACGCACCGTGCCGAGGGAGAAATCAGAGTTTTTCGGTACAAGACTCCTGCTATCAAGTAGTAATAAGCCGCCTTTCTTCTGAATCTATTTTTGTCCTTGATTGATGGATGATATTCTCCCTTTGTCAGAAACAATTCGTAGGGGTCTTTCCAAGAAGGATGTTGATCAATCTGCATGAGCTCTTCTTCCTCTGTTTCCTCTGTTGCCGGGTGAAAAAGTTCTGAGGTTACTCCCCCTGATGGAAGACCAAATTTTGACAATTCGTCTGCCTCTTCATTCTGCGTTCTCGGAATATGCTCGATGATGAAGGATTTGAATCTCCCGATTTCTTTCTTAGCTAGGAATAGGTATTTTCTCAACATCGGTTCTCTTGTCTCGTAGTTCCCCAGAACCTGCGAGGCCATTACAAGAGAATCAGTTTTCACATGAACATGTTCTATCCCAAGTTCCTTTGCGAGTCTCAGGCCGGCCAAGAGTGCTTCGTATTCGGCCTGGTTATTTGTAACTGAAAAGAAGAATCTAACAGCTTGTTCCAGCCTGATGCCGTTTGGACTGATCAAAACCACTCCGGCTCCCACGGAGTTCCTGCCAGAAGCCCCATCCACATAAATGATCCAAGCAAAAGGAGATTGCACTACCTGCTCTGGATTAGACTCCATTGTGTCTACCAAAAAATCTGCCAATACTTGTGCCTTTATTGCCGTTCTGGGAGTGTACAATATTTCGAACTCGCTTAGCTCGATTGCCCATTTGGCCAACCTTCCTGAATGTTCCGGCTTCTCCAAGATATTCCTCAGTGGATGATCTGAAACCACCTGAATAGGATGAGCTTGAAAATAGGGGCGGAGCCTTCGTGATGACATGACTAAAGCCAAGGCTAATTTCTCCAGGATTGAATATCTGGTTTCTGCATCTTTAAGGATATGGCTGACATAGTATATCGGAAACTGTTTCTTTTTCTCTTCCCGAACCAGGACAGAGCTTATCGCATCAGGGCCTACCCCCAAGTACAAGAATAGTGTTTCTCCTTCGCGAGGGCTTTGAAGAAGGGGGGTTGAAGTTAATTGCTTTTTCAATTGTTCGAAAGCATTATCGCATTCCTCGTTCCATTCAAACTTAGATCCTCCCCTAAGTGTTTTGAAGAACGGAGCGCTTTTATCTCCCGATTTGGAAATGAATCGGCTCAATCCTGCCAACCTTCCACCAAGTTGCTGTACCTCTTTCGGATTGCGAGGAGGGATCATGTCTAGGATGGCTTTTACTTTATCTGGGTTCGGTGCGAGACCATCAGGAGTGAGAAGATGTCCAAGAAATTTCCCCTTGTTCGCCCCGAACACGCATTTCGAGGGGTTTAATTTTAATTTGAACCTCCGTAGAGTAGCGAACGTCTCTACGAGGTCTTCCAGATGGATTAAAAAAGTTTTACTTTTTAGAAGGAGATCATCAACATATACTTCCAGATTTCTCCCTTTTTGTTTTTCAAAAACTGTGTCCATCATCCTCTGATATGTTGCCCCCGCATTTTTGAGGCCGAAAGGCATGACGAGATAACAATAACATCCATCATTGGTAATGAAGGATGTATGCGGGATATCAGGCTTATGCATCTTAATCTGGTGATAACCAGAAAATGCATCTAAAAAACTCATAAAACTATATCCCACCGCGGAATCTACCAAAACATCTATCTGAGGCAAGGGATAACAATCCTTGGGGCATGCTTTATTGAGTTTAGTGAAATCAACACACATACGCCATTTCCCCCCAGACTTTTTCACCATCACTACATTCGACATCCAGGTGGGGTACTGGATTTCAGAAATGAAATTAGCCTTAAGAAGCTTTGCAACTTCTTCTTTGATAGGTACCGCCAGCTTAGTTGCTACCTCCCTATTCTTCTGTTGGATTGGCTTGAACTCCGGAGAAACGTTGAGGTGATGGCACGCGACATCTGGATCTATTCCAGGCATGTCTTCCGCCGACCAAGCGAAGATGTCCAAGTTATTCAGCAGGCAGGAGGTTAACTGGAGCTTTTCCTCTTCTGATAGCTCGGCGTTGATGATCAGCTTCTTCCCTTCCCCTTCAACAATGGGGATCTCTTGGGTCTCCTGGGCAGGTTCCAGGTAGGTCCCTTTCCGTTCCACGCTCCCCTCAGCTTCTTCAGGGAGTTCGGACACCTCTTGGATGTCATTCTGGGCCTTGTGAAGTGGTGCCTCGGTGATCACATTAACTGTCTTCACATAACATTCGCGTGCCACCTTTGGATCGCTCCGGATCCGGTACTGACGCCCCTCAGCAGCGAATTTCAAGGCCAAATGGAAAGTAGATACCACCGCTCTGTAAGCATTCAGGATTGGCCTTCCGAAAATTGCGCAGTAGCTACTTGGGGCTTCCACTACTACGAAGTTCACCAACTTTGTTATGCCCCCTAGTGATACCAGAAGCTTCACGCACCCTTCTACTTCCTTCTTTTCTCCTGAGAAGCCATAGAGGGGGCCTTCCGTAGAGAGTAAGGCCTTTCCAGTCTTGAGGGCCTCAAACGTTTGGCGAAAGATGAGATTAACTGAGCTGCCTGTATCGATCAAAATTTTGTGCACTGCGTAATTCTCAATAACCGCCTTTATCACCACCGCGTCATCGAACGGATTCGCATTCGGGGAGAGATCTTCCTGGCCAAACGTAACAACCGTCCTTTCCGGGGCAGAAGTGGAGGCAACTGCCACTTCTTGCTTTGTAACTCTCCCGATGCTAGATTTTCGGGAGGATTCTATCCCTGCCCCACCATGGATGCAATAGATGTTACCGAGAGGGCCAACATCATTCACCTCTATGCATTCGGCTGCAGGATGTATATCCCCATAACTACCGGCCTCCTCTACATCAGCACACTCCCATGTTACTTCGACTGCCTCCTTCTTCTTCTCAGCTCGTGGTTCAGCCGGAGTTTCTTGCCGAATCAACCCCCGAAGCTTTCCCTCTTTCAGGAGTTTTTCTATCAACCACCGGAGGGCCCGGCAATCTTCAGTTAGATGCCCCTCTTCTTTGTGATATTCACAGTAAAGGTTTGGGTTCCGATTGCGAACTTCTGATTTCAAAGGAGGGGGCCTTTTAAAGTCAGGCCTCTTCTGAAGAATCTGCACGACCTCATTCATGGTAACGTTGAGCGGGGTGAACGAATCTTGTGATTCATCATATCGGATGGATGGGATAGGTGGAGATGGTTGTGTGATGTATTGTGGCAGATATACGGGCATGATTTGCGGGACTCCCATGGGTTGAGTGGGTGCGATGGCCAACGGCGGCTTCTGATCCTGAAACCGTTGATGGCCAATGAATGGTTGCTTGGGCTTAAGATTCCTTCCCCTTTGAGCCCGAGGCTCGAAATCAGGCCGAGACGAGTGATTATAACGTTGCTGATGGGTTGATGCAGAATTGAACTGATCGTTGTCGCTGAGCAACTTGGCAACGTAACCCGGATTAGTCTTTTCCCCCCTGATGAATTTGTTTGCCAGACTAATCATTTCTTGATATGTCTTTGGTTCCCTGATTTGGGCTTCAAACTTCAGTGGCCCCTCCCTAAGGCCATGCATTAGTGCGACCCTATATAACTCCGGATCGACGTTTTGTACCTCCATTATTTCCCTTTGGAAACGATCGACAAAACGGGCCCACGTTTCGTTTTCTTGCTGTCGTATCTCGAATAGGGCTGCCGGACCATTCTTCCTCTTCTTAGAGGTAGAGAATCGAAGCAGAAATTCTCTACGTAACTCCGCAAAGCATCTGATAGATCGAGGGTGCAATCCATAGAACCATTCTCTGGCTTGCCCATCAAAGGATGTCACCAGGAGCTTGCATTTTGTTGCATCAGTGATGGTCCTCAGAGCAACAGCTGATTCAAATGCCTGGAGGTGTATTGCTGGATCGGACTCCCCACTATATGCCGACATACGTGGTTCTCGAAAGTTGTTTGGGGCCGGCTCTCCTCGGATTTCGTCGGTGAAGGGAGAACTCTCCTCGGCATCCTCGTACAGAGGGAAAGCAGGGTTATAAGGGATCTCGGCTGCGGTCATTGGCGGACAGGCCGCATGATAGGAGCGGGCAGGTGCTCCAGTCGGATATGATTGGAAGGCGGCGACCTCAGGCGGATAGGGAAAATGAGCGGCCTGAGAGGTCGCCCCTTGAAAGTCAAGGACCCGAGCTGGCATACATCGCGCGGCCTCTTGGTAGAGATTCGGACGGTCCGCGGAACCTTCTTGTGGTGGTCGGGAATGAGCGACTTGCGCGAACGGATATGGAGGTGGAGGAGGTAGAACAGGAGTGACCGCCTGGGGAGCCGCGGCCTGCTGAGGGGCTAACCGCTCGGTTAGTAGAGTTAGGGCCTGAGTGATTGCGTCCAGACGCTGATCAGTCGCCTGCCGAGCCTGGTCGGCCTCTCTCTTTGTCTGCTCCAGAGCTTCCCACAAAGAGTCTTCACTATGGTCGGATCGGTCTCTTGGAGGGAGCTGGCGGTCTGACATTCTGAGCTAAGGATTTCGCTGACAGTCTGCGATCTGAAGGTCGCGTGTTTCTGTTCGATTCAAAAGTGCGCCTCCGAAGGAAAACGAGGGTTGCGGACTATCAGTTACTATTTAGCTAGAGAATTCGGACCGCTAGCAGCGGTCGAGGCCAGACTTCGCCCGTCGCGGCAAATGCCACTCCTGCGACGGGCTTTCCTTTGATTGAAAAGTAGCGGTTACAAATGTGAGAAAGTAGAAGCCGGCCGGTCAGCAGTTCGCGAGACCTGAAACTCGAGACCGGAGCTCAGACAAGCGAGCTCTTGGATTCGAGTGTCCGCCCCTTGGGAACAGTGCCGCCCCCTATTTATAGGCTTGGGGGCCTGCCCGATCGGGCAGGGATAAAATAACCTCCTGCCCGGGTACAGGAGAAACGGGCAGGCGGTGACGGGATACACAAAGAAGAGAAAGAAAGAGGCCGCGCGATCTGACGGCCTGCCTTCCCGATCTGTCTTGCTTGCGGCTGAGGACGCCGGGACCAAGTCAATAATGCAGACCGCGCGGTTTGGAGATTGAGGTCGCGGTCTGCCCTCTGGTCATGACTCAGCCGATCTTCAAGAGGTAACTCGGATAGCCTTCGATCTGGAGCCCCGACCTGTTCTTCGGGGCTGGAACTTCGAGTTTCTACGGGACAACCCGCGCGGCCTTCTTGCTGAGACCGCGGATGAACTTCCTGCCTTGGCTCTTTGACGATCTTATCTCTTTGGGGGTGATCCTGGAAATGACACCAGGCCGCCCGGCCTGGCCCTTCTTGGACGGGGAACCGCCGATTCCAGGACCCAGCGGCTTGGCTCAAGAGTCCGAGCGGTCTGATAATGGTTCAAACCGAGAAGCGGTTTTCCGGGCAAACAACCAACGTTGACACAATTCGAACCGGGACAGTTAGTTCTTTTATTTAATTCACGCCTGAAATTATTTTCGGGTAAACTGAAATCCCGTTGGTCAGGGCCCTTCAAAGTTAAAGAAGTTCACCCCTATGGCGCTATAACCATTTTTAATGAGAAGGATGGCACAGAATTTAAAGTAAACGGACAATGAGTAAAAATTTATAGAGGGGACGGCATTGAACGAATCGTGTCGTCAATCACGTTAATGTAATGGAAAGTACAAGAGCAAGTCCTGCCGGGACATAAAATAAGGCGCTTAATGGGAGGCAACCCATTTCCTAGCTTTTGTTTTTTGTCTATTCCAATGTTCCTGCATTATTTTCGCTTGTGCAAGCCCTTTTATTCCATAAACTATATAGATAAATATATATATATATATATCGTATGTTGTTCGTGGAGAAAACATGTTTGTAGATTTCTTTTGCCTGCAGCTGGACTGAAAATTCCCGGATTATCAACATTTTGGATTAAAATAAAAAAAAGTTATAACTTCAAAATAATAGGTTACAACTTATGTAGTTCTGTACTTTTCTTCTACAAAATCCTACTTTGCAAGTCTCGTCCGGTTCAACTGAACCGACCCAAATTAACTAAGCGTGTGGTTACTATTCGACAAGATTTTCCCGGTTCAACTACAATTAATGCTCTCAGCGGTTCGTCGAAACACCGCGCCTCCCCTTTCCTAAATCTTCTCAGCGTTTTTTCGTCGAACCGGCGCGCATCACTTCTTTCGTCGAACCGGCGCGCATCACTTCTTTCGTCGAACCGGCGCGCATCACTTCGATCGTCGAACCACCGCGCCTCCCCTTTACTAAACCTAAATCGCGTCTCCCTCACTCCCAATTCCCTCCAGGCGTAACTTCAAGCGGAACTCCAGGAGGCGAGATCGACTTTTCCTGGCCGTTTCAACCACCGCCCGCGCGTTAACACTCCCTTTTCCACACACGATTGCGGTAAGCCTCGTTCCTCTCCATTCTACTTTCGATTTCCTCGATTTTTCTCCTATAGCGGCTGTGTTTTCCATTCCTAGACATGGCACCCAAGAGTTCCAAAGGCAAAACCGTGGCTCACAAGTTCACGCGCTTTATTAATGATGAAGCCAAGGAGCGTTTCGAGTTGATGAAAACATTACCGTTCATCTGCGAGCGAGGGTTTCATATTGAAGCCAAATCGTGGAGTATCAATTACGTTGAGCAAATCGAAAAACTGGGCTGGACAACCTTTTGCCACCATCGCACTGAAGCAGTTTTTCAGTGGGTTCACGAGTTTTACGCAAACGGCCATTTCCATCCAAATGGCATAACTTCGGTTAGGGGGAAGGAAATCAATTTCTCAGCCGAAGTCATCAACGATTATTTTGATATACCCACAACGGAGGGGACTGATTATGAGACGCTAAAGGCTAATACTTCTCACTTAGATGTTGCGAGGGCGTTGTGCTTATCTTCCGACATTGTGTGGGCTAGTGAAGCTAAACATACTCTACATTCAGCTCATTTCAGTCGCGAAGCCAAGGTATGGCTGCTCTTTGTTAACACAAGTATCCTGCCCACGAAACATCTGAACCATGTCTCATTCGACCCCTCTTTCCTCATCTACAACATCCTTAAGGGACATTCTATCAATATCGGGCGGATCATATTCAATCAACTAATACAAAAGCTTAAATTGACTGGCCGTCAACTGTGGTTTCCCACACTTATTACGACCTTATGTTGTAGTGTCGGGGTTAGCATGGCAGCTACAGACAGCAGTACTCATGTTGGACGTCCTATTACACGTGCGGTTATTTCCTCTTATATTAAAGTAGCTTCGGAAGATTCACAAAAGCGGCCTTCGTCTAAAAAGGGCGTCATTTCTTCAATCAACCGACCTCCAACAGCTAAAGCTACACCATCTCCCCATGCCTCTTCTAGTCAAGCACCTAATCGTCCTAGACATTCTCCAAGCACAGATATGTACATGGAATTCCTCATGGATTACCTGCACTACATCGCCGAGTTTCAGCATCATCATTATCTTCGTAGCGAGGCGCATCGGCAAATCCTTTACAACAACAAAATCGAAATCATGCACCGGCTTAAGATGCCGGTGAATCCGCTATCTTTTCCTTTCAATACCCCAATCAATTCAAATGGTTTCCTACTAGATAGCGAAGGAAAAAAATTACCACCCTTCCATGATGAAGTGGATGTGAGCTCGGACGAGGACGGTGATGATGATGATGTGGCGGAAGATGGTGACAGCGAAGACGACGATGCCGAGAATGACTTGAATGATGATTGACCAATCTCACCTTTCTTTGCATGATATTCAGTGGATAGAATTACTTTAATTTCTGATTTTCTTCTATTTTTGTTTTGATACTTAAGTTGGACAATCCAATCTAAAACTGTTATGATATTGTTTAATGATTGTTGCAATGCTTCTGGACAATCTGATATAATTCCTGTTATGATATTGCTATTTAACATTAATTCTATTCAATAGTCGTTATGATATTTGTTGATTCAATTCCTGTTATAAAATGTTATTAACATTACTTCAGTGAATACCAATGATATTTTATGGGGCTGCAATATTCAATTATATTTATGGTTGTGATGGAGGGCTCATTAATTTTCATTATTGATCTTGTGAGATCTTATTTTCATAGTTGGTCATATGCTGACCTCTTTCCCACCAACCTTTGATTTGAACATTATCATTCTTATGATGAGATTACACATTAAACTGTTTGCACTCTTGATTATGGAATACTTCTCTCAATTTTAGTTTTAATTTGACAGTTTACAATGCTTATTCTACTACTCCCGGTTCATATATTGTTATTCTTTACTAGGGACTAGTAAAGGTTAAAGTATGGGGGCACGTCCCTCTGTAGCTTATTTGTCAAATCTTTTATGAAGTGTAATTCGTGAAATTCTACTCTCTTTTTTCTTAATATTTAAATTATTCAAGTCTTTCAATTTAATTTGAGGGTTAGACGAGTCAATCCTACGAGTTCATACTATGAAATTGAATTAGTAAGATGTGTTAAAGCTCTCTTAATAAATCAGCTTATTATGCACTATATTTCTTAAAATGAATTTGCTCCCTTTGAATTTATTTATTTGACTTCAGAACTTAATGGTGAGAGAGCGAGCACGATCTAATTCAATGATATTAGCCAATATGTTGAGCGTACGTAGTTAACTTCGCTTCCATATAAAGCCTAACCTTAGTGTCATCTCCCATAATCCTTTGACCTTCAAACCTTGGTTCTTTATTTCCCTATTTTTCTTTTATTGGTATCTTATTTAGCATACCAGTTATGGGTGTTTAAATAAAAAATTTATTGTTGTTACAAAAATATGTATATCATAGTGATATGTGGCCTAAGTTTGCTCACGCATACTTAGAATGATCCCAACTATGATGAAAAAAAGAGCATATGTATATCATAGTGATATGTGACCCAGGGATGTTCACTCATACTTAGAATGATCCAAACTATGAAAATATCAAAAGAAAAAAAATGTTATTGAAAATTAAACCTCATAATTTGGAGTGCTGCTAAGATGATTATTTCGGGAAATAGCCACCCATCATACCAAATTCATCAAGTCATTTCATTTGGTCCCCGTTACTACCAAACTCATGTAAAAGTCTTATCAATGTTTTAGTCTACTCTTGATCTATCCTATTAGTGACGAAGTTTAAGAAAATCAATTGTAAGGGAAGTGAATAATTTTTAAGGAATAGCACACACAACACTTGAATTCTTAATTGAGCTTTATCTTATATCAAACTAAAGGATTTGTGAAGGTTTGAACTTTTAAGGATTAACAAGTTTACCAACAGTTAATGTGAATTTCTTGAATAGATTTTATTTGATTTATAATGAAGAGTAAGATGAATTGAATATACACTTTCATAAACATTTGCCATTACGTGCTCCACAATGATTTACCTCTAGCAAAGAACTAAGTATGGGGGTGTGATAACTTCTCAAAAAGAAGTTATCTTTCATCTTAATTTTACCTTATTTGTTTATGTTTTATGATAATTATGAATGAAAAGTATTTAAATTCAAATATATTGTTATTTGGAGTTAAAATGATTATTACGTTTAGTTTTGAATGTTTTTATGATAGGATTTGTGAAGAAATCGAGTCAAGGATCGAAGGCTAATTGTTGTTGAAAAAGGGGGAATATGTTGTAACATAATCTAAAAAATGTTATAACATAGCTGACAGTTTTAAGAAACAGAATTCCAGATTTTAAAAAGTTGCAACATTTCTGCCGAAAAGTTATAACTTGTCGGCAGTTACAGAATTTTCAGATCCGAAATTAATTTGATTTCGGCGGTTACGGATGGAAACGAGGCATCATTTCAGCAATTAAAACATACCAAAAGTGGGCCCCGCCTGAAGCGAGAAAAGGGGAATATTTAATAGCAAATTTTCGGCCATTAAAACGGATCTTTTCGGGAGTATTCGGAGAATTTTAGAGGAAAGGAAGAAGGAGAACTGCAGTGAGAGAAAACCAGTCCAGAATCTGTGTCCGGGCTGTAGGAAACGCTGTCAAATCACTGAAGAAGGGAAGATTTACTTGATTTACATCATGTTTAGTAAGATCTATCCTTTATTTTGTTCTTCTCCATCAAGCATGAACTAATTCATGCAATCTTGTGTTGTGAGAGTACTATTTCTTGTGTAATGATACTTATGCTTTAATTTTCCTTTGTGGATGTTTGGTGAATGATTTTTATTGTTCTTATGATCTTTATTTTGGAACTTTTGGCCAATGTTTCGCTTTTCTACTGCGCTTCATAATTCGAGAGATGAGTTGCGTAAGGGTATCATAAGTTTGATATAGTGTTTGAAGGGAGAAAGAGATTTCCCCTTGGCGTTAGCAACATAGGTTTTTATTTCTTATGCGGTTCTTTATTTCACTCGAGTTAGAGATGACAGAGTAGATAAGGGATTAGGGAAACCCGATATCGAGAGATACGGTTTTCTAAATTAAAATCGTTGCAAGATCATTTCACCACGCAGTTTTCATAAAGTTTCATTTAACAAATCATTGCACTAGATCTAAGAAATCACAACACGAGATTATTCTCCCTAATCGTTAAAAGAGTATTTTTCGCAAAGGTTTATAGTTATTTTAATCAGAATATTCTACTTATAATTTTCTTTTATAATTGAAATCTTGGTATTCGGTTGACTTGGATTTAAAGAAAAGATTTAACTGGTATTTGCGAGCACTGAGTTTAACACCTCTCCGTGGGAACGATATTTAACTCGCATTATATTACTTGAACTGGCACGTGCACTTGCGTACAAAATACGCAACTGTTTTCGGGCGTAACATGTATCTTATTTTAAAAAAATTGGCAGTAAATGCTTCGTTCTTAACAACGATAAGCATTACAAAACTAAGTTTAGTGAAAAGTATTTTGAAGGTATTTTTGTAGGCTATATCAGCCATAGTAAGGCATATAGGATTTTCAACAAGAAAACTCTGGTTGTAGAAGAATCCATAAATATTGTATTTGATGAGACGTGTTTGCTTCACAGCTGCTCTTCTAGTGTTTTTATTGAAGATGCAGATGCAGGTTTAAAATAGAAAGAACTCAGCTTAGATGAAGTTATTAAAGAAGATTCTCGAAGGATGGTTTCAGTGAATATTCCTACTACACCTGAAGAAGAAGAACCTCAAGAGATAGAAGATGCATCATAAGCAGAAGAACCTGGTATTAGTGAAGATGCAAGGAATCTAGTGATCAGACATCAGAGAGATCACCTAGTAAATCAAATCATCGGAGATACCAGTGTCGGGATAAGGACAAGAAGAGGTACAGCTAACAAAATTTTGCATTTGAGTTTTGTTTCACAGATTAAGCCAAAGAAATTTGATGAGGCAAAAGAGGATGCTTCATGGATTATTGTAATGCAATAGGAGCTCAATCAATTTAAAAGATGCAAAGTTTGGATGCTGGTCTCAAGGTCCAAAGGTCAAAACGTTATCAGGACGAAATGGGTTTTCAGAAACAAGCTGGATGAAAATGGTGTGATCATCAAGAACAAGGCCAGACTTGTTGCCCAAGGTTACCGACAAGAAGAAGGGATCGACTTCGTTCAAACTTATGCTCTAGTGGCAAGACTCGAAGCGATCAGGTTGTTTCTAGCGTATGCTTTTCACAAGGGATTTAAGGTCAATCAAATGGACGTGAAGTCAGCCTTCCTAAATTGTAATTTAAAGGAAGAAATATACGTAGAACAACCCCCAAGTTTTGTTGATTCCTCCCTCCCTGATTATGTTTATTTCTTACGGAAAGCTTTATATGGTCTAAAACAAGCACCTCGAGCTTGGTATGAGACCCTCTCTAGCTTTCTTCTTGAGAACAAATTCACAAGAGGAAAGATAGATAAGACATTATTTCTTAGGGACATAAAAGGCAAGATTTTACTAGTGCAAATCTATGTCGATGATATTATCTTTGGATCTACAGACGATCACCTTTGCAAAAAGTTTTCTAACTTGATATAAGGGAAATTTGAAATGAGTAGTATGGGTGAGCTGAAGTATTTCTTAGGACTTCAAGTGAAGCAATCTGAAGATGGAATTTTCATCTCTCAGACGAAGTTCACCAAAGAGCTAATTAAGAAATTCGGAATGGAGAATGCAACCTCAATGAGGACTCCAATGGGTTCAACTATGACTCTGGACAAGGATAAGAAAGGGAAACCTTTTGATGAAACCAAGTACAGAAGCATAATTGGATCCTTGCTCTACCTTACTGCCAATAGACGGGACATAATATTTTCAACATGTGTTTGTGCTAAATTTCAGGTGAACTCTAAGGTATCTCATTATGCCGCTGCAAATAGGATTTTGAGATACCTAAAAAGCACACCAAATCTTGGCTTATGGTACCCAAGAAGTAATGACTTCGAGCTAACCGTCTTTTCAGATACTGATTTTGTAGGTAGCGGGGATGACAGAAAAAATACTTCTGGGACTTGCCAATTCCTTGGAAGGGGGCTTATTTCTTGGAGTAGCAAGAAGCAGAATTGTGTAGGTATTTCAACTGCTAAATCGGAGTATATCTCTGCAGGCAGTTGTTGTGCACAACTTCTATGGATCAGGAATCAGCTAGAAGATTACAACCTGAAGTTGAGGGATATTTCGATGTTCTGTGACTCATCAAGTGCCATAACAATTGCAAATAATCCAGTCTCTCATAGCCGAACAAAACATATAGAGATACGCTATCACTTCATCTGGGAGCATGTAGAGAACAAGGACATCAACCTCAGTTATGTCCCGACGGATAAGCAAATTGCAGATATTTTCACGAAGCTGCTAGATGAGGCCAAGTTCAACTATTTCAAATTGGAACTTGGTATGTTGAAAAAGGATTCTTGAAGAAAAGTCAAAGAAATCAGTCCAAAATCAGAAAATCCGTTCTTTCAAAGAAGTCAAGGAAATTACACGAGTAAATTCGACGAATTCGTCGAGTCTTCACGAATAGTTTTGACGAAAATTTTATTTCGTCGAGTCCTTTCGACGAACTGAAGAAATTACTCGAGTCATTTCGACGAATCTTGAAGTCTTTTCGACGAATGCCTCTCTCACAGGATTTAAACCTAATTTCTCTAATTATTGGATCCGAAGAGTCATTTTCCTTTAAAAGGTACGCGCATGTTTCTTTAGTCAAAATATTAATAATATATAAGGGTTCACAGGTTCACACACGCCATTCATCGAGTCTTTCCGACCTTGCGACGATTCATCTTCTTCCCCTTTCGACGATTCTCAATCTTTAGCCATTCGTCGACTAGTCTTCAGCTTTCCATGGCTCGCAAAAGCTCTGGAAACTTGCATACATGGGGGAAAGCTTCTCAGGGCAGGCTTCAGTAGTGCATCCGATGAGTTCAGAAATGTCATTTTGATGCTTGAAGTAGCAGGTTTGTCATTCTTCTTAGAGCATCCTTGCAGAATTTTGGATAGAGAAGTGTTGGAGTTCTTCCAGAATGCTCATCTCAGGCGTCAAGGTACATCCATCAAAAGTCGAATTGGGGATACTGTGGTCAGGATGAAGCCTTTTCTACTTACAAAATACTTGCAGCTGCTGTCAGTTACAAAAGAAGACATTCTAGATGAAAAGGATTTTAGAAGAACACTGTCTTTCTGTGGTTTGCCTAAGAATTCAACCTCCATTCGTCGAAAGCTTATGAATGGAGAAAGAAAGTTACTCTCAGATATTATAGGCAAAGTCTTATTGTGCAAAGTTGGCTCTCATGATTATCTTTCCAGTGATATGTTCAAGCTTCTGACAGCTGTAGTGTGCAGAAAGAGAGTAGATTGGGGTTTGATAGTGTTTGAGAAGATTGAGGCTACATTATCTTCTCCAAATTTTGGAAGGTTCATCACCCTGTAAATAAATCAGATAGATGGAAATCAATTTAATATGTCCTCAGAAATAGCAGTTCATCACTTAAAGAAGATAGATTCTTTTATCTTCAGCAGATGGGAAAGGAAGATTTCAAGGCCTGGTGCAGAGAAATCAGAGCTGAATGTTGATGAAGAATTGGAAGATGAGCATGCAGTCCCTATCTCACCTCCACATACTTCTCCCAGGTCTCCAGTGGTAACTTTCTAGGGGGGGCTCTCAAGCTACAGAATCAGTTGTTCAGAAAGAGCCCTCTACAACTCAGTCCCATGTGCCCCTTAGTTCATCTCCTCAAGGTAATGTTGAAGATCAGAATCTACCTGCTAACTTGGGAAGTCATGAGGAAGAGCAGGTGGACCCCTCCAGTATGCAAAGGAAGCTTGATCAGATCATCTTCAATTTAGAAAAGAGAATAAGTCTTATCCCTGGTCACTCTCCAGAAAAGAGAGTTGATCCTTCTGAGGGGGATCAAGAAAAAGTTTATGATGGTGGTGATGAGAATGAGGATGATGAGAATGATGTTGATGAGAAAGATGATGATAATGGTGATGATGATGATAATGATGATGATGATGGTGGTGATGACCATGAAAATGAAACATTTCGAGTAAGTGGTGTTGCTGAGAAGGCAATTCCAAGTTCTCACCAGTCTGGTGAAGAAGAAGTTGTCAAAGAAAAAGAATCCATACCTGGTTGAGTTCTTATTGATTTTTTTGTTCCTCCAGTTGATGAGATTTCTCATGCAGTGTTTGAGGGGGAGAATCGGAAAGAAGATCAAGCCCAAGCAACATAAGTTTTGCTTGATGAGGAAGAAGGAGAGGATGTGCAATCTGCACCTCCTGCTCAAGAGTTTGTGTTGCTTCAGAATGTGCCTTCTGCAGGGGGAGTTAAGTCATATGAAATTCTATTTCATGATGAAAGCTTTGGAGTTCCTACTCCTCAAAATGCACCTACCTCTCAGTCTGACTCATCTCTTCTTAAATCTATTGAAGCATTGTTGATGACTCAAAAAGAACATTTTGAATCCTCTTTGAAGCAAGTGTTTGACAGAGTGAAAGAAGTTGAGTCTGATTTGAACAATGGCCTAGCTGAGGTCAAGCATAATCTATCTAACATAAAAGATGAGTTAGATAATTATTATTTCACCAATGGTGTTAAAGTTGTGGGCTATACAAATGAAGGTCTGAAGTATGTTTATGATAATTCAAATACTCTTCTAGAAGGTCAAGGCAGGATATATCAGCAAGGAGAAAGCAGTAGAGATCAATTTATTGATGAGTTGACAAGTTTCAAAGAAGAAATTTTCCAAACCCTTAATGAAGAAGTCAGAAAGGGGGAGGAGAATATCTTAAGTCAATTGCATGATCTGAGCAGTGAGGTTGAAAGAAGACTTCATGAAGCCAATTGTTGGATCGATATGCGCAGTTAGAGGGGGGAGGGGGTGAATAAGGGAATACAAATTCTTTTTATAATTTTATGAAAATTAATAAATTGTTTTTTAGTAAGAGAGGGCAAAATAACAATTTAGCAAAAAGTAATTTGCAATAATAAAATTTACGCCAAATGAGAGTAATCAAGTAAACCCAACTAAAAACATGATTGTATTATATTTAAAAGGTGTTTACATAAATTTGATTTCAATATCGCTTGAAATCGGAGGCGTACAAATGTTATAGATTTTTCCTTTTCTATACCGACTCGTATTCCCATGAACCGGTGGCTTTAGCCAATCCTTCCCCGGATATGGCCTCAAGCCGCTCTAGCCAATCCTACCCCGGATATGGCCTCGAGCACCCCCTAGATCTAATCTCCTAGACCTAGTCGCCAACTCATGGGGTGAATTACCCCCTAAGCCGCGCAAGGACCTAGTCGCCAACACAAGGCGATTTTACTACAAAAATTCACAATAATGAAATAAAGCAAATAACAAAAACTCCCTCTATGAGATTTCTGAAGATGAGGATGAAGGATCGTTGTTGCATAAGCGAGGTTGAAGCGATCGTTCTTCGGATGCAGCGTGACGGCTTCCTTCTCTAGAAATTTTCTTTGACTTTGAGTGGGAGATGAACTTTCGGCAGAGTAATATCTATTGAATTTTTGCCATAAGTAATCTCTCTGGGATATATTTTTAAAACGAGAGAGAAGGCATCATTTTATAAAACTTGGAGATAGCGCCTGCGGTAGCTCCTAGCGCATGCGGTAGCATTCGTGTAGAAGCAGTTATAAAATCGTCGCGGCGTGGCGTTGTGTGCATGAACTCGAGCTAGCGCCAGGCAGTAGCGCTAGCGCCAGTCGGTATCCCTAGCGCTGATGGTAGCTCTTCTTCAAAAAATTTGATTTGAAGCTGCTTTCTACCTGTGGAGTATTACACATATAGTTCATGCACACTATAAACACACGACAAGCAAGATCAAATACAATATGGGATTTGTTATTCTCAAACAAAGGGATGTGACACACATGTTCAACAATCTCCCCCTTTTGATAATAACAAATCCTCTTAGCAAGAAATCAACAAAGGTGTTTATAGTATATGATAAGCGAGATAAAAGTGCAACTATAGTATTTGATAAGCATGAGAATGTATATACTCCCCCTATCTTAATGCTCCCCCTACATATATGCAATTTATGTTTTACTCACCCTAAATGATAGATTACATGAATTAGTCTCCCCTTAATCTTCTAGATTTCTCCTCTAGATTTCTTCAATTAATCTCCCACTTTTGGTATTATCAAAAGAAGGTGGGGTAAAGGTAGTAAGGAGGCATTCTTTATAAATGATAAATCATGATCGAGCTTTTGTAATATAGAAAATGATAAAGAGTTTAAGCATAGTGTTTAAAAGATTTCAAATTAAAAGATAAGAGTTGTAAAGCAAGCGAAAGATTATAAGAAATATCATTTTGTAAGAATGAAAATCATAAGTATAAATATGAGTTTAAGTTCAAAATGTAAAGATGTTTTAACCTTTTTGAAATCTCAAAGTTTTACATAAAGTTACCAAGCATGAAATGAACATATCAAAAAAAGATTATACTACAATGTTACTTAATTTCAAGTGTAAGAGATATCAAACATTGTAGAGATCATGCTAGGTTATCTAGTACATTTCTTATATAAAAGAGTAGTATAGATAAAGCATTAGAATCCAATACTCATGAGAAGAAGTGTTATGAAAGATAATGAAGTGCACATAAGTTTATTTTGAGCAATGTTAACAAATGATTTAAATCACAAAATACAAGACATATGTAAAGTAAAGTGCACAATAAAACACAAGTATATTAACTTTCAGACACTTTAATGCACATAATTTTTAACAAAGAAGTGTAATAACCAAGGTTTGCATAAGACACTTTACCATTCTTTCCAAGTAGTACTTGGTGGAGTTATATTCGTCTATATTTTTTGTTCACTTTTGTGAGACAACATAATAATTTTTTTTCGTCTATATTTTTTGTACACTTGTTTTGCAAACCCAACATAATAATTTTTTTTTTAAAACACAACCACTTTTCTTAATTTTTAAGTGCAATTCAAATGTAGTGTAGGTAATAAACTTATGTATGTTTTAATTCATTGTACAATTACAATACACAAGTAAGCATGTTTTAGATTTAAACACACATATAGATTACCAAAATAAGTGAGTGAAAAAGTATCATTATCAATCACAAAACATTTACTCATACTTAGAGACATGCTAAGCTTGGTTCTACACATATTTTTCAATACAATTGATGCACTTAATTAGATATATCAAAGCATGATAAACAAAACAATATTCATAGTAATATGAAGAAACAAGTTTTAACATTGTAAATAATTCTAAATAATAGAATTCATACATGTTTGATATTAGCAATAAAGATCATATAGTTTTTTTTTTGAAATTTTTTAATGAAAGAAAAACAGAAAACCACAAAAAAATATTTTGTATTTTTGAATTTTGAAGTTTTGTAGCTGATTTTTCATAATATAAATAAAACAAAAATAACAAATGTCAGAAATACAAAACAAAGTAGCACATATAAACTAACATATTTTTATTGATTTTTAGAAATGTTGAAAAACAGAAAAATCAAACACCCACGCTAGCGCCGGCGCTAGTGCTAGCGCGGAAAATAGTAAGTGAATTTTTTGAGAATTTTAAATTTTCACTTTTTGATCTTGATTAAGAGTCCTTAGAGTAGTCTTATGCATAAATTTTGTAATTTTTGGAGATGTCTTGATTGCTCAAATTGCATAAAACTTTAGCGTTTTTCAAATAACTCATCATAAGATGTCTAAGACTCATAATTCCAACATTAACATTTGAAACCTTGCATCGAGAAGAGGTTTAGTGAATATATCAGCAAGTTGAGAGTCCGTGCCAATGAAACTTATTCTAACATTTTCCTTTTTAATGTGATCCCTTATGAAATGATGACGTACATCTATATGTTTGGATCTAGAATGGTGTACCGGATTATTTGTAAGATCAATGGCACTTTTGTTGTCACATTTTAATTCAATATGTTTTAGATGAAAACCAAAGTCCTCTAGAGTTTGGCTCATCCATAGTGCTTGTGCACAGCAACTCCCTAGTGCAATGTATTCGGCCTCCGTGGTGGAGAGTGCAACCGAATTTTGTTTCCTATTAGACCATGCAACTAATGAAGGTCTTAGAAAATGGCAAGTACTGCTAGTGTTTTTTCTATCAAGTGAGCATCCAGCGTAGTCCGAATCGGAATAGCCGTGAGTGTAAATGAATTATTATGCGGGTACCATAATCCTAATCTAGATGACCCAATTAGATATCTAAAAATTCATTTTACTGCTTATAAATGAGATTCTTTTGGATTGGCTTGAAATCGAGCACATAAGCATACGACAAACATAATATCGGGTCTAGTTGCATTTAGATAGAGTAGAGATCCTATCATACCTCTATATAAAGTTTGATCAATTGAAATTCCCGGTTCATCTTTTCCTAATTTTAGTGATGCACTCATTGGTGTAGAATCATGTTTAAGGTTTTCAAATCCAAAGCGTTTAAGCATATCAAAGACATATTTAGTTTTACATATAAAAATACCATCAATTCTTTATGATATTTGAAAACCAAGAAAATAAGAAAGTTCTCCTACTAGACTCATTTCAAATTTATTTTTCATCACTAAAATAACTTCATTACACAACTCTTCATTAGTAGATCCAAAGATTATATCATCAACATATATTTAAAAATAATCAAATCATCATTATTGTGCTTAATGAAGATAGTATTATCGGCACTTCCCATAATATAACCGTGTTTTAATAAAAATGATGTAAGTCTTTCATACCATGCACGGGGCGCTTGTTTTAAACCATAAAGCGCTTTTTCTAGTTAATAAACATGATTGGGAAATTTTTCACTAATAAAACAGGGGGGTTGTTCAACATAAACTTCTTCTTTTACAAACTCGTTTAGAAAAGCACTTTTTACATCCATTTGAAATAGTTTTATTCTTTTAAAGCTTGTAAATGCTAGAAAAATTTGTATAGATTCTAATCTAGCAACGAGTGCAAAAGTTTCATCAAAATCTATCCCCTCGATTTGTGAATATCCTTGTGCTACTAAGCGTGCTTTATTTCTAGTGATTCTAGACTCACTATCTAATTTATTTTTAAAAATCCATTTTACACCTACAACCGGGTGATTAGATGGTCTTTCTACTAATTTCCAAACATTATGTCGCTCAAATTATTCTAACTCTTCATTCATAGCCAAAAACCAAAATTCATCATTTAAAGCGGTTGAAACGGTTTTTGGTTCAATTTCGGAAACAAAATAAATATTTGAATAAGATTCATGAAGAGAAGAGCGAGTTCTTACCCCAATAGATGGTTCACCAATTATTATCTCTCGTGGATGATCCTTTGTAAATTGCAAAGCGCTTGGAGGCACATAATCATCTTCGTTGGCCTCCTCTTCCTCTTCTTTGGAAGGTTCCTCATCACCATGCTCCAAAGGTGGTAAGAGGTCATCCTCTTTGTCTGTGGAAAGTCTTTCTACACAAGGAACAAACTCATCAAATTTTACATTAATCGACTCTTCAACTTTACTAGTTCTTTTATTAAAAATTATATACGCTTTACTAGTTGAAGAATACCCAAGAAAAGTTCCTTCATCGCATTTTCATCAAACTTTCCCAAGTTATCTTTAGTATTTAAAATAAAACATTTACAACCAAACACTTTGAAATAAGATACGTTAGGCTTCTTTTGAAAATAAATTTCATATGGTTGTGATTAAGAGATGGGCGAAGCATGATTCTATTCATAACATAACATAATGTATTTACGGCTTCGGCCCAAAAGGACTTGGGCAATTTATATTCACATAGCATAGTGCGTGCTAGTTCTTGAAGTGTCATATTCTTTCTTTCTACAACACCATTTTGTTGTGGTGTGCGTGGTGCGGAGAACTCGTGTTTAATGCCTAACATATCACAAAAAGATGTAAATTTTTCATTTTCAAATTCTCCTCCATGATCCGAGCGATGCATTTAATTTTTAAATCACTTTCATTTTGAATATGAGTACTTAATTTTGAAAACTAGCAAAACACATCTGATTTAGATGAGAAAAATAATGTCCAACAATATCTTGAAAAATCATCTATTATAATATATGTATATAATCTACCACAAAGACTTGCGATGCTAACGGGACCAAAAAGATCCATATGAATTAATTGCATGGGTCTTGTAGTAGAGATGAAATTTTTACTTTTGAAAGAGGATTTAGTAAATTTACCTTTTTGACATGGTGAACAAAGTGAAGGTAAAGTTCCATTTAACCTAGGCAATCCTCTAATTAAATCATTTTTGGCAAGTTTTACAATAAGCTTTGTGATAGCATGTCCTAGTCGTCTATGTCAAAGTTCTAATTCATCATTTTTAGTGATAAAATATTTTATAGATGATTTAGAAAGATCATGAAAAGAAACTATATAAAATTATGAATTCTTGGTGCAGTTAGTAAAATATCTTTTGTAGTAGGATTAGATATTTTTGCATAGATTAGTGGAAGATTCAAATAAAACATCTAATCCTTTATCGCATAATTGGCTAATAGAAATTAGATTATATTTTAGCTCTTTCACATAAAGAACATTGGATATCGTTAAGGATTCGTTACCAACTGTACCAATTCCCATGATCCTTCCTTTTCCGCTATTGCCAAATGTCACGATCCCTCCCTTCTTCTTTTCTAGGCTAAGGAACATTGCTTTATTGCCCATCATGTGCTTGGAGCATCCAAAATCTAAGTACCACACGTCTTCATTTTCCTTAGCCTGCCTGCACATCTAGAAAGAAGATGAGAGTAAAGATCCGGATACCTAAGTGGTACCACCCATAGAATAAGTGGAAGCCTTAGGTACCCTGCAGATTTGCTTTAAAGTAGTTTGTTTTAATTTCCTGCAAGAACTAGACGTGTGACCAAACCTATAACAGTTTGCACATGTAATAAAGGGGGTTGAAACCCTTTTCTGGAATTTTTTTTTTGCTGGAAGGAATCATATTTACAAAAGAAAAAAGTTTTGCAAAAGAAATCATTGAATTTTTGTATGAGGTGCTAGTGTCGGCGTTAGTGGCTAGCGCCAGGCGGTAGCCCTCACCTCGATATCCGAGCCGAAATTTTCCAGAACCATAGCACTGGTTCCCTAAAATCATATCGAGTGATTTTTGGCCTATTCCAAATTTTTTAATGGCCATTGTGAGATCATAAACTTGTGCTTTAAGTGGAGAATTTTCTTTCACAAGCATGACACACCTATTTTTAAAATCTTTTTTATTATTTTTTATTTTCACAAGAGAGGCTTCTAATTTTCTTTCTAATTCCCCCTTCTCTTTTATAAGAGTTTTGCTATGGGAGAGGGCTTTAGAAAGTGACTCTTCAATATCTTTTGTCATTTTAGTGGAGTGATCACACTCTTGGCAAGAAACCTTTATCTTTTCTAAAACAATTAATTTTTTGGAAAGCTTTTGATTTTCTTTAATTAGAGATTCATTTTCCCGATTCAATAAAATATTATCTTTCATATTTTTATCAAAAGCTTTGCAAGTTTCAAGAAATTCATTAAAGAGTTCATCATAAGTGGGAGGAGTTACCTCAGTGCCGCTAAGAACACTGGTGTCGTCGTTGTCGTTTCCTTGTCCCATGAGGCACATGTTTGCTTCCTCATCTTCGCTTGATGAAGACCCGCTTGATCCTTCGAAGGAGGAGGAGTCATCCCATGTTCTAGATTTTAGCACATTTCTCTTTTCCTTCCCTTTGTGCCGCTTTTCCTTTTCTCCTTCAAAAACTTTGGGCACTGGCTCCGAATATGCCCGGTCTTCCTGCAATGATAGCATTCTGGTGGAGGTCTTTCTTCTTCATCATCGCTCTCCTTTTCCTTCTTTGATGATGACCATTTCCACCTTGCATCCTTTTGGAAATATTTTCGGAAGGTGTTTCTCCTTTCCGGATTTCGCATGAACTTTCAGAAGTTCTTTACCAAAAGGCTTTCTTCATCTTCATCCTCATCCTCTTGGCACTCCTTCTTTGATTTTAGTGACAACGCCTTCTTCTTTGGCTCCTTGTTATATCCATCGTGTTGGATCTTGAGTTCTACCTCACGGGTTTTGAGATTCCCAATGAGGCTCTCAACTTTGAGCGTTCTTAGATTGTGTAACTCTGAGATATCTGTCACCTTCGGATTGAATTTTGGAGGAAGGGATCGAAGAATCTTTCGGACCAAGTCGTCGTTGGAGAAGGTCTTTCCAAGAACTTTGGAGGCATTGATGATCTTGGTGAAGCGTGTACATGGCATCAACATCTTCGCTTTCATCCATCCGGAACTTTTCATATTCTGACTCCAGTTGGAAAAGCTTTGAATCTTTAACCTGCGATGTACCTTCATGAGTAATTTCCAAATGATTCCAAATATCATATGTAGTAGTACATGCAAAAATTCTATTAAATTTATTTCCATCTAACGCACAAAATAAAGCATTCATGACATTGGTGTTATTTTTGCATTTAAGTTTATCCATATCATCCTACTTATCCTTAGGTTTTTCTAATGTTACTTCTCCAACTATAATTGCAGGAGGAGAGTATTCCTCTTCTACCATATTCCATACCTCAATATCTAGGGTCATAATAAAACATCTCATCCTATTTTTCCAATAATTATAATCTGACCCAGTAAATAGTGAAGGTCTATTAATTCCCTGTCCCTCGGAAAAAGCGAGATCATAATACGCCATTATTCCTGGTTTTTAACCCATTTGGAATAACCTGACTCTGATACCACTTGTTGGATCGATAGGCGCCCTTAGAGGGGGGTGAATAAGAGAATAAAAATTCTTTTTATAATTTTATGAAAATTACTAAATTATTTTTTAGTAAGAGAGAGCAAAATACCAATTTAGCAAAAAGTAATTTGCAATAATAAAATTTATGCTAAATGAGAGTAACCATAAAATAAATAGTGTTTGGCTTTTGCATTTAGATGACGTTCCTTTTTATTTAATTTATCCGCTGGTCTAACTATTGCTAAATTTCATGCTTCGATATCTATAGTTTTAATCATTTCTTCAATTAAAATTTTCCATCCTTTATAATTTGTTCCTTCAAATAAAGGTGGTTTAAGAGATTTTTCTTCTTCATAAAAATTTACCCCACTAGTAGAAGCGAGATCATGAGACGTCATTATTCCTGGTTTTTAAGCCGATTGGAATAAAACCGCTCTGATACCAATTGTTGGATCGGTAGGCGCCCTTAGAGGGGGAGGGGGGGTGAATAAGAGTTTTAAAAACTTATATTATATTTTGGAATACTTGAAATAATATGTGATTAAGAAGGTGAGAAATCAAACAAACCAAGTGAAATAAAGCAGAGACATGCTTTATTAATATGAAATATGGTTTTACAAAAGTTGATTTCTATAACGTTGGAAATCGGTAACGAATAATAATAAGCTCTTTTTATTTTCTATCCCGACTCACATCCCCACGAACCGGTGGCCCTAGCCTATCCTTCCCCGGATTCGGCCTCAAGCCGCTCTAGCCAATCCAACCCCGAATATGGCCTCGAGCACCCCATAAACCTAACCTAGATCCAGTCGCCAACACTAGGTGAATTTTAGCCCTAAGTCCTACCCAGACCTAGTCGCCAACACGAGGCGAATTCTCTAACAGTTTACAAAGAATATGAAATGATAATAATGAAAACTCTCTCTTGAAGAACTTCTGAAGTTGGAGACGATGATCCGATGTAGGATAAGCGTTGTTGAAGCAGACGTCGTTTGGATTCGGCGTGAAGAAGTCCTCCTTCAGAAATTCGCAGAGCTTTGGTGGGAGATCAACTTTCGGCAAAATTAGGCTCTAGAATTATAGCACTCAACCTCTCTCTCTCTGATGGGTGTCTATAACGAGAGAAGAGGGGTCCAATTTATAGCCTCACCGTTACCGCTACCGCCGGCGCTATCACATATTAACACATATTCGGCGCAGGAGAATCTTCAATCCGAGGAAACATTTTCGTCTTGCCTTCTGTGCTCCGCGCTACCGTCTGCGCTATCTACTACCGCTTGGCGCTAGCGCCTTCTAAATGTACTCCCGGGATTGCGCTAATCATCGCTAGCTCCGGGCGCTAGGTGCTACCGCTGGCGCTAGTGGGCATGTTGGAATTATTGGCCCAATTTTAGGGGCAACCTTCTTATGTTATCCTTGAGTCATATGGACTTTGTTTCCTGCACACTTAAACACACACGATAAAATACGCATAGGATTTATTATTCTCAAACCTAGGAGATGCGGAAGACCATGTTCCAACATCTACGCCCCTATTGCCAAGCGCGATAGTACCCGCCCGGCGATGGCGGGCTTCGCCCGCCCCCGGTAGGCTTCGCGTGGGCGGGCGAAACATATACATATGAGTACTCAAAATGATCGTACAAAAATTTTAATTAATATTTTATAATTGTTTTTTTTCAAAAACATTTATATTTTAATAAAAAATCATTTAAAATAGTCGAGGAGGTCTAATGATAACGGCCAAATTTTATAAAGGTCCCCTTTTTCAATAAAGTTTAGCAAAAGGCCCCCCGTTTCATAGTTGTTAGCAAAAGGTCCCCCTTTTGTCCATGTCATCGCTGAGGTGGCAAATTTTCTGGCTTTGTGTGGCTTAGCTGTCCTAACTACTTTTTCTTTTGTGATGACTCATTCCTCATTTAATGGCAACACATGTGAGTAGAGAGAGGAGAGATACAACTCATTTAATGGCAGCACATGTGAGTAGAGAGAGGAGACATACAACTCATTTAATGGCAGCACATGTCATCTCCTTGAGATCTATAACCGAGACACTTAATTTTTGAACTCATATTGAACCACTTCCAAATTAAAAATACATCGCCGATACAACTCAAATAAATACTATCGGCATTTTCTAGAAAAAAACCACTACATCACGATAAAAGACCACTTGATAACTTGAAATCATTCTCATAACAAAGTAAAAAAGTGAGCCTTCTTGTTCCTGCGCCCAAATCATTCATTGGAATCTTCTGAAAAAAATAAAAGTAAAATTTTAAGTTAATGTATATTTTAAAAACATTAATTTAAAAAAAATCATAAATTACCTTCTATTTTCTGGATTTTGAGAACATGAAGATCGGTTGTGCCCAAAAGTTTTACATATTCCACACATTCGATTAGTTTTATTCTGATTTTCATCCATAGTATTCCTAAATCGTTGTGTTTTCGGCCGGCCTTTTCTACGAACCATAATTGGTGGCAATAATTCTATTATGCCCCTAGCTTCATCTAATGGCAACCATGAAGTTATATCTGGAATTCCGTGAAAATCTGTACCGTAAGTGCCCATATAACTTGTAATAGTATAATATTCAGATACGTAATCTACATATCGAATACGCAATATTGATAATGTAGAAATCATATGAGAGCATGGAAGATGATATATTAACATATTCTGGCATGTGCAAGTACCATCACCATCACTTATAATAACCTTTTGTGACCGACCATGATCATCATAGCACATAAATTCATATGAATTTATTGGTGATGGCCGCATTAGAGATCGTGCACCTGTTTCGTTAATGCCAATCATATCCTTTATCTTTGGCACGAATTTTGAGATACCTTCAGTTTCCCATTTAATTGCATCTTCTCTTCGCTTAATAGAGAGTCCAATGCAATGAAAGTAAGTTGATGAAACCAATGCTTGTATAGGCAAACCTCTGGCTTTCTTAAGCACACCATTAAAGCTCTCGCTAGCATTGGTAGTCATTGTTCCATACCTTGCACCTGCATCAAAAACCAATGTCCATTTTTCAAAGTCTCTTTCTAGTAGCCATTGATAGGCTCGTTGATCTGCAGCCTTAATATCCTCCATATGCTGATTAAAATCATTAATATCAGAAGTATTTCCGGCCCAATACATTTTATTACAAAGACTGTCGACTGATTGTATGCCGAACCCATGAATTGCTTTTTTAAAATTTTCGCGCAAATGCCTTAAACAATGTCTATGCTTAGCCCACGGATAGATTGAAGATACTCCCCGTATAAGTCCCGAATGTTTATCACTGATTATACATAGGTCTGGGCGAGTTGCAGTTGTTGGAATCAATGTTTTCAATTTAATCAAAAACCATTCCCATGACTCATTGCATTCAGACTCTACAATAGAAAATGCTAGAGGAAAAAGGCCATTATTGGCATCAATACCTACAGCAATTAACATTGTTCCTCTAAAACGGTTTAACAAAAAAGTTCCATCTAAACTCAGAACTGGTCGACAATAACTCCATCCTTGTATTGAAGGTCCAAATGCCCAAAATAATCGTTGAAAATGATTTCCACTTGTCTGAATATCATAAACAGAACCGGGATTACAGAAACAAAGTGTTTCTAGATAGCGCATCAAAATTTTAAAAGATTGATCCCACCCTCCAAATACAATTTTGATGGCTTTTCTCCTAGAATCCCAAGCTTTTATGTACGAAACATTAACAGTAAATGTAGCGTTAATCCTGCCAATAATCTCTCGAGGCTTGATGTCGACTTGATTCCTTAAAACTGGAACAATAAATCTTGCAATAAATTTAGATGTACAGTTGTGATGATCACTTTGAATGTTCGCATTTGCACAACTATGCTGACCTGATATTGTAGCAATTTTCCATGCACCCCCTAACCTCTTAGATTTACTGGCTCTTAATTTCCACGAACAAGGTTCACTTTGTATACAAATAACAACCAATCTATCTTTATCTGACTTTTTTTTCTTATACTGGACATGATTAACAATGGACCATGCAGTAATTGAAAATTGTACTTCAGATTTTGTTTTATAAAATCCTCCAACGACTAATTCATTTGGGATTATAGATTCTGATGGTTGACGTTCAAATGAATGTTGACCATCAAAATCAATCTCATTGTTCCATTCCTCTTCATTTCGTGTAAACTGAACATATGAATTGTTAATTGTAACTCGATCTACCCATTCTCTATTAATAATAGCAGAATTTTGAAATATTTGATTCATATTATCTTGTAAATTTACGTCACCATCACTTTCATTATCTGATGAGTCGTGACTACTATTATCATAATCAACATATTCTATATTTTCTGCATCATAGTTCTGTGATTCCAAATACATGGACATCTCATCATATAATCCAAGATCATTATAATGTAACATCCCCCAGACAGCTAGACCCCCCAGGTGACAAGACCTTGTGAGCTTAGGAAAGAAGAAGAAAATCACCTGGGTCTGCAAATAGCAATTTCCAGTTACCAAGCTTAGGGTTGGACTTTAGGGCCTCAACTTGACCATTTGACCACACGATAGTATCCCTAACCCTTTAGGGGTCCCCTTAGAGCACCAAGGGCCCATTGGGGTCAACCAAAGAGGCCAGATTGACCAAAGTCAACCCTAACCCCAAATTGGTCAAAGTAGCCTAATTAGAGTTAATTGACCTCCACCATGCCAAGTTGACCACACATCTAGGTCTAAAATATCATAAGAGACCTAGTAGACCTAAAAGCACCATCATGGGACCCCCAGTGGTGCAAATTGACCTATATGCCCTTTTAGGTCAAAATGGCAATTCTTCACTAAGTGCCCTAATTGACCACCACCATATTAAATTGACCCCACCAGTAGTTTCTAAATTTAATTTGGAGTCCAATGGACCCAAAATCCCCATCCTAGGGTCACCCAATTGGTCAATTTGACCAAAAGTCAAACTTGCTCAAATTAGGTCAAATCTCTTAAACCTAGCACAATCCCTTTTGGGCTAGCTCAATTGAGTGGTCAACCAGCCTAGTAGGCTAACATTAAACATAAGAGAGAGGGAAAAATCGACCATGATGAGTAGGAGAGAGAAAAATTCAATTTTAGAGGAGAGAGAAGGTGGTGTTCATGGCCATTAATGGAGATCACCCCTTCATCTCCTCAATTCAGCCCTAGATTCTTATCCCCTGACCTTTGGTGAGAAATTCTGGAGTTTTCCAGGGAGTTATTGGCCTAGGGGAGGCGAAAGGGGGTGGAAGAGGAAGAGGCCATTAATGGCCATGGTGATTAAAGCCCCCACACTCAAAACCGACCCTCCCATTAGCTTCAGAAGCTCTCAAGGAGTTGAAACCCCCACTTTCTCGACCCTTTCAGTGCTCAGAGGAGGAGATTCCATGACACCCAAAGCTCCAAGGAGGAACAATGGCGGCCGGCAAACGGAGCCACGAATCACACCAAATGAGGTCTGATCCTCCTCCTCCCTCTCAGTGCTTAGATCTTAATCTAACTGGGGCTTGATTCGAGTTCAAACGAGCTCGAATCGTGCACCCAAAGGTGCTCGTTTTCGAGCACTTTTCCCCTCCCCGAAACCCCTACTCTGGCCACCACCGGCCGGCAAATGACCTCCTATCGCCGACCACCACCTCAACGGAGGTGGTGGTGGCACTTGCCGGCCGGGGAGATGTGAGGGTGGCCGGGAAATCGCCCCGCAAAGTCGCCCAGGATGGGTCGTCGCAAGCCGTTGGTTGATCGGGGATGATGGCTGTGAGTCGTCCGATCTGCCGCCATCTGATAATCGCAGATCTATTTTAATGTTTTTAATTTAATAGATTGTATTTTGTCACATTTCTCGCAGTACATTGAATTAAATATTAAAAATACCTAGTCCCTTCAAATGAAAAGGTGTTCAACACCAATGTTGTAGCCCTCGATGTCTACTTTATTACAAAATTTAGTTCACTCGGTTTGGAGCCCTGGTTAGGTCACAGCACTCATTTTGGTGGGGTCTGTCCATAGGGCTGACCAGAGATTGATTTGGATGCCCACATCAATCCAGAAATCCACATGACTTGAAATTTGGGGTGTAGGCTATTCCTATGTATATATAGGACATATCCAAAAATCAGAATTTTTGGAGAATATTTTTCTATAGTTTTTGGAAAAATTTAATAATCCATGTGTGATTTAATTAGGTGTCTTAAACACCTCAAAATCCACCCAAATTTGATTGTGTGGACTTAGAGAGCATGTTAGGTCTCTGGTAAAAATCTCAACCCATTTGGAGTTGACTTGGTAGGGCAATTCACAAAGTCAACCCTAGGCTCCCTAGGTTAGGGAAAAACTTTGGGTGAGTGCCCCCACTCCCCCACAAAGCCAATTGGTCTTAAATTTGGGGTGCACATCACTCTCACCCATGCCAACCCTTGGTCCAAATTTGGTGGGCATTGGAGGTGGTTTACCCTAGTAAATTGCAAAGGGGCTAATTGTTGAATGCACCCCAATTAGGCACCCTAAAGAACCCTAATCCTCACCAAATTTTGGTGGGACCTTGGGTGACCATTCACTGGCCTCTGGCCAAAGTCTGGGGTTGGTTGGACTTGGACAAGATAGGAATTTTTCATTGGACATATGTATGCTTAAGGGTTAAATTAGGGTAAAGATGGACTTAGGCTAATTATGGAGTGTGGAGGGGCTTCCTCCCACTGATTGAAGGAGTGACTTTGGTTACTGTCTTAGGGTGTATGGGATACCCCAAGGAGCCAATTATGGGAGGGTTGGGCTTGGTGTGCCCTTGAACCCTAGTGGTTAACCCTAGAGTGCCCTTTAGGGCTTTGTGAAGGACATAGGGGTGTTTGTCCTTGGAGAGGAGTGTAATGGACTCCTCTGAGTCCTATGAGTGATATAACACCCTCACAAGAAGTTTGGGTGGATTTGGGGAACTTTGGACCATAATCCTAGGGTAAACCCTAAGGGGTGCATTTAGAGGTCAATGAAGGAAGAGGGGTCAAACCTTTATGGTTTGACCTAAAATTTTGGGGAGATGGTCATGGTGACCAGAGAGTCCTCCTATGAGAAGTTGGTGGGGTTTGGAGTTGCCAACCCTAGGGAATAAATCCTTGGGTAGACTTGTAAATATTTAGGTTTTGGGGATTTAGGAAAGATTAATACCTAGGGATTAACCAACTTCTGTCACCAACTTAGTTTTAATGTTATTAATCCCTGAAGATTCTATTAGAACCTGATAGGAAAATTATTTTCCCGAAATAGATTCGGTAAGAAAATAATTTTATTTAATTAGCTAAGAGGCAAGCGCACCTATCGCGTGTAGTATATATATGATGAAAATATCATAACATAGTCGTATTGGTCCTGGGTCCCGTCGAGTATTGTTACTTCGAGCTACGCGTATTGTTTTATCGAATATAAAAATAGATGAAAGTTTATGCATTAATTAAAAACAATGATAACAATCGCGGGCTTGGTGTGCGTCTAGCAAAAACCAAGAAAAGCGATAATACAATAATAAGTGCATTAATTTGAAAACGAAAAATGATAACATAACAATCGCGGGCTTGGTGTGCGTTTAGCAAAAACCAAGAAAAGCGATAGAAAAGACAAAAAGGACGCACTAAATTAAAACGCACACACTCTACGAAATTGAAATGAAAGCGATAAATTGCAGGAATTAAAGAAATGCAATCCCTACCCAAATAGGTAGAGGGGAAATAAATGCGTGAGCAAGTTCTACCCAAACGGGTAGACGGGAAATAAATGCAGTGCAAGTTCTACCCAAACGGGTAGACGGGAAATAAATGCAGTGCAATAATGAAATAAAACTAAGCTATTAAACGAAATAACGAAAACAAAAACACGAATTAAAAAGTAATGACAACGAAAAAAAATGACGGAAACGAAAATGATTAAAACATAAAACAACAAAAACACGAATAATAAAAACATAAAGTGAAAATACAAAAACGAAGAAAGCATTACGAGAGAAAAACGCTCGCTTTGAAGCGATTTTAAACGCAGCCCGAATATCCCATTCTAAACTACCGTGTCAAGGAAGAAAAGAATGAAAAATTATGACGACGCATAAATTCGAATATAAGCGAGAAAACCGATTTTATGGCGACGAATAAATCTAGCTAAAAAAAATTGCGAAAATTGAAGTGCGGAAATAAAGCTAAGTTATGAATTGAAATACGGTGCAGAAATAAAGCTAAGTTATGAATTGAAATACGGTGCAGAAATATGAAATTGCAGAATTTGAAATTACGCTACGAATGCACGAAAAAACTAAATTTATTTATTGCCATAATAACGGGGTTTACAGGAAATAAAATTACAAAATTAAAAACATTTAATTACAACATTTATATTACAAAAAGAAAATAAAATAAACACCTAATTAATTACATAAAAAAGAAAATAAAAAATTACAAAAAGTGGACAAAATATTGTGGAAGATCACCCAAAAGGGCAATCCATTAGGAGCCAAGAGGTTCCAAGAGGTTCCAAGAGGTTCCAAGAGGGGGAATTGATGAGGGGGTCGGCCTCTATTTATAGGCAAAATTTTGGAATTACACGCCCTCGGTCACGGGCGTGTCTGAGGGCGTGACACGGCTTGGGGTGCGAATAGCCAGAACAGCTGGATCCAGGCTGGCATCTAGAAGGTTTGATCGGCGACTTTGGAAGTACACGGGCGTGTTCTAAGGAACACGGGCGTGTTCGATGTCGGCAGGCTTGAGCTTGAACTGGGCGTGACACCTGGCGTGTCCTTTGGTTTTCTGGAAGCTTTGTTGAGTCACGGCCTCTGTCACGGGCGTGACTAGATCACGGCCGTGACATTGGGCGTGACATTGACATTTGGGCTCGAATTCTGGCTGAACAACCAACACGGGCGTGACCTAGTACACGGCCTCGGTCACGGGCGTGACCGAGGGCGTGACCTAGTATTTGAGCTGGAAAAAAAGCCAGAAATGAAAATTATCAGAAATTATTGAACACGCCCTTGGACACGGGCGTGTCCGAGGGCGTGACTTAACAAAATTACAGAAATTTTATAAAATGAAAATAAAACTAAGTTAAAAACAAAAATAGCAAAAACAAACATTTTATTCATTAATTTACATATATTATTTACAAATTTAATTAAAACTATACTAAAAACTATATAGAAAAATGCGTATATTTTCTATTTATCAAACACCCCCATACTTAAGCTTTTGCTATTCCAGAGCAAAAGTAAGGGATACCTATAAGACGTTAATAAAATTTCTAATTTACTAAAAATTTTATTTAATCAAAAGTGAGATCGAAATAAATTTAGGAGATTTAAAGAGGTAAGTCCTAAATTGTGAAGATAATTTAAAAAGAGCGAAAAAGTTTTAGCGAAACTTCTAAAGTTAGTTAAATAGCGTCGAATATTGCAGTTTTTGGCACCTTTTAATTAGAATAGAATTATATAAAACTTTAACTTTTTTAAGAAAATTTTTTTAAGAATAAATAAAACCTACTAATTATGCTCTCGCAAACTTTTTAAATTAAAATCTAGCTTACAATTTTAGTGGCTAAGGGGTAGGGGAAAAAGGAAAGCTTTGGCAAAGAGAAGAGTGCTTGGATATAGGGGTGACGGATTTTATCCTCTCACCCCACCTTTTTGGTGGTTTTGCTTTGGTTCCCAGCGTTGGTTTACGCGGGATAATTGAAATCTTTTTAAACTTAACCCAATGCCCGTGTTTACGGAATTTATTCCCATTGACACGAGATTTCTTTTAACAATATTGGGTGCCTGTGTTTACGGAATCTTTTTATTCCCATTGACACAGGATTTCTTTTAAAACGTCTTCTATTACTTTTTATGCCAAGCTAAAGGGGTGAGGGTTTTAAAAGAAAAACTAGAGTAATAAAAGAGTATTTGAGAGCAAAATTTAGTAGATTAGAATATTCCTAAAGTTTCACAAGTTCGAGTTAGAATAATTGAATCTAAAGATGGTTTGCCAATATAATACAAAAACAAATCTATTTAGGGTTAACTCGAGGTAGTGCTAAAAGTTTTGTTCTCAAATTAAATTAAAATCACAAGAAATTTTTTTACTACCAAAATTCCTTGATTTAAATTTACAAACTATGATGCAAATAAAATGGTTTTAGCAAATCAAAAATAGTGAAAACGCTTAAAGATAAACTCTACCTAGCCTTGGAAATAACAAAAAGCTAAGTAGGGGTTTTTATTCTATTTTTGGAATTTTTTGATAAGTTTTTCTTTTCATCAAAAATTTTTTTTGGTGTTTTTAAGATATGATATTTTTTGATTTTTTTGATTTTTTATAACAAAATACATATATAAATACTTAATAAAAATAAAGTAACAAAAAGAAAGAAGAAATTTAAGAAAAGCAAAAATACATACAAAAATTTTTAGTTTTTTTGTAAGAATTGTTTTTTTTATATATTTTTTTGTGATTTTTTTTTTTTATTTTGATTTTGGTAAAATATATACATTAATACTAAAAAAAGAGAAAAAACAAAGAAAGAAAAATCATATATGATTTTGGGTTTTTCTATATTTACAAAAAGCATGAAATATATAAATAAAGTAAAACCACATATTATTATTTTTTGGAGTTTCCTAAATATATTTTCATCATTTTTCAAATATGCATATTTATAAAAACCTTTATACTTTATAAAAATAAAAAATAAAGAGAAATTTTAAAATAAAAATCAAAGAAGAAGAATTGAAATCCAAGGATAAAAGTAATAGGGTTTCCCCTTTTCAAAATATCGACAAAAATCCCCTCGCGGGTCTGCCGAGTACTCCTACTTCGAGAAAACTACCTATTATTCTATCTCAAAAATTCCAATAATTCTTTAAGATTTATGTTTCAAAGTTTTCCATTATTTTGTTATTTTAATTAAAATATTATTTGATTTTGTTTAAATAAGCATTTTAAACTTTAATGAAAATAAAATAGAAATCATTTTTTTTGGGGTTTTTAATTATTTTATTTTTTTTTTGAAGTTTTTAAAGATGATAAAAATAAAGAACAAATATTTTTGAGTTTTTTTTTTTTTTTTGGGTTTTTTATTTTTTTTGGATTTTTTAAAGATGATGAAAATACAAAAGCATATATTTTTGAAAATTTTAGTGTTTTTTAATTTTTTTTTGAGTTTTTGAAGATGATAAAATCAAAAAACAAATATTTTTGAGTTTTTGGGGTTTTCTAATTTTTTTGGCTTTTTTAAATATGATAAAATCAATAACGTAAACTTTTTTCGCAATATCGATGAATCTCCCCGGCAACGGCGCCAAAAACTTGATAGGAAAATTATTTTCCCGAAATAGATTCGGTAAGAAAATAATTTTATTTAATTTGCTAAGAGGCAAGCGCACCTATCGCGTGTAGTATATATATGATGAAAATATCATAACATAGTCGTATTGGTCCTGGGTCCCGTCGAGTATTGTTACTTCGAGCTACGCGTATTGTTTTATCGAATAAAATTAGATGAAAGTTTATGCATTAATTAAAAACAATGATAACAATCGCGGGCTTGGTGTGCGTCTAGCAAAAACCAAGAAAAGCGATAATACAATAATAAGTGCATTAATTTGAAAACGAAAAATGATAACATAACAATCGCGGGCTTGGTGTGCGTTTAGCAAAAACCAAGAAAAGCGATAGAAAAGACAAAAAGGACGCACTAAATTAAAACGCACACACTCTACGAAATTGAAATGAAAGCGATAAATTGCAGGAATTAAAGAAATGCAATCCCTACCCAAATAGGTAGAGGGGAAATAAATGCGTGAGCAAGTTCTACCCAAACGGGTAGACGGGAAATAAATGCAGTGCAAGTTCTACCCAAACGGGTAGACGGGAAATAAATGCAGTGCAAGTTCTACCCAAACGGGTAGACGGGAAATAAATGCAGTGCAATAATGAAATAAAACTAAGCTATTAAACGAAATAACGAAAACAAAAACACGAATTAAAAAGTAATGACAACGAAAAAAAATGACGGAAACGAAAATGATTAAAACATAAAACAACAAAAACACGAATAATAAAAACATAAAGTGAAAATACGAAAACGAAGAAAGCATTACGAGAGAAAAACGCTCGCTTTGAAGCGATTTTAAACGCAGCCCGAATATCCCATTCTAAACTACCGTGTCAAGGAAGAAAAGAATGAAAAATTATGACGACGCATAAATTCGAATATAAGCGAGAAAACCGATTTTATGGCGACGAATAAATCTAGCTAAAAAAAATTGCGAAAATTGAAGTGCGGAAATAAAGCTAAGTTATGAATTGAAATACGGTGCAGAAATAAAGCTAAGTTATGAATTGAAATACGGTGCAGAAATATGAAATTGCAGAATTTGAAATTACGCTACGAATGCACGAAAAAACTAAATTTATTTATTGCCATAATAACGGGGTTTACAGGAAATAAAATTACAAAATTAAAAACATTTAATTACAACATTTATATTACAAAAAGAAAATAAAATAAACACCTAATTAATTACATAAAAAAGAAAATAAAAAATTACAAAAAGTGGACAAAATATTGTGGAAGATCACCCAAAAGGGCAATCCATTAGGAGCCAAGAGGTTCCAAGAGGTTCCAAGAGGTTCCAAGAGGGGGAATTGATGAGGGGGTCGGCCTCTATTTATAGGCAAAATTTTGGAATTACACGCCCTCGGTCACGGGCGTGTCTGAGGGCGTGACACGGCTTGGGGTGCGAATAGCCAGAACAGCTGGATCCAGGCTGGCATCTAGAAGGTTTGATCGGCGACTTTGGAAGTACACGGGCGTGTTCTAAGGAACACGGGCGTGTTCGATGTCGGCAGGCTTGAGCTTGAACTGGGCGTGACACCTGGCGTGTCCTTTGGTTTTCTGGAAGCTTTGTTGAGTCACGGCCTCTGTCACGGGCGTGACTAGATCACGGCCGTGACATTGGGCGTGACATTGACATTTGGGCTCGAATTCTGGCTGAACAACCAACACGGGCGTGACCTAGTACACGGCCTCGGTCACGGGCGTGACCGAGGGCGTGACCTAGTATTTGAGCTGGAAAAAAAGACAGAAATGAAAATTATCAGAAATTATTGAACACGCCCTTGGACACGGGCGTGTCCGAGGGCGTGACTTAACAAAATTACAGAAATTTTATAAAATGAAAATAAAACTAAGTTAAAAACAAAAATAGCAAAAACAAACATTTTATTCATTAATTTACATATATTATTTACAAATTTAATTAAAACTATACTAAAAACTATATAGAAAAATGCGTATATTTTCTATTTATCAAACACCCCCATACTTAAGCTTTTGCTATTCCAGAGCAAAAGTAAGGGATACCTATAAGACGTTAATAAAATTTCTAATTTACTAAAAATTTTATTTAATCAAAAGTGAGATCGAAATAAATTTAGGAGATTTAAAGAGGTAAGTCCTAAATTGTGAAGATAATTTAAAAAGAGCGAAAAAGTTTTAGCGAAACTTCTAAAGTTAGTTAAATAGCGTCGAATATTGCAGTTTTTGGCACCTTTTAATTAGAATAGAATTATATAAAACTTTAACTTTTTTAAGAAAATTTTTTTAAGAATAAATAAAACCTACTAATTATGCTCTCGCAAACTTTTTAAATTAAAATCTAGCTTACAATTTTAGTGGCTAAGGGGTAGGGGAAAAAGGAAAGCTTTGGCAAAGAGAAGAGTGCTTGGATATAGGGGTGACGGATTTTATCCTCTCACCCCACCTTTTTGGTGGTTTTGCTTTGGTTCCCAGCGTTGGTTTACGCGGGATAATTGAAATCTTTTTAAACTTAACCCAATGCCCGTGTTTACGGAATTTATTCCCATTGACACGAGATTTCTTTTAACAATATTGGGTGCCTGTGTTTACGGAATCTTTTTATTCCCATTGACACAGGATTTCTTTTAAAACGTCTTCTATTACTTTTTATGCCAAGCTAAAGGGGTGAGGGTTTTAAAAGAAAAACTAGAGTAATAAAAGAGTATTTGAGAGCAAAATTTAGTAGATTAGAATATTCCTAAAGTTTCACAAGTTCGAGTTAGAATAATTGAATCTAAAGATGGTTTGCCAATATAATACAAAAACAAATCTATTTAGGGTTAACTCGAGGTAGTGCTAAAAGTTTTGTTCTCAAATTAAATTAAAATCACAAGAAATTTTTTTACTACCAAAATTCCTTGATTTAAATTTACAAACTATGATGCAAATAAAATGGTTTTAGCAAATCAAAAATAGTGAAAACGCTTAAAGATAAACTCTACCTAGCCTTGGAAATAACAAAAAGCTAAGTAGGGGTTTTTATTCTATTTTTGGAATTTTTTGATAAGTTTTTCTTTTCATCAAAAATTTTTTTTGGTGTTTTTAAGATATGATATTTTTTGATTTTTTTGATTTTTTATAACAAAATACATATATAAATACTTAATAAAAATAAAGTAACAAAAAGAAAGAAGAAATTTAAGAAAAGCAAAAATACATACAAAAATTTTTAGTTTTTTTGTAAGAATTGTTTTTTTTATATATTTTTTTGTGATTTTTTTTTTTATTTTGATTTTGGTAAAATATATACATTAATACTAAAAAAAGAGAAAAAACAAAGAAAGAAAAATCATATATGATTTTGGGTTTTTCTATATTTACAAAAAGCATGAAATATATAAATAAAGTAAAACCACATATTATTATTTTTTGGAGTTTCCTAAATATATTTTCATCATTTTTCAAATATGCATATTTATAAAAACCTTTATACTTTATAAAAATAAAAAATAAAGAGAAATTTTAAAATAAAAATCAAAGAAGAAGAATTGAAATCCAAGGATAAAAGTAATAGGGTTTCCCCTTTTCAAAATATCGACAAAAATCCCCTCGCGGGTCTGCCGAGTACTCCTACTTCGAGAAAACTACCTATTATTCTATCTCAAAAATTCCAATAATTCTTTAAGATTTATGTTTCAAAGTTTTCCATTATTTTGTTATTTTAATTAAAATATTATTTGATTTTGTTTAAATAAGCATTTTAAACTTTAATGAAAATAAAATAGAAATCATTTTTTTTGGGGTTTTTAATTATTTTATTTTTTTTTTGAAGTTTTTAAAGATGATAAAAATAAAGAACAAATATTTTTGAGTTTTTTTTTTTTTTTTGGGTTTTTTATTTTTTTTGGATTTTTTAAAGATGATGAAAATACAAAAGCATATATTTTTGAAATTTTTAGTGTTTTTTAATTTTTTTTTGAGTTTTTGAAGATGATAAAATCAAAAAACAAATATTTTTGAGTTTTTGGGGTTTTCTAATTTTTTTGGCTTTTTTAAATATGATAAAATCAATAACGTAAACTTTTTTCGCAATATCGATGAATCTCCCCGGCAACGGCGCCAAAAACTTGATAGGAAAATTATTTTCCCGAAATAGATTCGGTAAGAAAATAATTTTATTTAATTTGCTAAGAGGCAAGCGCACCTATCGCGTGTAGTATATATATGATGAAAATATCATAACATAGTCGTATTGGTCCTGGGTCCCGTCGAGTATTGTTACTTCGAGCTACGCGTATTGTTTTATCGAATAAAATTAGATGAAAGTTTATGCATTAATTAAAAACAATGATAACAATCGCGGGCTTGGTGTGCGTCTAGCAAAAACCAAGAAAAGTGATAATACAATAATAAGTGCATTAATTTGAAAACGAAAAATGATAACATAACAATCGCGGGCTTGGTGTGCGTTTAGCAAAAACCAAGAAAAGCGATAGAAAAGACAAAAAGGACGCACTAAATTAAAACGCACACACTCTACGAAATTGAAATGAAAGCGATAAATTGCAGGAATTAAAGAAATGCAATCCCTACCCAAATAGGTAGAGGGGAAATAAATGCGTGAGCAAGTTCTACCCAAACGGGTAGACGGGAAATAAATGCAGTGCAAGTTCTACCCAAACGGGTAGACGGGAAATAAATGCAGTGCAATAATGAAATAAAACTAAGCTATTAAACGAAATAACGAAAACAAAAACACGAATTAAAAAGTAATGACAACGAAAAAAAATGACGGAAACGAAAATGATTAAAACATAAAACAACAAAAACACGAATAATAAAAACATAAAGTGAAAATACGAAAACGAAGAAAGCATTACGAGAGAAAAACGCTCGCTTTGAAGCGATTTTAAACGCAGCCCGAATATCCCATTCTAAACTACCGTGTCAAGGAAGAAAAGAATGAAAAATTATGACGACGCATAAATTCGAATATAAGCGAGAAAACCGATTTTATGGCGACGAATAAATCTAGCTAAAAAAAATTGCGAAAATTGAAGTGCGGAAATAAAGCTAAGTTATGAATTGAAATACGGTGCAGAAATAAAGCTAAGTTATGAATTGAAATACGGTGCAGAAATATGAAATTGCAGAATTTGAAATTACGCTACGAATGCACGAAAAAACTAAATTTATTTATTGCCATAATAACGGGGTTTACAGGAAATAAAATTACAAAATTAAAAACATTTAATTACAACATTTATATTACAAAAAGAAAATAAAATAAACACCTAATTAATTACATAAAAAAGAAAATAAAAAATTACAAAAAGTGGACAAAATATTGTGGAAGATCACCCAAAAGGGCAATCCATTAGGAGCCAAGAGGTTCCAAGAGGTTCCAAGAGGTTCCAAGAGGGGGAATTGATGAGGGGGTCGGCCTCTATTTATAGGCAAAATTTTGGAATTACACGCCCTCGGTCACGGGCGTGTCTGAGGGCGTGACACGGCTTGGGGTGCGAATAGCCAGAACAGCTGGATCCAGGCTGGCATCTAGAAGGTTTGATCGGCGACTTTGGAAGTACACGGGCGTGTTCTAAGGAACACGGGCGTGTTCGATGTCGGCAGGCTTGAGCTTGAACTGGGCGTGACACCTGGCGTGTCCTTTGGTTTTCTGGAAGCTTTGTTGAGTCACGGCCTCTGTCACGGGCGTGACTAGATCACGGCCGTGACATTGGGCGTGACATTGACATTTGGGCTCGAATTCTGGCTGAACAACCAACACGGGCGTGACCTAGTACACGGCCTCGGTCACGGGCGTGACCGAGGGCGTGACCTAGTATTTGAGCTGGAAAAAAAGACAGAAATGAAAATTATCAGAAATTATTGAACACGCCCTTGGACACGGGCGTGTCCGAGGGCGTGACTTAACAAAATTACAGAAATTTTATAAAATGAAAATAAAACTAAGTTAAAAACAAAAATAGCAAAAACAAACATTTTATTCATTAATTTACATATATTATTTACAAATTTAATTAAAACTATACTAAAAACTATATAGAAAAATGCGTATATTTTCTATTTATCAGAACCATTGGAAGACTTTTGGAGGTTCAAATTATAATTATTCGTATTGTGGGTATTTTTGGGATGATTAATGTTAGGGTGTTAGTTTTCTGTAATTTCATGAAACTTTGCTGGATGTCATTTCATACCATTATGAACCCACGATAATTTTCTCATAATTTTTGGATTGATATTTGTGGTACTTCTAGTTCAAATTGGAATTAATTGCAAATATGACCTTTGTGGAAATTACAAATGTAACCTCTATGGAATATGGTCAAATTTTGTAGGACTGGATATTTTAGTATGATTCACCTCTGTAAAAATTTGCATAAGGTTTGGAGTTCGTATGAGGGTACCTCCTTTGGAAACAATTAAAAATTAATGGGTTTAGGAATTTTTAATAATTATAAACCTTGCTGGAAATTCCTAAAAATTCATATTTACTGATTACTAGGTACCCTTGATTTATGTAAACATTTTAGTAGGCATTGGAAGTCAGAAAAGTGCACTTGTAGTTCAAACCTTAGGAAGTTGTATTTTGGAAAAATTATTTTAATTATTAATAATATCGGGAAAAATGTGATTCTCTGTAATTTGCCTTATAATATCATGATAGACCTTCAGTAAATAGCTTGGGTCAGTTGGGTGAATATTTGGAGTACCTTTAGTTGTGAGCTTCATATAATTAGTTTGGTCTGCGTATAGTAAAACTGTGAAATTTGAGAATCAAGTGGATCCTTAGGAGGGATGGGAGGTAAGTGGTTTACCTAGTTTAGTTGAGAAGGTATGATGGTCAACAAGAAGGATTATAGAGGGTAAAGTGATGCTCGGGATTGACGAAGGATCGCCTTAGAAAGTCATAAGTCACCTAGGGTTAATTCAATTGTAATAACAAGGAGGGTGTTCTTATGGGTAGATACCAACAACACTAAGTGTCTTGAGAAAGGGAACTTTGGGGTGTCATCCCATTTCGGTTCCTAGTACCGTAGTGTACAACCCCGATGTTCGCCAGGAAGCAACCAAAGCTCGCGCTCAAGGAGGCGAGCCAAGAGGGGCGAACCCTGATCTCCGGCGAGGCAGGCCAAGGAAGAGCAAGAGACTGCGCAGGAGAGCGAGCCCAGCGAAGGGAGGGTAACCGGCTCTTTCGGAGCTCGGCGAAGGCAGTGCATGAGAGCCCGACCAGCTGAGGAGGGAGCTCGCCAGGCGAGGGCAGTGCATGCGAGCCCGACCAGCTGAGGAGGGAGCTCGCCAGGCGAGCCCGGAACCTCGGGGTACAGTTAGCCACTCTTGGGGTACAGTTAGCCACTCTTGGGGTACAGTTAGCCATTTTTGGGGTGCGGATAGCCATCCTGGGGTTCGCCGACCCAGGGGGTCGCGAGCCCCGCTCGCAAGGGCAGTCGGCTCGGCCGGGTCGCTATGAGCGAGCCCAACCATCCGAGGAAGGGGTCAGCTAGGCGAGCCCGCCTAGAATGAGTGCTGATAATACCTCTGGGGTTCGCCGACCCGGAGGCTCGCGAGCTCCACTCGCGAGGGAGATCGCGAAGTGGGCTGGCTCGCCCCGTAAAAGTCCAGGAAGGGATTTTTACCAAGAGGCCCCTCGGGGTCTGCACTTAGCCTCTCCAAACAGCGGAGTTTGGCTGTTGGCAGGCCAATCCGGTGTGCGGATAGTAAGAATGGACAGCGGGATTTGGTTATTGACAGACCACAAAAACCAAAATCTATAAATAGACCTCAAAGGGCACCTTGGAAGAGACCGGTTCATTATCTGAGCTCTACTCTCCCTAGGTCGCTTTGGTTTGGGCTCTCCAGCTCTCCAAGGTGCCCGAGTCTTAGCTTTGGCTTGGGAGGGGAAGCGCTCAACGATCTTCCGGGTTAGTGGAGGGACCTCCTCGCTGAGACTAGGGTCTTTGTTCTTTGCTCGAGTCGTCAACCTTACCTCTCCCGAGGGACCGGTAAGGGCCAGCTGCCCCTCATCTCGGTGAGGGCCCCGAGCTCCACACGAGACCGAGAAATCGGTTTCAACATTTTGGTGCGGTGAGCGTGGAGCGCGGCTGGTTCAAGAAAGTCCCAAGGAAGAGTTATGGCTGGGGATGAAGAGCAGGGCGAGGAGTTCGGCGAGACCCCTCAGGAAGCAATGGCTAGGATGTTCGCGGATTTCAGGAAGGAGGTGCTCGACACCTTGGGGTTCACGGTCACGGCTCTGCGGAGTGAGTTCGCGACCCCGGCACCTCAGGCGACCACTCCCCCAACAGCAGTCGGCGAGAGGGCACCAGGAGGAAGGGCTGGAAAAGAAGTTGCCATTGAACCAGGACATGACAGGGAAGGGCGAGTGTTGTTCGCCAGTCTGGCGAGCCCGGTGTTAGCGAGCTCCGCGCCGGCGAATTCGGTGCCGACGAGCTCTGCCCCAGCGAGCACGACACAGGCGAGCGCACGCCAGGAAGACGCGACGACAGTCGGGGTGGTTCAGGCGAGCGTCGCCCTCGCGAGTGCGATCCCAAGCTTGGCGAGCGAGCTGGGTCCGCGAGCCGAGCGAGAGAAGATGGTAGGAGGGGGAAGCCCCTTCTGCGAATTAGTGTTGTCTGCACCCGTTCCGGCGGGATTCGGAGAATGGGATAGAGTGTACTACAATGGCAGAGATGACCCAGTTCAGCATCTGCAGTCTTTCGAGGACTCGGTCTCCATCAGGCCGATGTCCGATGCCTTCAAATGTCGGCTCTTCGCCGTCACTCTCAAGGAGAAGGCCAGGGACTGGTTTCACTCACTTCCGGCAGGCTCCATCTACGCGTTCGAGGACCTGCGCCGTAGTTTCTTGTTGAGATTTTCAACTTCAAAGAGGAGGAAGAAGGACGCTGATTCCCTCTTCGCGGTGAAGCAGGAGTCCAGGGAGACGTTGGCTCAGTACGCGGATCGGTTCCAGGAGGAAGTGCAGCTCACTCAGGAGGTGCCCGGGTTTGCACTTCAACTCTCCTTCACGGTCGGGTTGAAGGAAAGTTTCTTCAAGATGGCATTGAAAAGAAAGGCCCCCGTCTCCTATGAGGAGCTGATGGAGAGGGTGGCGGAGGAAGTAGCAAGCGAAGAAGCCAACCCAGAGCTCACCAAGAGGCTGGCCAAGCTCGGTGAGCCGGAGGTGAGGCAGCAAGAGGTCAGAAGAAGAGAAGAGCCCCGGGCCCCGGAGGGGGGATGGAGGCCGCAGGGTGGAGGAGTGCAGGGGCAAGGAAGGGGTTATGGCCCAGGAAGGGGTAACCGTTTCGAGGGACAAAGGAGACCCCCCCAGTTGGGGTGGAGGCAAGGCCCAATGCAGTTGCCTCCCCCACCTCAACAGGCCATGGCAATTGGCCGGGGAAGAGCAAGGGGAAGAGGAGAAGCGAAGGCGGCGGCCGCTAGGAGAAGAAGGAACAGGATAGCAGAGACCGGGGCAAGGGAAGCGGCGGTGCCCTATTGCATCTTCCACGATGTGGAAGGCCACTCCACGGACACCTGTCCGGAGTTCCTGGAGGTGAAGAGGGGCCGAGCACCCGCGCCACCACCGCAGCAGCCATTAAGGATCGTGGAGGTGGAACCTCGGGAGGAGGATGAAAGATGTGAGGATAGAGCAGATCTGGGGAACAGAGGAGGGATCGGAGTGATCCATGGGGGGGTAGGGGTGGAGGCGACCCGCAAGGCTAGTCTCCATACCATCTACTGCCGGAGCGTGGCGTCAACATCCACCGCTCCACCCCCGACCGAGAAAATTATTTTCACCCAAAAGGACATGCCGAGCTACGAAGACCCGTTCTGCGACGCGCTGGTCATCCAGACGGCGATCGAGAACTTCACCATCTCCCGGATCCTAGTGGACAATGGGAGTTCGGTCAATGTCATCTTCAAGAAGGCATTCGACAAGATGGAGGTGGAGCCCAGAAGGGTGTTGGCCTCGGATGGCCCTCTGTTCGGATTTTCGGGAGAGAGGAAGGAAGTAGAAGGAGGGGTAGGGCTCCATGTGACCCTGGGTGGGCAGTCTCGGAACTGTCGCTTTGTCATAGTGGACGCCCCGAGCAGTTACAGCGCCATCTTCGGACGGCCACTCATCAGCGCGTTCCGTTGCGTCCCCTCCACTTTTCATCAGTGCCTCAAGTTCAACGACGGAGGGGTCCAGGTGCGGGTCAGGGGGGATCCCAAGGTAGCAAGACAGTGCTACGTGACGGCCGTCAACACCATCTCCTGGATGGGAGAAGCCGAGGAGTGGGATAAGGTGATGGAGGAGGTAGCCGAAGCCGGAGGTCTGGAGGTGGCTGAAGAGAAGAAGGGAGGTGAAGTTCATGCCCAGGAAGGGGTGGCTGAGATACCCCGGGCGGAGAGAAAGGAAGAAGAGGAGAAGGCCCAGGAGGAAAGGGCGGAAGAGCTGATGGTGTTAGGGGAGGGAGTCGAGGAAGAGATCCCGGCTCCCGCTCGTACCGAGGAAGAGAAGGCTTGGGGGGAGCAGTCCCGGTTGGAGGCCGTGGACGAGGTCGTGGAGCTCGAGGTCGTCACCCGGCTGGGGGTGGTGGAAAAAGTCCGGGTCAGCGGAGGACTCAGCCCAGGAGATCAAGCGGAGATTCTAGCTTGCGTGCAACAGAACGTGGACGTCTTCGCTTGGAGCGCCGCCGAAATGCCCGGGATCGATGCAGATGTGGCGTGCCATCGCCTCAACCTCGACCCCGGTGCCCGCCCCATCCGCCAGAAGAGGAGAGCCGTCGCGGACAAGCTAGAAGGGCCCATCCGCGAGGAGGTGGGAAAACTCCTGCAGGCCGGATTTGTATCGGAGATCCAGTATCCAGGCTGGGTCTCCAATGTCGTTATGGTGAAGAAGGGTGGAGGTAAGTGGCGTATGTGTATCGATTTTTCACTTCTTAATAAAGCATGCCCGAAAGATTGCTATCCCTTGCCCAGAATCGACGCGCTGGTTGACTCAGCCGTCGGTTTTACTGTAATGTCCTTCTTAGATGCTTTTTCAGGTTACCATCAAATCCGCATGCATCCCCCGGACATTAAGGACGTTTTCTTCATCACGGGGGATGGATGTTATTGCTATAAGATGATGCCCTTCGGGCTCAAGAACGCAGGGGCAACATACCAAAGGATGATGGATAGGGTCTTCCGCGAACAGAAAGGAAGAAATTTAGAGGTCTATGTCGACGACCTCATGGTTAAGAGCCGAGACCTCGGGACCCACCTCCGAGACCTCGAAGAGACATTTGGGACCCTGCGGCGGTACAAGATGAAGCTCAATCCCTTGAAGTGTGTCTTCGGGGCAAGCCGAGGGAAGTTCCTGGGCCATTTGCTCACCCCCACGGGAGTGGAGCCCAACCCGGACAAAGTTAAAGCGGTGATGGAGTTAGAGTCGCCGAGGAACCCGAAGGAGGTCCAGAGCCTCACAGGGAAATTGGCTGGGCTCAGTAGATTCCTCTCCAAGGCGGGAGAAAAATGTGCACCTTTTTTCAAAGTACTGCGGGGAAACAAGAAGTTCGAATGGACCCCGGAGTGCGAGAGGGCCTTCCAAGCCCTGAAAGAACAGCTCACTCAAACCCCTCTAATCCAGGGACCGAGACCAGGAGAGGACCTATCTCTATACCTAGGGGTAGGATCCGAGGCAGTAAGTTCCGTGCTAATCCGGGAGGAGGGGAAGAAACAGTTCCCAATCTACTATGTTAGTCGAGTGCTGAAGAAGGCGGAACTCCGATACCCAATCCTAGAAAAGTTAGCCTTCGCCTTGGTGGTATCGGCCCGGAGGCTCCGGCCTTACTTTCAAGCCCATTCAATTAAAGTAGTGACCGACCATCCGCTCCGCAAAATCATGGAAGGGGTGGAACACTCAGGAAGGTTGGCAAAGTGGTCCGTGGAGTTAAGCGAGTTCAATATCACCTTCGTACCCAGGACATCCATCAGGGCTCAAGCAGTGGCAGACTTCATGGCCGACTACGCGGCCGAAGTGGGGGAGCACGAGCCACCTCCCCCGGAAGCATGGAAGATGTTGGTGGACGGAGCGTCGGGAAAACACTCCTTCGGGGGGGAATAGTCCTAGTGAGTCCTCAGGGGACTCGGATTGAGCAAGCCTTAAACATCCATTTCCCAATTACCAACAACCAGGCGGAGTACGAAGCAGTGATAGCGGGCCTTCGGCTGGCCCGGGAACTGGGTGTGCAGGACGTGGAGGTCTCCACAGACTCCATGGTGGTGGCATGCCAGATCAAAGGCGAGTTTGAAGCAAAGGATCCAACCCTCCTACTATACCTGGAGAAGGTTAAGGGAGTCATCGGGCAGTTCCGCACCTTCTCAATCAAACATGTGCCGAGGGAGGAGAGCACCCAGGCGGACCTCCTAGCCAAGTTCGGTCCTCGAGCGGGGGGAACGACTTCGGAACTCTTCCGGCCCTCCATCGAGGAGGGAGAGTCGATGGAAGTGGATCAGCAGGCCTCATGGATGGATCCATTCATCACCTTCCTATCCTCCGGACAGTTCCCTGGAGAGGATGTGGACAAGAGGCGCTTCAGGTACAAGTCCGCCTATTACTCTTTGCATGCAGGGGGGCTATATAGAAAGACTCTCTCAGGACTTCTGGCTCGTTGTGTCTCCGAGAAAGAGGTCCCGAGGGTGCTGGAAGAAATCCACTCCGGGGAGTGCGGCAGTCACTCCGGGAGTCGGACCCTGGAAGGGAGGGTGTTGAGACAAGGCTACTTCTGGCCCACTCTCAGCAAGGATGCAGCAGAGTTCACAAGAAAGTGTCAGAAGTGCCAACTCTATGCTCCGCTCCAACTCCTCCCCGCTCAGAGGCTCCGATCCATCACGGCTCCCTGGCCTTTCGCCATATGGGGGTTAGACCTGGTCGGCCCCTTTCCCCAAGCCAGCGGTCAGAGGAAGTTCCTGCTAGTCATGATCGACTACTTCTCCAAGTGGGTAGAGGTGAAGGCGCTAGCTAAGGTGACCTCTCAGGTTGTAAGGAATTTTGTGTGGGGGGAAATAATCTGCAGACATGGGCTCCCTCTAGCCATAGTAACGGACAATGGGCCACAGTTTGCGAGTGAAGAGTTTGTCGACTTTTGCACTCAGCTCGACATTAACCTCAGGTTTGCTTCAGTCCACCACCCGAGGAGCAATGGGCAAGTGGAGGCGGCGAACAAGACAATCGTCAACCTGCTAAAAAAGAAAGTGGAGAACCTACGAGGAAGTTGGGTGGAACAACTACCCTCCGTCCTCTGGGCCATGAGGACTACTCCGAATACCGCCACCAGGGAGACTCCGTTTAGGCTCTCCCACGGGTCCGAGGCCGTTCTCCCCATAGAGTTCGAGGTAAAGACCCCCCGGGTGACCGCTGCATGCGAGGGGGATGAAGAGTGGCTAGAAGGTAACAGTGCCGAGCAGAGGCTATCCCTGGACCTGGTGGAAGAACTCCGGGACTTGGCCACCATCAGGCAGGAAGAGGTCAAGAGGCGGATGGCTCGATATTTTGACAAACATATCCGGGTCAAACACTTTCAGAAGGGGGACCTAGTCCTGAAGAAGGTCGATGCGGCCGGCAGAGGGGCCACAGTGGGTAAGCTTAACCCCAACTGGGAAGGCCCATACATTGTAAGCGAGGTGCTCAAGTCGGGGGGGTATCACCTCCAGGATGTGGAAGGGATGCCCCTTGACCGGGCTCGGAGCGGGGATGATTTGAAACGATTCTACCCTTGAAAACTTTTTTTTTGTTATCCAATCAACGTCTTACTTTCATCTGTTATGCTTTCAACTGCTGTGGTACTGAGGTTGGAAATGTTGGTGCTGGATTGCCCCAGATCGATTCTGCTCCCGGGCTCTCACCTAGACGGGGGGTTCTGGTTGATCTCTAGAGAGGCTGGCAAGGTTGGAAATGTTGGTGCTGGATTGCCCCAGATCGATTCCGCTCCCGGGCTCTCACCTAGACGGGGGGTTCTGGTTGATCTCTGGAGAGGCTGGCAAGGTTGGAAATGTTGGTGCTGGATTGCCCCAGATCGATTCCGCTCCCGGGCTCTCACCTAGACGGGGGGTTCTGGTTGATCTCTGGAGAGGCTGGCAAGGTTGGAAATGTTGGTGCTGGATTGCCCCAGATCGATTCCGCTCCCGGGCTCTCACCTAGACGGGGGGTTCTGGTTGATCTCTGGAGAGGCTGGCAAGGTTGGAAATGTTGGTGCTGGATTGCCCCAGATCGATTCCGCTCCCGGGCTCTCACCTAGACGGGGGGTTCTGGTTGATCTCTGGAGAGGCTGGCAAGGTTGGAAATGTTGGTGCTGGATTGCCCCAGATCGATTCCGCTCCCGGGCTCTCACCTAGACGGGGGGTTCTGGTTGATCTCTGGAGAGGCTGGCAAGGTTGGAAATGTTGGTGCTGGATTGCCCCAGATCGATTCCGCTCCCGGGCTCTCACCTAGACGGGGGGTTCTGGTTGATCTCTGGAGAGGCTGGCAAGGTTGGAAATGTTGGTGCTGGATTGCCCCAGATCGATTCCGCTCCCGGGCTCTCACCTAGACGGGGGGTTCTGGTTGATCTCTGGAGAGGCTGGCAAGGTTGGAAATGTTGGCGCTGGATTGCCCCAGATCGATTCCGCTCCCGGGCTCTCACCTAGACGGGGGGTTCTGGTTGATCTCTGGAGAGGCTGGCAAGGTTGGAAATGTTGGCGCTAGATTGCCCCAGATCGATTCCGCTCCCGGGCTCTCACCTAGACGGGGGGTTCTGGTTGATCTCTGGAGAGGCTGGCAAGGTTGGAAATGTTGGCGCTGGATTGCCCCAGATCGATTCCGCTCCCGGGCTCTCACCTAGACGGGGGGTTCTGGTTGATCTCTGGAGAGGCTGGCAAGGTTGGAAATGTTGGTGCTGGATTGCCCCAGATCGATTCCGCTCCCGGGCTCTCACCTAGACGGGGGGTTCTGGTTGATCTCTGGAGAGGCTGGCAAGGTTGGAAATGTTGGCGCTGGATTGCCCCAGATCGATTCCGCTCCCGGGCTCTCACCTAGACGGGGGGTTCTGGTTGATCTCTGGAGAGGCTGGCAAGGTTGGAAATATTAGTGCAGGATGGCCCCAGATCGATTCCACTCCCGGGCTCACACCTAAACGGGGGGTTTTGGTTGATCTCTGGAGAGGCTACTAACAAGGGTCGAGGGCTATGCTGACTGGTTGAGGTGTTAGAGCCGGAAGGGCTTGAGTCCGGGCAGGCAGAGCCTAAGGTAGCGGGTTGAAATGCTATAATCGAAGAGGTTCAGCTCGCGGGATGCCTGTGTCCATGCTCGCCAAGGTTAGGTTCGCCGGGTAGCAACCGCGGGCAGCGACAACCCGAGCTCGCGTAATCCGCGAAAAGGGAACCTTGGCGAGGCGAGCCCAGACATGCCTGTTCGCGAGTCCTCCGAGAACACTACCGCGTAACAGTTAGCCAAGAGAAGTTGAAAAGAAACCCAATGCGAGGAAAGAAATGAACACAAGCATGATCATAAATGTTAACAAAAGAAAAACTATCACGAGATCCTTCAATGTTCTGCGGCGATCTCGCCAGCCCAAAAAGAAAAATATACATTCACAAGAAGGGAAGGAAAAAGGGAAGTCATTCTGGAAGGTCCTCGCCGTCTTTGCGAGCCCCCAACCAGGGGGCCAAGGCGAAGAGGTCCGGGCAGACGTCTTCCGCTGTGAACTCCATCGCGTCTTCGGCCAGCAGGCTCGCATCCTTGAGGGTCGTGAAGCCAAGGTTGGCGACCTCCTGTGCGTCTCGCCGCCTCTGCTCCTCACTTTCGGCAGCCTTCTGTCGAGGGCCGACTCGCCCAGGAGAGGGGGGTAGCACGCTGCGAACCAGCTCATCCACTCGAGCCTTCAACATCGTATTCTCCAACTCCAGCTCGCCGTTGCGAGCGAGAAGCTTGGTGGCAACATCGGCATCCTGAGCGTCAAACGAGTTAGGAGAGAGCTAGGGGTCGCGAACGGCAAGGAAAAGAGACCCAAGGATCACTTACCATCTTGCCCTGCATCCCGGCGAGAAGGCTTTCCGTCACCTCCTCCTTCTCTTTAAGACCTTTGATCTCGTCGCGAGCGCTCTTGAGCTCCTCCCGGTACGCTCGGATATCCCTATCCGCCTGCAGATAGCGGCGCCCCGCCATATGCGCGAGTTCCGTTGAACGGAACTGGGCTCGCATTTCTTCATAAACCAGCTGCCGTGGTCCCATGTCTTTGTAGGCAACGGCGTCCTCGCGGCCATACAAGCCGAAGGAGAGAGAGAACGCCTCCTCCCCGGACTTACCGAGCTCCACCCAGGAGGGGTGAAGGGTGGAGCAGGAAATCCGGTTGGCAGTGGGGTCCCAAGCGAGCAGGGGTTCGCCGAGGACGTCGGAAACTTTCTCGCCCAGACCGAAATTTCTGTGGCCTTTGGGTTGGGGGGTCACGGAGGAACCCCCAACACCCTGGTCCGCCGGGGGGTCAGGTTTTTTCGCAGGAGAAGGAGGCGAGCCGTCGGTCTCGCTTAGATAAACGACCGCGCTCCTATCCTTGGTAGCGATGGTCTTTCCCTTCAACTTCTTGGAGGGCCGCGAACCCGGTTGACTCGCAGAAGGAGGCCGCTTCTTGCCGGACCCGACGGCGGGAAGGTCGCGGCAAGCCTCTGCCGCTGCGGCTGCGAGAGTGTCCGCCGTGAGAGTGGTACCTTGCGCGTGCGGGGGGTTGACAGGGATCTCGCGCTCGCCTGTAAAGTAAGAGTGTTATGCAGCGAAGAAAGGAAGGGAGAGTGGGGCGAGATCGAGCCCTACCTTCCCCTTGAGGAACGGCGAGTAACGAATCAACGTTGCGCCGCAGATAGACGACTTCGAAGTTTTTGCCGGAGAGGTACTGGAGGAGTTTGGCGTCGGCGCCGCTCAGCGAGCTCGGAGGGCGGTAAGTGGCGTCATCCCGCTGGAGGGGGGTGAAGTGGAGATTGCCGAAGGGTCCCTTCACTAGAAGGAACTTCTGAGTCCAATAGTGACTCTTATTCACCGCCTCGCAGACCGTGACGTGCTGACTCGCGAAATAAGTAGTCCCGTCTCGGAAGGCGCGGAAGGAGAATACCTTGCGGAAGACGAGGAGGCTGAATTCGATCCTCTCCTCCCGCAGGTAACTGGCGAACGCGACAATATCCGCGATCGCATTTGGGGTCAACTGGCTCGGTAACACTCCGTAATATCGCAACACCTACAAAGAACGATGAGAAAGTCGCGATGGCGAATGTGAAGCGGCGAGAAGGCCAGGCGAAGTACCTGACGAATTTCAGGCCACAGAGGGAGTCGCAACCCATTCTCGAAGTGCGCGACGGGGATCGCGAGCTCGTCAGCCTCGGTCTCGTTTAAAGTAGAATTCTCGCTTGGACAGCGGGCTGAATAGCCCTCTGGGAGATAGCGGTCCACGGCGAGTTTATACTCCTCGGCTGTGATGTTCGCACAATAGAACTCGTGGGCCTGGAACGCTGAGGCGCACTTTGACCGCCCCTCGCTCTCGCCATCCGCTCCCAGTTGCTGATTCGTCCGCATCAAGTCAGGAAGAGGCAACCTACAAGCAGCGAGCGCGAACACGATCTGGCGGGGATGGAGATGAGCGTAGACGCGAGAAGACGGGAGAAATAAATGCGACGGGTAGGAGAATGAATCCGAGCTATTTATAAGAAATTCGGGTGGGCACGGGAATCGAAGCGTCAGGAGTGCGGATAACTGAAATAAAGTAGTTTTCTGCTCGAAGGGACTGCGGTCTTGCGAGCCAGGGCTCGCCATCGCGCGATAATTGAGTCCCACCCAAGGCCGGCCCACGAGAAAAAGGGGTCCGGGCATAGCGTGGCACAGAAGCTCGCAAGCGCTTTGCGAGGGCGATCATATCAAACACAGCGGACGAGCCGAATAAATCACATGCACACCACAGAAATAAAGGGAAAAGTTAAAAATGGAAAGCGATAAAAGGCGAGTCACGACAGACTCGCGAATATTACCATACCGGTTATTGTTCAACAGACGTCATAAAAGAAATACAGGCAAAAGAGTAGCAGAATTAAAAACCCACTGGAGCCTCAGGGGTAGGGAAGCCATTTCCAGCGACCCCGACCCCGCTTGCCCGCACGCGGCGGCACTCTCGGATAATGGTATTCGCGAAGCGCCTTAAACTCGCGCAGGATTAGGTGCGCTTGATCCTCGCCCCGCGAGATGTGCACGCCGGGCGAGGTAACATCGACGCGAGGCACCGGCTCCGCCTCGGCGATTAAGCGCGCATTCACGTCTTCCAACACGGCGAATCTCTCGTCAAAAGCAGCCCGGTCCGCGTCATACCGCTCCTCCAACTCGCGTAACATCATGCCGTGCTTCTGAAGCACCTCGGACACCCGACTCTTCATCCGCACGGGGTCGCCAGGGTCACCCAAGAAGTCTTCGATCTGGCTAGGCGAGGGCGGTGGCGACATCTCCATCCTCCCGTGCTCTGACTCAGGGGTGGCTCCTGGGATTTCAACGAAGGGTCAGAAGGGCCCGAGGGCGGGCAAGAGTTGGGAGCTCGCGAGAATATGCTGACCTGGCGAGGAGGGGGATTCACGGCGGGGCTTACGCGAAGACTCCGGCCGACCCTGGAAGTTTTCGCGGAATCCCGAGACGTGGGGTTTCCCCAGTCCAGGAGGGTATACCACTCTCTCCGCGACTTGGGCGCCGTCGAGAAGCGAGCCGCCCGGACTTCGCTTGCCCATCAGACCGAAACCTGGGGTCGCCACGGTAACCTTAGGCGGGACCGGCGAACTCGCCGGGGTGGAGACTTTCTCCTTGGGACTCGACGATGGAGTATCTGCATAGGCCACCGACGTGTGGGTATCACGGACTTAGGCGGAGATAAAGTAGGATGCGAGCGACTTACGGGGTTGCGAGAGAGGTGCCTGTTGGGACGAAGTCCCGACCCCAACGTCTAACAACCCCAGCTTCGCGGGGGACGGAGCGCCGAAAGTCGTCAGCGTAAGGCTTGCCAGGCGGTCCTCCGGAGGAGGATTCTGCGAAAAGGAAGGGAATGAGCAAGGGGCCGAAGTAAAGAATTTAGACTGAGGATACCTGTTGTGCGAGCACGGTGTTCGGCGGAGGTAGGGAATCAGGAGGCAATGTCATGTCCTCCCCCGGCGACCTCCCAATCGTCATGGCTCCCTTGGTCTGGGGAGAGGTGGCAGGGTTGAACATCCAGGCGTTGCGCTCGGCGGCCCGAGCTTTTGCCATCTCCCTAGAAGCCCTCAGTCGTTCCAACGCGCTCTGCTTGGTGGACATCCTGAAGGAAGAACGATTTCGGCGAGAAAGGAACAAAAGGGAAGGCTTGATCACCACCCTCGGTGGGCAGTATTTATAGCTTCGGGCAGGGGACCCACCAAAAGATTCCCGCCACGTCAGCAGAGTCGGCGAACACCAGGGGTTGGATGTATCTTCGCGAGCTTAGGACAACCTCGCGAAGAGCGGGGATTGTGTACAACCCCGATGTTCGCCAGGAAGCAACCAAAGCTCGCGCTCAAGGAGGCGAGCCAAGAGGGGCGAACCCTGATCTCCGGCGAGGCAGGCCAAGGAAGAGCAAGAGACTGCGCAGGCGAGCGAGCCCAGCGAAGGGAGGGTAACCGGCTCTTTCGGAGCTCGGTGAAGGCAGTGCATGAGAGCCCGACCAGCTGAGGAGGGAGCTCGCCAGGCGAGGGCAGTGCATGCGAGCCCGACCAGCTGAGGAGGGAGCTCGCCAGGCGAGCCCGGAACCTCGGGGTACAGTTAGCCACTCTTGGGGTACAGTTAGCCACTCTTGGGGTACAGTTAGCCATTTTTGGGGTGCGGATAGCCATCCTGGGGTTCGCCGACCCAGGGGGTCGCGAGCCCCGCTCGCAAGGGCAGTCGGCTCGGCCGGGTCGCTATGAGCGAGCCCAACCATCCGAGGAAGGGGTCAGCTAGGCGAGCCCGCCTAGAATGAGTGCTGATAATACCTCTGGGGTTCGCCGACCCGGAGGCTCGCGAGCTCCACTCGCGAGGGAGATCGCGAAGTGGGCTGGCTCGCCCCGTAAAAGTCCAGGAAGGGATTTTTACCAAGAGGCCCCTGGGGGTCTGCACTTAGCCTCTCCAAACAGCGGAGTTTGGCTGTTGGCAGGCCAATCCGGTGTGCGGATAGTAAGAATGGACAGCGGGATTTGGTTATTGACAGACCACAAAAACCAAAATCTATAAATAGACCTCAAAGGGCACCTTGGAAGAGACCGGTTCATTATCTGAGCTCTACTCTCCCTAGGTCGCTTTGGTTTGGGCTCTCCAGCTCTCCAAGGTGCCCGAGTCTTAGCTTTGGCTTGGGAGGGGAAGCGCTCAACGATCTTCCGGGTTAGTGGAGGGACCTCCTCGCTGAGACTAGGGTCTTTGTTCTTTGCTCGAGTCGTCAACCTTACCTCTCCCGAGGGACCGGTAAGGGCCAGCTGCCCCTCATCTCGGTGAGGGCCCCGAGCTCCACACGAGACCGAGAAATCGGTTTCAACACGTAGCGAGCCCCTTACAAGGTAATCCACGGGAAGTCTAAGATTAACCACAAACTGCAGGAGTAAGTTGTTATTCAAGATTAACTTTATAATACACACAACCACACTCCGTGGTTACGACAGGTTAGTTGGTTTGGTGCTACGAGCTGTAGGCTCGGTAGTTGTAAGAGCGGACTGGTTAGTCCGGTGAGCTTGTGACTCAGAGATGGTTGTTGATGGCGGGCAGGTTAGCCCGGGGAGCTTATGGCTCGGAGGTAGGTAGTAGAACATGTTGTATGTGCACTGAAGGTGGTGGGTCTTCGGTATTGGCGGTCGTTCACACCGACGTCAATACGTTGACTCGGCAAGTGTGGTATTTACATAGCCATGAAAGTCTGGTGGTCCAGCCAGTAAGAGTACGCAGATGCTCCGCGGGTTTTGCGTTGAGGCGTACGATAGGTCTAGGTTAGGTAGTGTGAATACCAACCTAGAGGTGGGCGAGGCCCAACCCACCGCTTCCGTTTGCCACTACGGGAATATCCTGGGAGTCTAGCTCGCTCCAAAAAGGGGGAACTAAAGGTCTATGAGCATAGAGTCGTAGTGAGTGAGTTGCACTTGTATGAACATAACATAACAACATACCTTGCATAAAACATTGCATTTCAACCTACCCCTAACGTATAAGTCGGTTATGGGACTTCTTATACGGTAGGCCTTGCTAAACGACCCCATGGTCTATAGGTTTGTGTGTACATTCCTATAAATCAATGGTTAATTTCTTATACTTATCTTTATACCCCTGTTTACTTTACCTGTTCGCACCTTACTTTGCTTACTGCTTCAGTTTATTATATATACACACTTGTGTAGTGGTAGATCTTTCCATAACTAGGTTCCCTGTCACCTGCATTTGTTTACCCCTTTGTTTACCTCCGCTTCGTCCTCCCGCTCGGTGCCTAGGAGTCATTGGGGGAGAGGTGGGGGATTGTCTTAGTCTTTTTGACTAACGGTCGGTGGACCATATCATTTTAGGAGTTCGAGGAGATGCAGCAACACCAGAGGCCGGTGCAGACGGAGGCGGACCAGTCTAGTACAGGAGCACAGGATTCAGGATCAGTGAGTGATTAGTAGTTAGCTTCCGCGAGTGATCTTGTAGTGAGGATATGATGTACAGGGCATGAGCCCTTTATTATTGTAACCCTTGTTATCTTTTATTCGGTTATATCATGTGGACATTTATATTCATGTTGATTCTGTGGACTTGTCTTCTTTAATGTACTTTTCTTCGTGATCGATTTGACCGGCAGGATCGGTGTTTTGTAGTGGCGACCTTCCCGAGCGAAGATGTCACCGCAAAGCGGCGGTTCTCGGCCTAAGACCCGGTGTTTGAAAAAAAAAAAAGGGGTCTTTCATATAACTTGAGCTTGCCATTTCTAAAAAAAGTTAGATAATAGCAAGTTACAAAATAACAAGTTAGAAAAAATAAAAAGAAAAAGAGGAAAAATAATAGAGAGATGGAGAGAAGAAATATACCCGTTTCTCTCGGTTAGGAAGAAATCTCGATGGAAAGATGAGCGGAAATATATGGGAAGATGGAGAGCTTTGCATTGCCTCTTTCTATTTATAGCATGAAAGATGAGCGGAGGTAGGTACCAAATCACATGCATTGCCTCTATTCATATCACTCCCCTCTCTCTCTACTCACATGTATTTCCAAAAACTTGACAGCCACCACAAAAAATAAGCACAGTTCAGATCACATGCATTGCCTCTTTCTTAACACTCTTCTCTCTCTACTCACATGTGCTGCCATTAAATGAGTTGTATCTCTCCTCTCTCTACTCACATGTGCTGCCATTAAATGAGGAATGAGTTATCACAAAAGACAAAGTAGTTAGGACAGCTAAGCCACACAAAGCCAGAAAATTTGCCACCTCAAAGATGACATGGACAAAAGAGGGACCTTTTGCTAACAACTATGAAACAGAGGGCCTTTTGCTAAACTTTATTGAAAAAGGGGGCCTTTATAAAATTTGGCCAATGATAACCTACCATAGTAGATGTAGGAGGTCTACTAAAAACTTTTGAATTTTATGAATTTCCATCATTATTTTTATTATAAGGATATACTGTAATTACACAAATAGCCATTATATTTTATGAATTTTTATTTTTTCATAATATATGTTTAAATTATTGGAGTAAAAGAATGAAGTTATATTTGACAATTTTTATATGTTAAAGATATAGATTAGAATTAAGATAAATTGGCTACATGTGAGCCATTGGATTCATTCAACCTAAATCCTTTCCGCATTCCCCTATTTATATCATTCGTTCTAAACCTAAATCATTGAGTTTTCAAGCCGCCGCACGTTCGTGAGAGGGCCACGCTGAAGCACTGCGCTCCACCTCCCGGTGGTACCAAGGACGTCGTCATCCTCCTCCGCCACCGTTGCCACTTACGCCCCTTCCTCTAGCTGCCACCGCCAAAGCCACTCCCTTGCATACCTCCACAGCCGCAGCTGTTCCCGCTTCCGCCCCTTATTCTCGCCGCCGCCCGTATGGTACTCGCCGCCGCAGAGCACATTCCGGAGTAGTTCCAACACTGGATCTTGCCATCTATAGCTGATCAAAATTCTGCAGTCATTTGAGGTAATGAAAAAAACTCAAGATACCTCTGCCCACTATAAATATACTTATATCGCACTGCCCTGTTACAGTCGGATCCTCTCAAAGTACCTACTCTACAGACACAGTCACAAACTGGCAATGAATCGGTTTATTTTCCTACCACAATGGATTTTCAGTCTTTTTTTGCCTCTTTTGATTATGGAGGCGAAGTCGATCTTATCCTTATGTTAATATCCATCTGTTTTCGTTAATTTCCGCATTTTTATTAACCTCCTTTTGTTTCTTCCTCATAATTTGCTTTATCGAGTTGAGTCTGACATTTAGGGTCCATTGCCACGGCTTTGGCGATCATGAACGCGGTGGTTATGAACCATCGTTCATGAACGGCCGACCTCGTCGAAGGAACTCCATTCATTTTTATGTTCAAAACTAGGTTTTTGTTGGTGGAGGTTATAACCGTTGTCGTGCCAAACGTATATTCTATGACGGTGGTGTTTTTGTCCAAAGTCACCAGAGATGAAACTCCATGCCAAACGGAGCCTTAGGCGGCTCTGTTTGGGGGACTTATTTTCACCGGTCAAGCGGTTACGACCACATGAATCAGACCTTAATTAATGTCCGGTTCATGCGGTCGTAACCGCTTGACTAGTGAAAATAAGTCCCCCCAAACGGAGCCTTAATCTTTTGCCTAAATGTAAATAAAGCAAGTCAGCTTTTGTTTGTGTGCTGAAATCATCCGATACAAGCAGAATTACCATACCCTTGCAATATGAAACTTAAGTCACTTACACTCGCTTGGATTTGACAGACTCTGTTACTAGAGTTATGTGATAATTCGAGCCCTTTATAGTGGCAAATCCCCATGCTTTATTCTTTATTTATAAATCCTCTGTTTGAATCAAAGTATGTATAATCTTTAATCGGTATAACAATGGAGCAAACTCACTCTGTCCCGAAACATAATCTATGTTTTGAGGCAATTTCTTTGTTTGCAAAACAAACTGGATTGTTCTGATCCATATCCGTTTTTTCTACCGCTTGAGTTATTTTTTATGATCGTGTGAATGATGCTTGGATTACATTTCCCCTATTAATAGTCCTTCATGTCCTGTGCAGATTTACGTGATTGAATGTAGATGCTCATTTAATTCTTATATGAATTGTGTGGTTTAAAATTCTTATTTAAGAGATGATTGAGTTCAGGATTCTTTTGAGCTGCAAGTGAGTTGTCCCGTTGAAGATTTTCTCTATGATGAACAACTTCTTCCATGATAAGAAGCATACTCTTTTGTCTTCTTGTTAAGCTGAAGGACTTTTTGATTCATGGACATTGAACTTTAAAAGTTAAGATCTGAATCCTTCAATGCAATTTCATGGAAATCAAAGCACTGAACCATCCATCCATAATTTGATTTTTGGTCTGTCAATGGTAAGTCGATGTGCAAGCCTAATTATTTTGATTACGAATATAAGTTAGTTATGAATAATCAATATAGGTGTTTTTATAACATCCCTCTTATTTTTTCTTATTTCAAAGATGTGGTGAGTTTTGATTTTTTTACTTTATTCTAATCTTCAAATGTTTAATTTTTATGATAATTCAATGTAATTTTGGTATTAGTCAATTTCAATTTAATGTTGCTACTATAACTTTTTATTGTTTTGTTCGTAGAACCTAGATGATTGCAGACAAATTTATTTGGTAACATGCACTATTATGACATTGGAATACTTACTGAGTAATAATATAACAATGTGGTGGTTTATTGAGTTTTAGTTTTCAAACAATTTCTATATAATAATCTATCAATTTTTGTGTTCCGTTATTTGAGAATTTAATTTTGCAATGAAGCTAGTTTTTTTTTTAAATTCTATGTTGTAATAGAGAGTGAGCCGTGACTTTACTATAGTATTAGTACTGCAACAACTTATTGTTTTGTACATAGTAGTTCGATGATTGCAAACAACTATATTTGACAAATTTGCTATTTTGATGTTAGTGCTAAAATAATTTATAATTTTTTCCCTGGCAGCACGATGATTGCACACAAATTTATTTCTCATACCCTATTCTGATATTGAAATGTTTAGTTTAATACAATGAGAGCTGTGGATTTTTTTAATTGTATTTTTCAAATAGTTTTTTACTTAATAATATTATCAATTTTTTGGTTCAATTTCAATGTGCGCTTAGTACTACCACTGCTTAATGTTTTTTGGAGTTAGTGCTACAATTATTTATAATTTTGTCCCCAACAGCTCGATGATTACACAAATTTATTTGGCAACATACGATATTCTGATATTGAAATGTTGAGTTTAATACAATGAGAGCTGTGGATTTTTTTACTTCTATTTGTCAAATAGTCTTTTACATAATAATTCTATCAAATGTTGGTTCAATTTCAATGTACTCTTAGTACTACAACAGCTTAATCTTTGATTGTAGAGAAATTTATTTAGCAACAACCCTAATTTAATATTAAAATGTTGTGTTTTAATAGAGTGAGAGTCGTTGCTTTACTATGTGTTTTATTTTAATCTTCAAGTGTTTTCTTTTCTTAATAATTTAATCTATTTTTACTCAATTCAATTTACTATTAGTACTACAATAGTTTATTGTTTTGGCCTTGGCAGCTTGATGATTTCAAACAATTTTTTTTGAAACATATACTATTCTGTTGTTAATGTTATAACTTTTTATTGCTTTATCCCTAGCAGCTCGATGATTGCACATAAATATATTAAGCACATACGCTATTCTGATATTGAAATGCTGAGTTTAATATATGAGAGCTGTGAACTTTCTTACTTCAAAATTTTAAGTAGCTTTTACATAATAAATTTATCAAAGTTTTTGTTCAATTCAATTGTAGTGTCAGTGCTACAATTGCTTAATGCTTTTTTCTTTCTTCCTCATTGCTGGATGATTTTACATAATTTTTTTCACCAACTACATTAAATTTTTTTTTTATGAGAAAATATGTAATGTTCTTTTTTGGATGAGAGAGCTATTTCAGGGTGTTGTTATTAACAAACTTATTTTCGCTGCTAGCAAACAATTACTACTAGCAATTAGCAAACCATTACATAAATTACTATTTGAAAACTATTTTTTTATTAGCAAACCACCCCCAAAAAAACTCAATCATATTATATTTTGCATTCAACCATTCTCAAATAATCATTATAGTAAACATTTTGTTAGCATTACACATAATTTATGTAAATAAAATTTCTCAAAGTGTCCCAAATCTTCTTTAAGTGCCCCAAAATGTCTTCAAGCGCCTCAAACTTTGTCGGAGTGCCACAATTTTTATGACTATAATAATATGCAAAAAAAATATATTAGAAAGCAATGCTTTTTAAACAATAAATTTGAAAACTTTATCTATTCAGGCCGGTGTCCGATCAGGTTCAGCAGCGGGAGAGGGCTTTGTTGGGGCTGCGGGCATCGGAGAAACAACAGCCTGCGTTGGAGAAGGTTTCTTCGTCGCCGAGCATGTGAGGCCCCAATTCAGACCTCGCATGAAATCTTCTATCAAAACTTATTTTCATGTCATTTATGTCAGGATGTTCTAGAAGTAAATATAGTGAATACAGAATAAAACACATAATAAAAACTTTTCTTAAAATTCTACTCATACCTGAGCTTGCTCTTTATTTTTTCTTTTCTTCTCTGGGCCTCTTTGATTTCTTAAGAGTCTTCAGGAAACACGCATCTTCCTAAAAAATATGAAGCCAACGGGTTTAGTCATAACGAATATGACTAAGCGAGTAACATACCTCTTTAATTGTTGTACATGCAACCAAAGAACATCAGTATCAATATGCATAAGTTTTATATGGCAGTATCGAAAGTAACATCAGTACTAATATGTATTCAATTCGTTAGGTTCATCAAGTTCTTTTCAGCGAATTATCTATTCTTATGTTCATCTTAGTCATTCAAGTTCATATTCTTTCATACTCATGCTCGTCCTTCGATATGAGTTACGTTTCAAAATTCATTCGGTGATCTATTCATTTCGTTTCTTCGTAATTTCATCAAATTTCAGATTCTTTCAGACGTAACTTATTCCCTTCGTTTTCCATCATCAATCAGTAGATTTCTCATAATCAATTCAGATTCCTCGTTTATATTTAGCTTTATTAAATTAGGAAATCATAAGGGTTGCTGTCGATTATCCCTTCTTGGTCTTCAACGACCTCTTGGCCTTCAACGACCTCTGTCTGACCTTCAACGGCCTCTGTCTGACCTTCAACGGCCTCTGTCTGGCCTTCAACGGCCTCTTCCATAGGGTATTCACCCCCCCCTACGGACTGGTTTAACCCTTATCATTTCCGATGCATCAATGCTTATATTCAACTTTTATCTTTTCTTGCTGTTCTTATTCATGTACATACTGTCAATATTCGTATTCAATCTTCGTATCAGGTATCGTTGGTTTTATTCAAACATTTTTAAGATCATTACTTAATTCTTGTTATTTCCGATTCAATAGGTTCTAGAAATTCTCATATTTATCCGTGATTCATAAATGCAAACAATTTCAATTTCATGTCAATGCGCAGTCACTAAAATGTTTTCAATATGAAAATCAATTATGTATATATTCAAAATATTCAAAGCTAGGCATAATTAAAGAAATAAGTACTCACCTTGATTTTCTCTTCTCTTTGGCATTTCTTGGCATATCTTGGTATTTATGTCATTCTCCATCGTATCAGTATCTGTGTTTAGATGACTAACGGTTTTCAAACTTAATTTATAATAAGTCAGGAATCAAAATACGTACACCAAGCATACCAAATTTCATCAAATCGTCGTAATATAGCGACATCACAAATATTATGTATTTTAAATCGTATGGGGAAATTGGGTCGTTACAGAGCAGAGGGGCTGCAGGTGTGCTATGCTTGAACTCGCGGAGGGCGGAAATATTGAAAGGCCGGCTGTGTAAGGGTTCCGTGAAAGACCTAATAAAGTGGTTTGCTATTAGGTTTGTTTTGGGGGAAAAAATGTGCAAAAAAATGAACCGGGTTTATTTTGATTTGCTAGCAACTGATATGGATTCGCTAATAACAACCCTATTTTATTGTAGCTTTTATTGAAATTTTTTATAACCAAAACATATTATTCACTTGGTTTTAGTCAATTTCAATTCAATGTTACTACAATTTATTGTTTTGTTCCTAGCACCTCGATGTTTGTAGTCAAATTTATTTGACAAACATGCATTATTTTGACATCAAAATCCTGGTTTATTAGTTCTAATTTTCAAATAACATAATAATTTATCAGTTTTTGTGTTCACTTTCAATGTTGCTAGTTTGACAACTGCTCATTGTTGTATGTTTTAATAGAGTGAGTCGTGGCTTTACTATATTATTGCTTTGTCCATTGCAGCTCAATGATTGCACACAAATTTATTTGGCAACATACGCTATTCTGATATTGAAATGCTGAGCTTAATATATGAGAGCTGTGAACTTCAATACTTCTAATTTTGAGTAGTCTGTACATAATAATTCTTTTCAAGCTTTTGTTCAATTTCATTGTGGTGTCAGCGCTACAATTGCTTAATGCTTTCTTCCTCATTAGCTTGATGATTGTACATAAATTTCTTTCACCAACTATATTAAATAACTTTTATGAGAAAATATGTAATACATTTTTTTGGGTTGAGATGGTTATTTTATTTTAGCTTTTATTGAATTTGTTGAGAACAATAAAAAACATATTATTCACTTGGTTTTAGTCAATTTCAATTTAATGTTGTTACTACAACTTTTTTATTTGTTCCTATTGCCTCGTTGATTGTACACATTTATTCGGCAAAACATGCATTATTTTGACATTGAAATGCTGATTTATTGAGTTCTAATTATCAAACAATTTTTTACATAATAATCTATCAGTTTTTGTGTTCACTTTCAATGTACTGCTAGTTCAACACTTCTCAATGGCTTTACTACTATATTATTAGTACCACAACTGCTTATTGATTTGTTCTTAGTTCTCTGATTCCTTAATATTTTTTTCCTCGTAGTAGCTCGATGATTGTACATAAATTTATTTTACAACTCTATTTTCATATTTAAATGCTGTGTTTTATTAGGGTGAGAGCTGTCGCTTTATTATGTCTTATATTTTAATTATCTAGTGTTTTATTTTCTTAGTAATTCTGGCTCTTTTTGATTGGGCTATGATAAATGATAATTTTTTTAAAATAAAATATCAACACAGAAAACTAGATAAGGCTAATTTGGTATATCAGTCCTTATATTCTTACTCTAAGAAACCAGTCTTCAATTTTTTGCTTTAATTTATGCTCTGTTTGGTTCGGTTGTTACTAATGAAAAGCTGCTGATAGAAAATGAAGTTTTGTTAAAAAAATTGTTTGACTTAAATGGAGTTTTCTTCCGACTGCACTGAGCCTATCGGCCCAACCTTTGCTTTTTATTTTTTTGGTTCGTTCTTCCTCTTTTGCAACCTGTGCCAAGGGCCTCCAGTTGCCGGTGTTCAGCGTTTTCTCCATCGAAGGTGCCTATATATCTGTTCTCCATCGAAGAAGAAACCGCTCTCTGATCTATTCTCCATCATAACCTACTATAGGCGATATCAGAGACCGGGGAGATTTGGATCGATTGCCTTGCCGGCCTCCGAGCTCCAATTGGACTTCACATGAAGGCCAGCTGATCTTTCCTCCTGTTCTCCATCAACGAAGAAGCCGGTCTTTCTTCCCTATTCTCCATCGACGAAAGCCGGTTTTTCTTCTTCCCTATTCGTCCCGTTTAAACATGGAGTCTGCACTTTGGACTGCATGGATCCAATGCTTGCTTTGAGCGGTTGCACAAATTGGAGAAGGCGAACCATTTCTCATCATAGATGAAGCTTCTTGTAATCGTTGGGTTGCTTTTGTGGTGAGTTCAAGCCATTTCATGTGTTTGTGTATATTGCAGTTTGTTGGTGCCAAAAATGGTACCTCCAAAATTCACACTAAAGGGGATGGGAGAAACTGCGAAGTGCAGGTTACTAAGACAGAAGATGCTGGAACAAAGGGAAAACGATCACGAAATGGCGATCACGAAGAAATGAGACCGCTTACACAGGTTGTAAGCTGGAGCCCCGGAGCCAAAAGTGCTTTTCTGGTACCCCTACCCCGGGCTGCCCAAACGGGCAGAACTGAAAAACTACGGGCTGCCCGGGGTACAGGAGAGCCGGGGCAGGGAAATGGGGTACAAATAACAAAAATAAGAAAAACGACCAGACCGCTTGAGCCGGCGATCTCGCACTATCTTGACCGCTGGGTACTTAGAAAATCTCGGTTGAGGAGGCATCTGACGATCTGGGCGATCACCTAATTTGAGACCGCTGAGACCGGGAAAAATGAACAATGAGAGGAGGTCGCGGGCTTTCTGGGCAAACATAATCCCCGCACATTTTTAAGTTGCACCTGGAACTTCGAAAATGTAATCTTTGACCGCTGAGACCGCGACCATCATTAATGCGGCTTGGTCTATAAATACCGGCTGAAAACTTCATTTTACAAGACATAGAGGAACTCCACTATTTGAGCGGTCTTTGATAATTGGGCAGGTGCGACCTTGCAAAGATGACTATGCTCGATCTCTTAAAAGCTCTCCCATCGAAAACGAACTCTCCTGGAAAAAAGGAAAGTGTCAGCTCAAAGAAAGGAAAGAAGGCACCGAAGATTTTAACAAAAGTGAGCACTTCAAAGGAGACCGCCCGATCTCCGTTAAAGAAAACTGAGCTTCCTGAGGGCTCGATTGTGCCGGTCTCTGTTGCTTCTGATCCGTCTAATACTTCTTCAGATCCTGTATGGAAATTGCCTGACTTTTCCATTTCTTTTAATTGTCAGAAATCCCTGGAGGCACTAGGTCAAACATCTTCCAAGCTTCCTGAGACTGTCTCCACCGAGGTCATTCTGGCTGGGCTGCGTCAGAAGGGAGCTGAGGCCGAATCCTTGAGGCAGAAGATCGCTGACCAGGAGATCGCTGCAAAGGGCAAGAAGAGAAAAAATACAAGTCCATCTAGTTTGACTTATAAGAGGAGCAGAAGAAATGAGGAAGGAAAAGATGTGACCGCCATGGAGGCGACCAGATTTTCTGAATCCATTGACCTGGAAGACTCCGCTGAGTTTCAGAAGGTGAATGCTAGGGGCGATCTCCCCTTCCTTCCCGCGGTCTCAACCTTACCAAGAGAGGATGATTCTGGATTAATCGCCTACCTTGATGAGGTCTCTTCTAATAATTCATCTTTTTCATCATTGCAGGTGTTGGATCCCTTAGAGGCTTCAGCTCTCAGAAATGCCGCCGTTGATGAGGAGATCGCGGACAAGGAGAAGGAGATCGCCGACGCAGCGATCAAGGCAAAGGAGGAAGAAAGGAAAAAGATGGAAATGGAAGAGGTGGTGAAGAGGAGGAAAGAAAAAGAGGTAGAGGAACAGAGGGAAAAAGAGGAGAAAGAAAAGGAGAAAGAAGAAAAAGATAAGAAAGAAAAGAGGGAGAAGAAGGAGAAGAAAAAGAGGGAAGACGAGGAGAAGAAGAAAGACAAGGAGAAGAAAGAGAAAAAGGAAAGAGAGGAAGAGGAGAAGAGGCGGCTAAGGCCGTCGAGGAAGAGAAGAAGAAAGAGGCGGTCAGAGTTGCTGAGGAGAGAGCGGCTCTGATCGCTGAGGAGAGGAAGAAAGAAGCGGTCAGGATCGCTGAGGAAAAGGCGGCCCTGATCGCTGAAGAGAGGAAAAAGGTTGAGGTCTTGCAGACTTCGGACAAAAATGGTGAGGAGATCGCGGAGAAGCTGCAGATCGCTAAGGAGAAAGCTGCACTTTCTAGCGGTCTCCTGGATGATTCTCTTCAGGGAGATCGTTCGAACAAGGCTGCGGCAGATCGTGCGGCGGCGGTCTCGATTTCGCGAGCTGGTAAGAATAAAATGATTCTTCAGTCAGCTGAGTTCCTTCCATTACCTACAGTTCGTTTTGCTTCTCCTGAAAGAAAACACGAGATCGTTTTTATTGAGACCGACGATATCCTCTTAAGTAACGAAGAATTAAAAAGGAGAAGAAAAGAGGGAGAAAAAACGCAGAAAAGAGGTTTGGAAAGAATGGATCTGGAGCGCTTAAGGGGATCAGATCGTCTTTCTCTGACCGCAGATCCCGCGGTCACTAAAGATATCAGAAGAGCTTTACGTGACTGCGGTCTCGACTTCTTTCCAAGTACTCTTTCTGTTTACTTAAAAAGCTTTATCTGATCATATGCTCATGATTGAAATAACCCATCTCCTATGACCGCAGATAACAAAAATGCTGAGATCGAAGAGGGAGAACTTCCTCAGCACATCGAGATCTCCCCTCAGCTAACCAACATCCTTAACCCCATGTTTGAGGATGTTCGTTCTATGCTGATGAGGGAGCGGACTCAGAACGATCAGATCCGTGATCTTGAAGAAAGATTGCGTTCCAATGAGAAGAGGATTCGTGAAGAATGCGATCTGAGGGTTGCCGAGATCGCGCGAGCTCTTAAGAAGGCTGAAAAAGAGGCTGAATACTATAGGGGGAAGGCTACGACGCTGTCCGCGGAGAATGAGAGGCTGAGGAGCGGTCACGGAAAGATGCTGATGCGACCGGGTACCTCCAGCGATCATCCAGCGGAGAGACCGCAACCTGAAATTGTACTGATCCCCATGGAGCAGGTGGACAAGAAATGTCGAAAATCCACCGGTCTGCAATGCTGGCTAATCACAGCCTGGTGTCGGTTATGGCCGCAGTGAACGACATGCAAGATGTCGCAGCTCATGTAGGGAGAAACAGGCCTCCTAGGAGATGAACATTTAACTTGAGATCGAGCGGTCTCTGGATTTAAACAATATGTTTTGTAAAATTTTACTGTTATTTTTCCATATATTTGTGGCTGTTTTAATTTTAATGTTTTGTGCGGTCTTGATTTGTTAAGTTTTGATCTCTTTATGCCTGGGTTGCTTGTATTGCTGCTGTGTTTTTTATTGATTGAGATCGCCAACCATAGTATGCTTTCATATAACTTTGCATAGGTCGAGCGGTCTGAACATGTTTTGGCTGGGCGGTCTTCAAGATGTAATGATTACGAAATGACCCTTCGTCTTCTATAAATAGCTATCTTCATGACCCTTGTTTTATGCTTTCTTGAATGCGCTCTAAGCACCGATCTCGGCGATCGCTAACAATGGTGTCCGCTCGTGCCTCTTCTGCTAACATTTTCTTGAACGCCGATCACAAGAAAAGCCACTTATCAAAGGACGAGTATATTGATTTCATTAAGAAGCACATGATTCAAACACAAATAGTTGTAAGACCGCCAGCTGAGCATGAAAGGCTGAACTTCGGGGAGGAGAGAAAGTTTGTCATCCCTGTCGATCACTTCGACCAAGGGTTGAGAATTCCCCTCCCTTGGGAATGGCTGGAGATCTTGGAATATTATGGCTTTGTGCTCGCTCAGTTGCCTCCAAACTCGATCGGTCTGATTAATGTCTTCATTAATTATTTGAGATCGGAAAAGGTGACATTTACGATGAACCTGTTCCGCGCAACCTTTACTGCAAAAGTTCTAAAGGAAGGCAAGAAGAAAGAGGAGTTTAAAGGGCTGATGTACTTTTCAGCTGAAGGGATCAAGATCTTGAATCTTTCCAATAAAATCTCTTTCTGGACAGAGATTTCTTATTTTTGAAGGTGACCTTGGCAGTCTCAGAAGTTTACCCTCTCCGCGGTATGACAGCATTTTTAAGAAGATAAAAGCGGTCTCAGAAGAGGAGCTGAAAATTTTGGCTTTCTTGGCGGGCAAGAGGATCGATCTTGTTCACTATCTAGCGATCTGGCCCGAGATCGCCGAGATCGGCCCGGCTGAAAGTAAAAAATTTCTCTTGTGGTCTCGAACAATTTCCTTTTATGTCTTGAATTTTTTTTTCTAACCCTTTTTTTTTACTTTTAGCGACTTTCGCGGTCCCTGCTCAAGATCCCATCTCCCCAGCAGCAGAAGTTCTCACTCAGAGGGAGAGGAGGCTGAAGCGTGAGGCCGACGTGTTCGACACTACCTCTGAGACCGTCGAGCGAGATTTCCCTTTGATCGGTTTCAAAAGAAGAATGAAGGATATCAAAGGAAAACCCCTCCTCAAATGGGCGGTCAAAGGAAAGTCTGTGAAGGTGTCCACTGATCTGCCCCTGTGGAGCGGAAAGGTGACCCGTCACGCATATGCGGTCACTTCGGCTCTGTATGGGAGAAAGAATACAAATGAAATACTGAATATAGAGACCGATGCGCTCCCCGACCTCTGTGCCCAAGTGACCGCTAGAAGTACAATCTTAAATCACCATATGGGGCGGTCTCTTCGCAGCGCTCTGGATGAAATAACTGCCTTGCAAGAAGAAAGAAAAGTGAGAATTTTTACTTATATCTTACGAACGCGTTCCCGATGATCGCGCGGTCTAACATATATCTCTTTTTTGTAGCAATCTGAAAAAGCAGCTTATGACCCTGAAAATCCAGCTTTTCAGAGGGCTATGATGCATCACATTAAAGAGACCGCCGACCAGGTGCTGAACGAGGTTCGAGGCCGAGGTGGATTCACCGAAGAATATAAGGATGTTACGTTTGCCGATCTCTTCCCTGACGCGGCACAGAGGATTGAAGAGCAATCTGCAACTGCTGAAGAGACCGCGGATGTTGCTGATGAGACCGCTGGTCAAGACGAAGATGTTGTGATCGAAGACGAAGAAAGCGGAAGCCGCTATACCCTGGGTCTGGATTCCAGTTCGAGCTCAAGCTCTGGATCTAGAATTCCAGGGAACAGCTTAGAAGAATCTTCCGCAGAAACTGATTCTTCCTCTTCAAGCGAGCGGTCTTCTAAGAGATCAAAGAGAGAGTGAATTGTACGAACTTCCCTTTTTCCCATTCGGAGACCGAGCGGTCTCGTTGTAATTGAAAATTCAGAATATATATAAAAATTAGATTCTGTTATGTTGTCTGTGGATGAGTTTGTTTTTGATGCATATATTTGTTCTTCTGAGTTTAAAACTCGGCATTCGATCTCAATGCCTTAGGCTTGTTACAATTTTATATCACCATTAAAGGATTTCAGGTGGCGATCTCTTGGAAAAAACAAAAAAGACCTTGAAGGAAAGACATACTTTGTATAAACAAAATCACTCTGCGATCTCGAGATAATCAGATCATTGAAAGACATTCAGCAACTCAACAGTGATCAGAAAATAACCAACTTATATGCAATAGTCATGCGGTCTCACATTATACAAATCGCCACATAAGGAAACTACAATTTGAAGATGATTTGAACTCATTAAACTTTTGGGTGTTCGGCGCCCAAATGACTGGAAATCCGTCTGACGACCCCTTTGATAACCAAAACTATTACTTGAAAAGAAAAACAATGACTCTTCATGAATCTCCAGTTTAGCGATCACATTATATTCAGACCGCCCTTTTGAAGAAAAAACCCAACTCACTTGATGGGAAACAACATCATGATTATTCCATGTAACTTCGAATAACGGGGAATACCAGAATCTCGATCTTACTGAGACCGGGTCGAGCTCTGTCAAGTCGGCATAAGAGCTTTCTGAATAGCGACCTCAATTATCCTGAAAAAGTTATGTCCGGCGATCGTAAATGACTCAAATCACTCTTTGGAGAAAGTTGGAAAGAAAAACATGCGGTCTCACAAATCGCTGACCGCCCGATCCCAGTACAAATGGATGAATAAGATTTTCTTTTTGAAGTAAGAAGATATGAAAATGGGATCTCAAAGAATGATCCAAAAGGATGGTGTGGTCAATGCCGCGGAGGCTATATCGACATTGCCTCTCTCTTTTTTTTTTAAAAAAGGATTACCGAGTTTACTGCAAACATGCCAATCTAAGGTTCAGGCGACGGTCATGGATGTTTCTGACCGCCCCTTACCTAACCACGCTTCAACGAGTATTCGAGAGTTACAGACCAAAATGATCGGTAGGGCAGGTGTGGTCATGCCGCGGAGGCTATACCGACATTGCTTTCCCTGAAAGATCATTAAGATCGTAACAATGTCCTTCTTAATGCATGACAGAGCTGAGCCAGCCACCTAGACCCCCTTGAAATGCTGAGGTGTGCCAGATGTCAGCAAGGACCCGGTATCCTAAACTTCCACCGCTCAAGCTTGGCGAGCTACTGCTACACAGATTCGAAATCTCCCCGACATCTGTGGTCCCGGCAGAATTACACGTCGAGCTAACAAGTCGAGGGGGAAGATAGTAGGATCCGTCGATGTCTCACTTGACAGGTTTTTGGCTTTTCAAAAAATAACATTCTTAAAACTTGTCACCCATCACTCATATTGCGAATGCTTTGATAATACCTGCATGACATTTGAGAGGGAAAAGTGAGAAAAAGAATGAGTGAATTGGATACGAACATTTAAGAAAAGAAGAGTTTGAGATCATCTCCGCTCCATGAATGAGACAATTCTTTCCCTTCATAAGTTTGGAGATGGTAAGCGCCATTTTTAAGCACGCTCTTCACCACAAACGGCCCCGCCCAATTTGGGTTAAGCTTTCCAACTGAACCAGCTCTTGCTGCTGAATCCATTTTTTTCAGGACTAGATCCCCAACAGCGAACTCTTTGGTTCTTACATTTTTGTTGAATAACCTCGCCATTCTTCTCTTCACCTCTTCTTGCCTGATGATTGCCGTATCTCTCAACTCCTCAATTAAATCAAGGCTGCATTTTAACTCCTCATCATTTCCTTCCATCCAGTCAATTTGACTCTGTTGCGCCAATAACACTCTTGGGCTTTTTACTTCAAATTCCACCGGAATAAGGGCTTCGGAACCGTGTGATAATTTGAATGGAGTTTCTCCAGTAGCAGAACTTGGAGTTGTCCTCAAGGCCCATAAGACGGAAGGTAGTTGTTCTGCCCAGTTGCCCCTGACATTTTCTACCTTCTTTTTCAAGAGATTTATGATGAGTTTGTTGGCGGCCTCTACCTGCCCATTGCTTCTTGGATGATGTACGGAAGCGAAACGTAGCTCAACGCCAATTTGCTTACAGAAATTAATAAGAATTGAATTGTTGAACTGGGAACCGTTATCCGTGATGATTGCCATTGGGATTCCGTGCCGACATATTATCTCTCCCCAAATAAAATTTTTCACGGCTTGAGTCGTAATTTTGGCCAATGCCTTTGCTTCTATCCATTTGCTGAAGTAGTCAATCATGACTATAATATATCGACGTTGCCCACTTGCCATAGGAAAAGGCCCAATCAAATCCATTCCCCAAACTGCAAACGGCCATGGAGTTGCTATCGACTTGAGTTGTTGAGCCGGCTGATTTTGGAGAGGGACAAACTTCTGGCACTTCACGCATTTCTTGGCAAATTTTTCCGCATCCTTCCTCATTTGAGGCCAAAAATAGCCTTGCCTTAGAATTCTTTTTTCCAAAGTTCTGGCTCCAGAGTGACTTCCACATTCTCCAGAATGGATCTCCTGAAGGACCGCTGGAATCTCCTCCTCCGAAACACACTGTGCTAATGGTGAAAGGAAAGTTCTTCTATAAAGTACTCCTGCAACAAGATAATAGTTAGCCGTTTTCCGTTTAAACCTTTTCCTATCCTTTATTGATGAATGGAGCTCTCCAGTTGAGAGATATAGAACAAACGGATCCATCCAAGACGGATGTTGATCAATCTCCATGACCTCTCCTTCTTCAATCGCCGGGCGAAACAACTCCGAAGTTGTTCCTCCTGAGAGAAGTCCAAATTTTGCCAACTCATCTGCTTCCACGTTCTCACCTCTTGGAATATGATTGATAGCAAAGCTTTTGAACTTCCCCACCTCAATTTTTACCAGAGTTAGATACTGCTTTAAAATACTATCTCTAGTTTCAAAAGTCCCATTCACTTGAGAAGCCATCACCAAAGAATCTGTGAAAACTTCGACATCATCAATCCCCAGCTCCCTAGCAAACTTGAGACCGGCTAGCAAAGCCTCATATTCCGCCTGATTGTTTGTTACTTGGAAATAGAACTTCAGCGCTTGATCCAGTCTTACTCCATTTGGGTTGATTAAGATAACTCCTGCTCCGGAAGAATTTTTCCCTGAAGCTCCGTCCACGAAGATTTTCCAGGCAAGGGGCACTCCGACCCCCTTCTGCGACTCAACTTCTTTGGCATCCACCATGAAGTCTGCTAAGACTTGAGCTTTGATTGCCATCCTTGGAACATAGGATATGTCAAACTCACCGAGCTCTATTGCCCACTTTGCCAACCTGCCTGAATGCTCTGGCTTCTCCAAGACACTCTTTAATGGAAGATCAGTAACGACTAGAATCGAGTGAGCTTGGAAATATGGTCTTAATCTTCTTGCTGAAGTTATAAGCATTAAAGCTAACTTTTCGAGGATAGGATAACGAGTCTCTGCATTCTTCAGGATTCGACTTACGTAATAGACTGGGAATTGCTTCTTTTTCTCCTCTCGGACCAAAACAGAGCTTATGGCATCAGGTCCGACTCCCATATATAGGAAAAGATTTTCTCCCTCTCGCGAGCTTTGGAGCAAAGAGGTTGATGTCAATTGCTTCTTAAGTTGAACGAAAGCATCATCACATTCCTTTGTCCACTCGAACCTACTCCCTCCCCGAAGGGTTTTAAAGAAAGGTGCACTCTTATCTCCTGAACGGGAGATAAAGCGACTTAAGCCTGCCATTCTCCCTCCCAGCTGCTGAATTTCTTTTGGGGACTTGGGAGGTGGCATTTCCAGAATAGCTTTCACTTTGTCAGGATTGGGTTCCAACCCTTCTGGAGTAAGGAGGTGACCCAGGAATTTTCCTTTACTTGCCCCGAAAACACACTTCAACGGATTCAACCTCATATTAAAAGTTCAAAGGGTTGCAAAAGTTTCCGAGAGGTCTCTAAGATGAGAAGAGAACAGTTTACTTTTTACCAAGAGGTCATCAACATATACCTCGAGGTTTCTTCCTTTTTGACTTCTGAACACTGTGTCCATCATTTTCTGATAGGTTGCTCCAACATTCTTTAGCCCGAAAGGCATTACGAGATAACAGAAGCAACCATCATTTGTGATAAATGAAGTATGGGGTATATCTGGTTTATGCATTTTGATTTGATGGTAACCTGAAAAAGCATCTAAAAAACTCATAAAAGAATAACCTACCGCAGAATCTACTAAAGAATCTATCCGAGGCAAGGGGTAGCAATCCTTGGGGCAAGCTTTATTGAGTTTAGTAAAGTCGACACACATCCTCCACTTTCCACTCGACTTCTTTACCATTACAACGTTTGACACCCATTCCGGGTATTGAATTGGTTGGATGAACTTTGCCTTCAGGAGCTTCTCTACCTCTTCACGGATAGGCTGTGCTAGAGTAGTTGCAACAGACCTCTTCTTCTGCTGGATCGGGATGAAGTTTGGATCAAGATTGAGATGGTGGCAAGCAACATCCGGGTCCACTCCGGGCATATCATCCGCCGACCAAGCGAAGATATCTAGATTTTGCAGAAGACAAGAGATGAGCTGACCCTTGTCAGCTTCGGATAACTCAGCGTTGATGGAGAGGCTCTTGCTCTCATCTTCCTCGCTGATCCGGACCTCTTGAGTTGCTTGGGCAGGTTCCAAGCGAACTCCATCTCTTGCATCCTCCTCAATTTCCTCTGCAGCTTGGACTTGTTCAGGAGCTTCGATTGATTCAGCCATCATGATTTCTTGGGGAGGAGAGGATACGATCATGTTGACCGTCTTTACATAGCATTCCCTGGCTTTCCTTGGGTCGCTCCTTATTCGATGTTGTTTGCCGTTCAAGGCGAACTTCACCGCTTGATGGTAGGTGGAGACGATGGCTTGATAGGCATTCAAGAAGGGTCTTCCAAAGATGGCGTTGTAGCTACTGGGAGCATCAACGACTATAAATTTGACCAGCTTCACTATTCCTCCCAGAATCACAGAAAGAGTGACGAGCCCTTCTACTTCTTTCTTCTCTCCTGAAAAACCATAAAGGGGGCCTTCAGTTGAAAGGAGGGTTTTACCTGTCTTCAACGCCTCGAAGGCGGGTTTGAAGAGCACATTGACTGAACTTCCCGTGTCAATCAGAATCTTCTCTACTGTATAATTTTCAATTACAGCTTTGATGACGACCGCGTCGTCAAAAGGATTCGCGGTCTGAGGAAGGTCTTCGTCACCGAAAGTGACCGTTCCTCGGACCGGGGCTGAAGAGGTGGCAGCAACCTCTGATTGATAAACCCTTTTCAGACTCGCCTTCCTTGAAGATTCCGGACCTGCACCTCCGTGGATGCAGAAGAGATTGCCCAAGGCGCCTTCGTCATCAGCATCCATGCATTCATTGGGAAAGCCGATATTGCCGAGATGGCCAATATCGTCCACTTCTTCGCATTCCCAATGGACTTCCGCTACTTCCTTAGCCTTGGAGGTTGAGGCTTTGGAAGAATCATTCTTCTGGATGAGATCTCGAAGCTTACCCTCCTTCAGAAGCTTCTCTAAGAACAGGCGGAGAGCTCTACAATCCTCTGTCAAATGACCCCTATCTCTGTGATATTCACAATAGAGAGTTGGGTTTCTGGTTTTCGGGTCAGAATTTAGCGGAGCTGGCCTCTTGAAAAAGGGCTGCATCTGAAGTACTTGAAGCACTTCATTCATAGAAACGCCAAAGTCCGTGAAGGACTCTTGGGATTCATTGTAAAGTGAAGGAATGGGTAGAAGAGGAGGTTGAGCACGCTGGATTTGGTGGATGGGGGTGACTTGCGGAGCAGGAGTAGCGGGAGTTTGAAGAAATGAATTTTGAAGTGGGAAGGATTGATTACCTCGGTTGAAGCGGTTGTTGCGGTAATTCTTACCTCTCGGAGCCGGAGGTGGGAGCTCTTGTCGGGGCTTAGAGGAAGACGGAGCTGGATAAAATCCTGCAGAGCCTTTCTGAGTGGCCCTGTTTGTCAAATTGCTCACATAGGTGGGGTTGTTGATCTCCCCTTCTATGTAGCGATTGGCAATGCTGATCAGCTCCTGATAGGAGCTAGGCTCCTTGGTTGTGACTTTGAACTTCAGAGGACCCTCCTGCAAACCACTGATCAAAGCCACCATATAGAGCTCGGGATCCATATCCCTAACTCCCAAGATCTCTTTCTGAAAACGGTCAACGAAATGCGCTGCAGTTTCGTTGTCCCCTTGCCTGATCTTGAAGAGGGTCGCAGGACCACTCTTCCTCTTCTTTGCGGTGGCGAACCTCAGGAGGAGCTCTTGCCTCAGGGCAGCAAAGCTTGGGATAGATTGACAAGGCAGCTTATAGAACCATTCCATGACTGACCCATCGAAGGAGGTGACCATCAGCTTGCACCTCACTCCATCTGAAATGTTCCTGAGAGCCACAGCAGACTCGAAGGCTTGAAGATGGCACATTGGGTCGGTTTCTCCTGTATACACTGGAAGGCGAGGTTCTCTGAATCCATGAGGAATCGGATCCCGACGAATCTCATCGGTAAAGGGGGAAGGCTCCCCAAAAACAGAAGGTCCTGGAGGAGGAAGAAAAGAGGCAGGAGGATCTTGAGGGTAAGCAAATCCTTCTTCAAAATTCAGGGTTTGGGCCGGAGGCCCCTGGGCTGCGGCTCGAAAAGAGTTACGACGGGCGGCGAACTCCTCATGCTGAGATCGCTGAGGAGCTGCGGGCTGGAAGACGGGGTGATCGCTCGGGTGACCGCCTGCCATGCGGTCTGGAGTGGCGACCTGATAGGATTGGGGAAGGATCTTTTGGGAGATCGTGGCTAGAACCTGGTTCATAGCCTCAATCTGCTTCGCAGACTCCTGCTGAGCCCGAACGACTTCTTGCCGATCTCGAGCGGCCTCTTGCTGAGACCGCGCGATCTCCTGCTGAACAGAGGTGGCGTCCTGCCTAGCTCGGGCGGCCTCACGGAGAGCTTGTTCAACACGAAGCTCGAAGCGGCGTTCAAGCGCTTCTAACGGATTGTGATCGGAAGGGGGAACGCTGGGAGATCGCAAGGGACGACCTCTACGGCGATCAGCCATCTTGGAAGTCTATGGATTTCACCTGACACTTCGAGATCTGAAGGTCGCGTGTTCGTTCTGTTGGTGCCAAAAATGGTACCTTCAAAATTCACACTAAAGGGGATGGGAGAAACTGCGAAGTGCAGGTTACTAAGACAGAAGATGCTGGAACAAAGGGAAAACGATCACGAAATGGCGATCACGAAGAAATGAGACCGCTTACACAGGTTGTAAGCTGGAGCCCCAGAGCCAAAAGTGCTTTTCTGGTACCCCTACCCCTCTATTTATAGACGAGGGGGCTGCCCAAACGGGCAGAACTGAAAAACTACGGGCTGCCCGGGGTACAGGAGAGCCGGGGCAGAGAAATGGGGTACAAATAACAAAAATAAGAAAAACGACCAGACCGCTTGAGCCGGCGATCTCGCACTATCTTGACCGCTGGGTACTTAGAAAATCTCGGTTGAGGAGGCATCTGACGATCTGGGCGATCACCTAATTTGAGACCGCTGAGACCGGGAAAAATGAACAATGAGAGGAGGTCGCGGAAAAGAGCGGTTTTTTATTATACATGTTAAGAATATTTTATGTGAGCATAGAAGTTTTATATTTTTAGGACACTAATTATATAATTTGTATTTCAAATTTCTATAAAATTCACTGTTTCTAATGCTCTTTGAAAATCATCATTTCTAATATCTATTTCTTTTAAGTAGATTTTTCCCCAAAATTTACTTCTTAAAAGAATAGATCTTAATAGATATATCAACTCATTTACCTGGATCTCCTCTCTAAATTTGATAAATTTGTTGCACCAATTTAATTTTGGAACCACTCTTGTTTTGCCAAACAGCTAAAAAAATTTGGGTCTCTGTTTGCAATAGTCAAATTTCTATAGGGTCCATTCAGCGCGCTTGAATTGGCTTTCTGGAATTGATTTTGGGCTTCAGAAGGCCAATTTTGTTGTTCGGAACGACATTGGCTTTGAAAACCAAAACCACATGTATTCATTTCAACTTAAAAATCACGGACCAAAAACTTACCTCTCGACATGGGTTTTCCGCTGTTTTCATTGTTTCTGCCTCCCGTTTTTGAAATTGCATCCGACGCTCTGCTCGACGACGACTGCTCCCGAAAAAAGATTCTTCCCGTTCCAGCTTTCTCCTCCACCTCTTCTTCTTCCTCTTCTTTCTCTTCCTCTTCCACTTCCTCCCCATTTTATTTTATTCGGATTTTCCTTTGAACGATCTTACCCATCCCCCATTTTTTAGTTTTTTTCTTGATTTTGAGCTGTAAATGTTAAGATCTGTAATTATAAGCAAATATTTAGATCTGGAATTTTTTTGTTGAGTTTTGTTTCTAGATACTGAAATGGATTTTGATCTGAATGTTTTTTGAGTTTTTTAGCAGACTTTTACAAAAGTAGTTATTAATTACTCCTGGAATGCTCAAGCCAAGTTTCATGATATGGATTTAGATCTGAATGCTCCTGGAATGTTTTTTGATTTTTTTTTCTGGATATTGATATGTATTTATAGCTAAATGCTGTTCTTGATGAGTTTGAAAGTGTTGGAGAAAGAGAGAGTAATGTGATTATGATTTCTTTTAATTCTTCAGCGCTTAATTTCTTAGTTAATTTCTCTTTAATTAACTATCCACAAGTACTGCTCCGTCGTCATTCAACTCTACCTGAAGCCTGTATCAGTTTGAGACAACTTCAGATCTGTTTGATTTGGTGGTTCAAGCAGCTCCCTTAATTTCTGGTGAGACAACTCAAGAAACTATTTGGGTAGTTTGTTTAGATAATTCTTTTAGATCATATAATAAGAATCAAGTTAATCATCTCTTTGGATCATATAATAAGAATCTGGTTAAATTTTTTAATTTCAGAAAGCCAATTTCTCTGTGCAGCTGAACAGCTTTTAGGTATCAATTCTAATTTCGTTCACTGAACATTATAATGCGGCTGAACAATAGAATTGGTTTTCTGCACAAAGCTAATTCCTGCAGATATTGATTTTCTGATCAAAGCCAATTTTAGAAAGTCAATACCTACACCCTGAACAGACCAGCTCTATTTGCAACTTTTCATTTATCACCACCCCTTTCACAACCGTCACCGTCTGTTTGGCAGAGCGGTGATGGTTGTGAAAGGCGTGATGGTAAATGAATGGTTGCAAATGGAGATGTATGAATCTAGCTATTGCAAATGAAGATCTGTTGGGATGATCTCTGTTTGCAGAGTTGCTCAGAAAAAAATTTAGGCTCCGTTCGTTTGGTAGGTTTTGAGAGGTAGGAATTGGTTTTAGCCGAAAACCTATGGCGCAGAGGTTTTAGAAATGGGCAAAAATTTAATTTTTGCGTTCGTTTGTAGAAGGTTTTGAGAGAAAATGATGATGAACAGTGTCAAAATGATGATGAACTTCGGCCTAAATGATGATGAACTCTGACCACAATAATGATGAACAGTGTCAAAACTGTCCCAAAATTCATCTAAATAGGTAAGTTTTGGGCATAGAAGGATTTTTCAAACTCATAGGTTTTCATTGAATGTCAATTCCTTCATAAAAAACGTCAAACGAATAAAAAAGGTGATTGTTATCTGCACTACAGTTTTGGCTATCCGCACTCTTTTTATATGACTTATTAGGCGTCTTTTGAAAATACGCCTTGTACATGCATTTTTAGGAATAAATATTCAACACGAAAGTTGTAGATCTCGTCGACATATACAACTTTCGTATTGAACACTTTTCCTAAAAATGCATGTACAAGGTGTATTTCCAAAAAATCGCTATAGTTACGCCCATGTTTCAATCAGGATGGCCATACGTCTTGTGCGTGCATTTTTAGGGAAGTGTTAAACACGAAAGTTGTAGATCTCGACGAGATTTACAATTTTCGTGTTGAACACTTTTGGTAAAAATGCATGTACAAGACGTATTTTCAAAAAGCGCGTAATAAGTCATACAAAATGAGTGCGGATAGCCAAAACTGTAGTGCGGATAACAATCACCTAAAAAAATTAGTTTTGATATGCCCAAAATCAATTTATTTCTCTCAAAACACGCAAAACGAACACAACTTTAGTTGTTTTGACAAAATAGCTGATATATATTAAAAAATTGATCTTCGTGCTCATTATAGTTTTTGATGCTAAAAAATTGAAAAGCTATATATCATATCATATATTAATATTATATGCGTATTAAAATGTACGCAGAAGCTTTTAAAAAAATCTTCATGCTTTATCGTAATTAATAACAAATATAAAAATAAAGTTATAAAACTAAATTTAATATTGCAAAAAAAAAAACAAGAGCATTCCCTTACTATACTTATCTTTTTTCTCCACCGCATTACATAAAAACAAGCGCTTAAAATTCATTATTCCCCACCCCTCCTTTCCAATCACATTCTCCCAAATGATCTTTCCAATCATTATTTGCCCAAATGCTATCGCGTTGGAGTTTCGCGCGAACGGAAAGGAGTCTAATGCCTTTTTAAACAGAGCTTTAGGGTGCGTTTGGTTGGGCTGATCCACTCCGGTGTGATTGGATAAAAAGTTGTTTCTGTGAAACACAGCGGTTGGTTCGTCGGTTCGTTGCAAATGCCGTTTCTTATATCACGCGAGGCGAGGCCTTCTACCCGTCCAAACGTGCGGCGGTTGCTTATTAGGGTTCGACGGAGCGCTCCCTCAACGGTTCTCTACGCAGACGATTTGGCATTGATTCGCCGGCGTTCATTATTATCAAGCTATATTGTTTTTATCTCCTTTCCACATTTACTGAGTTCATTATTTAAACTTTTCAACTCCTTTTTCGTCTGCTTGTTTTTGAACTTTAAGAAACCATTCTCATCGAGTAACTCATCTAGCTTATTACATATACTTTTGTATAAATCATATAATTCATTGTAGGTAGGATGGGTAAACTCAGTGTCGTTATAGATACTGAATTCGCTATCCGGCTCATTTTGGTGTTGTCCCATGAGGCACAAATTCGCCTCTTCCTCACTACTTGAGCTGGAGGTGCTTGATTCATCAGATGAAGTATCGTCCTAAGTCGACGCTTTCAGCACCTTCTTATTTCCATGGCCTCGATGTTTCTTCTCTTGTTCTTCCTTCTGGAATTTTGGACACTCTCTTGATGTGTCCAGATTTGTATCAATGGAAGCACTCCGGGATGAAATTTTTCTCATCACTTTCCGTCACCTTTTACGGCTTATTCCAGCTTCTCTTTTCATCAGCACCCTTCAAGAATTTTCTAAATTTCCCTTGCCTCTTTGGATTCCTCATTAATCTCTTGAATTCTCGAATATAGAGGCTTTCATCATCGTCAGTATCTTTCGCCACCTCCTTTTCCTTGGCCGCTTTTAGTGCAAGAGCCTTCTTCTTGGGATCCCTTGGATATTTCTCAGCTTGTATTTTCAGTTCTAGCTCATGGGTCTTCAGATTCCCAATGAGGCTCTCTATCTCCAGCGCACTGATATTATGTCACTCAGTGATGGCGGTCACCTTCGGATTGAATTGTGGAGGAAGGGATCGTAGGATCTTCCTCACCAGGTCTTCATTTGAGTAAGTTTTTTCGAGAGATCTCGAGGCATTGACAGTTTTCGTGAAGCTAGTGTACATACCCACCTCCTCGTCGATCCCCATGCAGAATTGTTCATATTCAGATTCTAGTCGAAAAAGCTTCGACTCCTTTACTTGCGTTGTACCATCATGTGTTAGTTCCAATAAACGTCAGATATCGTATGTAGTTTCATAATTACATATTCTATTAAATTCTATTTTATCTAGCGGGCAGAAGAGAATTCATGGCTTTAGCATTATTGGTACACCTCAGCTTATTTGCGTCATCCCACTTGTCCTGTGGTTTTGTTAGTGTTTGGTCCCCTACCGTGGCAGTGGGTGCATCGTATTTTGATTCAACCATGACCCATACATCCATGTTTTGAGTCATCGAAAATATTTTCATGCTCGTTCTCCAGTGACTATAGTCACTTCTCATAAACAGTGAGGGTCTACTCATTCATTGTCCCTCAGGGAATGCATGATTAAAGTTGGTAATCTTACTTCAGGATTTTACTTCTTTTTGAAGTAACATCGCTCTCATACTACTTGTTGGATCTAGTGATCAACCTTATAGCAGGGAGCTAAATAAGGTTTTCAACGATTAAGGTGAGTTTTTAATACTTTCTGGATGAAGAGTACGCTTTCTGGAAGCTAGCGCGAGACGGTAAGGTTACTGCCAGCGGTATCAATAGAAGTCGTATTCTTGATCTACAAAAGATCATTTCCGTACATGCATGATCAACACTTCAGAGACGCACTAGTAGAGAGTTGTAATTTTAGATTAGAACAAGAAAACATGATTTCATTTAATATGGCAATAATGTCACAATTACAAAACTAAATCTCCATAACGCCAGAGATCGGAGGCGATGAAGAGAATTTCCTTTTTGGTTTCTATAGCGAACCTCCCCCTGAGGACCGGTTTGCTCTCTCCCTTCCCCCCGAAGGTCTTCGTGTCAACTCTCTCCCTTCTCCCTGAAGGTATTTGTGTCCACTAGATCTCCCCAATCTAGACGTCCTCTCCGGGCGATTTCTCATAGATCTCCCCGAATTCTGACGACCTCCTTGGTCGATTATCCCGACACAAAAAAAACAAAGAAGAAAGATAAGAATACAAGATAAGATGTGAAAGTGAAAACGAATGCTCCCTCAAGAATTATTCTCCATAGAACAGTGAGTGATCGGTGCTTCTGATTATAGTTCCTCTGGCACATGATCGTCTTCAGATGGTCGTTTTAGAATATGCTCTTCGAAGATCTTCGTTCATGAACGGGAGGGTGCATGTTCTCTTCTCCTTTCTCTGATTCGGTGGCTCCTTGCTGTAAAGGCAGTTACGAAACCCTATTTGTGTTTCTGTGTGTGTCTTGACTCAGGAGAAAGTAAATGCTTTTATACGGAGTTTAAATACGCTATCGTCAGCGTAAGGTTACCTCGCGATGGTAGGCTCCGTATACGTGTAATCTGCCAGTCGTCCTGCTCCAGGTAAGGAACGTGTTTGTCCTTTCCTTCTGTACATTAGTTTGCATAGAGCGGTAGTGCAAGTGCGCGTCAGTATTCATGCTCGATTAGGCATCTGCACAGCTGGACTTCAGCAGATAAGGAAGGCGGTGGCTCTTTCCTTGCAAACCATGGTTACCACAGAGCGGTAGGTGCTACCACGGAGCGGTAGTAATATTTCCTTTTTTTAATTGCCACCAAGTTCCCGCATTTTAGCACACTGATCGCTGACGTGGACTTCCGGCTAGCATTGTGTAAGACCCCCTCCCTTCGAAAACCAAGCACGACTAGGGGATCTTATCGCACACCACCACCAATCCACTGCAAAGAAGGGAATAACGAAAGAGTAGAGGTATGGACGTCTCAACCCTCTCCCATCATTCTCTTCCAAGCTACGAACCGACGATAGTGCTAAGCGAACCATCACAACCCAACCAGGGTACGCTATAAGCAGTAATAGAAGACTAGTAGCCACGCAGTAGATCACAGAAATATATGAGTATATAAATACAAGACAGAAATAGCCACAATAATGACACGATGGCCCACAGTCCAAGTACAAAAGTCTATAGAAATTTTGAGGGCTCCCAAGTAACATGCCAAACCGGATGAAAGATGATATATAAAGTGATGTAAATAGTAAATTTAATGAGCTAATTATATGACCTATGATGTTGCTAAGGGTAGAACGATCATCATCAAGTCTTCTATCTCCATGCCAAGTTTACATCGAGTCCACGTCAAGTCCACGTCAAGTTCACGTCATAGCTCTGAGAACACCCACGGTTGCGTCGCCATCGACGGAGTCTCTGCCTAAAATGATAAGCGTGAACGCGTTAGTCAAACTAGACTGAGTGATTTTTCCCTCTCCCCCAAAGCCTTAACTTTCAAGAGAGGAAAATACCACGTTGTAGGAAGTCACAGTGGTATATGTGTACAACACTGTATTTGCCGAGTGGACCCCCGGGGACCCAAGATGTCTTTAGGCCCGACATTTTTAGCACCACCCCAGGCAAGGAGGGGAACATGGGAATTTCTGGGCGGACCCGGTAAGGGGGGCGAGCGGGGAGGCGGCCGGCCTCCCACTCACCCAGCCCAAGGAGGGGGGCGAGCGGTGGAGGCGGGCGGCCTCCCGCTCGCCCAGCCTGGTAGGGGGGCGAGCGGTGGAGGCGGGCGGCCTCCCGCTCGCCCAGCCCAAGGAGGGGGGCGAGCGGTGGAGGCGGGCGGCCTCTCGCTCGCCCAGCCCAAGGAGGCGGGCGGCATCCCGCTCGCCCAGCCCCATAGGGGGTGAGTAGGGGAGGCGGGTGGCCTCCTGCACGCCCAACCCCGGTAGGGGGCGAGCGGTAGAGGCAGGCGGCCTCCCGCTCGCCCAACCCAAGGAGGGGGGCGAGCGATGGAGGCGGGCGGCCTCCCGCTCGCCCAGCCCAAGGAGGGGGCGAGCGGTGGAGGCGGGCGGCCTCCCGCTCGCCCAGCACGGTAGGGGGGCGAGATGTGGAGGCGGGCGGCCTCCCGCTCACCCAGCCCAAGGAGGGGGCCGAGCGGTGGAGGCGGGCGGCCTCCCGCTCGCCCAACTCGGGAGGGGGCGAGCGGTGGAAGCGGGCGGCCTCCCGCTCGCCCAACCCGGTAGGGGGGCGAGCGGTGGAGGCGGGCGGACTCCCGCTCGCCCAGCCCAAGGAGGGGGTCGAGCGGTGGAGGCGGGCGACCTCCCGCTCGCCCAGCTCGGGAGGGGGCGAGCGGTGGAGGCGGGCGGCCTCCCGCTCGCCCAGTCCAAGGAGGGGGCCGAGCGGTGGAGGTGGGCGGCCTCCCGCTCGCCCAGCTTGGGAGGGGGGCGAGCGGTGTAGGCGGGCGGCCTCCCGCTCGCCCAGCCCAAGGAGGGGGGCGAGCGGTGGAGGCGCACGGATTCCCGCTCGCCCAGCCTGGTAGGGGGGCAAGCGGTGGAAGCGGGCGGCCTCCTCTCGCCCAGCCCCAAGAAGGGGAGGCGGTCTGCGTTTAGCACCTCAGAACGACGGGATTTGGTTGTTAGCAGACCAAACTTGAGGGTATTTTTGTAATCTCTTAGGTCAGAATCTGGCTATTGGCAGACCAAGTTCAAAAATCTATAAATAGGATCAAGGGGGCACCTTTTGGGAGGACTTGAACTTTGGGCTACTCTCTCCCCAAGTTTCTTTGACGGGTGAAGAGAGCCTCCACAGGTGCCCAAGCTTAGCATTGGCTTGGGAGGAGAAGCTCTCTAAGATCTTCCGGGTGTGTGGTGGGACCTTCTCACTGAGCCCTTGGTCTTGTTCCTAGTTTCCTAAGCCTTCAGCCCAGCGCTCTCCCTTGAGAGAAGTAAGTGTGAGGTCACCCCCTTTTTTTGGGACCCCGAACTCCACAAGAGACCAAGTTCTGGTTTCAACATTTATGGTGCGGTGAGTGTGGAGAGTGACCAACACAGAAAATCTCAAGCTGAGCTCCATGGCTGGAGGTGGAGGAGATGGATCCGACCCGGACCACTCGCAGTTGCCGGTGGTGTGGTGACGATGGAAATGTTTGAATACTTCAAGCGGAAGGTCCTACAAACCTTACAGTGGACTTTCGTCACGAGAGGCGAATGCGAGGGAGGAGGCGGTCTGGAGGTACCGCCCCAGCAGATGGGCGAGAACATTCCCGGCCGGCAACCTGGGAAGGAGGTGCCGGCGGAGGCGAGCGGGGAGGCATCCGGCCCCCACTCGCCCGACCTCCAAAGGGGGGCAAGTGGGGAGGCGGCCTGCTCCCACTCGCCCAGCCCCAAAGGGGGGCGAGCGGGGAGACATCCGGCCCCCACTCGCCCCGCACCAAAGGGGGTCGAGCAGATGTGGGTGGGCGACACCCTCCCGGGCGGCGGCTATCCAGTAAGCCGACGAGCGCAGAGGCCTGCGAGCTTACTCCGCGAGAGCGGGCCACTCGCCGAGCCGGAGAGGAAAGTCTCTTTTGTGAGTTGATCCTCTCAGCCCCGGTTCCAGAGGGGTTCAAGGGGGGGGGGGGGGGGGCGGAGATGTCTTACTACTCCGGCAAGGATGACCCAGTCCTGCACCTGCAGTGGTTCGAGGACATGGTCTCTATCAGACCTATGCCAGATGCCTTCCAGTGTCGACTCTTTGGCACCACCCTGAAGGAGAAGGTGAGGGACTGGTTCCACCAGCTCCTTGTGGGGTCTATCTGAGCCTTCGAGGATTTGTGTCGAGGTTTTCTGCTGCGCTTCTCGACGTCGAAGAAGAGGAAGAAAGATGTCGAGGCACTCTTCAAGATTAAGCAAGAGCCAAGGGAGTCGCTGGCTCGCTACATTGACAGGTTCCAGGAAGAGGTCCTACTCATCCAGGAGGTGCCCGGGTTCTCCCTCCAGCTTGCCTTCATAGTGGGGCTGCGGGAGGGGTTCTTCAAGATGAGCTTAAAGCGGAAGACCCCCCCCCCCCCCCCCCCCCCCCCCCCCCCCAATCCTTCGAGGAATTGATGGAAAGGGCGGCAGAAGAAATTGAGGGTGAGGAGGCCAACCCAGAGTTCACAAAAAGGTTGGCCATGCTGAGTGAACCGGAGGCAAGGCAGCAGAGAGGGGGCATGGGAGATCCCGAAAGAAAGTTTGACCAAGGAGAGGGCAACTTCCAAGGGGAGAGACCCGACCCCCCAAGGTGGAGGCAGGGACTGAGGGCACCCCCTCCACCGCCCCAGCAAACCATGATGATTGGCTGGGGAAGAAGGAAGAGAGCCATGAAAGCAGAAAGAAGAGGAGGAGATAGGGTGGTGTTACCCTGCTGTGACTTCCACCATGAGGAAGGTCACGCGACGTCCACCTGCCCTGAGTTTTTTGGAAATGAGGGGGGCAAGGGGTCCGATGCAGCAACGACAACAACCGGAGGGGACCGAGGAGAACCATGCCTGGGAGTAGGAGACCAAGTTCTGGTTTCCATACTTAGTTTTTTTCTACCCTTAAATCCATGTAGTACGATGGTTTACTCTCATACTTAGTTTTTTCTTGCATGTAATATGATGACTAATATGATGAAAGTTTTCAAAAGTACTTAGCCTTGATGCTGGCCCGCTGACCAGACTCCCACCAAGCTGGCAGGGCCGAGGATCGCTCGTTGGCCAGAAGTTTTCAAAAGTACTTAGCCCCGATGCTGGCCAGCTGTCAGGCTCCCACCAAGCTGTCAGGGCCGAGGATCGCTCGGTGGCTGGAAGTTTTCAAAAGTACTTAGCCCCGATGCTGGCCCGCTGCCAGGCTCCCACCAAGCTGGCAGGGCCGAGGATTGCTCGGTGGCCGAAAGTTTTCAAAAGTACTTAGCCCTGATGCTGGCCCGCTGCCAGGCTCCCACCAAGCTGGCAGGGCCGAGGATCGCTCGGTGGCCAAAAGTTTTCAAAGTATTTAGCCCCGATGCTGGCCCGCTGACCAGGCTCCCACCAAGCTGACAGGGCCGAGGACCGCTCAGTGGTAGGAGGATTTCAAAGTACATAGCCCCGATGCTAGCCTGCTGTCAGGCTCCCACCAAGCTGGCAGGGCCGAGGATCGCTCGGTGGCCGGAAGCTTCCAAAAGTACATAGCCCCGATGCTGGCTCGCTGTCAGGCTCCCACCAAGCTGGCAGCGCCGAGGATCGTTCGGTGGCCAGAAGTTTCCAAAAGTACTTAGCCTCGATGCTGGACCGCTGTCAGGCTCTCTCCAAGCTGGCAGGGCCGAGGATCGCTCGGTGGCCGGAAGTTTTCAAAAGTATTTAACTCCGATGCTGACCCACTGCCAGGCTCCCACTAAGCTGGCAGGGCCGAGGATCGCTCGGTGGCCGGAAGTTTTCAAAGTATTTAGCCCCGATGTTGGTCCGCTGGCCAGGCTCCCACCAAGCTGGCAGGGCCGATGACCGCTCGGTGGCAGGAGATTTTCAAAGTACTTAGCCCTGATGCTGGCCCGCTGACCAGGCTCCCACCAAGCTGGCAGGGTCGAGGACCGCTCGGTGGCTGGAAGTTTTCAAAATACTTAGCCCCGATGCTGGCCCGCTGACCAGGCTCCCACAAAGCTGGCAGGGCCAAGGACCGCTCGGTGGCAGGAGGTTTTCAAAGTCCCTAGCCCCAAGAAGGTCCAGCTGACCGAGCTCTCACTAGTCGGCAGGGAAAGTTGAACTCTCGGGGAGGCTATGTTATTTTTTGTCCCATGAAGGTCCCGCTGACCGGGCTCTCACTAGCCAGCAGGGCAGGTTGACCTCTCGGGGAGGCTATGTTATTTTTGTCCCGAGAAGGTCCCGCTGACCGGGCTCTCACTAGCCGGCAGGACAGGTTGACATCTCGGGGAGGCTATGTTATTTTTGTCTCGAGAAGGTCCCGCTGACCGGGCTCTCACTAGCCGGCATGGCTGGTTGACCTCTCGGGGAGATTATGTTATTTTTGTCCCAAGAAGGTCCCGCTGACCGGGTGTAACATCTCAATGTCCAGTGCACTGAAATCAGCAAGTTGTAAGTCTTACAGCTAACGCCCGTGTTAGCGTTAACTCCAGGCGTTAGCCTAGGACTCAGTGTCGACAACTTCCCGAGAAATCAAAGCATGAGAATTACATTTCCCGAGAAATCAAAGCAAGAGAATTACATTTCTCGAGAAACCAAAAGGCTGAAGCTAACACCAACGTTACAACTAACGCCCGGCGTTAGCCCAAGACGTTCGTCGAACGCAGGCTGCAGAGAGTTCGTCGAACGTCGTTCGACGAACTCCAGGCCGTTCGTCGAACGCAGTCGGATTCCTTAAGCGGCTGTGGATAAGCTCATCCACCGCCTTAGGGGCTAACACGCGGCGTTAGGTTCTAACGCCGACGTTAGCTAAGAAAGTATATATACATCAAATCCGACTTTTCTTCTCATTTTCTCTGAAACCCTCTGCTTTTCTGAGAGCTGTGGGCTGAGAGCTGGGAAGGAGATCCGTTGGAGGTGAGCCTTCGTTGTGTCGAGGGTAAATCTGTGAAGTAGATTGCTTGCGTTTTTGTGCCATCGTCGATTCCAGCTGATTATCTTGCTGATCATGGTGCAGAAACGAGTGGCAAGGGTAACGATTCTCCTCCTTCATCTCTGGACACGTTCGTCCTTTGATTTGCATAGTAGTAGGCAGATTTCCACTAATTAGTGGATAGATTTCTGCCGACGGGTCGATGTTATCCCCGTAGAAATTGCAAATAGAGTCCGGAATGATAGTACGGACATAGGCATACTATGTGATGCCCATCTGGACAGGTTGGTCTGGATTGGTGATGTTGATATGCTATATTGCATTCCGGAGAAGACTCCGCGTATGTTTTCGAGTTCTGTGCGCTGTATGTAAGACCCCCCCGGAACACAAGACACGACCGAGGGGAGTCTTATGCCCAGGACAGCCGCCTTGCGGGAGCGCCAGCACACGAGCTAGCCTCCCCCACAAGACGCCTATCCTGCCGGCCAAACCAACTGAACAACGCCAACCCATCAATAATGTAAAAGCAAGAAGCCATAAAAAGGTATTCACATAAGTAAGAGTCCAAATAAGTACAAAAGACAAGAGCTCCGAGAGCTCCTGCAAAAGTATCAGAGTATCAGATTATCAAGATAAATTCCCCAAGGGCTATATCTCAAACTGTGCTCACAACTATCACCGACGGTAGCGAAGGTATCGCAGTCACCGGCCATGTCGTCCTGACCTGACTAATCTCCTCCAGCGCCGTGAGCTGCTACTCCAGGGTGCGCTCCTAAAAAGAGGGACGTAGCAACCGTTAGTCCTAAAGACTAAGTGGCTTCCCATCCGCTCCCCCGGCGACTCCAAGGCACCGAGTGGTATGAAAGGAAGAAAAGCTGCAATATAAGCAATAATATACAAAGCAGGTGACAGAAATGGTTGTTCATATATGATGGTTGTATAAGTACCCAAGTACTTGCAATAACTCTAACTAACTAGTACATAAATAACAGTGGTTATATAAGCAAGTACTAGTAACAAGAAAGCATGATCAACGACATTGTATAAGCAGTCGAACATATAATAACAGAATTTGAACTTAACTTATAAGGGTGCCCATACAAGCTTATAAGTTAAGGATCTAAACATGAAGGTAACTCATCATATAAAGGTGCCCATACAAGTTTATATGATGAGGATCCAATGCGGTGCAATGCAATGATTATGAAGGATGAATGCAATGCAATGATTATGATAGGATGACTCACCCATGCATATTTGCTATGTCAACATAGACCTTTAGTTCTCGCTTTTTGAGGGGTAGCTAACCGCTCAGGCATCTTCCGTCGTGGCCAGACGGAGACAGTTGAACGAGCTCCTCCACTACTAGGAGGGTATGAACACTACCAGTCCTAGGCCTCTGTACGCCTCGACGCTAAGAACACACAGCGGAGACCCTGCGTACTGCTCGACGCTAAGAACACACAGCGGAGCCTTCAAGGACACAGAAGGGGACTTGGGTAGGTGAGCACCAAGAGTCCAACCCAACCGGTCTAGAGTCTAACCGTCGGCTTCTATCGGTGTCACGACCAGCAAGCCCGTAGACCCGCCACAAGTAATCCTCCCCAGCGGGGTCCATTTGTATCCGTGTATCAACATACATCAGGACTTCTAATCCAAGTCCTTCTATACAATCCGTGTATCTACGTACACTAGGACTTCTAATCCAAGTCCTTCTATACAATCCGTGTATCTACGTACACCAGGACTTCTAATCCAAGTCCTTCTATACAATCCGTGTATCTACGTACACCAGGACTTCTAATCCAAGTCCTTCTATACAATCCTTGTATCTACGTACACCAGGACTTCTAATCGAAGTCCTTCTATACAATCTGTGTATCTACGTACACCAGGACTTCTAATCCAAGTCCTTCTATACAATTCGTGTATCTACGTACACCAGGACTTCTAATCCAAGTCCTTCTATACAATCTGTGTATCTACGTACACTAGGACTTCTAATCCAAGTCCTTCTATACAATCCGTGTATCTACGTACACCAGGACTTCTAATCCAAGTCCTTCTATACAATCCATGTATCTACGTACACCAGGACTTCTAATCCAAGTCCTTCTATAAAATCCGTGTATCTACGTACACCATGACTTCTAATCCAAGTCCTTCTATACAATCATAAGATTATAAACCTTCCCGATGCTGTCCACTAAAATTGAATTTTCGGGAGCTACGCTCCTCCAATCTAGACGTGTCACCCCATTCTGGGAAGGTATTTCCAGGGGCTACAACTTTCGTGTTGAGCCCGAGGTCCAGATTTAAGCCAGCCATACCCAGAAATGGGTTTGAACCCGGCTGCACACCACAGAACAGAATCTGTCCATCACCACTCTTTATAATTTCAGACCCAACCTATTTCGACCAGACTTTGAGCGAGCTACCAGGCTCCACACAAGCCATGCAACCAGTCGTTGGAAAGGTATCACCAAGGGCTACAACTTCCTAGTTGAGCCCAAGGTCCACATCCAATCAGATCTCGTCTAAAAATCACGTTCAAATATGCTCTTCCTTCAGCCAAGAAGAAATCAGCACGAACCGTCAAGCAAACCCGATTTTACTGTTCATCGTCTTCTCCAACCGATGACTTAGGTTTTAGCCGGAACCTCTCTCCTCCAATACTCCCTCCACAGACCACCAGTCTTCACGGAATCATGCTCTAAATCTTCGTATTGAAGAGAGGAGTTGATTGAAGATAAAAGCATGGCGAACGGTGCCCTAGAACGAAAGTTCTAGCGTGGTCTCTTCCTACGAAACTTCATGAAACTCACTGGATCAAACTCTTTTGAGTTCAATGACTCGCCTAATATTCAGATCTAAAGATCTAGCACCAAGGGAGAGGGGAGGAAGTCACCTGATTTTCGGCCGACGTTCGCGGTTGTCTCCTCCGCGGCATGGCGGCAGTTGGCCAAGACTGATTAAAGGGTCCTGAACCACAGAAATATCCAACATGTAATCAGTCAACATTACCCAAACAAAAAAGGGAAATAGCACAAAGAAGATCTGGACGGCATAAGGGCAGCAAGGTAATACACATACAAATCCTCTTTGAACTGAAGTGGAGCATACACAAATTGCAGCCGGCCTATTAAATTAAAAGCCCTCGTAGTTAATAATAAAATTAGCTCAAATTTCCCAACAGCACACCAACAGGAAAGAGGAATATCGCTAGGCACAGCACCATGGGTCCCAATTAACTGTACTGGTATATAGATCTAGCAGCACTCGGCTTGGGTAAGATAAAACCCAAGATTCAGTAAATCGAAGTAGGGATACTTAATAGCCGATCAATAAACATAGCCAAGAACAGTAAGCATCAGAGCAATTATAGGGAGGGAAAATTAGCAGCCGGCCAGCAAGGTAAAAATCCCATAAGGTAAGGTACTATTAATGCTTAATGATAACAACTTGAGCTTGTGAAAATATGAGAAAACCATGGCTGCCTTCTCCCATTAACAGTGAAACAAAACGGAAAATGGGGAGCAATATCAGTCGACCAACAAAACCCAACAGAGCCCCTAAAACATATTCATCAACACTTCTGCATATATTTTCTCCCAGAAACCCAACACCATGAAAGCAATTGAAGAGAAATATAGCAGCTGCTGGACAAATTTAAACAGTGAAAACCTTCCCAACAAATTTCTATCTCATATGTAAGCTCTCAATAAACCCCACGAGATAAGCTCATCATGCGACCAGTCGGGCAATAAACCAAAATCAGTTGCTGGAAGGAAGAGGAAGAAAGAAAGAGGAGGCTTACAGTGAATCTAGGAGAGTCGAACCACTTCAGCACACACAATACAAGTCCGACTAAACCCAAGCCAAGCCGCACCTTGCCAGTCTCTGATCCCGACAGCAGTTTCAGGGATCCCATGTGTTTTCGAGATATAGAGGGGAAAAGAGTAGGAGAAATGAAGAAGAAGAAGATCGGCTCCGAAAGCCCCAGCCGCGATATGGATGAGGGCATAAGAGAAGGTCGGCAGCCGCAATAGACGAGGGGAACATTTCTCTATTGGTGCTTTATAAAACCACCGCATCAATTTAGAAATTAACATATTTCAATGTAGTTAACATATATCATAACAGGTAATATATATAACCCCAAACCAAAACCAACCGATCCAGCATAACAGATGATTACAACCATCCCAAAGCTTTACCAATATACATAAATACCTTTATAAAGATTGTCAACATTTTATAGGACAAAAATGCATATTCCGCTAAACAATTTCGAGCGCCGCAAAGCATCAAAGAATTCATACAATGCTATGCCGAGTTCACACTAAGTTATATTTTCATCATAGGGGATTTACCAGTTTTCCAACTTAAACACCTCCGTAAAATCTCGTCACCAAAAATACAAAAGAAAAACCATAAGCAATATAAACCGAGACGGGAGAAATAAAGAGGAAGTCGGTAGCAATAAAGTCCTCCACCGCCACTTAAAAGCCAGTCATATAAAGATTAATTTAAGCAATTGCTATCAGCACACCTAATAGGTCACAGGACAAGCCCAAACAAAGCTCCCAATAGGGTAAGTAAATTAATCATCTCTTGCTGACCGTGACTCAAACCTGATCACCTCGGGGTCCTAGGGCTTCTACCGAGTCTGAGTCAACCTCCTGTGACACAACACACTCATGAGGGGCCTAGCGCGCACTGGGATGTTACAAATCCAATAAACGAAGAAATAATTTCGTCCCCGAAATTTAAGTTGAGGTTAAGGGGGTTTAAGTTCAGATCACAAAAGTCATCTGGAGTACACTTTAAATCCCACTCACCACTAGTGAGGGTCACCACTCATTCACATCACCTCACTTCCAATTTCTCCCGAGTGTACTTCTGTTATACTTCATGACACTCATAATACAAATTTTGCACAGAGAAATCTTAAGTGATTCTCATCCTGATGCAAACACAAATATTGTGGTGATAAGACATAGTTGGGTTTGTTGCCACCTCCACTCTACGGGCAGGTTGGAAACAACCTAAACCCATACTCCCTTGTTCCCTCACCTTAATAAACCAACTTTCATTGCACCTTTGATCTAAAACCCCTTAAGATCAGTGACCCCGATACACATGAGGTTACCACTATTGTAAATTTGTTAACTTAACAACCATGTTGCAAAACCTTAGCACTATGAGTGTAACGATTTAAACCAATTACCCTAAATATGTCACCTTTAAACACACCTCTTTGATCAACAATCAAATATAACTCCAACTCAACAAATTTCAAGGCGTCCCCCAAAATTTGTCACGTGGTCGTCTAACCAACCATTGATCACTGAGAGGCACTACATCACTATCAAGAGGATTCAAGTTTTCACTTAACTACACCCATGAGGTTCTAATGATGGAACTCATGCTATCAGAACCCAAAGACTACCACCACGTCCTTATGTCATCCAAGCACTTGCCAGGATCCGACTAGTGCATAGCAGCACTCAAGGGCTGCCAATTCAAGTCCTTACCATCACATCAAGATATCATCGCATCCTTCACATAGTATTGACATCCATCTAAAACCATGCTAAATTTTACTCAACATTACCCAAAACCATTGTGGTGAGGGCCCATACTGTTAACATTTGATCTTCTGATGTAAACCTACAGGAATAAAAAGGAAGAGCAGAAACCAGGGAGAACAGGGAAGAAATGAAGAAAGGCTTGGAGAGCTGTGTGATCTCTCCAGCAAGCAGAACTAAATAAAATAACAAAGCAGGCGGCCGGCCCACAAACCAAAGTCCAACCTGAATAAAGTATTACAAAGATAAGTTGCCCATCAAAACAGATAAGACAAATAATGAGGCCTAGATTAAATTAGAATGTAAACTAATACGCCTCCTTAATCTAGGTCTCGATATTTCAGCGATTAGCCTCCTCATTCTTGATCACCCCGATAGCTTTGCGAAAAAACCTGAAACTTCTCCGCCGATAGAGCCTTCGTCATCCCATCTGCAAGTTGATCCTTGGTGTTACAGTAACTGATTTCAATCTCCTTCTCCTCTATTAGCTCTCTGACAAAATGATGCTTGATTTGGATGTGTTTAGTGCGATTATGAAGAACATGGTTCTTGCTTATGGAAATGGCAGAGGTGCTATCGACCATAAGAGTAATAGGGCTTATTTCTTCCTGTTTCAGTGTGGTGAGAAGACGATTCAGCCATACTCCCTCCTTTGCTGCTTCTCCAATGGCCATATACTCCGCCTCCGCAGATGAAAGCGCAATGCTCTTCTGTTTTCTGGAATTCCAGGAAATTGTCATCTCCCCTAACTGAAACAGGAAACCGCTAGTACTCTTGCGATCATCGACACTTCCTGCCCAGTCACTGTCTGAATAACCAACAATCCGATCATCCCCATCCCCTTTTCTTGTAAATATAAGACCAAAATCTCTAGTTCCTTGCAAATAGCGCAATATTCTCTTCACCGCTCTCATATGAGTGATGCTCGGCTCTTGGGTAAATCTGGAAACAATGCCCACGGCATATTCGATGTCAGGACGGCTGTTGGTCAAGTAGATGAGAGCTCCAACTATACTTCTATAAGCTTCCTCATTTACTTTCTCTTCACCATCAGTTTTCTGTAATTTTTCTCCTGTTGTCATGGGTGTAGATGTGGGCTTAGAATCGTGCATATTGAAACGAAGCAGTAAGGCTGTAATGTATTTCTGCTGATGTAAGAAGAGACGATTTTGCATCTGAGATATCTGTAGACCCAAGAAATACCTCATGATGCCAAGATCACTCATATCAAATTCTTGTTTCATGATGGATTTAAACTCCTCTATAAGCTGAGGTGTAGACCCAGTGACAAGAAGGTCATCAACATAAATGCACACAATCACAAAGCTATCATGAGACAGATGTTTGACATAGAGTGAAGCTTCATACAGGCTCCTAGTGTATTGATTTTTCTTCAGGTAGGAGTCAATGCGTTCATTCCAGGCACGCGGGGCCTGTCGCAAGCCATACATAGCCTTCCACAATTTGTACACTTTCTCTTCACTCCCTTGCACAATATATCCCTCTGGTTGATGCACAAACACTTCCTCTTGGATCTCACCATTGAGGAAAGCAGCTTTGACGTCTAATTGATGAATCTTCGGTTTGTATTGAGTAGCAAAAGCAAGTAACATCCTTATTGTTTCCATGCGGGCTACCGACACAAACGTCTCAGTGAAATCCCTTCCAGGTTGTTGGGAATATCCTTTTGCGACTAATCTAGCTTTATACTTATCTACTTCTCCCTCTTCATTCAGCTTCAATTTGTAGACCCACTTCAGTCCAATTATGACATTGTTTGGCGGTTTAGACACAAGTTCCCAAGTGTTATTTTTGTTTATCACATCAATCTCAGCATTCATAGCTTCAACCCATTTGGGTTGTGTGACAGCATCAGAAAATTTAGTTGGCTCTTGACTTAAAAGAGCCACATTGCGAGTATCATAAATGTCTGAAAGAGAACGAAATTTACGAGGAGATGATGAGTCTTCTGACCTGGGCTCAGCAATTTGATTGTCTGAAGCATGTGGACTGGGCGGCCGTGGACTTGGATCAACAAAAGATTCATCTGCGGCATCCTCCATAGCTGTGGAAAACAATTCACTCTGATCCTCATTATTATCCCAATTGTCCCAGCTCCCCTGCTCATCAAAAATGACATCCCTGCTGATCACAAGCCTTTTATTTTCTGGGTTAAAGAGTTTGTATCCTTTGGACTCTAAACTATACCCCACAAAGATGTGTTTTTCTCCTTTAACTTCTAGTTTATCTCTATTTTCATTTGCAGGAATAGCATATGCTAAGCTGCCAAAAACTCTTATGTGATGAATGGATGGTTTCTTGTTATACCATGCTTCATAGGGTGTTGAGTTCTTAAGAGCCTTGGTGGGGGCTCTATTAAGAAGATAAACAGATGTACTCATGGCCTCCCCCCAAAATTGCTTGGGTAGGTGCTTCTGATGAAGCATGCTTCTTCCCATCTCGACCACCGTGCGATTTCTTCTTTCCACCACACCGTTCTGCTGAGGACTTTGAGGTACAGTAAGTTGGTGCTTAATTCCCTGTGATTCACAGTAAGAAGAGAATTCCTTGGAGGTGAATTCACCTCCTCTATCTGTTCTGAAGGACTTGATTTTTGTGCTTGTTTCATTTTCAATTTCATTTTTAAACTTCACAAAAGCTGAGAATGCTTCTGATTTCAAAGTTAGGAAATAAATCCACATCATACGAGTACAATCATCCACAAAGAGGAGATAGTATTTGTTACCCGACCAAGTTGGTGCAGATGCTGGTCCCCAGACGTCGGCATGAATGAGTTCAAGTGGTTGAGCAGCTCTTGATTGGCTTTGACTTGGAAAAGGGTTCATGTGAATCTTAGTTAAGGCGCACACTTCACAGAACTCTATGTCATGCAAAACATCTTGAACTCCTAATACCAGCCCAGGTAACTTCTTAAGATCACAAATATTGAGATGTCCACAACGGCAATGCCACAACATTGATCTATCCATGCTAGTAGCTGTGTTTGCCTGATCTGTTTCATTTGGATTCATTTGCAATTTCAGAGGAAAAATTTTGTTGGTCGACATTTTCACCGTGGTAATCAGTTGATGTGATTTGGTGTCATGAATGCTACATTCATCCTTGTCAAAAACAAGCTTATATCCCTTCTTTAATAGCTGTCCCACACTAAGAAGATTTTGAGATAGACTTGGCACATACTGCACTTCATGGATATAATTGATAGCACCAGTCTTCAATTTTACAGCCACAACACCCTTACCTTCAATTATTCTAAGATTTCCATCTCCCATGATGACTTCTGACTTCTCAGATTCATCAAGCTGGATGAAAACTTTTCTGTTATTGGCCATATGGTTCGAGAATCCACTGTCGAGGAACCAGACTTCAGCTTCAGGAACAGATTTGAGACATGAATAGAACAAAGATTCAGAACTATTAGAGAAGTTTGCCTCTTCTCTTGTTCTGTTTTCCCTATGCCAGCAATCTCTTTGTAGGTGATTTGGATTTTTGCACCTCTTGCATTTTGAAAAATAATCTTTAGTGGAGTGAGTATTTTTATTGCAAAGTTTACAAAAAGGTCTGGGACCTTGATCTGCCCCCTTTTCTCTGTTAGGCTGATTCCAGGAGTTTCTTTCGTCTTTAGTGTTTTGAGTCCAAGAACTTGTATTTGGTCTTACAGTTGATATGTTCAACCTGCTTTGAAAAGCTTGCTCCATTTGGGTATCCTTTCTCTTCATTCTCGCTTCATGACCCTGAAGAGAACCCATGAGCTCAGTGACAGTGATTTTGTTGATGTCTTTGGCCTCTTGTATTGCCGCTACAACATGCTCAAAACCAACACTTAAACTTCCTAGAAGGTGTGAGACAACACGCTTCTCAGGGAGATCATCACCATAAGTCCTGATTTGATTTACGATCATGGAGGTTCTTGAGATATATTGTTGTACTGATTCATTCTCCTTCATTGTGCAGGAGTCGAAGTCTCTCCAGAGGAGAGTTAATTTAATAGCAATCACTCTTTCATTTCCTCTGTACTCTTCTTTTAGTATATCCCATGATTCTTTTGATGTAGCAACATCTATGATAAGTGGTAGAATGGATCTGCCCACTCCCTGTTGGATATAGAGGAGTGCTTTTGCATCTCTTCTCTGAGTTTCCGAGGCAGTTTGGGTTTTCGAAACTTCTCCCTTATCTTTTGATGTTTTTTCTTCAGGGATCGTGTATCCATCCTGAATAAGATCCCACAGCCCTTGAGAAACAAAAAAGATCTTCATTTGCTTGCTCCAATAGTCGTATGATTCTCCTTCGAAAATAGGAATGCCGGTTTGGGAATAAAGAAACGTCTGAGATCCAGACGAGGCCGCCATGTGATGAAAAATACTCCAAAAAAATCACTTGATGATTTGAGATACTGCACTTGATTTTCTGATGGCGTGAGCCTTTAGCTCTGATACCATGTTAACATTTGATCTTCTGATGTAAACCTGCAGGAATAAAAAGGAAGAGCAGAAACTAGGGAGAACAGGGAAGAAATGAAGAAAGGCTTGGAGAGCTGTGTGATCTCTCCAGCAAGCAGAACTAAGTAAATAACAAAGCAGGCGGCCGGCCCACAAACCAAAGTCCAACCTGAATAAAGTATTACAAAGATAAGTTGCACAGCAAAACAGATAAGACAGATAATGAGGCCTAGATTAAATTAGAATGTAAACTAATACATACGTCCACCCACACTCCAGTCTAAAACCAGTTTTCAACATGAACTCATCAGCGACATGCGTGGTTTGACGCTCGAAGAGGGTCTATATTTACTATAGGGGAACGAACCTTAACACGTGCACCTTAAGTACGACGCTATTTAATAACATTCAATAACATTTACATACATACACTCGTGCTATTTAATAGCATTCATTCATCTTTATTATCAGTACAAAGTTGCCGGTCCCCGGCACAAATAGAGATCCAAGACCGAAATTTCATCACATATTCTTCGAGATAAACAGATACTAGCCTCGCCAAGTCCTCGAGAGTTAGCAAAAGAAATTCCCAGAAACAAAATTTAACTCCGCATATACCCAAACAAAATCCTAACATATAGATGCAGTATTTCTTAATCGAGAGTTTAATTTAGGATGAAACAAGGGGGGTGCACATAGCTGCTAGTATAAGGCCAAGAAGTTCATCAAACTCCCCACTACATCAATAACTGTTAGCATGAGTCAAAAATAAATTTATCAAACTCCCCTCTTAATCCATAGCAGCTAATCAATAAGCCAAGAAAATTAAATTTACCAAACTCCCCTCATAATAACCATGGCAGCTAGTAATAAGCCAACAAAATAAATTCTCCAAATAGTTGCTAACATAAACCAAGGAGGAGATTTCTTCCTGAAAGCCCCCCAAAAAGAAAGATTTCATCCAACCTTACAGCGGCTAGCTGATACGAGAGGGCCAAATATATATCAAGCAACGGAAGAAGCAGCACAACCCCTTTATCAAGACAAAAGGCAATAAAGAAATTAAGAGAGAGGAGGGGGAAGTGTTTCCTGGAGCTTTAACCCAACCAGCCTGTAACACCCCAAAGATCGTGGTTCAGCGAGGTAGGCGGAATGGTGGTGTTGCGCTCGGGATAGGCTCAAGATTCCAGATCAGGTCAATGCGCACGACCATTGTCCTCTTAGCGCACGACCAGTGAGCGTGCGCCAATGATCGTGCGTAACCCGCAAAGAATTGGAGTTCTGTCTCGGCGTATGCACACGACCATTGTCCTCTTCGCGCACGACCAGTGATCGTGCGCCAGCGATCGTGCGTTAATTCAGAAGAGAATCGAGTTCTGTCTCGGACAGTGCGCACGACCATTGTCCTCTTCGCGCACGACCAGCGATCGTGCGCCAGCGATCGTGCGTTAATTCAGAAGAGAATCGAGTTCTGTCTCGGACAGTGCGCACGACCATTTCCCTCTTCGCGCACGACCAGTGATCGTGCGCCAGCGATCGTGCGCCCTGTTTATTCTGCTCCGCGATTTTGAGCGGAGAAGAAGATCGGACCGTCCAAATCTTTTGGGATTTGATCCAACGGCTAGGTTTAGTTGCGGGAGACCTTTAGGGCTGATGAGAGGGGGTTAAACCTCATATTCTCTAAGTCATTCTCTCTCCAAACCCTAGAGAAAGAAGGAGGAGCCAAGGAAGAAGAAGGGAGATTCCGCCATTGACGGAGCTCCGGAGCTCCGTTTCGCGAACCGTTTCCAGATCTGGAGAGTGCAGCCCGCTGCGGTCATTTCCCTCCGTCTAGAATCTCGGATCCATGGCGAAAAAGAACGCTCCTAGGGTAACGATTTCTTCTCCCGTTGTTTGGACTTGTCTTTTGTCCTCTCCTTCGTTTCTCTATGCTTGCATGAGGGATCCCTTTCACCAAATGGGTGAAGTGTAGGATTCCCTCAAGTTCTCCGGAACTCCGGGTCGATTGTGTCCGTCCCCGGCATATTGCATGTAGAAAATCCGGTAGTCGTGCGGATTTAGGCATTTTGTGTGAAGCCTATTCGTGGCCGTGAGCCCGAATCGGTGATGCTTGGATTGCGACGTTGCATTTAGGTTAAGCCTAGAATGCGTGCCGGAGAATGACTCCGTGAAATCGTCTATAATAGTGCGGGATTTAAGTGTAGGCGTCTTGCGAAGATCCTAACGAAAGCCCCATGCTTTGAGATTGGATGAAGGCAAACCTTCACCGCGAAATTAATGCGGAGCGTATTATACCTCCCCTTTTTGAGTATTTGTGAAGCCTAGATCCTTGTGAAGGGATTAGGTGCGTAGCTTATATTTGTGTAGCACTTGAAGGTGCTAAACCCTTACGGGCCGAGGCGAAGCCGTACCCGCGTCGTGCGACAGATCGCGACGATTAGAGCACGGGCAAAGCTAAACCGAACCCGTTTCCATGCAGATCGGTAAGAGGTCCCTACCTCATGTAGCCGTGTGATCATGGGAGAGGTCGTGGAAGGTGGTTTACCTAGACCGACCAAAAGCTCTTTTTCCCACATAAGGCGATGGCCCTTATGGTGGAGTGTTTGTGGAATTGATGTTGTTAGCCTCATGCGGTTGTTTAGGCGGTTGCGGGGAACCTTCGGGTGAACCCAACCAACATCATGTGCATACCTAGGTTCCCTCCTTTTTGATGCTCAACCTAGAAGATTGAATGTGCTTGAAACCTCACCTTGTGTAGTTTCACTTTCTTGATTTTAGTACTTGTGCTTGTATGGCTTGCTTGCAGGGTAGAATCTCCGCCACCCTGGGAAAGGGGTGGGGTCGTTATAATTTGGTCAGCTGTGCTGACCGTTACCTTGTTTGCCACCGCTTGGTGGAATGTTCTTATGCAGGTGCAGGTGAGCCTAGCGGGAAATAACGGGCGGTGGCCCCTTTTGCTGAGTTGGCCCTTGAAGGCCAGCCTCCTTTTTTTTTGCTTTCTCATGTATTGCCGGCCTGCGTGCCGATGTATGTTTTGGAGATTTTAGTACATTTGCTAAATGTAAGGCCTTAAGGCCATAACTCTCTCTCTTGGTTACATTCCTATGATAGTGGACAATTCTAATGGATATGTTAAATCTTTATGCTTCCGCTAGTGTTCAGTATACTCTGTTGTAGTTTCTTTCTGTTTATCACTTTTTAACTCCTAGCTAGTGTGGTTAGTATGGCGTGGGGTCCCGGCCGGACCTACTGTTATATTATTCGTACTGGCAGGGTGTTACAATTTGGTATCGGACTTAAGGCGTCGATCCGTAGTTTAGCGAATTCGGGACGAATTCCTTTTAAGGGGTGGTGTGCACGGGATGTGCATTCACCTAAAATGACAAAAACTAATAAGAATGTCCACTTAGGAATGGGAAAACATACTTGTTTGCGGAACCTGAGCGTTCCATGATTGTTGTTTGCTATGTTTTCAGTCACTAAATTGTGTCTTACACGATTATAGGCGACTAGAAGTGGTGCGGGGCCGTCTCAACCCCGTAACACCGCCGAAAGTAGTGGGTCGGCTGAAGTGCCAGCGACCACTCCTCCTGCTGAGATGATCAGGTTAATCGCAGAAGCTGTCTTCGCGATGATCAATGCTCAACCGCAAAGGCTTGCACAGCCTGCTATGCCTAATACAGATGCGACCCCGGTGATCGAACCTGCAGTGGAACCTGCGGCAGTGCAAAGGGTGGAGCGTTCGGTAGAGCGTGTAGTTGTTGCGCGAGCACGTGATCAACAGCTGCAACACTTTCTAAGCTTCCATCCTCCAACTTTCTCGGGGACCGGATCCCCAACGGAGGCGGAGGACTGGCTGTCAACGGTTAGGAAAATTCTAAGGGCGACAGCAACAGAAGAAGTTATGATGGTCACTTTAGCCACCTTCCTCCTTAACGGAGAGGCAGAGCGTTGGTGGGCTGAACAGGAAGTGCACAAGTTCGGAGGCAGGGAGATTACCGAGATCACGATAGCGGAGTTCTCAAAGTCTTTTCTTCAAAGGTATATTCCTTCTGCCCAACGCATTGCGTTGCAGAACCAGTTTCTGAAGTTAACTCAAGGCGACAGCTCAGTGGATGAGTACTTGCACGAGTTCACTAAACTGGGCCGTTATGCGGGGCCTATGATGGAAGACGAAGAGAAAAAGACGAATAAGTTCTATGAAGGGCTTCGGGACGAGTTGAGGCTGCTCCTTGCAGGCCCTATGACGTTCGGCTTCCAAGTGATGGTGCAAACTGCCAGATCTTTGGAGTTGGACATGAAGAGGGTACAAGCAAAGGGTGTTGTAAAGAAACCTGAGTTTCATGCGCCGGCCTCTCAGTCCAAGTCGGTTTTCAGAAGGAACAAAAGGAAGTTCAAACAGTCGGAACCAGCTCCTTCAAATGTTTCGGGAGCCACGACCGCGCGGACTCTTATTACGTGTTTCACCTGCGGGAAGGTGGGACACAAAGCTGTGGTGTGTCGAAGTGGTCCCCCGAAGACTGGTAATCGAGCGGTGGATTATGCTCGTACTGTGGAAAAGGGTAAAGCTGCGGAGTCTTCGGCTTCCCAGCACATTCCGACTCAGCCGAGAGTCTTTTCGCTTGGCCAACAAGAAGCTATACGACAAACTGATGTCGTCACAGGTACGAATTAGAAGTTAGCTTTTACAGCTATATATATAATTCATACTGTGGTACGAGTATATGCTTTATTTGTGTGCAATTAGGTTTCGTCCTAATTTTCAACTATCCGGCGAGAGCTCTATTTGATACGGGTGCATCACACTCTTTTCTGTCTGAGGACTTCGTGGTGCGAATCGGAGTGCCATCTACCTTCGTAGTGGATAGATTAGAAGTAGTGCTACCCAATGGATCTCGCATGTCTGCGGATAGGAAGAACCGTGTGAAGGTGCGGATCGGAAATCAAGATTTCGATTTGGAAGCATCGTTGTTGCCGTTAGCTGAATTGGATGTGATCTTCGGCATGGACTGGCTCTCGGAGCAGCGTGCATGCATAGATTGCAATTCTAAGGAGATCACTCTGGGAAGGAACGCCGATGGAGAAACCACGTTTGCCGGTATGCGAGGAGCGAGCAAGACGCTGATGTCTGCTCTCCAAGTGGTTAAGGCGGTGAGAAAAGGCGCCGAGTTGTTCTTCACCTTGTTGGAGGCTTCGGAGCCAAAGCCCAGGTTATGTGATGTCCCAGTTGTAGCGGAGTACGCCGACGTGTTTCCTAACGAACTCCCTGGGGCTCCGCCTCAGCGAGAGATCGATTTCTGTATCGAGTTGGTGCCAGGTGCCAAACCTGTGGCCCGCTCACCGTACCGGATAGCGCCAAAGGAATTGGCAGAGCTGAAGGTTCAATTGCAAGAGCTGCTAGAGCAAGGCTACGTACGTCCAAGTTCTTCGCCTTGGAGTGCACCGGTCCTCTTTGTGAAAAAGAAGGACGGGAGCTTGCGTCTATGTATCGATTATCGAGAGCTAAATAAGTTGACCGAGAAGAACCGATATCCGATTCCAAGAATCGATGATCTCTTCGACCAGCTGGTTGGGTCGACGGTATACTCCAAACTGGACCTAAGGTCCGGCTATTACCAACTGCGGATAAGGGAATGTGACATCCCAAAAACAGCGTTCAGTACCCGCTTTGGGCACTATGAGTTCACGGTGATGCCGTTCGGTCTGTCCAATGCACCGTCGGTATTCATGGACTTAATGAACAGGACATTCCGTGAGTATTTGGATCAATTTGCGATCGTCTTCATCGACGACATTTTGGTATACTCTCAATCGGAAGAGGAGCATGTAGGGCATCTACACGCAGTTCTGGGCACCTTGAGGAAGAGTCAGCTATATGCCAAGTTCTCCAAGTGCGAGTTTTGGCTACCGTCAGTAGCATTCCTTGGTCACGTCGTTAGTGGAGATGGAATTGCGGTTGATCCGTCAAATATAGAAGTGATCCGAGCCTGGCCTTTGTTGAAAAATGTAGCGGAAGTCCGAAGTTTCTTAGGACTTGCCGGCTATTATAGGCGCTTTGTGGAAAACTTCTCGAGGATTGCACTTTCTCTCACTAAATTGACTAGGAAAGATCATAAGTTCGTTTGGTCGCCCGAGTGCGCACGAGCTTTTGAAGATCTGAAAAGCCGTCTGACCACGGCGCCCATTCTATGCTCGCCATGTGGTACGGAAGGCTACGAAATTTACAGCGACGCCTCAGGGAGTGGTTTGGGTTGTGTCCTAGTGCAGTTCGGTAAGGTAATTGCCTACGGCTCCCGTCAGTTGAAAGTTCATGAGAGGAATTACCCGGTCCATGATTTGGAGCTAGCGACCGTGGTATTTGCTCTTAAGCTTTGGAGGCATTATTTGTATGGCGTGAAGATCGACATCTTTACCGACCACAAGAGCCTCAAGTACTTGCTAGATCAAAGGGAGTTGAATATGCGACAGAGGAGGTGGTTGGAGTTCCTTGGGGACTACACCTTCGACATCAAATATACTCCTAGAAAGGGAAATGTAGTTGCGGATGCGTTGAGTCGTCGGGCTCCCGCTCAAGCAAATTGGATTTTGATGCACGATGAGCGTCTAATCCGTGAGCTGGAAGAAATGGAGATCATTTGCGTTGATCGAAGAGCGTCTACTTCAGCATGCTTGAACTGGACGGAGGCTCAATACCACCTTGCCGACCGAGTTCGACAGGCATTGGAGCTGGATGAGAGCATGAAACGCTACAAAGCGGAAACCGTTGACGGGTTGAACGCTGATTTCTCTTTCGAAGATGGCCTTATGTGGAAGAATGGCAGATTGTGCGTCCCAAACGTTGGTACTCTACGGGAGGAATTGATGTACGAGGCTCATCATACCAAGTACTCTATCCACCCGGGGAGCACGAAAATGTACATGGACATGAAGAAACTTTTCTGGTGGCCGGGTATGAAGAAGGACATTGCCCTCTACGTGGCCAAGTGCAACACTTGCGCATTGGTGAAGGTGGAATGTCAACGTCCCGGTGGATTTTTGAAGTCCTTGCCGATTCCGGAATGGAAGTTTGACGATATTTCGATGGATTTCGTGCACGGATTGCCGAGATCGCAGCATGGAAACGACGCCATCTGGGTGATCGTGGACAGACTGACAAAAGTATCGCATTTTATTCCGAACCGGAAGGATGATTCTGTAGAAAAGCTAGCGAAGCTCTATGTCGATAGTATTGTGCGGCTGCACGGTGTCCCTCGTAGCATCGTCAGCGATCGTGACGGGCGTTTCACATCGAAAGATTGGAGGCTTATCCATGAACTGTTGGGCACGAAATTGAAGTTCAGCACGGCCTTCCACCCGCAAACGGATGGACAGACCGAGAGAACCAACAGGACTATGGAGGATATGCTCCGAATGTGCGCTCTAGATTTTGGAAAGAAGTGGGAAGATCATCTCTATATGATCGAATTCGCCTACAATAATAGCTACCAAGCCAGTATAAAGATGGCTCCTTTCGAGGCCCTCTATGGTAAGAAGTGTCGTACGCCGTTGTCTTGGGCAGAAACGGGCGATACTAAGCTATTAAAGCGAAAGGATGTTGAGGAAGCAACTTCGACGATCCGAACTATTCGGGAAAGGCTATTGATTGCCCAGGATAGGCAAGCAAAGTATTACAACGCCAAGCATAGGAACCTAGAGTTCGCCGTCGGCGACCGGGTTTACTTGAAGATCAAACCGTTCAAAGGGGTATCAAGGATCCGACGCTTGAAAAAGCTCAATCCAAGGTACTTAGGACCGTTTGAGATTGTGGAACGTGTTGGTGATGCGGCTTATCGGCTTGCGCTATCTGCAGAGCTGAGCGGTCTGCACGACGTGTTTCACATTTCAGTTCTGAGGAAGGCAGTGCAAGAGCCTACTCATATCGTTGCGGTCGGCAAAGTGTCGGTGGATAGTGGGTTGTCGACGAAAGTCAAACCCTTACGCATCGAGGATACCGAGGTAAAGCAGTTGTGGAATAAGTCCATTCGGATGGTAAAGGTCCGGTGGGATAATTGCGGCCGAGAGGAGCTAACTTGGGAGAGAGAGCAAGCGATGCTTGCGGAGTACCCCGAGCTATTTCTCTCAGGTAAATTTTCTTTAAAAACTGCAATTTCCTGCTATTACTGTTTTCGAAATTTCGGGACGAAATTCTTTTAAGGGGGGTGGAGTTGTAACACCCCAAAGATCGTGGTTCAGCGAGGTAGGCGGAATGGTGGTGTTGCGCTCGGGATAGGCTCAAGATTCCAGATCAGGTCAATGCGCACGACCATTGTCCTCTTAGCGCACGACCAGTGAGCGTGCGCCAATGATCGTGCGTAACCCGCAAAGAATCGGAGTTCTGTCTCGGCGTATGCGCATGACCATTGTCCTCTTCGCGCACGACCAGTGATCGTGCGCCAGCGATCGTGCGTTAATTCAGAAGAGAATCGAGTTCTGTCTCGGACAGTGCGCACGACCATTGTCCTCTTCGCGCACGACCAGTGATCGTGCGCCAGCGATCGGGCGTTAATTCAGAAGAGAATCGAGTTCTGTCTCGGACAGTGCGCACGACCATTTCCCTCTTCGCGCACGACCAGTGATCCTGCGCCAGCGATCGTGCGCCCTGTTTATTCTGCTCTGCGATTTTGAGCGGAGAAGAAGATCGGACCGTCCAAATCTTTTGGGATTTGATCCAACGGCTAGGTTTAGTTGAGGGAGACCTTTAGGGCTGATGAGAGGGGGTTAAACCTCATATTCTCTAAGTCATTCTCTCTCCAAACCCTAGAGAAAGAAGGAGGAGCCAAGGAAGAAGAAGGGAGATTCCGCCATTGACGGAGCTCCGGAGCTCCGTTTCGCGAACCGTTTCCAGATCTGGAGAGTGCAGCCCGGTGCGGTCATTTCCCTCCGTCTAGAATCTCGGATCCATGGCGAAAAAGAATGCTCCTAGGGTAACGATTTCTTCTCCCGTTGTTTGGACTTGTCTTTTGTCCTCTCCTTCGTTTCTCTATGCTTGCATGAGGGATCCCTTTCACCAAATGGGTGAAGTGTAAGATTCCCTCAAGTTCTCCGGAACTCCGGGTCGATTGTGTCCGTCCCCGGCATATTGCATGTAGAAAATCCGGTAGTCGTGCGGATTTAGGCATTTTGTGTGAAGCCTATTCGTGGCCGTGAGCCCGAATCGGTGATGCTTGGATTGCGACGTTGCATTTAGGTTAAGCCTAGAATGCGTGCCGGAGAATGACTCCGTGAAATCGTCTATAATAGTGCGGGATTTAAGTGTAGGCGTCTTGCGAAGATCCTAACGAAAGCCCCATGCTTTGAGATTGGATGAAGGCAAACCTTCACCGCGAAATTAATGCGGAGCGTATTATACCTCCCCTTTTTGAGTATTTGTGAAGCCTAGATCCTTGTGAAGGGATTAGGTGCGTAGCTTATATTTGTGTAGCACTTGAAGGTGCTAAACCCTTACGGGCCGAGGCGAAGCCGTACCCGCGTCGTGCGACAGATCGCGACGATTAGAGCACGGGCAAAGCTAAACCGAACCCGTTTCCATGCAGATCGGTAAGAGGTCCCTACCTCATGTAGCCGTGTGATCATGGGAGAGGTCGTGGAAGGTGGTTTACCTAGACCGACCAAAAGCTCTTTTTCCCACATAAGGCGATGGCCCTTATGGTGGAGTGTTTGTGGAATTGATGTTGTTAGCCTCATGCGGTTGTTTAGGCGGTTGCGGGGAACCTTCGGGTGAACCCAACCAACATCATGTGCATACCTAGGTTCCCTCCTTTTTGATGCTCAACCTAGAAGATTGAATGTGCTTGAAACCTCACCTTGTGTAGTTTCACTTTCTTGATTTTAGTACTTGTGCTTGTACGGCTTGCTTGCAGGGTAGAATCTCCGCCACCCCGGGAAAGGGGTGGGGTCGTTATAATTTGGTCAGCTGTGCTGACCGTTACCTTGTTTGCCACCGCTTGGTGGAATGTTCTTATGCAGGTGCAGGTGAGCCTAGCGGGAAATAGCGGGCGGTGGCCCCTTTTGCTGAGTTGGCCCTTGAAGGCCAGCCTCCTTTTTTTTTGCTTTCTCATGTATTGCCGGCCTGCGTGCCGATGTATGTTTTGGAGATTTTAGTACATTTGCTAAATGTAAGGCCTTAAGGCCATAACTCTCTCTCTTGGTTACATTCCTATGATAGTGGACAATTCTAATGGATATGTTAAATCTTTATGCTTCCGCTAGTGTTCAGTATACTCTGTTGTAGTTTCTTTCTGTTTATCACTTTTTAACTCCTAGCTAGTGTGGTTAGTATGGCGTGGGGTCCCGGCCGGACCTACTGTTATATTATTCGTACTGGCAGGGTGTTACACAGCCACTATAAGGAGAATGAAATTTCTTGATTAACCATTCCTGGAGCATACCCAAACAGCCACCAATAGGAGCAAGTGAGTGTTAATAATTTTCCCAAATAACAAGTTCCTGGAGCTACCCCAAACATATAGCAGCTAACATATAAAAGAGGGATAGAAGGATTCACCCAACCATAGCAGCTAGCATATAAGAGAGGGCCACGTAAAAGAATTCACCCAACCATAGTAGCCCCTAACATAAGCAAACAGCAGCCCCAATTAGAACATATACAAGGCAGCCCCAACTCAGATTATATATAACAGCAGCCCTCAATTAGAACATACTTAAGAAGCAGCCCCCCAGATCAGATTATATATAACATCAGCCCTCAATTAGAACAGCAATAAGTCAGCCCCCTAATTATGATATAAAATAGCAGCCCCTCCGTTAGACAAAACTCAAGGAGCAGCCCAACGAAAAAAAAATCAAAACTGGAGCTGTAAATCGGCCCCAAATAAATCCCAATTTAGAATATAAGCATAGCAGCCCTTTCCAAACAAAGTCCCAACTGGGTACTACATAGCAGCCCCCAAACGAAAGCAAAACTCCAGAATTTTTACTAACCAAGATAGGGAGAGACAGCCAAAAAGAAATTATACAGAACCTTGCCAACAACCAAGAGGAACACCACAAACAACCCAAACTTTGCCAACAAAACTTGAGGACACTACTAATCAAAGAAAAATACAGAAAAAATGGAGAGGAGGTAAGGGAAGAGTTTTCTTGCTTAAAATGACTCATTCATCAAGGAGTACCTAATTCTAATATCGTCGACTTGTGATGTTTAACAATTTGACCTGCTGATATTACGTACCATTGTCTAAGGATCAAATAGGAGGTGAATCTTGACTCCATGCCTCGCATGGGTTATAATCACATCATTATCTTCTAAGAACATGAGGACCTGAGTCAAGTACTACTTATCTAATCTAGATCCTACTTAGAATAGCACCAAATTCAGAATTCTCGTCAGTTTTCTCTTGTGACCTAGATAACTTTATTTAATGAGCCTCGCCAATTGAGAACATAAACAATGTTCAGTTGAGTTACGCTATTAAAATTCCTATCAACCCAAACATGGCCTTAGCAGCCCGCCTTGCTTAAGGTGAATTAACCCTTCAAGGGTCCCCACTTCCCATGTCAAAAATTACAACGATTTTAAATCCTCAAGGAACCCAAGTCGGTACATAACTAGCCCAATAAACGAAGAGATAAGCCCCCATATCTCTTCGGCTGAGTTTCTTCTACCACCAATATAACACATTCGTCCAAAAATGGGCCTTCTCTGGATCCAAATTTTTATCATTTCTTCTCCATATGAAACCTTCTACATAAATACAAGTGAGAGGTATCTACATACAGTATAGAAGGCATGCTTAGTGGTCTCTTACTAAGCTGATAATAGACTACATGCATCAATCTCATTGAGATTGCCCTAATATTTTGGGTAAGGTGATAATATCACTCTGTATCTGAGATAGAAATCTCAGGGTGTGAGTTTCTAGCATTTACGCGCACGTTGAACTCTTCCCATAGTCATTTGCGGTCACTTATTGCTTGGCCACATCATCCCTGAGATCGGTATAAGGTAAGGGTATGTCATGACATATCCTGCTAAGTCGGCCAAAGTGGTATCCTAGTTAGGTTGGCATCAATCCTATGCCAAACCAACTCTAGTTGTTGGAATGGGAATACCAATTACTATCTCGGAATGAGCCAGCATCTATACGTAAGTGTTCGAGCCAAAAATGCTCCAGGTCCACACTCGCTCAAGCTGAAAAGAGGTGGAGGAAGAAAACTGTTAGATGGTTGGTTACTTTGAGCTGTGATGGAAGACAAGAGGAAGGAGAAAAAGAAATGTCGAGGGTCTCTTGAGAGAAGATAGCAGAATCTGCTGAAAAAGAGGTAACGAGGTCTCAGAAATGAGATAGCTCCAGCTGTCGAAAATGAGGTAACGAGGTCTCAGAAATGAGACCGCTCCAGCTGATGAAAAGAGGTTCGATGGTCTCAAAAGTGAGACCGCTCATGTCCAAGACAAGGACTGGAAATCCCTCCAAAGATCCCGAAACCAAAGCCCCTACCCCCCTATTTATAGGCGGGAGGGCCTACCCAAACGGGCAGGTCAGGAAGGAACGGGCTGCCCGGAGCCGAGATCTCCCAGGCCGAGATCGCCCCTAGGGGGAAACGATCTGGCGAGGTCCCCCAAAGGGCGACCTCAGGCCGAGATCGCCCCAGCTGGGGCGACCTGCCTCAGGCCGAGGTCATGTAACATCCGGCCAGTACGAAGAGTATAACAGCAGGTCCGGCCGGGACCCCACGCCATACAAACCACACTAGCTAGGAGTTAAAAGGTGATAACCAGAAAAGCAACAACTAAATGAGAGTACAAAACGTAAGCGGAAGCATTAATTAAACCATTCAAATAGAACTGTCCACTATCATAGGAATGTATCCAGAATAAGAGTTACGGCCTTAAGGCCTTACATTCATCCAATGCACAAAACTCCAAGCATACATCGGCACGCAGGCCGGCCATACATGAATAACAGAAAAAGGGCTGGCCTTCGAGGGCCAACAATGCAAAGGGCCATCGCCCGCTATTTCCCGCTAGGCTCACCTGCACCTGCATAAGAACATTCCACCAAGCGGTGGAAAACAAAGTAACGGTCAGCACAGCTGACCAAATTATAACGACCCCACCCCTTTTCCGGGGTGACGGAGCTTCTACCCTGCAAGCAAGCCATACTAGCACAAGTACTAAATATAAAGAAAGTGCAAACTACACAAGGTGAGGTTTCAAGCACAATCAATCTTCTAGGTTGAGCATCAAAAGAGAGGGGAACCTAGGTATGCACATGATGTTGGTTGAGTTCACCCGAAGGTTCCCCACAACCGCCTAAGCAATCGCATGAGGCTAATCATAACATCCATTTCATAAAATACTCCACCGTAAGGGCCACAACCTTGGGTGGAAACAAGAGCTTTTGGTCGGTCTAGGTATGACACCTTCCACGACCTCTCCCATGATCACACGGCTTTCCTGAGGAAGGGACCTCTTACCGATCTGCATGGAAACGGGTTCGGTTTAGCTTTGCCCGTGCTCTAATCGTCGCGATCTATCGCACGATGCGGGTACGGCTTCGCCTCGGCCCGTGAGCGTTTAGCACCTTCAAGTGCTACACTAAATATACGCTACGCACCTAACCCCTTCACAAGGATCTAGGTTTCACGAATACTCAACAAGGGAGGTGCAATACACTCCGCATCAATTTCGTGGTGAAGGTTTGCCTTCATCCAAAACTCAAAGCATGGGGCTTTTGTTAGGATCTTCACAAGACGCCTACACTGAGTTCCCGCAATACTATAGGTGAGTTCACGGAGTCATTCTCCGGCACGCATTCTAGGCCTAACCTAAATGCAACGTCGCAAATCAAGCATCACCGATTCGGGCTCACGGCCACGAATAGGCTTCACACAAAATGCCTAAATCCGCGCGACTACCGGATTTTCTACTTGCAAAAATGCCGGGGACGGACACAATCTACCCGGAGTTCCGAAGAACTTGAGGAAATCCTACACTTCACCCATTTGGTGAAAGGGATACCTCATGCAAACATAGAAAGAGGAATGAAAGGACAAATACAAGTCCAAAGTTCGGGAGGAAGAATCGTTACCCTAGACGCGTTCTTTTTTCGCCATAGATCCGAGATTCTACACGGAGAGAAACGACCGCACCGGGCTGCACTCTCCAAATCTGGAAACGGCTCGCGAAACGGAGCTCCAGAGCTCCGTCAATGGCGGGATCTACCTTCTTCTTCCTTGGCTCCCCCTTCTTTCTCTAGGGTTTGGAGAGAGAATGGCTTAGAGAATATGAGGGTTTAACCCCCTCTCATCAGCCCTAAAGGTCTCCCGCAACTAAACCTAGCCGTTGGATCAATTTCCAAAAGATTTGGACGGTCCGATCTTCTTCTCCGCTCAAAATCGCGGAACAGAATAAACAGGGCGCACGATCGCTGGCGCACGATCACTGGTCGTGCGCGAAGAGGAAAATGGTCGTGCGCACTGTCCGAGACAGAACTCGATTCTCTCCTGAATTAACGCACGATCGCTGGCGCACGATCACTGGTCGTGCGCGAAGAGGCCACTGATCGTGCGCTAAGAGCAGAAAGGGAAGATTTAGCCTGCTTCAAGTGCAGCACTACCACTCCGCCTACTTCGCTGAACCACGTTTTTTGGGGTGTTACAACTCCACCCTCCTTAAAAGAATTTCGTCCCAAAATTTATAAAACAGAAATAGCCAGAAATTCAGCTATAAATTACCTGAGAGAAATAGCTCGGGGTACTCCGCAAGCATCGCTTGCTCTCTCTCCCAAGAGAGCTCCTCTCGGCCGCAATTATCCCACCGGACTTTTACCATCCGAATGGACTTGTTCCGCAGCTGCTTTACTTCGGTATCTTCGATGCGTAAGGGCTTGACCTTCGTCGACAACCCACTATCAACCGGAACTTTGCCGACCGCAACGATATGAGTAGGCTCTTGCACTGCCTTCTTCAACACTGAAATGTGAAACACGTCGTGCAGACCGCTCAGCTCTGCAGATAGTGCAAGCCGATAAGCCGCATCACCAACACGCTCCACGATCTCAAACGGTCCTAAGTACCTTGGACTGAGCTTTTTCAAGCGTCGGATCCTTGATACCCCTTTGCACGGTTTGATCTTCAAGTAAACCCGGTCACCGACGGCAAACTCTAGGTTCCTATGCTTGGTATTGAAATACTTTGCTTGCCTATCCTGGGCAACCAATAGCCTTTCACGTATAGTCCGGATCGTCGAAGTTGCTTCTTCAACATCCTTTCGCTTCAATAGCTTAGTATCTCCCGTTTCCGCCCAAGACAACGGCGTACGACACTTCTTACCATAGAGGGCTTCGAAGGGAGCCATCTTTATACTGGCTTGATAGCTATTATTGTAGGCGAACTCGATCATGTAGAGATGATCTTCCCACCTCTTTCCAAAATCTAGAGCGCACATTCGGAGCATATCCTCCATAGTCCTGTTGGTTCTCTCGGTCTGTCCATCCGTTTGCGGGTGGAAGGCCGTGCTGAACTTCAATTTCGTGCCCAACAGTTCATGGATAAGCCTCCAATCTTTCGATGTGAAACGCCCGTCACGATCGCTGACGATGCTACGAGGGATACCGTGCAGTCTCACAATACTATCAACATAGAGCTTTGCTAGCTTCTCTACAGAATCATCCTTCCGGTTCGGAATGAAGTGTGATACCTTTGTCAAACGGTCCACGATCACCCAGATGGCGTCGTTTCCATGCTGCGATCTCGGCAATCCGTGCACGAAATCCATCGAAATATCATCAAACTTCCATTCCGGAATCGGCAGGGACTTCAGAAACCCACCGGGACGTTGACATTCCGCTTTTACCAACGCGCAAGTATGACACTTGGCCACGTAAAGGGCAATGTCTTTCTTCATACCCAGCCACCAGAAAAGCTTCTTCATATCCATAAACATTTTAGTGCTCCCCGGGTGGATTGAGTACTTGGTATGATGAGCCTCGTACATCAACTCCGCCCGTAGAGTGCCAACGTTTGGGATGCACAACCTTTCCTATTTCCATATATGGTCGTCTTCGAAGGAGAAATCAGCGTTTAACCCCTCAACGATTTCCGCCTTATAGCGTTTCATGCTCTCGTCCAGCTCCAATGCTTGTCGAACTCGGTCGGCAAGGTCGTATTGAACCTCCGTCCAGTTCAAGCATGTTGAAGTAGACGTTCTCCTATCAATGCAAATGATCTCCATTTCTTCCAGCTCGCGGATTAGACGCTCATCGTGCATCAAAATCCAATTTGCTTGAGCGGGAGCCCGACGACTCAGCGCGTCCGCTACTACGTTTCCCTTACCGGGAGTATAATTGATGTCGAAGGTGTAGTCCCCAAGGAACTCCATCCACCTCCTTTGACGCATATTCAACTCCCTTTGATCCATCAAGTACTTGAGGCTCTTGTGGTCGGTAAAGATATCGATCTTCACGCCATATAAATAATGCCTCCAAAGCTTAAGAGCAAATACCACGGCCGCTAGCTCCAAATCATGGACCGGGTAATTCCTCTCATGAACCTTCAGTTGCCGGGAGCCGTAGGCAATTACCTTCCCGAATTGCACTAGGACACAACCCAAACCACTTCCTGAGGCGTCGCTATAAATTTCGTAGCCTTCCGTACCTTGCGGCGAGCATAGAATGGGCGCCGTGGTCAGACGGCTCTTCAGTTCTTCAAAAGCTCGTGCGCACTCGGGCGACCAAACGAACTTATGATCCTTCCTAGTCAGTTTTGTGAGAGGAAGTGCGATCCTCGAGAAGTTTTCCACAAAGCGCCTATAATAGCCGGCAAGTCCTAAGAAACTTCGGACTTCCGCTACGTTTCTCAACAAAGGCCACGCTCGGATCGCTTCTATCTTCGACGGATCTACTGCAATTCCATCTCCACTAACGACGTGACCAAGGAATGCTACTGACGGTAGCCAAAACTCGCACTTGGAGAACTTGGCATAGAGCTGACTCCTCCTCAAGGTGCTCAGAACGGCGTGTAGATGCCCTACATGCTCCTCTTCCGATTGAGAGTATACCAAAATGTCGTCGATAAAGACGATCACAAATTGATCCAAATACTCACGGAACGTCCTGTTCATTAAGTCCATGAATACCGACGGTGCATTGGACAGACCGAACGGCATCACCGTGAACTCATAGTGCCCAAAGCGGGTACTGAACGCTGTTTTTGGAATGTCACATTCCCTTATCCGCAGTTGGTAATAGCCGGACCTTAGGTCCAGCTTGGAGTAAACCGTCGACCCCACCAATTGGTCGAATAGATCATCGATTCTTGGAATCGGATATCGGTTCTTCTCGGTCAACTTGTTTAGCTCTCGATAATCAATGCATAGACGCAAGCTCCCGTCCTTCTTTTTCACAAAGAGGACCGGTGCACTCCAAGGAGATGAACTTGGACGTACGTAGCCTTGTTCTAGCAGCTCTTGCAATTGAACCTTCAGCTCTACCAATTCCTTTGGCGCTATCCGGTACGGTGAGCGGGCCACAGGTTTGGCACCTGGCACCAACTCGATACAGAAATCGATCTCCCTCTGAGGCGGAGCCCCAGGGAGTTCGTTAGGAAACACGTCGGCGTACTCCGCTACAACTGGGACATCACATAACCTGGGCATTGGCTCTGAAGTCTCCAACAAGGTGAAGAACAACTCGGCGCCTTTTCTCACCGCCTTAACCACCTGGAGAGCAGACATCAGCGTCTTGCTCGCTCCTCGCATACCGGCGAACATGGTTTCTCCTTCGGTGTCCCTTCCCAGAGTGATCTCCTTTGTATTGCAATCTATGCATGCACACTACTCCGAGAGCCAGTCCATGCCGAAGATCACATCAAATTCAGCTAACGGTAATAACGACGCTTCCAAGTCGAAATCCTGACTTCCGATCCGCACCTTCACACGGCTCTTCCTATCCGCACTCATTCGAGATCCATTGGGTAGCACTACTTCCAATCTATCCTCTACGAAGGTAGACGACACTCCGATTCGCACGACGAAGTCCTCGGACAGAAAAGAGTGCGATGCACCCGTATCAAATAGAGCTCTCGCCGGATAGTTGAAAATTAGGACGAAACCTAATTGCACACAAATAAAGCATATAGTCGTACCACAGTATGAATTATATATATAGCTGTAAAAGCTAACTTCTAATTCGTACCTGTGACGACATCAGTTTGTCGTATAGCTTCTTGTTGGCCAAGCGAATAAACTCTCGGCTGAGTCGGAATGTGCTGGGAAGCCGAAGACTCCGCAGCTTTACCCTTTTCGGCAGCACGAGCATAATCCACCGCTCGATTACCAGCCTTCGGGGGACCACTTCGACACACCGCAGCTTTGTGTCCCACCTTCCCGCAGGTGAAACACGTAATAGGAGTCCGCGCGGTCGTGGCTCCCGAAACATTTGAAGGAGCTGGTTCCGCCTGTTTGAACTTCCTTTTGTTCCTTCTGAAATCCGACTTGGACTGAGAGGCCGGCGCATGAAACTCAGGTTTCTTTACAACACCCCTTGCTTGTACCCTCTTCATGTCCAACTCCAAAGATCTGGCAGTTTGCACCATCACTTGGAAGCCAAACGTCATAGGGCCTACAAGGAGCAGCCTCAACTCGTCCCGAAGCCCTTCATAGAACTTATTTGTCTTTGTCTCCTCATCCTCCACCAAGGACCCCGCATAGCGACTCAGTCTGGTAAACTCATGCAAGTAATCGTCAACGGAGCGATCACCTTGTGTCAACCTCAAGAACTGGTTTTGCAACGCAATGCGCTGGGCAGAGGGGATAAATCTTTGGAGGAACGACTTTGAAAACTCAGCCATTGTAATTTCAGTAATATCTCTACCGCAGAACTTAAGCAGCTCCTGCTCTTCCCACCACAGCACAGCCTCTCCATCAAGAAGGAAAGTGGCTAAGGTGACCATCATGGCTTCGTCCGTCGCTGTCGCCCTCAGAGTTCTTCTAACTCTTGACAACCAGTCTTCTGCCTCTGTTGGGGACTCAGATCCCGAGAAGGTAGGAGGATTAAAGCTCAGGAAATGCTTTAATTGCTGGTCACGCGCTCGCCCCGCAACTACTTGCGTAACTTGAGGTTCCACCCTCGGCGCTACCGCAGGTTCTACTGCAGCTACAGGCACAGGGGCCTCCACCCTTGGTTCCGCCGCAGGTTCCACTGCAGCAACAACCTCAGGGGCCACATCCGGAGTAGGAGTAGCAGGCTGGACTAGCCTTTGGGGTTGAGCGTTGATCATCGCGAAGACCGCTTCTGCGACTAATTTGATCATTTCAGCAGAAGGAGTGGTCACTGGCACTTCAGCCGACCCACTACTTTCAGCGGTGTTACGGGGTCGAGACTGCCCCGCAGCACTTCTAGTCACCTATAATCATGCAAAGCACAATTTAGTGACCCAAAACATATCCAACATCAATCATGGAACGCTCAGGTTCCGCAAACAAGTATGTTTTCTTTTCATTCCTAAGTGGACATTCTTATTAGTTTTTGTCGTTTTAGGTGAATGCACAACCCATGCGCACCACCCCTTAAAAGGAATTCGTCCCGAATTCGCTAAACTACGGATCGACGCCTTAAGTCCGATACCAAATTGTAACATCCGGCCAGTACGAAGAGTATAACAGCAGGTCCGGCCGGGACCCCACGCCATACAAACCACACTAGCTAGGAGTTAAAAGGTGATAACCAGAAAAGCAACAACTAAACGAGAGTACAAAACGTAAGCGGAAGCATTAATTAAACCATTCAAATAGAACTGTCCACTATCATAGGAATGTATCCAGAATAAGAGTTACGGCCTTAAGGCCTTACATTCATCCAATGCACAAAACTCCAAGCATACATCGGCACGCAGGCCGGCCATACATGAATAACAGAAAAAGGGCTGGCCTTCGAGGGCCAACAATGCAAAGGGCCATCGCCCGCTATTTCCCGCTAGGCTCACCTGCACCTGCATAAGAACATTCCACCAAGCGGTGGCAAACAAAGTAACGGTCAGCACAGCTGACCAAATTATAACGACCCCACCCCTTTTCCGGGGTGGCGGAGCTTCTACCCTGTAAGCAAGCCATACTAGCACAAGTACTAAATATAAAGAAAGTGCAAACTACACAAGGTGAGGTTTCAAGCACAATCAATCTTCTAGGTTGAGCATCAAAAGAGAGGGGAACCTAGGTATGCACATGATGTTGGTTGAGTTCACCCGAAGGTTCCCCACAACCGCCTAAGCAATCGCATGAGGCTAATCATAACATCCATTTCACAAAATACTCCACCGTAAGGGCCACAACCTTGGGTGGAAACAAGAGCTTTTGGTCGGTCTAGGTATGACACCTTCCACGACCTCTCCCATGATCACACGACTTTCCTGAGGAAGGGACCTCTTACCGATCTGCATGGAAACGGGTTCAGTTTAGCTTTGCCCGTGCTCTAATCGTCGCGATCTATCACACGACGCGGGTACGGCTTCGCCTCGGCCCGTGAGGGTTTAGCACTTTCAAGTGCTACACTAAATATACGCTACGCACCTAACCCCTTCACAAGGATCTAGGTTTCACGAATACTCAACAAGGGAGGTGCAATACACTCCGCATCAATTTCGTGGTGAAGGTTTGCCTTCATCCAAAACTCAAAGCATGGGGCTTTTGTTAGGATCTTCACAAGACGCCTACACTGAGTTCCCGCAATACTATAGGTGAGTTCACGGTGTCATTCTCCGGAATGCATTCTAGGCCTAACCTAAATGCAACGTCGCAAATCAAGCATCACCGATTCGGGCTCACGGCCACGAATAGGCTTCACACAAAATGCCTAAATCCGCGCGACTACCGGATTTTCTACTTGCAAAAATGCCGGGGACGGACACAATCTACCCGGAGTTCCGAAGAACTTGAGGAAATCCTACACTTCACCCATTTGGTGAAAGGGATACCTCATGCAAACATAGAAAGAGGAATGAAAGGACAAATACAAGTCCAAAGTTTGGGAGGAAGAATCGTTACCCTAGACGCGTTCTTTTTTCGCCATAGATCCGAGATTCTACACGGAGAGAAACGACCGCACCGGGCTGCACTCTCCAAATCTGGAAATGGCTCGCGAAACGGAGCTCCAGAGCTCCGTCAATGGCGGGATCTACCTTCTTCTTCCTTGGCTCCCCCTTCTTTCTCTAGGGTTTGGAGAGAGAATGGCTTAGAGAATATGAGGGTTTAACCCCCTCTCATCAGCCCTAAAGGTCTCCCGCAACTAAACCTAGCCGTTGGATCAATTTCCAAAAGATTTGGACGGTCCGATCTTCTTCTCCGCTCAAAATCGCGGAACAGAATAAATAGGGCGCACGATCGCTGGCGCACGATCACTGGTCGTGCGCGAAGAGGAAAATGGTCGTGCGCACTGTCCGAGACAGAACTCGATTCTCTCCTGAATTAACGCACGATCGCTGGCGCACGATCACTGGTCGTGCGCGAAGAGGCCACTGATCGTGCGCTAAGAGCAGAAAGGGAAGATTTAGCCTGCTTCAAGTGCAGCACTACCACTCCGCCTACTTTGCTGAACCACGATTTTTGGGGTGTTACAGGTCACCCCGAAGGGGCGACCAGGCGAGGTCGCCCAGAGGGCGACCTCAGGCCGAGATCGCCCCAGCTGGGGCGACCTGCCTCAGGCCGAGGTCACCCCAAAGGGGCGACCTGGCGAGGTCGCCCAGAGGGCGACCTCAGGCCGAGATCGCCCCAGCTGGGGCGACCTGCCTCAGGCGGAGGTCACCCCGAAGGGGCGACCTGGCGAGGTCGCCCAGAGGGCGACCTCAGGCCGAGATCGCCCCAGCTGGGGCGACCTGCCTCAGGCAGAGGTCACCCAGAAGGGGCGAACTCTCGAGGGAGGGATCACGCGAGGCGTGACCTCTAGGCGAGGTCGAGCGAAGCGTGACCTCTACGAGACGAAAGGCGAGACCACCCGGACGATAAGGGACCGCCAGGGCTTGGATCTTCGGCGAAAAAAATACCTGGACTGCTAGGAGAGGGTGTGGATTACCTCGGTTACCTGCAAAAAGCTAGCTCAAGGGGATCGCTGATTTCTGGGTAAACATAATCCCCACATTTTTTCAAGTTTTGAGAAGCTTGAAAAAATAGAACTTACCCATGCAAATCAAGATCCACCTCTCTTGTGAGGACAGAATATGTGTATATAAAAATGTAAATACCTGTGAGGACTTGTCAATGGCCGAAGAGAACTCGCCCTCGAGTACGTACATATTTCTGAATAAGGACTCGCAAACACCTGCTTTCTTCAAAAAGATATAAGAACTGGTATATGAAGAATTTAGTATGTGAGTACCTGAAGAGAACTCGCAAGCACCTGTTTTCATCTGAAGAGAACTCGCAAGCACCTATATATCTCTGCAAAAGATATGAGAAGTAGGTAATGAAGATCTAAAGTATATCACCGCACCATTTCTTTTTATTCATACTTGAAGTGTAGGAAAAAGATTATCCCATTTATATAGAGTATATGAGTGTTTATTCACAATCACTTTGCTTTGATGTTGATGAAATAACATCTGCGTGAAAAGAAGAGATAGTACTCATTCCCGCGGATAGATAAAACTAACATTCTGATATCATCAAATTTACATACTACAGAACAGTGAGTGTGAAGTCGATATAGCTAGCTGATTCTGCATGCTGATATAATATATTTATTGAGGTTATGTTAGCTGATGCCCAAACCAGCGTATGATTTTGAGAAATCCAGGTGGGCGGAAGCGCAAGCTCTCCCCACCAATGATGCGAGAGTCGGCGTCAAATTTCTAAAAAAAATATTTTCCCGCTTCGGTATGCCTCGCGCGATAGTGAGTGATAGGGGCACGCACTTCTGCAACGCTTAATTTACAAAAACTTTATCTAAATACAGCGTCACACATAAGATCACCACCGCCTATCACCCCCAAACAAGCGGCCAATAAGAGGTAGTAAATCTAGAGATCAAGCGAATTTTAGAAAAAACCATTTCGACGAATAGGAAAGATTGGTTAATAAAACTCGACGACGCGTTGTGGGCGTATCGTACGTCATATCGATTAGTCTACGACAAGGCGTGCCTTTTACCCGTAGAGTTAGAGCACTGCGCTTTTGGGGTTTTAAAATTTTTAAATCTCGATCTGAACTTAGCTTCCGAGAGTAGAAAATTCCAATTAAACAAACTCAACGAATGGTGTGCAAACGCTTACGAGAGTAATAAATTTTATAAGGAGCGCTCTAAGTTCTACCATGATCGAAAAATTAAATTTCCAAAATCATTTGCGTCGGGCGATCTTTTCCTTTTATTTAATTCACGGCTTCGCCTTTTTCTGGGTAAGCTAAAATCCTGATGGTCCGGCCCCTTTGAAGTCAAAGAGGTTTGGCCATATGGGACAATTCTTATCTCCCACCAAAAAAAAAGACGAGTTTAAAGTCAACGGTCACCGTTTAAAACTCTATATTGTGGGTGATCCAGTGGACGACAAACTCGATTCTATACCCCTCCCACACTTCGAAAAAATCTAAACGTCAAAATAGTCAAGCTACGCGACGGTAAACAAAGCGCTCGTGGGAGGCACCCCATATTTATCTAATATTTTCATTACTTTTCTGCTTCTAATATATTTCTGCAGGGTTTATTATTTTTTCATCGTTCTTTTACTTTTGTACAAACAACCCTTTCTTTTTCGCCTCTTCATACTTCAATTAAAACATTGGGGATAATGTTGGGTTTTAAGTATGGGGGTATCTTTTTCCGTTCTTCAAATCATTTAGAAAATCCAAAAAAAAATCTAAAAACCCCCAAATCCAAAAAATTTATATTTTGTAAATAAATAACTTAGAAAATCTAAGAAATCCCAAAATGAAAAAAAATGTAGTTTATTTTGTACATACCTTTGAAGCCCAAAAAAAATTTTAAAACCCCAAAACCCAATTTTTTTTAACACAAACTTAAAAAATTCCAAAAAATTATAAAAAATCCAAAAATAATAATAATATAGTTTATTTCATAACTTAAAACTTTAGAAAATTAAAAAAAAAATCTAAAAACCCAAAAATCTCAAAATATAGTTATTTCATAGTACTGAAACTTAGAAAAAAAAAATAATACAAAACCCCAAAAAATTTCAAAAAACAAGTTCATTTCGTTATAGAAAAACCAAAAATATAATAAAACCCTACTTTGTTTTTTATTCTTAAAGCACTTTGTTTCGAGAGTATCTATTTGTGGATTTTCATAATTCCTAGTTTGCTGGTCATTTGTTTATCTAAGATTGATAGATTTAAACGTTCGGGGTTAAGTTTTATAGAATATCTTGTGTTTTTAATTTAAATAAAGGATTTGTTTCCAAACACTACTTCTAATTTATCTAAAATAGAGGCATGTGTATTATTTAGCAAAACAACCTTAGACCTCAATTATCTTTACTTAACCCTTTAGAAATTCAGGAATGTTCAAACTACTAAGGTTGCTCTCAAAACTTTTTTATTAAACTCTAGAATCTTTCTCGAAAACCCCGTATTATTCACTCATATAGCTTGGCAAAAAAAAAGAAGAAGAAAATTTCAATTCAAAAATTACAAAGATCTTATGTCAATGGGAATAAGATTTCATTCCGCAAACATAGGCACCCAATAAAAATTTAAAAGAACCTATGTCAATGAGAATAAGATTTCGTTCCGTAAACATAAGCATTGGGTTAGTAAAAAATATTTGAATTTGTTTCCCCTCGTAAACCACGGCGGGTGCAAAACAAAAAAAAATCAAAAGGAGGGGTGAGAGGATAAAACTCATCACCCCTTATTCAAATCCCTTCTTTTGCCAAAGCTTTGCACCCCCTTTTCCCTAACCAATTTCTTATTCTTAGACTTAATTTAAAATCTTTTGAGAGTATAATTAGTAACTTGTATTATTTTCTCCAAAATTCTTAAAAGCAAGGGTTTCTATAATTCCGATCTAATCTCGTTTACTAATGATTGCAATTTTGCTTACTATTTGGTTAATCAAGAAGTCTTTTGTCTAAGACATTTCTACCTACTTAAATCATTTGCAGAATTTTGGACTTAACTCTTTATACTCTAGATTTTTATTTTTCGTTCTCTTTTGATTAAATAAAACGATAGCCAAAAAATTAGAACTTATGTTAATCTCGTATAGATCTCTCTTACTTTTGCTCTGGAATAGCAAAAGCTAAAGTATGGGGGTATTTGATGAATAGTAAATTATACGTATTTTAGTATAGTTTTTAGCATAGTTTTAAGTAATATTGTGCACATTTTATGTAAATTATTGAATAAATGATTTGTTTTAACTAATATATATATATATATATATAGAAAGGAACTACTTAAGTATATATAAATATTTGAAACTATGTAATAAGTATGTAGGTAAATTTGTAAAAATATACTAATATATATGTAAATGTATATGTAAAGTATTTAAAAATATATGTAAATATTTATTAAATAAAATTTATGTCTATATTTATAAATATGAACTTTAATAAGTTAAATATATAATAATAGAATTAACTATATGAAAATATAAACTATTAAGAGTTAATATATTTATGAATGTATTTATTTGAGTATGGATATTTGAATATATTTATATATATTTAGTGTATATATATTGTACAACCCAGTGTTCAATGATTCACGGAGGAGTCAATCACAGGTAATTCATTGAGTGCTCGCAGACTCGCGGCGAGTACCTTGCCAAGGCTGGGCGAGGCGAGCCAGGTATCTCGCTCGCGAGTAGCGAGCGACGACAGCATGAGTTTTTTGAAGACCGCTCTAGGGTGCATTTAGCCAGGGCGAGTCAGATGAGGTCTCGCAGCGTTAGTCTGGCGTGGCGAGTGGAGGTTCACCCTCACTCGTAAGAGGAGCTAGCTCTCGCGAGCCCAGCTCGCAAAGAGGCTAACGAGTGGCGCCTTCATGGGCCACTCACCCAGCAGGGATGCAGGTGAATTTACCCTGATACCCATGGTGGGCTGTCAATAGCCCTCCAGATTAGTGGAGTTTGGGTGTTAGCAGACCAGTTTGAGGTGCGTATAGCAAAACCAAAAAGCGGAATCCCGCTATTAGCAGACCAGTTCAAAAAGGCTATAAATAGACCCTTTGGGGCACCTTGGGAGAGCATTCTAGATCTTTGCTTCTCCTCAAGGTCTCTTTGGTTAGCTCCATCATCTCTCCAAGGTGCCCGACTACAGTCTTGGCTTGGGAGTGGAAGCGCTCAAAAGATCTTTCGGGTGTGTGGTGGGACCTCCACACTGTTGCCAAGGGTCGTGTCTTTCGTTCTAAGTCTTCGACCAGATTCCTCCGTGGGATCAGTAAGTGCTTGTTTCCCCCCTTTACAGGGGTCCGAACTCCTCGTTGGGCCGAATACCGGTTCCATCATTTTTGGTGCGGTGAGCGTAGAAAGCAGCGAGTACAAGAAATCCCCGTGGAGGTAACATGGTCGGAGGAGATGAGCGAGAGGGCGGCTTCGGCGGTTCGCCACCATCCGACCCGCTAGTGACAGTTGAGATGATATCGGATCTTCGCAGGGAGGTGCTCGAGACCATCAATCTCGCCTTCGCCGCGGCGCGGGGCGAGTTCACAACTCCAGCACCTCAGGTCGTCCAGCCGTCGGGGGTTGGCGAGAATGCCCGGGGGCAGAGAGCTGGCAAGGAAGTGGTCGGCAGGCACCAGGATGAGATCTCGTGGGGAGAGAGAGATGTTCCCGAGTCCGGCGAGCGCTGCCCCAACTAATGCTGTCCCGACGAGTGCTGTTTCGGCGAGCACTGTATTGGCGAGTGCGGGTCCAGTCAGGGAGCTCGTGGGGCGGGTCGAGCAGGCGAGAGTGGTGACTGGAGGAAGTCTATTCTACGAGTTGGTGCTCTCGGCACCACTCCCGGAGGGGTTCAGGGAGCCGGATATGATTTACTACACCGGCAAGGATGACCCCGTCCCGCACCTGCAGTGGTTCGAATATACGGTCTCCCTTCGACCCCTGTCGGACGCCTTCAATTGTCGACTCTTCACAACCACGTTGAAAGAGAAGGCGAGGGATTGGTTTCATCAGCTCCCGAGGGGATTGATCTATGCTTTTGAGGACTTGCACCGCTGTTTCTTGCTCTGCTTCTCGACCTCGAAGAAGAGGAAGAAGGACCCCGATGCACTCTTCAATATCAGGCAGAGGTAAGGGGAGTCGTTGGCCCACTATGTGGATCGGTTCCAAGAAGAGTTCCTCCTCATCCAGGAGGTACCGGGCTTCACCCTCCAGCTTGCCTTCACGGTGGGGCTGTGGGAGGGATTCTTCAAAATGAGACTAAAGCGGAAGGCCCCCTTGCCCTTCGAGGAGTTTATGGAAAGGGTGGCGGAGGAGATCGAAAGCGAGGCAGCTAACCTAGAATTCGTGAAGAGGCTAGCCAAGCTCAGTGAACCAGAGGTCAAGCAGTAGGAAGTCCGGAGAAGGGAAGAGCCGAGAACCCCGGAGTTGGGATGGAGGCAACAAGGAGGAGGTAACTTCCATGGAGGTCAAAGGCCTCATCAGCTTAATTGGGTGGAGGCAGGGTTCGAGGCTGTTTCCTCCCCCGCCTCAACAAGCTATGGTGATTGGGCGAGGAGGAAGAGGAAGGGGAGGAAGAGGAGCAGGAGCGAGAGCAGGAGTGAGAAGAAGGAATCGAGGAACGGAGGTCGGGAGAAGGGAGGTGGTGTTGCCATACTTTGACTTCCACCAGGAGGAAGGTCATGCGACGGCCACCTGCCCGGAGTTCCTAGAGATAAGGGGGGCATGGGGCCATCGCAGCGGGAGCAGCGGCCGATGAGGATTGAGGAGGTCCTGCCTCGAGAGGAGGATGAAGAAAGGTGTGAAGACCGGGCCGATGTGGTGACCCGGGGGGGATCAGAGTGATCCACGGGGGTGTGGGGATTGAGGCAACCCGAAAGGCGATCCTCCATGTCATGTACCATTGGAGCGTGGCTTCGACGTCTCAAGCCCCACCCCCAGTGGAGAAGATCACCTTCACACAGAAGGATATGTCGGGTCATGAGGACACATTCTGTGATACGCTGGTCATCCAGACAGCCATCGAGAACTTCACCGTCTCCTGAATCCTCGTCGATAACGGGAGCTTGGTCAATGTCATCTTCAAGAAGGCATTTGACGAGATGAAGGTGGAGGCGAGAAGAGTGTTGGCCTCAGATGGCCCGTTGTTTGGTTTCTCGGGGGAGAGGAAGGAGGTGGAGGGAGGAGTAGGGCTCCACGTCGTTCTGGGGGGCAGTCTCGTAACTACTGATTTGTCATTGTGGACGCGTCGAGCAGCTACAGCACCATCTTCGAGCGACCCCTCATCAGCGCATTCCGGTGCGTCCCATCCACCTTCCACCAGTGCCTCAAGTTTAGTGTAAGAGGGATCTAGGTCCGGGTGAGGGGTGACCCCAATGTAGCAAGGCAATGCTACGTCACCGCGGTCAACACCACCTAGCAGGCTGAGGCGGAAGGGATGGACCGGGAGATGGAGAAGAATGAGAGAAGAGAAGGAGAAGAGGAGGCCCATGCAGGAGGGGTGGAGGAGTCGATGGAAGTCCGGGAAGAAGAGATGGAGGAAGGAGAGGCCGAAGTGCCTGCTTGCGGCGAGAGGAAGGAGGAAGATCGGGGGGAGCAGTCCCGGCTGGAGGCCGTAGACCAGGTTGTGGAGCTGGAGGTCACTTCCCGGGCGGGAGTGATAGAGAAAGTAAAGATCAGCGGGAATCTCGTCCCCGAGGTGCAAAAGAAGATCCTGGCATGCGTACAGGAGAACGTGGATGTCTTCGCATAGAGCGTGGAGGACATGCCCGGGATCGATGCGGATGTGGCCTGCCACCGTCTCAACCTCGACCCCGGCACCCGTCCCATCCGTCAGAAGAGGAGGTCCACCGTGGACAAGCTGGAAGGACCCATCCGGGAGGAAGTGAGCAAGCTCCTCATGGCGGGCTCTGTATTGGAGATCCAGTACCCAGGCTAGGTCTCCAATGTAGTAATGGTAAAGAAGGGAGATGGTAAGTGGAGGATGTGTGTAGACTTTTCTTTACTAAATAAATCATGCACCAAGGATTGTTACCCCCTTGCCGCGAATCGACGCGCTGGTTGACTCCGCCGTCGGTTTTTCCCTAATGAGTTTTCTAGATGCTTTCTCAAGTTACCATCAGATCCACATGCACCCTCCCGATGTCAAGTATGTCTCTTTTATCACAAGGGATGGGTGTTACTGCTACAAGATGATGCCCTTTGGGCTAAAAAATGCAGGGGCGACGTATCAGCGGATGATGGATAGGGTCTTCCGAGAACAGAAGGGGAGGAACTTGGAAGTGTACATGGACGTTCTCATGATCAAGAGTCGGAACCTCGAGTCCCATCTTCGGGACCTCGAAGAGACTTTCAAGACCTTGCGAAAGTTCAAGATGAAACTCAACCCCCAAAAGTACGTCTTCGGGGCGAGCCGATGAAAATTCTTAGGCCACTTGCTCACCCCAGCCGGAGTGGAGCCTAACCCTGACAAAATAAAGGCAATCCTGGAGCTGGGATCGCCAAGGAATACGAAGGAGGTCCAGCGCCTCACTGGGAAGCTGGCTGGGCTAAGCAGGTTCCTCTCCAGGGCTGGGTAGAAGTGTGCATCGTTCTTCAAAGTGCTAAGAGGAAATCAAAAGTTCTAATGGACCTCGGAGTGTGAGGAGGCTTTCCAAGCATTAAAGAGGCAGCTGACCCAGGCCCTTTTACTCTAGGGACCGAGGCAGGGAGAGGACCTATCCCTTTACTTGGGGTAGGGTCCAAAGAGGTAAGCTCTGTGCTGATGCGGGAAGAAGGGAAGAAACAGCTCCCGATTTACTATGTCAGCCGAGTCCTGAGGAAGGCCGAGCTTAGGTACCCCATCCTAGAGAAGCTGGCCTTCGCCCTCGTGGTGTCGGCCCAGAAGCTCCGACCTTACTTCCAGGCATACTCAATCAAGGTGGTGACCGACCACCCTCTTTGTAACATCATGGAAGGAGTGGAGCATTCAGAAAGGTTGGCTAAGTGGTCGGTGGAGCTAAGCGAATTCGATGTCTCATTTGTGCTCAGGCTATCAATAAAGGCGCAAGCGGTGGTGGACTTCTTAGCCGACTATGTGACCGAGGCGGAAGAAGCTGGGCCACCCCACTCGGTATCCTGGAAGATGTTGGTTGATGGAGCATCATGGAAGCATTCCTTTGGGGGGGGGGGGGGGGGGGGGGGAGTCATCCTAGTAATCCCCCAAGGGACCAGTATCGAGCAAGCCATCAACATTCACTTCCCGATCACCAACAACCAGGCCAAGTACGAGGCGGTGATATCAGGCCTACGACTAGCCCGAGAGTTGGGAGTGCAAGATGTGGAGGTCTCGATGGACTCCATGGTAGTGGCATGTCAGATCAGGGGGGAGTTCGATGCAAAGGATTCAACCCTCCAACGCTATCTGGAGAAGGTCAGGGGGGTCATCGGGAAATTTCACACCTTCTCGATCCAACACGTGCCGAGGGAGGAGAGAGTCCAGGCTGACCTCCTGGCTAAGTTCGGTCCCCGGGCAGGGGGGACGATGGCAGGACTCTTTTAACCATCTATCGAGGAAGGGGAATTGATGGAGGCAGATCAACGAGCGTCATGGATGGATCCCATCATCACTTTCCTAGCATCTGGGAAGCTCCCGGAAGGGGATGTGGACAAGCGACAGCTCAGGTATATGTCGGCATATTATTCCTTGTGTGCAGGTGTGCTATACCGGAAGACACTCTCGGGGCTCCTGGCTTGTTGTGTGTCGGAGGAGGAGTCCCCGAAGGTCCTCGAAGAGATCCACTCGGGAGAATGTGGCAGCCATTCGGGGAGCAGGACCTTGGAAGGAAGGGTGTTGAGGCAAGGCTACTTCTGGCCCACCCTCAGCAAAGATACAACAGAGTTCGCCAAAAAATGCTCCAAGTGTCAGCTTTATGCCCCTCCAGCTCCTTCCAGCACAAAGGCTTTGGACCATTACAGCTCCGTGGCCTTTCACAATATGGGGATTGGACTTGGTAGGGCCCTTCCCCCAGGCAAGCAGCCAGAGAAAGTTTCTACTAGTAATGATCGATTACTTCTCTAAGTGGCTAGAGGTGAAAGCACTAGCCAAGGTAACTTCACAGGTAGTCCAAAACTTTATATGGGGAGAGATGATCTGTCGATATGGGCTCCCACTAGCCATCGTCACATACAATGGGCCGCAGTTTGCCAGCGACGAGTTTGACAGCTTTTGCACCCAGCTGGGCATAGATCTTCAGTTCGCGTCGGTCCACCACCCAAGGAGCAATGGGAAAGTGGAGGCGGCAAACAAAATAATTGTGAATTTGCTAAAAAAAGAAGGTCGAGATCCTAAGAGGCAACTGGGTAAAACAACTGCTCTCAGTCCTCTGGGCCTTGAGAACCACACCAAACACGACCATTGGGGAGACCCCATTCAAGCTCTCCCATGGGTCCGAGGTCGTGCTTCCTATAGAATTCAAGGTAAAGTCACTCAGGGTGGTGACAGCAGGGGAAGGAGATGAAGAGTGGAGACTGGAGAACGAGGAAGAACAGAAGCTATCTTTGGATTTGGTAGAAGAGCATTGGAACCCAGCCACCATCCGACATGAGGAGGTCAAGCGGCGGATGGCTCGGTATTTCGACAAGCACATCCGAGTGAAGCATTTTGAGAAGGGGGATTTGGTTCTGAAAAAGGTTGATGCAGTTGGGAGAGGGGCCGCGGTGGGAAAGCTCGACCCCAACTGGGAGGGGCCGTACATTATAGATGAAGTACTCAAGTCGGGAGGGTACCACCTTCGGGATGTGGAAGGGGTACCCCTCGGCCGAGCTCGGAGCGGGGATGATCTAAAGCGTTTCTATCCTTTAACTTTTTATTTGGTTTGCTATATGATTAATTCATTGTGTGCGGATTTCAATGCCTACTATAATCATATGCCCTTGTGTGTTTGAGTTGGAGTGCCCCAGATCGATTCCGCTGCCGGTCTCTCATTAGACGGTGGGTCAGGTTGATCTCTAGAGAGGTTGGCTAAGGAAAGTGTGAGCTGGAATGCCCCAGATCGATTCTGCTGCCGGGCTCTCATTAGATGGTGGGTCAGGTTGATCTCTAGAGAGGCTGGTTGATCTCTAGAGAGGCTGACTAAGGAAAGTTTGAGCTGGAGTGCCCCAAATCAATTCCACTGTCGGGCTCTCATTAGACGGTGGGTCAGGTTGATCTCTGGAGAGGCTGGCTAAGGAAAGTGTGAGCTGGAATGCCCCAGATAGATTTCTCTGCCGGGATCTCATTAGACGGTGGGTCAGGTTGATCTCTAGAGAGGCTGACTAAGGAAAGTTTGAGTTGGAGTGCCCCAGATCGATTCCGTTGTCGGGCTCTCATTAGACGATGGGTCGGGTTGATCTCTGAAGAGGCTGGCTAAGGAAAGTTTGAGCTGGAGTGCCCCAGATCGATTCCGCTGTCGGGCACTCATTAGACGGTGGGTCAGGTTGATCTCTGGAGAGGCTGGCTAAGGAAAATGTGAGCTGGAATGCCCCAAATCAATTCCGTTGCCGGGCTCTCATTAGACGGTGGGTCAGGTTGATCTCTGGAGAGGCTGGCTAAGGAAAGTGTGAGCTGGAATGCCCCAGATAGATTTCTCTGTCGGGATCTCATTAGACGGTGGGTCAGGTTGATCTCTAGAGAAGCTGGCTAAGAAAAGTTTGAGTTGGAGTGCCCCAGATCGATTCCACTGTCGGGCTCTCATTAGAAGATGGGTCAGGTTGATCTCTGGAGAGGCTGGCTAAGGAAAGTTTGAGCTGGAGTGCCCTAGATCGATTCCGCTGCCATGCTCTCATTAGACTGTGGGTCAAGTTGATCTCTGGAGAGGCTGGCTAAGGAAAGTGTGAGCTGGAATGCCCCAGATCGATTCCGCTGCCGGGCTCTAATTAGACGGTGGGTTAGGTTGATCTCTGGAGAGGCCGGCTAAGGAAAGTTTGAGTTGGAGTGCCCCAGATCGATTCTGCTGCTGGGCTCTCATTAGACGGTGGGTCAGGTTGATCTCTGGAGAGTCTGGCTAAGGAAAGTGTGAGTTGGAATGCCCCAGATCGATTCCGCTGCCGGGCTCTCATTAGATGGTGGATCAGGTTGATCTATGGAGAGGCTGGCTAAGGAAAGTTTGAGCTGGAATGCCCAGATCGATTCCGCTGCCGAGCTCTCATTAGACGGTGGGTCAGGTTGATCTCTAGAGAGGTTGTCTAAGGTAAGGGTGGTACTGGGCCCGAGGCAACAAGCTCTCACGAAGACGGCAGGGTCAGGCTCTCACCAAGCCGACAGGACACCAGACTCACCCGGTGGCAGGAAGGTGAGGAAAATATGAGAAGGAAAAATATCAAGGGTCAAGTATGCGAGTGGCCCCAGTAGAGGAGGCTCTCGCCCGGAAAGACACTCGTTCGGCAGCAATGTGAGTGGCCCAGCAGAGGAGGCTCTCGACGAGGTTGCGCGCTCGGTAGAATTTGTTGGAGTTTCTGAGGTGATCTCAAAGCAATCAATAGTTAGTCTTACTGCCAAAGGGTTTAAACGAATGGATTTATGCTAGGCAAATTCGGCTAAAGGGTTTAACCAAACTGTGTCAAATTCGGCTAAAGGGTTTAACCGAATTATGTTGATTCGACTAATGAAATTCGGCGATATTGATTCGGCTAAAGTGTTTAGCCGAACTGTAACAATTCGACTAAAGGGTTTAGCCGAAATGTGTTAGTTCGACGAAAGGGTTTCGACGAAATCATATAACCGAATTTATATAGTCGAATCGGCTATAGCATATAGACGAATTCAGCTATTGTATATAATCGAATTTGGTTATACTGTTTAGTCGAATTGTCGAATTCGGCGAATGTATAAATCATGACAGAACAGTTCTGTTTTTCCTGGGTCTGCGGATAGCCTGTTTTATGCTATTTGGTATAAAGGGCGTACGATTTTAGGTTTAATGGGTAGAACTCTTTTTGCGATTTGAGACGAGAACAGCCGCCCGGAAAGGTTCCGCAAGAGGGCTTCTCGTTCTTCCCGTCCGCCAAGTTCCGCCGCCGACGGTCGCCGCCTCCCCTGTCTCGGACCTAGCAGTCTGTGGGGACGTGAGAGCTTCCTACTCCGACCCATTCCTTGTTCGACAAGGCTTTGGGGTTCTCTATCGTTCGTGTGGATCGCTGTAGAGGAGCAGATACATTTCGGTTCTTGGAACTCAGATTTAGTCTACCGGATTTCTTCTTGGAGCACCTTGGTTGAGTATTGTCTCAATCCCGCGAAGGTATATTGCATTTCTTGCCGCAATTTCTTGATTCATGGTTTTAGCACGATCTACATGTCTCTTTGGGTTGTTCTTGATATATTCCGCTGCGCACATATGATGTGTATACCTTTAAGGAAAACCCAACAGTGGTATCAGAGGGAGGTTTCTGCTAATTCCATGTTTCAGAAATTGTTCCCTTGGCAGTAACCGTCTGTCTCTATGATAGTTTGTGAAACTAAAGACTAGAGAGACGAGCTTGTCTACTGCAATAAGGGTGTTTGCTTTTGCTAGCATCCGGTACATGTAAATCCGAAGGTTTAGAAATGTTCTAAATATTCAGATTTAATCCATATCATCAAGTGTTGATGGTTTTGTGCATCTGGAATGTATCCGGATTATGCTTGGTCTGTTTGTGAATTGTGTGCACATTGATTAAATGTTAATCATGATTAAATGTTAATCACGATGAAATGTTCATCGATTGTATCTTAAAATCCCTTTATCTAATATTAAGTATTCGGATGCCTTCCGGTGGATGACACTCTTCCTACCTCGATCGATGAAGTGTGGGCTTGCCAAATCAAGGTGCAATAATCTATCTTGGTAAGGGTGCGAGTGGATAATTGTGATATCCCATTGTCGACATCGGGTCTATCTTAACTAGGTGACCTCAAAGGTTGAGTGCCTAGAGGCATAGGGTTGGCATGCACCATATGATGGATGCGAATAAAGAGTTATTCACCAACCATACAAGAGTTGCATAGTGATGCAATTGACAAGTGTTGTCTACCTAAAATAACCACATCGTGAGAGAAATGCCAAAGCGGACTCATTGTGTTGGTGAAATGCGGATCTTGTCCACTAAGAGAGTAGCTCGCATAAACTCTCCGAATCGATATTAAGGGTCATCGATTTGATTAAAATAGTGGGAGCCCTTTTAATAGAAGTCCTTATTAAAGTAAAATGTATTTTGAAATATAGTACTGAAAAATATTTTGCAATTTTATTGTAGAATTTCCATGGCAAATACATCTCACTCCACGTTGTCCCTGAGAGCCATCCTTGAGAAGGACAAGCTCAATGAGATGAACTTCCTCGACTGGTATAGGAACCTGAGAATTGTTCTCAGGCAAGAGCGCAAGCTCTATGTCTTGGAAGGTGAAGCCCCCACAGAGCCGACCGGAAATGCTTTGCGAGCAGATAGAGATGCTTACAAGAAGTATCAGGATGATACCTTGGATGTGGAATGCCTCATGATTGCTACCATGTCCTCTGAGCTTCAGAAGCAACACGAGAGCATGTGTGGTTATGAGATAATCGGGCACCTCAAGAAAATGTTCGAGGGGCAAGCCCGGCAAGAGAGGTTTGACATATCCAAGGCATTATTTCAGTGCAAAATGGGAGCTCGAGACTCAGTAGGGACTCACGTACTCAAGATGATTGGGTATATAGAGAACCTTGAAAGACTGGGTTTTCAAATGGGTCAAGAGTTGGCCACGGATCTGATCCTGCAATCGTTGCCGGACAGTTATGAGCAGTTCGTCTTAAATTATAACATGAATGAAATAGAAAAGACACTGCCCGAGCTCCTTGGCATGTTGAGAACTGCCGAGAACAACATGAAGAAGGTCAAGCCTGCCAGCCCCATACTGATGGTGCATAAGAGCAAGGGCAAGGCCAAGGGATCTAAGAAGACAAAGATTGGACCTAAGTCTCCTCTTGATCCCAAGTCTTCTGCACTGAAAAGGAAAGGTCTAGCAAAGGAAGGAAAATGCCACCACTGCGGTAAGGCAGGGCATTGGAGGCGGAACTGTCCCCTCTATATTGAGGATCTGCAGAAGAAGAAGGGAGGTATGACTTCCACTTCAGGTATTTACGTTATAGAGATAAACCTTTCTGCTCCTTCATCTTGGGTATTGGATACCGGATGTGGTTCTCATATTTGTACAAATGTGCAGGAACTGAGAAGGAGAAGAATGCTGGGTAAAGGGGGGGGGGGGGGGGTAGACCTGCGCGTCGGGAATGGAGCAAGAGTTGTTGCCGTCGCCGTTGATGTCTATTGTCTTTTTTTGCCCACTGGGCTTGTAATAGAACTAGATAACTGTTATTATGTTCCAGCCATAACTAGAAACATTATATCCATTTCATGTCTTGACATGAAGGGTTTTTCGTTTATAATTAAGAACAATTGTTGTTCAATTTTTATGAATGATGTTTGTTATGGTGTAGCCCAATTGTTTAATGGTTTATATGTTTTGAACTTAGACCATCCTATCTATAATGTAGAAAACAATAAAAGACTAAGAATAAATGACTCGAATCCTACATACCTTTGGCATTGTCATTTGGGCCATATAAATGAGAAACGCATATCCAAGCTCCATAGAGATGGACTACTGGACTCATTTGATTATGAATCATTTGAGAGATGCGAGTCTTGCTTATTAGGCAAAATGACTAAAGCCCCTTTCACTGGTCATACTGAGAGGGCAGATGATCTATTGGGTGTCATACATAGTGATGTGTGCGGACCCATGAGTTCTATGGCTAAAGGTGGGTTCCACTACTTCATTACATTTACTGATGATTTCAGTAGATACGGATACGTGTTTCTTATGAAGAACAAATCCGAGACCTTTGAAAAGTTCAAAGAGTTTAAAAATGAAGTAGAGAACCAACTGGGTAAAAGGATAAAAGCACTATGATCTGATCGAGGTGGCGAATATTTGAGTCAGGAGTTCCGTGATCATCTGAAAGAGTGTGGTATTGTATCATAGCTCACCCCACCCATATCACCGTAGCATAATGGTGTTTTTGAGAGGAGGAATCGTACCCTGTTAGACATGGTGCGATCGATGATGAGTCATGCAGATCTGCCCGCTTCCTTTTGGGGTTTTGCTCTAGAGACTGCTGCTTTTACACTAAATCGCGTTCCGAGGAAAACAGTTCAAAAGACACCATATGAGATATGGACTGGGAAGCGTCCTAGTATGTCTTTCATTAAGATTTGGGGCTGTGAGGCATACGTACGACGTCAAGTGCCTGACAAGCTGGAACCCAAATCAGATAAGTGTTATCTTGTGGGATATCCTAAGGAAATTAAAGGGTATTACTTCTACCATCGTTCTGAGGGCAAAGTGTTTGTCGCTAGGAGTGGTGTTTTTCTAGAGAAAGAGTTTCTATCTAGAGAAAATATCAAGGTAGAACTTGAAGAAGTTCAAGAACCACAAACAATGAATGAACGTGAATTGGAACCTGAGCAAGAACTACAATCTGTTGTAGTTGGAGAACCTGCTCAAGAAATACAAGTCCTACGTAGATCTGATAGACCAAGATTTGAGCCTGAGAGATATGGATTTCTCGTGTCTCAAATAGGTAGTGTGTTGCTAATGGATCATGATGATGAGCCTGCAACCTATCAAGAGGCTATGTGTGGACCTGACTCCGAGAAGTGGCTTGAGGCCATGAAATCTGAAATGGACTCCATGTATACAAACCAAGTTTGGACCTTGGTGGAACCACCTGAAGGGGTACGACCCATAGGGTGCAAGTGGGTCTTCAAGAAGAAGACCGTCATGGATGGGAATGTACAGACATTCAAAGGCCGGCTGGTGGCTAAAGGTTTCAGGAAAATTCATGGTATTGACTATGATGAGACCTTTTCCCCTGTGGCCATGGTCAAGTCCATCAGAATTCTACTTGCTATTGCTGCGTATTATGACTACGAGATCTGGCAAATGGATGTCAAAACGGCTTTCCTTAATGGAAACCTCCTTGAGGAAGTGTACATGACACAACCCGAGGGTTTTGAATCTCCAAGTGAAGCCACTAAAATATACAAGTTGAATCGATCCATTTATGGATTGAAACAAGCTTCTAGAAGTTGGAATCTGCGTTTTGATGAGAAGATCAAAGAGTTTGGTTTCATCAAGAACGAAGATGAGCCTTGTGTTTACAAGAAGATTAGTGGGAGCATTGTTGTCTTCCAACCCTGCAAGCTGTTAAGAACAGGCTAGGGGACTACTTTTCTATGAAGGACTTGGGTGAAGCGACTTACATACTTGGTATTAAGATCTATAGAGATAGATCGAAGAAGTTGCTGGGTTTGACCCAGAGTACATACATTGACAAGGTGTTGAAACGGTTCAACATGCATGAGTCCAAGAAAGGATTCTTACCCATGTCACATAGTGTGAGTATCTCTAAGGACCAGTGTCCGAAATCTTTGGAAGATAACGACCGCATGAAGATGATTCCATATGCTTCGACGATTGGATCAATCATGTATGCAATGTTATGTACTCGACCCGATGTCTCTTATGCTTTGAGCATGACGAGTAGGTATCAGTCTGATCCTGGTGATGGTCACTGGATAGCTGTCAAGAATATCCTAAAGTACTTGAGAAGGACTAAAGATACGTTCTTGGTATATGGTGGAGAGGAAGAGCTCGTTGTAAGTGGTTACACGGATGATAACTTCCAAACTGATAAGGACGATTCAAAGTCCCAATTAGGTTTTGTGTTTTGCCTTAATGGAGGAGCTGTACGCTGGAATTGTTCCAAGCAGGAGACAGTTGCCGATTCTACGACAGAAGCAGAGTATATTTCTGCCGCAAATGCGGCAAAGGAGGCTGTATGGATTAGGAAATTCATCGGCGAGCTAGATGTAGTTCCTAGCATTGTTGATCCCGTAGTTCTCTACTGTGACAACAACGGTGCAATTGCCCAAGCTAAGGAACCTCGATCTCATCAGCGCTCCAAGCACATACTTCGGCGATTCCATCTTATTCGAGAGATTGTCGATCGAGGAGATGTGAGCATTTGCAGAGTACCGACTGAAGATAACATAGCGGATCCACTGACAAAGCCTCTTACGCAAAAGAAGCATGATGGTCATGTTAGATCAATGAGTATTAGATACCTGAATGATTGTCTTTAGTGGGAGCCTTGTGGATTGTATGTTTGTTGGTTGTTTATTCATTTGATGAATTATGATATGTACTGTATGTTTCTTTTTACATTTATGGTAAGTTTTTTATTCTGTCAACTGTTTCTATATAATAGACTAATTAACATAATGAATGCCCTTAGAATATTTGTTTCCATAGGAATTCAAGTACGTGACTTGAATGTGAGGGCCTATGTTTATATGAAGCTTCATTCTTAAATGGTCCCTGGTCGAGGTATCATCCTAGAAATTAGGGCGAGGATGAGACCATAAGACTAGCATGTGCGTTGACTGATGACCGGTTCTCACAGGTCATGATATTGTGATATCAAGTCATCACATGGGTACTTGTTAGGAACAAGTTGTACTGGACAGACCCACCATGAGACTACTTTGTGGATTGTTATATGAACGTGTCACAAGTAGGTCTCATGTGACAATGGTGTTTGTGGTCCTTTGACCTGAAGTCACAACATTCATCAGGTGAGGAAGAGCGTACTTTGATACCATCTAAAGTCTTCTCTTGAGAAAGGTTGACGATAAGGGTGGTTATTGGGTATGTTACGAATCATTTGGATGTTTGTGTGTGAGCAGAAATGGGATTTGTCCTCCTTTATGACAGGAGTTACATCCATGGGCCCCTTGATGGAATGAGACTGAGAAATGCATGGCCATGCCTGGTTGAGTCAATATATGATATTGAGCTCACCAATTTCAGACAGTCCATTCTAGATGAGGAAACAAGGATTGAACGATCATGAGGGTGACACGGTCCATGCCTCTAGTTCTATCCGGATGTAATGGACAAAGGGAAGTGACAACACTGATACATTGGTCAAGAAAGGCTTATTGAGTTTTGAACTCTTATTGCTTGGGTAGCAATGATGTATTGCTAGATGCCGCTCATTGTTTGTGAGACTTTTGTTGATACTTTGTGATCAAGTGGGAGACTGTTGGAGTTTCTGAGGTGATCTGAAAGCAATCAATAGTTAGTCTTACTACCAACGCAATATGAGCATATAGGGTCGCACATAAAAGCGTTTGGAGAAGTTGGAGAAAGGATTGTGTTGGCCTTACTCATATTGGATATGAGTGGAGGACCAATCCTGTGACTACTTGAGAATGTCTCAACGGGAAATCGTTTAAAGGGTTTAAACGAATGGATTTATGCTAGACAAATTCGGCTAAAGGGTTTAACCGAACTGTGTCAAATTCGGCTAAAGGGTTTAACCGAATTATGTTGATTCGACTAATGAAATTCGGCGATATTGATTCGGCTAAAGTGTTTAGCCGAACTGTAACAATTCGACTAAAGGGTTTAGCCTAAATGTGTTAGTTCGACGAAAGGGTTTCGACGAAATCATATAACCGAATTTATATAGTCGAATCGGCTATGACATATAGTCGAATCGGCTATAGCATATAGACGAATTCGGCTATTGTATATAGTCGAATTCAGTTATACTGTTTAGTCGAATTGTCAAATTCAGCGAATGTATAAATCATGACAGAACAGTTCTGTTTTTCCTGGGTCTGCGGATAGCCTGTTTTATGCTATTTGGTATAAAAGGGCATACGGTTTTAGGTTTAATGGGTAGAACTCTTTTTGCGATTTGAGACGAGAACAGCCGCCCGGAAAGGTTCCGCAAGAGGGCTTCTCGTTCTTCCAGTCCGTTGAGTTCCGCCACCTACGGTCGTCGCCTCCCCTGTCTCGGACCTAGCAGTCTGTGGGGGACGTTGAGAGCTTCCTACTCCGACCCATTCCTTGTTCGACAAGGCTTTGTGGTTCTCTATCGTTCGTGTGGATCGATGTAGAGGAGTCGATACATTTCGGTTCTTGGAACTCAGATTTAGTCCACCGGATTTCTTCTTGGAGCACCTTGGTTGAGTATTGTCTCAATCCCGCGAAGGTATATTGCATTTTGTTGTCGCAATTTCTTGATTCATGGTTTTAGCATGATCCACATGTCTCTTTGGGTTGTTCTTGATATATTCCGCTGCGCACATATGATGTGTATACCTTTAAGGAAAACCCAACAGAATTATCGTGGCCACCTACATCCTAAGAAATCGGCAAACGTGCACCACTCGCGAGAGTGCGAATGATGGTGTGCGAGTGTAAGCTGACAGTTGATGCAAGCACACCACTTGCGAAAGCGAGTGGTGGTGAGCGAGTAGGTACATACAATTAACATGTATATATCGATTGACAAAAGCGGAAGCGTGCGAACGTGAAAGCAAGTAATAAGCCTACCAGAATGGGCATTCGCCTCGGCGGAGGGCTCGCAGGCAAGAATCTTGAGCTTACCGGAATGGGCATTCGCCTCGGAGAAGGGCTCGCAGGCAAGAACTTTGTTGGAACAAATGCAAAAGAAAAAAAAGTTTTGGTTAAGTCCCACGAAGAGGGGCGAGTACGTGGGTATTCGATCGATTCGCATGTGCGTGTGGGGTGCGTGCCAGAATGCGAATGCGTATGTGTGCGGGTATGCGTGCGTGAGTCAGCGAGTGCCTGAGCAAAGCGCAGGTGCGCGCATGGTGCGTGTCGTCGAGACGCGAGCACGTAAGTAAATGGTAGCGAGAAATAAAAGAAAGACTTGGAAAGTAATTTTTCATTTCATTACAAAAAATTGTTTGCATCGGGGGAGGGGGGGGGGGGGGGGGGGGGTGGGGGCGAGTGTCGAACTTACAAAGAAAATTCAAAAGGAAAAATTTATATCTTAAGGCTCGCTCCCAGACATCTCGCCTTCGTCATCCGCGATGGGAGGGGTCATCTCGAATAGCTCCTGGACGACCTCCTCGACGGTGAGCTCCTCCGCGTCGGCTGAGAGAAGTCCGAACCCCTTCAGGGTGTCGAAGATGTGCCTCTCCGCCAGGATCGTGGTGTCTCACATCGATTCCTCCTCCGCGCGCTTCAGGTTCCTCGAGGTTCGGGGAGAGCGAGGAGCAGGTGGAAGGGCGGCCCGGATGAGCTCCTGGTTGTGGGCTTTCAGCATAGCGACCTCCTTCTCCAGCTTCGTCTTGCGAGCGAGGAGCTGGTCGGCGGTCTCAGGGTCCTGCGAAAGGCAAGTGGGTTATAAAGGAACATGGCGAAAGGTAACAAGCGAGTTCTCGGTAGACTTACCATCCCGCCCTTGAGTCTCTCAGGAAGGCCATCGAAAACAACCTACTTTTCCTTTAGGTCGGAGAGCTCCTTCTTCATCTCTTGCAGCTCGTGCTTCAGATCCTCAGAGGTCCTCTCCGTCGTTAGGCAGCGGAGACCTGCCTTATGAGCGAGCTCCAGCACGCGAAGCTGAGCTCGCGCGCACTCATAGGCGAGCGCTCGGGAGGAAAGGGTGTGGAATTCTGCAGCATCCTCCCGCCCATAGAGGCTGAAGGACACGGCGAAGGCCTCTCCACCAATGACCTCCCGCTCCACTCAGGAGGGATTGAGGGTGGAAATCGAGACCCAGTTGGAATCTGAGTCCCACTCCAACACGGGCTCGTCGGCCGCATCCTAATGCTTGGTGCCAAGGCAGAAGTTGTGGTGGCCCGCCGGCGCGGGTGCGGACGGCACACGGGCAGTCTCCCCGGGGGCCTCCCCGACTCCCTGGTCGGTGAGAGAGTCCACTGGGAGCTCGGCCCCAGACGAACTTTCAACAAGCCCCTTCCCTTTGGCGAGGGTTGAAGGTTGTTTCTTCTTCTTTGGCGCCGGAGGGTTAAGGGATGACCCGCTGCTCGCGGGTGCGGGCCGCTTCTTGGAGGCGGAGGAAGTGCTGGGGGCCTCACGGCAAGCGTCGGTGGTGGCGAAAGCGAGCCTCATGCCTGGGGTGATGGTCGCGGTCTTCGCGAAAGGGGGGTGGAACGGAAGGTCTCGCTCCTCTGCGAATGATAAAAAAGCGAGTTAGGAAAGATGGATAAGGTGTTCAGGCGAGACAGAAAGAGATCGTGATCCAAACCTGCTCTGGGCGGTATGGGGAGTAGCGAGTCCACATTCCTTTGGAGGTAGCTGGCCTCGAAGGTGGTGGACATGTATTTGAATAGGTCGGCCTCATGGCCGCCGAGCTTGGGGGGACGATAGGTAGACTCATCCCGCTGGACGGGCGAGAAAAGGATGCTGCCGAAGGGCCCCTTGACGAACACGACCTTTTGCGCCCACTAGTGGCTTTTGTTCACTGTCTCATGAACTTTGGCGTGCTGGCTCGAAAAGAAGGTCGTTCCATCCTTGCTCGCGCGAAAGGAGAACATCTTGCGGAAGACCGGCAAGCTAAACTCAATGCGCTCTTCGTGCAGGTAGCATGCGAACCCCACCATCACCGCGATGGAGTTTGGGGTCATCTAGCCAGAGATGACGTCGTAGTATTTCAGCAGCTGGAGGATTTGCAGGAAGCAATCAGAAAGAAATCCTGAGCTAATGCGAGAAAGGAATGCGAGGGGGAGGGTAGCGAGCACATACCTGGCTGATCTCCGGCCACAAGGGAAGCCGCAGGCCCACGTCAAAGTGGGCCTTGGATATGGCGAGCTCATCCGTGTGAAGGTCATTGATGGACTCGGTCTTCGTCGGATGGCGGGCAGAAAACGCCGGCGAGATATAGTTGGCCACCACCGAATAGTACTCGCTCTCGGTGAGCGAGCACGTAAAGAAGGAGTGGTCGCATAAAATGAACGCGCCCTTAGCCCGACCTTCCGTGTCGCCGTCACCACCCATGGCTGTTAAGTCAGAAGCGAATGCGAGAACGAGAAGGCAAGAATTCACGAGAAAGAAAGAGAGGTCGAGAGAGTTAAATGCGGTGGTTGACAATTGATGGTCGACTAATTTATAAGAAAATCAAGGAGGCGGGGAGGAATCGAGGCGTCAGAAGTGCGGATAGCCAAATCCCGCCGTGACGCGCCTCGGTACTTGATCCCGCCCACCCCCAGAGAACTCACCGCGATGTGGCAGGGACAAATCGCTGTCAGGTGAAGCGAGTCCCAGGCAAACCGCGAGAGGGGGCGTTGAATAAAAAGGATTAGCGAATACAAATAAAAAGCAACAATATAGAGCGAGTAATAATGAAAGAAACCTCGCGATTATTCGGGAGGCATCAAAGTGATATCATTGTTTACCAGTTGCCGCAAAAAATAAAAGTAATAATGAACAAGAGGTTATTTTGCGAGTTCGCCAGGCGAGTGCGAGGGAGATCAATAGCGGATCCACCTCCATCGACCTCATCCTCGCACCCTCGAGCTCGGCGGTATGCGCGGGTAGTGATACGCGCAGACTGCACGGAGCTCGCGCAGCAGCAGCCGGACTTGGTCCTCCGCCCGCGTGAGGTGCAACCCGGGAGAGGTGGCCTCGTGGAAGGCATCAGTTTGCATCTCGGCGAGAACTCGGGCTAACTCATCCTCGATCGCGGCGAACCGCTCCTCGCAGGCCGCTCTGTCCTCGCGCGCTCGGTTCCTCAGATCTTGCAGCATATACCCTTGCTTATCGAGCACATCAGCGACTCGCCGCTTCATCGCCTCAGGGTCCCGAGGGTCGCCGAGGAATTCAACGATCTCACCCGGCGAAGGCACGGGCGACATCTCCTCCTCTCCAAGCTCCAGCTCGGTGGAGGACTCCGGGACACCTGCGAGAAAAGATTTAGCAAGCAGTGCGAGTGGTATTTTGTGGATTTGTAACTAACCGACCTGACAGGGCCGCGACCGCTTTACCGGGTCGCTGGCGGGAGGAGCTCGGTTGCCCCTGGAAGGGCTCTGAATACTGTATCGTGACAGATTTCCCCAGGCCAGGAACGCGGGGTAGGTTGCTTGTGACCCAGATGTCGGCAGGAGGCGAGCTGTCGGGGCTTTGGTGGCCCAGAAGGTTAAACCCGGGTACAAGGACTGTCTTATCCGGTGGGGGCTGCGAGCCCGACGGAAGTAGCGAATCCGACAGGGCGGAGAATCTGGAGGAGGCGGCGAACCCAGCGGGGTGGCGCGCCTCCCAGGAGTCGCGAGGAGATTCTCTATGAAGAATGAAAAAGCTCAGTAGGAGAATTCGCAAAAAAGACAATGTCGGAATCTTACCCTGTCGCGGCGAAGGCGACAGGTCGAGAACCTCCATGTGGGCGGTCGAAGAATTGTTTCCCCCGGGGGAAGGAAGGCGAGTACCTTCCAGGGTCTCGCTCGCCTGAACTCCTGCTAGAGATGCGCTCTGAAGATTAAAAGGTTAGCACAGAAATGGGGGAGAAAAGACATGCGAATCTGAGTACCTGTCCGACGAGTGCGGGATCATCCAGCATGTCTCAGAGGGAGGACTGCGTCGTCCCAAAGCGTCGCTGCACCACTTGCGCCCTCTTCAGAACAGGGGGAGGAGGGGCCTGCCGGGCGCCCCAGGGGGCGAGCTATTTGGTGACAGATTGCCCCCTCGCGCGGGACGCTGCCAAGCGGGCTTGGGCTTCTTCCGAGAGGGGCATCTTCAGCAATTGCAGTTGCGAGTAATGAAGAAAAAAGAAGGAAGGAAAGGGTCCCTCGTCGCCCAGAGATGTTGGTATTTATAACACTGGGGGTGGGACCCACCAAAGATTCGTGCCAGCTCATCCTCGTCCGGCGAACACGAAGGGTTGGATGTTTCTTCACGAGCTTAGCATAATCTCGCGAAGAGCGGGGATTATTTACAACCAAGTGTTCACGGACTCGCGAAGGAGTTAATCACAGGTAATTCATTGAGTGCTCGCGGCGAGTACCTTGCCAAGGTTGGGCGAGGCGAGCCAGGGATCTCGCTCGCGAGTAGCGAGCGGCGACAACATGAGTGTTTTGAAGACCGCTCTGGGGTGCATTTAGCCAGGGCGAGTCAGATGAGGTCTCGCAGCGTTAGTCTGGCGTGGCGAGTGGAGGTTCACCCTCACTTGCAAGAGGAGCTCTCGCGAGCCTAGCTCGCAAAGAGGCTAGCGAGTGGCGCCTTCATGGGCCACTCGCCCAGCAGGGGATGCAAGTGAATTTACCTTGATACTCCTGGTGGGCTGCCAATAGACCTCCAGAACAGCGGAGTTTGGCTGTTAGCAGATCAGTTTGAGGTTGCGTATAGCAAAACCAAAAGGCAGAATCCCGCTATTAGCAGACCATTTCAAAAAGGCTATAAATAGACCCTTTGGGGCACCTTGGGAGAACATTCTAGATCTTTGCTTCTCCTCAAGGTCTCTTTGGTTAGCTCCCTTAGCTCTCCAAGGTGTGCGACTACAGTCTTGGCTTAGGAGGGGAAGTGCTCAAAAGATCTTCCGGGTGTGTGGTGGGACCTCCACACTGTTGACAAGGGTCGTGTCTTTCGTTCTAAGTCTTCGGCCAGATTCCTTTGTGGGATCAGTAAGTGCTTGATGTCCCCCTTTATAGGGGCCCGAACTCCTCGTTGGGCCGAATACCGGTTCCAACATATATTATCGTATTAAAGTTAATAATAATGATGTATAATACTATAACTATAATATATTTATAAATTAAGTTAATAAAAATCTGTATTTTAATGTATTAAGTTTTTTTATATAATTAAAGTTAATATGTATTAATTAAAAAAAATCTGTGAAAATATATATTATAAATATATAAAAAATCTGTATTTTACAGAAGTGGGCGCTTGGCTCAGTGGATGTGGTCTGGTTAACTTCGGCATTGGCGTGGGATCAAAATCAGGCCAGTGCATTTTTGCCTGGATTTAATCTGCTACCCGCTGAGACCCGCACCCACTGAGACCCACAACCGCTGAGACCCGCACCCGCTAAGAAGGATTCACTGAGACGAGTCTACCCGCTGAGACCCGCTACCCGCTGAGAAGGCTACCCGCTGAGAAGTCTACCCGCTGAGACCCTTTATCCGCTAAGAGCCGCTACCCGCTGAGACGAGTCTACCCACTGAGACCTGTTATCCGCTGAGACCTGCTACCCGCTGAGACCCGCTACCCGCTCAACCCGCCAGCTCGCATGCCAGCTCACCTTCCAGCAGCCCGCCAGTTGTCCCGCACCCTACCCGCTATCTGCACCCCAACCTTCCAGCAGCTTCCAGTCAACCCGCCGGCTCACTCCAGTCAACATGCCAGCTCAGCTCAGTCAACCTGCCATTCCACCCTCTAAACAACTATTTGCACCCTAAATTCTGCCTATAATTAAAGGGGGGTTTCTTGTTTTGAGGTTTCATCTTTTAGAACCTAAGTAAGTGTTTATTGAGTTTTTTTTAGTGTATGTGAGAGTTTTGTATGAGTGTTTGTGAGAGTTTGTTTTATGTATTTTCAAGCCCTAGTTTGGGCTCTTTTTATCCCCCAAGTTTAGACTTTCTGAAAAAGTTGTAATTTTTCTTTTCAATCAATATATTGTGTTCTTCTTTTTCATTTTTTTATGTTGTGAGTGTATGAGTATAATTGTTTTGTTTTTATTTTAGCTTTTTCATTATCGTAGAGTGTGTGCTTGTAGGAGATAGATTTTCTGTTTTCTTTAAATACAGTCATTAAATTATCGTAGAGTGCGTGCGTGTATGAGATAAATTTTCTGCTTTCTTTAAATTCAGTCATTTATTATCAATATATTGTGTGAGTTTTTAATTTAATGTGTTCTTTTACTTTTTTTATATAATTGTTCTTCTTTATTTTTGCTAAACGCACACAATCGCTTAATTATTATCTCCATCACTCTTTTAAATTTGCAAAATTAATCAAACCCTCTTTTCGATAAAATAATAGCGCGTTCCTAAAAAGTAGAAATAATCAACACGATCCGAAAAAATACGACATCGATATTTTCTAAAAATATTATATACTATACGCGATAAGGTATATACTTGCATTTATCGAAAGATTAGTTTAGATAAAATAATACAAAAACTCTGCAAAAGCCTTTTTTTATAAAAAATAATAAAGGAATTTCGGCTCCGTCGTCGGGGTGCTTCTCTCGATATTTCGAAAGAAGGAAAGAGCAGTACTTCTTTCCTTCGATAGGATAATGGTTGGTTCATCGAAGTAGGATTACTCGTCAGACCCCTCGAAAATGCCTGCCCAAATCTAATCGCACACAGGCTCTCTGCAAAAAGAACTCTAAAATCTAAAAATTATCTCATCAGAAAACTTGTTGGAAAAAATGGAAGTTGGCGGCTGCTTGGGTGTTGGTGGTTGTCGGCCATGGATCTGTTTAGAGAAGGTGCAGCTTGGTTGTTTGGATCTTAGTCTAAAGGAGATCTGGAGGTGGAGAGTAACTCGGGTTTACTCGGAAAGATCTCGCCGAAGAAAGAGGGGCGAGCTCGACTTCTTCTTGGAGATGAGCGGTCGTCGGAGATTGGAAAGGAGCAGGCTGGTTTGAAGCTCAGAGAAACTCATCGGATCTAGAGAAGAATGGGCTTGGTCGGAATAACTAGCCGGAAAACACCCTAGAGGAGTAGCTCGCCGGAAATCAACTCACCGGAGTAGCTTCACTGCCGGAGATGGAGAAGGAGTCCAGCCTTGCAGTAAGGAGGTGCGTTGGAGTGATTTTTGTCGTGAGAAAATGGGAGCTCAAGGAGGGGGAGGAGAAGCTCGACTTTAGGAGTTGACAACAGTTGAAGAGAGAAGTGGAGAAGAGAGGTAGAGAAAATTGTATTTTTCCTTGAATGAATAACATTGTACATCAAATGGTGTTTATATAGGAAACATTGAGAGAGAGAGAGAATATTATTCTGTAATAAATGTAATAAATGAATGAATATGTGTGCTTCTTCTTGGACAATTGAGATGCGTTCAAATTGGATGGCTGAGGTTGTAATATGGGTGCTTCAAGTAAATGGTTAAGATGGCGATCCATGTGCTCGTATTCTATGGCTGAGATGATAATCTTTGGTCTTGGTTAATACACCCCCTCTAGTTGGAGAGTCTAGACATCGAATCTTCAACTTGTCGTGAAGAAATTGGAAACGTGTCGTCGGTAGTGGCTTCGTGAAGGTGTTAGCAATTTGATCTTACAACAAGTTTCTTTACAGCAACACGTTCTCGAACAAAGTGAAAATCAATTTCAACATGTTTGGTGCGGACATGAAATAATGGATTTGCTGAGAGATATGTAGCGCCAATATTATCACACCAAAGAAGGGGTGGTCCATGTAATTGTACCCATAATTCATGAAATAAAGATTCAACCCATATAAGCTCGGTAGAGGCATCATCAAGAGCTTTATACTCAGATTCGATGGATGATCGAGTCACTGTTCATTGTTTCCTAGAGGTCCAAGAGATGAGGTTTGGGCCAAGAAAACAGCAAAGCCACTGGTAAAGCGACGATCATCAGTATTTCCTGCCCAGTCTGCATCAGAAAATGCTTGAAGGGAGCGAGAGGTAGAACGTTCAAAGAGGAGCCCATGTGTAGTGGTGCCTTTGAGATACTGCAAAATGCATTTGACCATAATCCAATGATCCTCGGTTGGTGAGTGCATATATTGACATGCATGATTCACAACAAAGGAAACATCTGGACGAGTTAAGGTAATATATTGTAAGGCGCCCACAATAGAACGATATTGGGTTGGATCATATAGGAGTGCACCCCTTGAATCGAGTGGCTTATTGGTGCTTGGAGCCATTGGTGTTTGAACACGAAGACAGTCAGACATGCCAGCATGATGTAGTAAATCTCGAATATAGCGAGATTGTGATAGGAGTAATCCTTTAGGATGTTTGATGGCCTCAATTCCAAGAAAGAAGTACAGATGTCCCAAATCTTTGACGGAGAATTCGTGAGATAAATCCTTTAAAAATTGATTTATATGTGTAGGGTCATTCCCTATAAGCAGGATGTCATCCACATAAATCAAAATATAAGTAGTTAGGAGGTCCCGACGGAGGATAAATAGAGAGGGATCATTCTTGGAGGCAGTGAATCCCATTTGTAGAAGAAAAACAGACAAGCGATCAAACCAAGCTCGAGGGGCATGTTGTAATCTGCATAAGGAGCGATGTAGTCGACATACATGAGTCGGGAATGTAGATTCCTCAAACCCAAGAGGTTGAGACATATATACTTCTTCGGTTAATGATCCATGAAGAAAGGCATTTTGGACATCAAGTTGTCGGATAGGCCACCCTTGCGAGACTGCAATAGAAATCATGCTTCGAATTGTAGTTAGCCTGGTTTAACTACAGGACTGAATGTTTCTGTGTAAGCAAGACCGGGTCATTGGTGGAACTTTTTGTCAACAAGTCGTGCCTTATAACGCTCAATGGAGCCATCAGCTCTGCGCTTAACACGATATACCAATTTGCAGTCGACTAAATTTTTATTGGAGGGGAGGGGGACTAAAGACCATGTCCTATTTTGAACTAAGGCATTGAACTCATTGCGCATGGCAATCCTCCACTCAGAGTGTTTATTGGCCTGGGTAAAACAGGTTGATTCAATAGTAATATCACTGAGAGATGAGGATGGTATTTGTTCAGTTTAGGCATTTATAGGATGTGGATTGGTAGAGTTATAGATGTCTTGAAGAGCTTGTGTACGACGTGGTGGTGTAGTACTTGATGTAACAACCCGGCCCAACCACCACACCAGAGGCCCGCTCCACCAAAGTGGCCAAGGCCTAGGCCGAAGCCCACCTCTGGCTAGCTGGCTGCCGCGGTTGGACAAGGACTGCAGTCCGGTCAAATCCCAACCCCTCACTGAGCCTGTTTCTCAGCTACAGTAGATTGTTGATGGCTGAGATACAGGCTCAGTGAGGGGTTGGGGTTTGACCGGACTGCAGTCCTTGTCCAACCGCGCAGCCAGCCAGCCAGAGGTGGGCTTCGGCCTGGGCCTTGGCCACTTTGGTGGAGCGGGCCTCTAGTGTGGTGGTTGGGCCGGGTTGTTACACTTGATGATGGAGAAGTTATCATAAGGTTTGGTGAGAGAGGTGCGTTGGGTGTATGCTCAGGAGAAGATGGAGGATTATCTGGAGGGGATGGGAATGTTATTGATTGTGGTGGTTGGATAGAAATTGCGGCCCAGGGGGAAGGATGTGTTTTGGTTAAAGAATCAGAAGTTGGAGTTAAAGGTTGATAAAAGGTAGTAAAAAGGAATGAAGTTTCATCAAACCGTACATGTCGTGCTATATAAAGTTGGTTATTTTGAAGGTCTAAGCAACGATATGAAGAGTGAGAAGGACTGTATCCCAAAAAGACACATGGTGTGGATCAGAAATCCATCTTATGATGATTGTAAGGTCGTAAGAGAGGAAAACACAAGCACCCAAAGATTCGGAGGAGATTATAATTAGGGGTTTTATCGTGGACTAGTTGAAATGGAGAGGGGTTGAATGAAAATGATGAGGGCATGCGATTTATAAGAAAAACTGCAGTTTCAAAGGCAAAGTGCCAGTATTTTTGAGGAATAGATCCCTCGGTGCGAAGGGAGAGGCATGTTTTTGTAATGTGTCGATGGCGACATTCTATGGCACATTATGTAAGACCCCCCCTCTCCAAACTGAACCTGGTTCAGGGGGGGGGGGGATCTTACTGCCCAAGGATGACCACTTAGCGCTTTCCAGGTGGCAACGTTCCACCCTTTTTAAGCACCGAGCGGTCTCCTTGTCAGGCACGAGAATCATAACATCACATCAGAACGCATAGCGGAAGTGATCGAAAGACATAAAAATAGGCATGCTGATTATATTACATATTTAAATATGGTCGGGGCCTATCGTTTTACAAAACATTGCCTCGAGGGCTACATAGTCTAAACAAAAGGGATCCCTAGGCTAGTCCTTATAATCTAGGACTCACGTCGCGGAAGATAGGGGGCGAGGCTGGGGTAATCGAACGGGCCATCTCCAAGGCTGCCATATCATCCTGTGGTGCAGGGGCTCCTCGCTATCCCATCTCCTGTGATTGGTTATAAGAAATAACCGTTAGTCACAGAGCTAAGTAGAAAATACATCCCCTCCCCGGATCCATATCCAGGGGGCGGCTAAAGGACAGAAATAAAACAGCCGAAGCAAGGAAGAGAGTTAGCAGCAGGTAAACATATATATATATCTACATATGTATATAGATAGGGCCTTCCGCCCTAATATCCGTAATCGCGCCGTGTGGTAAATACGCAACACTATTTCGCGCACACCCACACCCAGGTATTCAAACCTGCACGCACACAAAAAGACCCTGTGTCGACACAGTTTAGACCGCTTTATTTCAAGCAGGGGAGCTAACCCAACGGGCCTCACCGATGTGGCCGTCGGTGACAGTGGCCAGTCTTGCCACTCCTGAATGTAGTCGTACCGTATCACTCAGGCCCTCCTGTACAACTTGGTGTACCAACTGGATGTGAGCGACATCCGGCGAACCGATTTGTAGGCCGACCAGCGGAGGCAAAATTGCAGGTTTTGAGTGGTGATAACCCGCTGTGCACATCTCCCTGTCGCCATGAGTCGTCAACCCACCCGCACCGGTACGAACGGTCTGCGAGCGTGACCAACCCGCCACTTCCAAACAATCTTCACTCGCTTAATAATAAAACAAGCGCTTAAAGTACATGGCAGATTAGTCTACCCGTCCCACAACCTCTGACCGGGAGTCTTAGCGGTATGAGGGCTCCTTGCTTGGGGCTAACCTGGGAGGAGGGACTCGACTCCGGGTTCTCCCCAACTAAGGCCTCGCAGAAGGGAGGATAAGCACCGCATTATAGCCACGACAGCGCTGCATTTAGTAAGTAAATTAGGCCGGAAGCAGGGGCCATAACACTAAGCAGAGAAGTAGGCCGAAAGCAGAGGCCATAATATGCAGGAAATTAGGCCGAAAGCAGAGGCCATAATGTGCAGAAAACTAGGCCGAAAGCAGAGGCCATAATATGCAGAAAATTAGGCCGAAAGCAGAGGCCATAATATGCAGGAAATTAGGCCGAAAGCAGAGGCCATGTTAAGTAGGAAAGTAGGCCGAAAGCAGAGGCCATAATATACAGAAAATTAGGCCGAAAGCAGAGGCCATAATGACAGGACCAGTGCGAGACTGGATTTAAATGAAAGTACAGAATGTAAATGCGGGGGACCAGTGCGAGACTGGATTTAAAGGAAAGTACTGAAGGTAAATGCGGGGGACCAGTGCGAGACTGGATTTAAAAGAAAGTACTGAATGTAAATTCGGGGGACCAGTGCGAGACTGGATTTAAACGAAAGAACATAAAGCAGTAAGCATATAAAAAGGGTTAGTAGTCCAATCACTCCATTAAAGGAGGCTTCATTCGTCGACTCCGTTCGTAGGAGGAGATTCTGCTTTTATTCTTTTGTCGCGAGTTCGCCCCTTTATTATTGCCCGGCGGTATCGAGTTTCAGCGCCGCGCCGCGATTTCATTCCGATTTTGCGTTGATATTCCAAAGTTAGTCGATTCTTTGGATCGATACGCGTAATCTTTATTAAGCGTTTAAAAAATATGCGTCGAGGGGACGCCGATTCATTTTGATGAATTTCGCACTTTTTCGGGCGTTTATTTTCACTTGTAAAAGCTTTTGGAGGACCAAAATAAGAGGTCACACCTCCCAAGTTTAATAGTAGTTGTGAAATACCTTTAATTAGAGCCCTTAATTTTTGGTGATTTTTGCGAACTTATTTGAGCGTTTATTTTCTCAAAATAAACTTTATAAAGGGTTTTAAAAATATTAAATCTTTTCCTAAAATTCCCCAAAAATTACTGGAGGTGCCCCTTGGAGTGGGGCACATTTTCCATGTAGAAAGTTTCTCCTGAAAATGCGCCAATTGCCCCAGAAAATTAAAGTGGGGGAAGGGCTGTTTTGGGGTGCTAATAGAGAAAGGGAGGAGGCGCAGGGGTCTTGCACCCTGCGCCTTCCCGCGGCCCCCGCAGCGGATCCGCTGCGGGGGGGGGGGGGGGGGGGGGGGGGGATGGCGGGAGTTAAGGTAGCGGGAGCCGCACAATTTCCTGGGAGGAAATCGTGCGGCTCCCGATTTAGTCCTCGGGAGGCGGCCGCTGCCGCCGCCGGGAAGCGGCCGGCTGGGGCTGGCGCCGCCCCCGGTCGGCGCGCCGGGGGCCGGCGACTCCCCCGGTGGTGGTCCGGCGGCCTGGCGCCGCCGGCCACCGCCGAAATTAGAGCAGAAAGGAGGGGCGGGAGCCGGAGACCTGCATGCCCCATGCATGCCGCCGCGCCGCCGCCCCCGTGGGGAGAGGGGCTGGTGCCGCCCCCAGTCGGTGTGCCGGGGGTTGGCAACCACTCCGGTGGTTGTCCGGCGGCCTGACGCCGCCGGAACCCACCAGAAGTTAGGGCAGGAGGCGGCGGGGAGGCGCAGCACAGCTTGCATGGGCCATGCAAGTTGGCTGCGCCGCCGCCTCCTCGGGGAGGGCCCTCCCTGCCACCCCGGGTTGGGGCGCCGGGGAGAGGGAAGACCTCCGGCGGTGGTCCGGAGGCCTGGCGCCGCCGGCCGCCGCCGGGGTTGGCGGGGTTTCCCCTACAGGAAAAGAGAAGGGGGAGGAGGACTCGGGCGCCGCCGGGGCTGCGTCCTCCGGCGGCCCGGCCGCGTCCCCTTCGTCGGCGCCTAGGTCCCCGAGTGGGGACCTGCTCCCCCAGCACCACCACCGGCGCTGGGGGTTTGGCTTCCACGGCCAGCGCCGCCACCTGAGCAAGCTCGGGGTGGCGCTGGTGGCGCTTCGGCGACGGGGAGGGGGCGGCTTGCCTCCAGGAGATAAGAAGGAGGAGGGGAGGTGGTTCTACCTGAGGAGGAGGTGGGCCTCGAGAGCTTGACGGGCGGTGGCCGGCCATGAAGAAGGAGGAGGTGGCGGCGGCTTGGTTGGGTAGGGTTCCGGCGAGGAGGTGGCTGGGCTGGCTCCGGCAGGGTGGGAGGAGGAGGAGGTGGGGGCTGAGGGGTGCGTGGGCTTGAGAGGAGGGCTGGCCCCTCCTTTTATAGGAAGGGGGAGGTCTCCCCCCCTCTCCTCCTTTTCCCCCATGTGGGGATAAGGGAGGGGAAGATATTTTCTCCCCCTCCCCTCCCTTCTCTCTCTCCTACCCACTTTGCCCCGAATAGGGGCTGCCTATTCATGGGCAGCACCTTTTCTTGGGGGGGGGGGCTTTCTCTCTCCTCCCCCCCTTTTCTTTTCATTTCCCAATAAATTTCAAGATGGGGGGGGGGGGGGGGGGGGTTGACCGAGGTTAACCTAGGACGGGGTCTTCCATGATCCAGGGGTCCATTATGATTCGCCGGGGCTGATGCCGGGTTCGTGCGCTTTATATTTCGTGCGTTGCACTGAGGTGGTCTGCATAGCCCTAAAATGGCATACTCTCCATACGACCTTGAATCGAAGTGCAACGAATTCCGTTGCGCTCGTATTGTTCATACGAGCCTAACGAAACTGACGGAAGTCAATTCGGGGTTCGTACGGTCACTATTCATAATAATGAGGTAGTGGCGCGCTACGATACCCGAAATGGTCATTTTCTCCAAACGACCTCGGATTGAAGTGCAACGAATTCCGTTGCGCTCGTATTGTTCATACGAGTCTAACGGAACTGACGGAAGTCAATTCGGGGTTCGTACGGTCACTATTCATAATAATGAGGTAGTGGCGCGCTACGATACCCGAAATGGTCGTTTTCTCCAAACGACCTCGGATTGAAGTGCAACGAATTCCGTTGCGCTTGTATTGTTCATACGAGTCTAACGGAACTGACGGAAGTCAATTCGGGGTTCGTACGGTCACTATTCATAATAATGAGGTAGTGGCGCGCTACGATACCCGAAATGGTCGTTTTCTCCAAACGACCTCGGATTGAAGTGCAACGAATTCCATTGCGCTTGTATTGTTCATACGAGTCTAACGGAACTGACGGAAGTCAATTCGGGGTTCGTACGGTCACTATTCATAATAATGAGGTAGTGGCGCGCTACGATACCCGAAATGGTCGTTTTCTCCAAACGACCTCGGATTGAAGTGCAACGAATTCCGTTGCGCTTGTATTGTTCATACGAGTCTAACGGAACTGACGGAAGTCAATTCGGGGTTCATCTGGTCACTATACCCCAATGACTTAGTTGCGGCGCGCAACATTACTTAAAATGGTAGTTTTCTACTGCTCGGGCCTACTTTTATTGGGCTCACTAGGGTCTAGTGGCCCAATACAAGTCGGGATGTTACAATCCAATAAAAATAAAGAGATTTTCGTCCCCGAAAATTGGCTAAAGTAGGGGTTTAAAGGATATACCTGGGGGAAGAGTGCCGGGTATTTTTCTCGAACGAGCGTCTCTGGTTGCCAAGTAAACTCTTCGCGTCCACAGTTTGACCACAAGATCTTGACCATCATGATGGTTTTGTTTCGCAGTTCTTTGATCTTGGAGTCCACTATCTTTACTGGTTCGAGTTGGACGAATCGGTCGGATTGTACTGATGTTGGTGGTGTGGGTAGATGCTGCTCCGGTTGGCGTAGAACACGTCTTAGCGAGGAGACATGAAATACGTCGTGAAGGTTTCCCAGTTGAGCTGGCAGAGCTAACCTATAAGCCACCGGGCCAACTCTTTCGATGATTTGATATGGGCCTAAATAGCGGGGGTCCAGCTTTTTCTGCTTCTTTATTCGGGATATCCCGTGCATCGGCTTAATTTTCAAGAAAGCCATATCTCCCACGTTGAATTCCACCATCTGATGACGTGCATCATAATATTTGTCCTGACGACTCTGTGCCTCCAGCATAGGTTCTTGAATCAACCTTATGGCTGCCGTGGTATCATCGATATAGGTGACTCCCAAAGCTTCGGGGTCCTCGTCTTGTGCCCATGATAGTGGTGTTCGACAACGTCTTCCGTAAAGGGCTTCGTAAGGTGCCATTTTGATGCTCGCCTGGAAGCTGTTATTGTATGAGAACTTTACTAAGGGCAGTAACTGCTCCCAAGGCTCGTTGTGTTCCACTATGCATAATCAGAGGAGGTCTTCCATCGTCCGGTTCGTCCTTTTCGTCTGCCCGTCGGTCTGGGGATGGAAGGCGGTACTAAAAGCTAATCTGGTTCCCAGATAAGCCTGCACTCGCCTCCATTCTTTTGACGTGAAGCGTCCATCACGGTCAGACACGATCGACTTGGGTACCCTGTGAAATCGGACCACTTGCTCTATAAATAGCCGGGCTAATATGTCGACACCGTCGCCTTGTCTGTTCGGGATAAAACGAGCCACTTTGGTGAGGCGATCTACTACGACCCATATTGAGTCGTTCCCTGCACGAGATCGGGGTAAGCCATGAACGAAGTCCATGGAGATATCCTCGAATTTCCATTCTGGTATTGGCAGGGGTTATAGCAAACCTCCTGGGCTACGACATTCTGCTTTGACCATTTGGCAGGTCTGGCAGTGCGCTACATATTCGGTGACGTCCCTCTTCATTCCTGGCCAGTATAGTGTCCTTCGCAGGTCCGTGTACATCTTCACTACCCCCGGGTGTATGGAGTACCTCGTTTGGTGTGCTTCACCGAGGATCTCTTCCCGGATTCCCTCTGCAGGGGGAATGAATATGCAGTGTCTGTACTGCAGGATGCCATCATACAAGTTGTAGTCTTCTTGCGCACCGTGTTGCAAGGCTTGAATGATCGGGGCTGCTTCGATATCGATCTTCTGGGCTTCTCGTATTCTATCCCTGATGTCACACTGTATCTCCATCCAATAGAGGTGGGCCTGATACTCCATCGGGTTCCTGCGGGTAACGAGGATGATATCCAAGTCTGCCAAGGACTTGATTAACTCCTCTGGTATCATCTCTAGCCAGTTGCTGGCCATCGAAGTTTGCCTACTTAAAGCATCTGCAACCTTATTGGCCTTGCCGGGATGATATTGGAGAGCGAAGTCGTAATCGCATAAAAATTCCAGCCACCGGTGCTGTCGAAGATTTAGCTCCTTCTGGGTGAAGATGTATTTGAGGCTTTTATGATCGGAGAAGATCTCGCATCGCACTCCGTAGAGGTAGTGCCTCCAAACTTTTAATGCGAAAACTACCGCACCCAGTTCTAGATCATGGGTGGCGTAGTTTAGTTCGTGAGGCTTCAATTGCCGGGAGGCGTATGCGATAACTTTGACGTGTTGCATTAGCACGGCTCCTAATCCCTTTAGCGATGCGTCGGCGTAGATCTGGAAGCCCTCTGTACCTGAGGGAAGTGTCAGAATTGGGGCTGATATCAGTCGGCTTTTTAGCTCCATGAACGCCGCTTCGCATTCCGGAGACCACTGAAATGTCACGTCCTTTTTGGTTAGGGCGGTAAGTGGTAACGCAATCTTGGAGAATCCCTCCACAAACTTTCGGTAGTAACCGGCGAGGCCCAGAAAACTTCTGATGTCTGCTGCTGACTTAAGCGGCGGCCAGTCTCGTACTGCTCGTACCTTAGCTTGGTCCACTGCTACTCCGTTCTTGTTAACTGTGTGTCCAAGGAAGCCGACTTCTTCCATCCAGAACTCACATTTGCTGAACTTTGCGAAGAGAGAGTGCTCCCTCAGCTTGAGTAGTACCATTTGGAGATGCCGAGAATGATCAGCTTTGCTCTTCGAGTAGATGAGTATGTCATCTATAAAGACTATTACGAAGTGATCTAGGAAGGGCTTAAATACCGTATTCATTAAAGCCATGAAGGCGGAGGGAGCATTGGTCAACCCAAACGGCATCACCATAAATTCGTAAAGTCCATAGCGGGAGCTGAAAGCGGTCTTGGGAATATCTTCTTCTCGTACTCTGAGTTGATAATAGCTGGATCTTAAATCCATCTTGGAAAAGACGGACGCGCCTTGTAATTGATCAAACAGTTCGTCTATTCGAGGCAGAGGATAAGTATTTCGGACCGTGAGCTTATTCAGTTCCCTGTAGTCCACACAGAGACGCAGGGATCCATCCTTCTTTTTAACGAACAACACTGGGGCTCCCCTGGGCGAGGTACTTGGGCGAACGAAACCGGCGTCAACTAGCTCTTGTAGTTGGATCTTTAACTCGGCAAGTTCTCTCGGGGCCATTCGGTACGGAGCTCGGGAATCGGGTCGGGCCCCATGTGTGAGTTCAATTTGGAAGTCCACTTCCCGTTGCGGGGGCAACCCGGGAAGGGATTCTGGAAAGATGTCCGGGAAATCCCGAATTATGGGTACTCTAGAGAGCACCTGTGTCTTGTCCTCCATCTCGAAGTATATTAGGTATACCTCGTCCTTCCGTCGGACTGCCTTCACTGTCTGTGCGGATGTTAAAATAATGCGAGTGACAGATGGTATACCTGCTAGTGTGATAATTTGCCCATTCGGATTCTGGAGGCAGATTTCTCGAGTCGAACAGTCAATTTGGGCGCTGTGCTCGGTCAGCCAATCCATCCCTAGAATGATGTCGAATCCGGTTATCGCCAAAACGGTCGCGTTGACTTCGAATTCCATTCCTCCTAGCATTGCTTGGAAGGAACACTTTTCTGTGGAGTCGTATTCGTATTGACATCCCGGATGATCGTATAGTATTTCCCTTGTCAGTGATGAAGTTCTGTGCGACGAATGAATGCGTGGCACCGGTATCGAATAGTGTTTTAGCGGGATGACCTTCTACCAAAAGTAGACCTGATAACATGTATATACTATGATCATAAGTTTTTACAGATAAACCGGGATAGGGATCATACATGTTATACAAACAAAAGATCACATCATATATATAACTATCACATCTCCCTATGATATCGTAACTACTAAAAGTAGATACCTATCACTACGTCTGGAGTAGGACCGTGCTGGAGATCTAAGGCGTATGGCTCGAGGGGTGCTGCTCTGCCCTGCCTGGCCTGGCCTCTCCTTCCTGCAGGCTGTCCTCTGCGCCCACCTCGTCCTCGTCCTCTCTCTGCGGCTCCCTGTACTGCTCCTAGGCCGGGCCTACCTACCGCCTGTGGGCAAAAGGCTCGTATGTGCCCGGGCTGTTGGCACAGGTAGCAGTTCCCTGCGAAGGGAACATCTCGTCGTGCGGCGGGGGCGGCCTGAGGTGCTGGGGCTGGTGGTGCTGGGGCTGGAGGTGCTGGTCGGGGCTGAGGACCTGGCCGGGGCTGAGGTGCCTGTCTATATGGCTGGTGACGCTGTCTCCTGGTCTGGTCCTGTCTGCGTGGGCCTACTCCTCTCTCTCGGCCCTGAGTCCGGGGAACACCCACGTGTCCCCTCCGCTGCTGGGCCACCATCCGCTGATGCATCTCTAGAGCAGTGGCATGTGAGGCAATCGTGTGGAAGGATGCCTGGGAAATCATGATCAGGGCCTGACGGAGATCGTCTCGTAATCCCCGGTAACGGGAGGATCGAAAGACTGCCCCATGTGGTCAGATCATGGTGGCTCTGATCCATTTGTAAGACCCCCCCCTCTCCAAACTGAACCTGGTTCAGGGAGGGGTGATCTTACTGCCCAAGGATGACCACTTAACGCTTTCCAGGTGGCAACGTTCCACCCTTTTTAAGCACCGAGCGGTCTCCTTGTCAGGCACGAGAATCATAACATCACATCAGAACGCATAGCGGAAGTGATCGAAAGACATAAAAACAGGCATGCTGATTATATTACATATTTAAATATGGCCGGGGCCTATCGTTTTACAAAACATTGCCTCGAGGGCTACATAGTCTAAACAAAAGGGAGCCCTAGGCTAGTCCTTATAATCTAGGACTCACGTCGCGGAAGATAGGGGCGAGGCTGGGGTAATCGAACGGGCATCTCCAAGGCTGGCATATCATCCTGTGGTGCGGGGGCTCCTCGCTATCCCATCTCCTGTGATTGGTTATAAGAAATAACCGTTAGTCACAGAGCTAAGTAGAAAATACATCCCCTCCCCGGATCCATATCCAGGGGGCGGCTAAAGGACAGAAATAAAATAGCTGAAGCAAGGAAGAGAGTTAGCATCAGGTAAATATATATATATCTACATATGTATATAGATAGGGCCTTCCGCCCTAATATCCGTAATCGCGCCGTGTGGTAAATACGCAACACTATTTCGCGCACACCCACACCCAGGTATTCAAACCTGTACGCACACAAAAAGACCCTGTGTCGACACAGTTTAGACCGCTTTATTTCAAGCAGGGGAGCTAACCCCGCGGGCCTCACCGATGTGGCCGTCGGTGACAGTGGCCAGTCTTGCCACTCCTGAATGTAGTCGTACCGTATCACTCAGGCCCTCCTGTACAACTTGGTGTACCAACTGGATGTGAGCGACATCCGGCGAACCAATTTGTAGGCCGACTAGCGGAGGCAAAATTGCATGTTCGGAGTGGTGATAACCCGCTGTGCACATCTCCCTGTCGCCATGAGTCGTCAACCCACCCGCACCGGTACGAACGGTCTGCGAGCGTGACCAACCCGCCACTTCCAAACAATCTTCACTCGCTTAATAATAAAACAAGCGCTTAAAGTACGTGGCAGATTACTCTACCCGTCCCACAACCTCTGACCGGGAGGCTTAGCGGTATGAGGGCTCCTTGCTTGGGGCTAGCCTGGGAGGAGGGATTCGACTCCGGGTTCTCCCCAACTAAGGCCTCGCAGAAGGGAGGATAAGCACCGCATTATAGCCACGACAGCGCTGCATTTAGTAAGTAAATTAGGCCGGAAGCAGGGGGCCATAACACTAAGCAGAGAAGTAGGCCGAAAGCAGAGGCCATAATATGCAGGAAATTAGGCAGAAAGCAGAGGCCATAATGTGCAGAAAACTAGGCCGAAAGCAGAGGCCATAATATGCAGAAAATTAGGCCGAAAGCAGAGGCCATAATATGCAGGAAATTAGGCCGAAAGCAGAGGCCATGTTAAGCAGGAAAGTAGGCCGAAAGCAGAGGCCATAATATACAGAAAATTAGGCCGAAAGCATAGGCCATATTGACAGGACCAGTGCGAGACTGGATTTAAATGAAAGTATAGAATGTAAATGCGGGGGACCAGTGCGAGACTGGATTTAAAGGAAAGTACTGAAGGTAAATGTGGGGGACCAGTGCGAGACTGGATTTAAAAGAAAGTACTGAATGTAAATGTGGGGGACCAGTGCTAGACTGGATTTAAACGAAAGTACAGAAAGCAGTAAGCATATAAAAAGGGTTAGTAGTCCAATCACTCCATAAGAGGAGGCTTCATTCGTCGACTCCGTTCGTAGGAGGAGATTCTGCTTTTATTCTTTTGTCGCGAGTTCGCCCCTTTATTATTGCCGCGACGGTATCGAGTTTCAGCGCCGCGCCGCGATTTCATTCCGATTTGCGTTGATATTCCAAATTTAGTCGATTCTTTGGATCGATACGCGTAATCTTTATTAAGCGTTTAAAAAATATGCGTCGAGGGGACGCCGATTCATTTTGATGAATTTCGCTCTTTTTCAGGCGTTTATTTTCGCTTGTAAAAGCTTTTGGACGACCAAAATAAGAGGTCACACCTCCCAAGTTTAATAGTAGTTGTGAAATACCTTTAATTAGAGCCCTTAATTTTTGGTGATTTTTGCGAACTTATTTGGGCGTTTATTTTCTCAAAATAAACTTTATAAAGGGTTTTAAAAATATTAAATCTTTTCCTAAAATCCCCCAAAAATTACTAGAGGTGCCGCTTGGAGTGGGGCACATTTTCCATGTAGAAAGATTCTCCTGAAAATGCCCCAATTGCCCTAGGAAATTAAAGTGGGGGAAGGGATATTTTGGGGTGCTAATAGAGAAAGGGAGGAGGCGCAGGGGTCTTGCACCCTGCGCCTTCCCGCGGCACCCGCAGCGGATCTGCGGCGGATCCGCTGCGGGGGGGGGGGGGGGGCACATATGCTGAGGCGGGGGGAAATGGCAGGAGTTAAGGTAGCGGGAGCCGCACAATTTCCTGGGAGGAAATCGTGCGGCTCCCGATTTAGTCCTCGGGAGGCGGCCGCTGCCACCGCCGGGCAGCGGCCGGCTGGGGCTGGCGCCGCCCCCGGTCGGCACGCCGGGGGCCGGCGACTACCCCGGGGGTGGTCCGGCGGCCTGGCGCCGCCGGCCACCGCCGGAATTAGAGCAGAAAGGAGGGGCGGGAGGCGGAGACCTGCATGCCCCATGCATGCCGCCGCGCCGCCGCCCCCGTGGGGAGAGGGGCTGGTGCCGCCCCCGGTCGGTGTGCCGGGGTTGGAAACCACTCCGGTGGTGGTCCGGCGGCCTGGCGCCGCCGGACCCCACCGGAAGTTAGGGCAGGAGGAGACGGGGAGGCGCGGCACAACTTGCATGGGCCATGCAAGTTGGCTGCGCCGCCGCCTCCTCGGGGAGGGCCCTCCCTGCCACCCGGGTCGGGGCGCCGGGGAGAGGGCAGACCTCCGGCGGGGGTCTGGCGGCCTGGCGCCGCCGGCCACCGCCGGGGTTGGCGGGGTTTCCCCTACAGGAAAAGGGAAGGGGGAGGAGGACTCGGGCGCCGCCGGGGCTGCGTCCTCCGGCGGCCCGGCCGCCTCCCCTTCGTCGGCGCCTAGGTCCCCGAGTGGGGACCTGCTCCCCCAGCGCCACCACCGGCGCTGGGGGTTTGGCTTCCATGGCCAGCGCCGCCACCTGAGCAAGCTCGGGGTGGCGCTGGTGGCGCTCCGGCGACGGGGAGGGGGCGGCTTGCCTCCAGAAGATAAAAAGGAGGAGGGGAGGTGGTTCTACCTGAGGAGGAGGTGGGCCTCGAGAGCTTGACGGGCGGTGGCCGGCCATGAAGAAGGAGGAGGTGGCGGCGGCTTGGTTGGGTAGGGTTCCGGCGAGGAGGTGGCTGGGCTGGCTCCGGCAGGGTGGGAGGAGGAGGAGGTGGGGGCTGAGGGGTGCGTGGGCTTGAGAGGAGGGCTGGCCCCTCCTTTTATAGGAAGGGGGAGGTCTCCCCCCTCTCCTCCTTTTCCCCCACATGGGGATAAGGGAGGGGAAGATATTTTCTCCCCCTCCCATCCCTTCTCTCTCTCCTGCCCACTTTGCCCCAAATAGGGGCTGCCTATTCATGGGCAGCCCCTTTTCTTGGGGGGGGGGGGCTTTCTCTCTCCTCCCCCCCTTTTCTTTTCATTTCCCAATAAATTTCAAGCCGGGGGGGGGGGGGGGGGGGGGGGGGTTGACCGAGGTTAACCTAGGACGGGGTCTTCCATGATCCAGGGGTCCATTATGATTCGCCGGGGCTGATGCCGGGTTCGTGCGCTTTATATTTCGTGCGTTGCACTGAGGTGGTCTTTATAGCCCTAAAATGGCATACTCTCCATACGACCTCGAATCGAAGTGCAATGAATTTCGTTGCGCTTGTATTGTTCATACGAGTCTAACGGAACTGACGGAAGTCAATTCGGGGTTCGTACGGTTACTATTCATAATAATGAGGTAGTGGCACGCTACGATACCCGAAATGGTCGTTTTCTCCAAACGACCTCGGATTGAAGTGCAACGAATTCCGTTGCGCTCGTATTGTTCATATGAGTCTAACGGAACTGACGGAAGTCAATTCGGGGTTCATACGGTCACTATTCATAATAATGAGGTAGTGGCGCGCTACGATACCCGAAATGGTCGTTTTCTCCAAACGACCTCGGATTGAAGTGCAACGAATTCCGTTGCGCTTGTATTGTTCATACGAGTCTAACGGAACTGACGGAAGTCAATTCGGGGTTCGTACGGTCACTATTCATAATAATGAGGTAGTGGCGCGCTACGATACCCGAAATGGTCGTTTTCTCCAACTGACCTCAGATTGAAGTGCAATGAATTCCGTTGCGCTTGTATTGTTCATACGAGTCTAACGGAACTAACGGAAGTCAATTCGGGGTTCGTACGGTCACTATTCTTAATAATGAGGTAGCGGCGCGCTACGATACCCGAAATGGTCGTTTTCTCCAAACAACCTCGGATTGAAGTGCAACGAATTCTGTTGCGCTTGTATTGTTCATACGAGTCTAACGGAACTGACGGAAGTCAATTCGGGGTTCATCTGGTCACTATACCCCAATGACTTAGTTGCGTCGCGCAACATTACTTAAAATGGTAGTTTTCTACTGCTCGGTCCTACTTTTATTGGGCTCACTGGGGTCTAGTGGCCCAATACAAGTCGGGATGTTACACATTGCTGCTCATGAGTGTGGGGAGCGGCAATGCGATGAGAAATTCCAAGTTTTTGGAAATAAAGAGCATGGGTGCGATATTCTCCTCCCCAATCAGTTTGTAAGGTTTTAAGTGGATGAGAGAAAAGCCGCTCAACCAAAGCTTTAAAATGAATGAAAATATCAAATACTTCAGATTTGCGAACCATTGGATAAAACCAAAGATATTTTGTATTGTCATCAAGAAAAATTACATAATAACGATGCCCGTCTATTGATGGGGTAGGGGATGGACCCCATACATCACTGTAAATAAGATCTAATGGAAAAAGGCTTCGAGAATGTGAGATAGGAAGAGATAAGCGATGAGATTTGCCTAATTGACAAGCATAACAGAGAGACTTTAGAGTTGTTGATTTGCAAGGTAATTTGTTGGTGTTCATCATAAGATGGAGAACCTTTTCATGTGGATGTCCTAGGCGGCTATGCCAACCGTTCATAGTAGTCCGCTCGACAATAGCAATAGAAGGGGAGGGAGAGGTGGAACTGAGTTGATATATGCCATTATTGCTCAGTCCTGACAGGAGGGTTGCCTTGGTGTCCTTGTCCTTCACAAGAAAATGAGAAGGATGAAATTCAAAATAAACATTATTATCTTTAGCAAATTTTTTGACTGAAAGAAGACGTTTAGATATAGATGGGACGTGCAAGATGTTGGATAAATAAAATGAACGATAAGAGGTAGGATAGGAGAATTGAGTATTTCCAATATGGGCTATAGAGAGACCCTTACCATTGCCGATATGAACTTGTTCCTGACCAGTGTATTCATCATAAGAGGAGTATGATTGAATATCTGCAGTGACATGATGAGAAGCACCAGTATCTGGGTACCATGTGAGAGCGGTGGATGGGTGAGGAGTGGGTAAAAGTGGTGGGTTATGTGGTTGGTTATAAGGGATGGTGTGGTGGGAATGTGGGCGGAGATGGATGGTGGGGATATGTGATGTGATGAGGGTGAGAGGTATGCCGATAATAACTTTTCTGAGCGGAGTGATTATTCGGTTTGCAAAGAGAGCACCATAGTTCACCTCGACCCGTATGTTGAAAAGATTGGCCCCCACGGCTGTGAGTGCCACGTCCACGACCGCGACCACGCCCACGATCATTGTATGTATTATTTCGGTGAGTAAGATGTACCTCAGAAGAATCCGAAGTGCTGGAGACTATCGGTTTCTTTGTCGAGCGGAGAAACTCATGGCTTGCAAGGATGTCATTGAGATCTGTAAAATTGGAAGAAGTTTCTCAACATAGTAAAGTGGGAACTATATCTTGTAGATTTGACCTTAAGGCTCGAAAAATATGAAGACTGAAATCCTCGGGAAGAAGAGGTCATCCTTCAACAGCGAGTTCATCTGCAATGCTCTTTGCACGTTGTAGGAGAGTTGAAACCGATTCTTCAGATTGTTGTTCAAGTGTTTGAAGCATGATATGAAGATTAATAAGACGAGTGCCAGAGGAGGACCCGTATCTTTTGATGATGGTGTCCCAAATATCTCTGCTTGTCGGTTGATCGAGGATTAAGGGAAACACTTATTCGAAGAGAGATGCAATAAGAAGGCTCATAAGGGTGGCGGCTTGCTCTTGCCATGTGACTGCTTCAGTAGGATCAGTTGGACAAGGAAAAGAGTCATCAACGAAGCGAAGTAGGCGTTGACCATGTAGATATGGAGTGATTTGTGCTCGCCAAAGTAGGGAATTTTTGGAAGTAAGTTTAAAAGATAAATAGTGGTGCGCGGTTGTAGGAATGGTGACCGCAGGAGTAGGAGAAACGGTGGAGTGGTAGAGGAAGAAGAAGGTGATGTAACCATATTTGTGGGGAAAAAAGATGAAGTGCTTCGTCGTCAATAAAGATGAGGAGTGTGATGAGAGGCGACCTTTGCTCTGATACCAAGTTGAAGAGAGAAGTGGAGAAGAGAGGTAGATAAAATTGTATTTTCCTTGAATGAATAACATTGTACATCAAATTGTGTTTATATAGGATACATTGAGAGAGAGAGAAAGAGAGAGAGAATATTATTTTGTAATAAATGTAATAAATAAATGAATCTGTGCGCTTCTTCTTGGATAGTTGAGATGCAGTCATATTGGATGGCTGAGATTGTAATCCGTGTGCTTCAAGTAAATGGTTAAGATGGCGATCCATGTGCTCTTATTCTACGGCTGAGATGATAATCTTTGGTCTTGGTTAATAACAGCCATGGCAGATTTAGCGAGAGGGAGGGAGGGGGACTATCGTTCGGCGCAGCTGGGAGGAGGAGACTCGGTCATCCTTCTAACCTAAATGAGTAATTTTATATATATCGTAAGTTTATATATATATTAGTATATAGTTATAATAATGATAATAAACATAATAGTAATTATTATTACTATTTTAAATGCTTATACAATGCCATAGGGGACTCGGAATTTGTGCTGGAAGGGCTCGTTACGATCGTCTCGTCGACATGGACACATCGAGATGAGTCGCGATTAATTCAGAGTTTGTTAGCTCATTTTAGGCTTGTCGGAGCGTTTACGACCTAATTTTACGTCGCATTAAAAACTCGTCGAACGACGTCGAAATTGCAAACTAATAACACTGTTGGACTTGTATTATTATTACAAGTCCAACAAAACTAACTGAGGTCAATTCCGAGGTCGTTTGCTCGATTGCACCTTTTCGGGTAAATACACTATTTGCAAAACACATTAAAATTTTGTCGATTCTCATCGGAATAGAGCGCGGACAATTTTGTTGAACTCGTATAAGCTTCACGAGTCTAACAAAACTGATTAAGGTAAATTCTGAGGCTATTTGCTCGATATCACCTTTTCGGATAATTCTGTTACTTGAACTCACGTCTGCGTTATAGTTTCTCTGATACTTGTTGGAATGGAGTGCAGATAGTTTCATCGAACTCGTATAGGCTTCACGAGTCTAACAAAATTGGTTGAGTTCAATTCTGAAGTCATTTGCTCAAAAGTTATATTTGAGATGTCGCGGAGCTCGAGGCGGCCGTTTTGGTCAACTTCATATATGTGCATCGAAATGCGACGAAACGAAAGTCGTTGAATTCGTATTGGTCTTATGAGTGCAACATCACTGACCGGATTCCTTTCTGAACTCATTTGCTCAAAAGTCTATTTTAGTCATTTTAGCTCAAAATTTAGATTAAATCAATTGTAATTGGTTCACCAGACCAACAGGTCACTCTGGTCTCAAATAGGCTCACCAAACGAGGTCAATTAAACTGGTTAGGTCTCTTAGGTGGCTCAATTGGCCAGGTCAGGATTTTGGGATGTTACACGTTGTCCATTAGCAGTTGCGCACTGTGGATGTTGTATTCCTGGTCTTGTCGATACATCTATCCAGTTGATATGCAGACTGTCTAGCCGATCCTTTCCTTCTGGTCGACATGGCTATCGCTCGGTATTAGGTCTAGTGTCAGCGGTAGCTCAAACATCCATTTGACACACGTTGTCTCGTCGATTTTCTCTTCCATTCGATGTCAGCCTTCTAGTCGATCCATCCTTCTAGTCGATGTGGCTAGCGCTCGACGGTAGGGCTTGCTCCAGTGGTAGCTCAAGCATCTAGTCGACAAGAACTATCTCGATGATATCTTCTCTCTAGTCGACATAGGCTTTCTGGTCGACATGCTCCTACTAGTTGATATACCCGTCTGGAGACAAAGCTAGCGCCAACGGTAAAGTTAGCGCCCAGCGGTAGGAAGCATATCCCATCGACATGAGCTCTCTATTCGACATTTGCCTTAGGTTAAGCAAGTCTAGTCGACATGTAAACCGAGCTAGCGCCTGGCGGTATCACTAGCGCCGACGGTAACTCACAAAGATTGGAGTTCTTGTATGATTTCACACATGTAAACCTGCACAGTATATCCAAAACATGTTTGATTAAATACAACTTGAGATTTATTATTATCAAACCTAAGAGATGCAGAATGCATGTTCCAACAGTTGCTTGGTCTACTCCTTGTTCCATGGAATAAGGGATTATTGACAACAAAGCTCATCATTCTTGCACCGCCTCCTGCATTCGGGGGCACCTTCGCTTGATGGTTTAGAAAGAAGGCCCGATATCTGCTCGATTTGCTTCTTCTTTCCTTCTCTCCATTGCTCGAAGGTATCACACCTCGAGAAACTATCTTTTTTTGGTGTCATGCACAGTCAAACAACTGCTATCAAAAAGTTGCTCTACAACAATTGCTCTTACAAACTAGGCATGCAAAAAATTCCCTGTGGGCCCAGGCTTGGATCGGGGCACTGGGCTCGGGCTTTTTTACTATTGGGCCCTGTTCAACCTGAGCCCAGGCCTCAACAAAGTGATGGTGGGCCTGCCTGAGCCTACTAAACTAGGCCCATGCAGGCCCAAAATTAGCTGGGCCAACATTCAAAATGATGGGCCATTGGGATTTGTTGGAACATGCATTCTGCATCTCTCGGGTTTGATAATAACAAATCTCAAGTTGTATTTGATCATGCATGTTTTGGGTATAATGTGTAGATTTACATGTGTGAAGTCGTGTAGGAACTACAACATTGTGAGTTACCACTGATGCTAGAGATATTGCCGTGCACTAGCTTGGATTACACAAGACGACTAGAGTGTCGGCTAGAAGAAGCTCATATCGTCTAAACATGTCACCGATCGTCTAAACGGCCTACCGCTGGTGTTAGAGCTAATGTGGCTCGCTAACGATGTCGACGTGAAGGTGCATGTCGTCTAGATGACTGCAATATTGTCTAGACATGCCACCGATCATCTAGACATGTCACCCATTGTCAAGACGTCCTACTGCTGGCGCAAGAGCTAATGCGGCGCTCTAATAGTGTCGACGTGAAGGTGCATGTCTTCTGGATGACTGTATGTCGGCTAAAAGAGGATCAGATCAACTAGACACTACCGCAGTGCGCTACTGCTAACGCGCACACTACCTTGAAGTCCACATCAGCGATCCGCGTGCTCAAACGCGGGAATTGGTGGCGACCAGAAAATGAAATGTTACTACCGCTCTGTGGTAGCCATTACCGCTTCGCGGTAACTCCTGGGACTGCCATCTTCCTAATCTGCAAACAGCCAGTTGTTCAAGATTCCAAATCAAGCGAGGCAAAAGCGACGCGCTAGCGCTAACGCTCGGCGCTAACTAATGAAGACAAGGAAAACTCTGCCACCTTCCTTACATGGAGCATGCCAACTAGAGGAAATACATAAACGAGACCTATCGTCGCACGCAAACGATACCGACGATGGTAGCTTATTTAACGGTCCGACGCTAGCTTACTCTACGTCTAGCTTGTATAAAAGTGTTCTTTTCTCTCTTAGATGGACCATTGCTGAACCTTAGAATGACAGAAGACTGTTCCGTCATCTTTACAGCAAGGAGCCGCACAATAAGGAGAAGAACTCTTACTCTCAAGCAAGAATGAACGCCTTCAGAGAGCGCTAACAAGAAACGAGAATCAGAGGACAGCCGTGCGCACAAAGAACAATATTCATAAGCGTCGATCGCTAATCGCCTCCGGAGACAATATTTGAGGGAGCAATTATTTTCTCTTCTATCTTGTATTTATTTTCTTCTCTTTTTATTGTATCATATGGAAATTCGATTGAGGAGGCCGTCGGAATCCGAGGAGGATTCTGCGAGAAATCGCCTGGGGAGAACGTGTGGATCGGGGAGACCTAGTGGGCTCAAAGACCTCCTGGGGGGGGGGGGGGGGGGAGGGAGAGAGTCGGCTCGAAGACCTTCGGGGAGAAGGGAGAGAGCCAACCGGTCCTCAGGGGGAGGGCCAGTATAGAAACCACCAGGAAATTCTATTCTTCGCCTCCGATCTCCGGCATCATGGAGATCCAGTGTTGTCATTGTAAACCTTATTATTATATTAATTGAAATCAAGATTTCTTATTCTAATATGTAATAACATCTATCTACTGATGCGTATCTGGAGTGTCATTCGTGCGTATACAAAAATGATCTTTTGCAGCACGGTTTCTGTTAATACCGTCAGCGGTAGGTCTACCACCCCGCGCTAGCGTCCAGAATGTGTACTCCTGCAGAAAGTGTTGTAAATCTCTAGTACTTGTTTGAAAAGCTTATGCCCCCCCAAGCTTATGCCCCCCCAAGTGATATTAGAGCTAGGTTATTCCAAAACGGTTTCAACACCGAGAATAATGGCCAACCATAATCTTGCATCTACTAGTGGGGATGAAAGTTTGTACATTGAAAATTTATTAGAACCACCGTTGTTTATAGGTGTGAATTATTTATGGTGGAAAATTTTAATGAAACAATTACTCATATCTTTAGACATAAAAATCTGGAATATTACTACAACTAAGCCCCAAAGTGTTCTAAGTAGAAATGAATGCTCTTTAAACGCTAAATCGATAAAGAGTCTATTTTGCATACTTGACCAAAGTATTTTTAAACTTGTCTATTTTTTCTACCTCTTATGAAATTTGAAATTTCATTGAAAATACTTATGATTCCCCTTCTACAGGTATGTAGTGCATATCAAATGGAATGGATGAAGAGAACACATCAAGCGGAAGGGAAGATGACAACTCATCAATGGAGGAGGAGGAGGAAGATGTCAAAGAAACTTCATGTTCAAATCATCCTTCATTTGAAACCTTTGTAAGTAAAAATTCCCTTTTTGCTACAACTTCGATTTCTATATTGCATATGTTAAATATTGCTAAACATAAAATTAGGAAATTGAAAAATGCAAACTCGAGATTACATTTAGAAAATAAACATTAAAAACAAATGATAATGTAGAATCTCATTTTGATGTGTCATGTTCCCCTTCATGCTCTTTAATTGAATATGTTAAACCTTGTTTTGATTGTGATACATTTAAAGAAAAACTCAAGGTTTTTTAAAAAGAGTTTTTAATTTCAAAAGAGCATAATGAAAAATTGATAAAAGAAAATAATGCTTTAACTCATAAATTAGAATCATTAAAATTATTTGTGAAACAATTTGAAAGTAATAAAAAATGTCTTCTTTCTAGTTTATTAAAAAATCAAAACTTCAAAAGATCACTCCCCAACATGAAAGCACACCTAAAAGAAAGAATGGAAATGAAAAACTCCAATTGAATAAAAACAAATCACCTAAAGCCTTTTATGAATCGATACGTAAGAAAAAGTTGCACTCACATGTATTCTCTAAAAATCACTATTCTAAAATTCATTATGATTTTCAACATCAGTTTATTATGAAAAACAGTTTCAACAAACATAAATCTCAAACAAATTGTTTTTCAAACAACTATCACATAATGATGCCACATAATCATTAAATGAATTTGAAAGATAAATATCCAAGGTATGAATGGAGACCTGTATTAAAAAATGACACATTGACTCCACTATAAAGGGCACATTCATCCTTGTCTCCCCATGGATCATCACAGTTTATTTAGGTACCCAAAGGAACCGCCACACTTGGTCACCTTTGGATACCTAAATCTCTTATTGATTAGTATTCACAAAATGCGTGAAGTAGAAATAAGTGAAAATGAAATATTTAATAATCTACTTCACGATGTGCTCAATTTATTTTTGCTTTTGTTTATTTTATTTCTTGTTTGTTTTGTACTTTCTTGAGCCAACACGTTCTGGTCACTTTATATATCATGTGATATGACTTACACACATTAAGCCTAATGTTTAATAAATCAAATTGAATGAAATTGAGTAGAAAGTCATATCATTACTAGTGACCAAGATTAACTTATTCTCTAACTTCTATCTTTTTAAAATCCATTACCTATAAATATCTTACAATATCATTAAAAATGAACACTGAATTTCAAAAGTGATATCATCAAGATTAATGAAATCATTCTTAATAATGGATGAAATTATGCTATTAAGAACTATTAGGTTAAATTATTTAATGCACAATTTTTTTGATTATTTCACTAATTTCTTTGTTGCATTAGATAACCCATAACATGCTAAAACATAATCAAGATAAATCAAAATTGAAAAATCATGAAAATCATGCTTTTTTGCATGAAATATTAAGTCTCTGTTTGATATCGCCGGGCACTAACGTACCGCCGACGGCAGATCCATTTTCTTGAATATTCTGATTTTCTTAAAGTAAAATTTTCTGAAAATTATTCTACTGATTTGCTTATTGTTATTTCATACTTTCAGATAATTCAGATATATTTTGGATTATGAAAATCAAGAGAAAATCTTCAAAACAAGGCATAAATTGATGTGTTTCACTTGTGATTGCATGTATCTAATTCATATATAAACCCTAAAATAATTCATATCTAAAACAAATCAAAAGGCCGAAGCATTTCTTTCTAGGTCTATTAATTTGAAACTCAACAGTGAATACTTGCAATATAATCAACTAATCGAAAATTGAAAATTGCATAACATTGGCACTTTAAACTCAGCATACTAGCATCACCCCTTAGTACATGTGAAATCAATGTACATACTAGCTGCCTATTATGTCATATTATGCTAAATTGAAAATAGAATATTAAAATTGGAAAATCATGATATCTATGTAACTGATTGCATGAATACAAAATTCTAAATGGATTTAAAACCAATAATCTGCATTACGATAACAAATCCAAACACTAACCTTGCATAAGTACCATAGTTTACGTATGTGTCTTTAGAATTAAATGCTTAAGTACGACCATGATTATTGACCCATTGTTTGTGTCTCACAATAGTGGGAGCGTAGGGTTGTGTGCATTAGAAACGCTAACATGTAAACCATTTCTTGTCCTCAACTGGGGAGGGTTCGAGTGGGGCGCCCTTGCGAGGCGCTGGGAGTGGAGTGTTGGGTTGAGCAGGTTTTTTGTATGCATATGGGATTAACACCCCTACCTACGGCATATGTACAACTCCTCATGCTCATTCATCACTTAGTACGGGGCTAGGGTGTAGACATATAGCTTGGGTAGGTTTAACCTTGGACATGCTTATATCTTATCAATTGCATGACTATTATTTCACTATTTATGATTATACTCCTCATGCATACTTGTTCGAACATGAATATCTTGTGTTGTCAGTATTTTGTTTGAGCTTCTAGGATTTCATAAAACACACAACTTTTGAGAAATAGATTTTTTCTTGACACCTTAGGCCAAAATTATAAAATCTGTAATTTTTTATTTTTAAGACTCATTGCAGTATCTAGTGTCTTATATTAGAAAGCATGAATCTACAAAAATCACCACGAAAATTTATCAAAATCATGTTTTCTAAGCAAAAGAACGACTCTTTGTCTGATAACATCACGCGTTAGGACCTAATGCTGGCGGTAACAGCATATTCAATGTTCTCTCTTTTCTTTCTATATTTTTCTCTGGCATAGAAGCTCATTACTGATATGCTCTATAAAGACTTTTGTGTTTCCTCCAGAAAATTATTTTAAAATCAACTACAAAATTTCAAAAACAATTCAAAACCCAAAAATATGCTTTTGCTTAATTTGTTTTTTATGTTTTTTTTGTTTTGAAATTTACATTTAAATTATTAAATAAATTGATAAAATCATGAGTTTTGGGACATGCGTGACTTGAATTTAAAGCATATAGATTACATGCAATGTTTAATTTAGGAATGTTGATTAAAGTTTACATTGTATGCATTTTGGCACGTTGTGCCTCAATCTATTGGTATTAGCTACTGAGTGCTACTAGATATGTAATGTATGTTTGATATGCCTCTAGGTATGTATGAGTATTTAGGTAAAACAATGACTATACGTACTACACACATCTTTATAGACTGCACTCAAGTAGAAGTTTCAAGGGCTTACATGATATAACTCGTGATATTGTGTAAACACGCTAGGAATGACTTGATAAATCAATATTAAGTAGTACATCTTCCATATATAGTGTAACATCCCGACTTTTATTGGGTCACTAGGCCCTAGTGAGCCCAATAAAAGTAGGCCCGTATAGTAGACATAACCCGATGAAGGGTTATGTGCTACGAACCCCGAATTGACTTCTGTCAGTTCCGTTAGACTTGTATGAACAATACGAGCGCAACGGAATTCGTTGCACTTCGATCCGAGGCCGTTTGAAGAAAACGACCATTTTGGGCGTTGTAGCGCGCCACTACCTCATTATTATGAATAGTGACCGTACAAACCCCGAATTGACTTCTGTCAGTTCCATTAGACTCGTATGAACAATACGAGCGCAACAGAATTTGTTGCACTTCGATCTGAGGTCGTTTGAAGAAAACGACCATTTTGGGTGTCGTTGCGCGCCACTACCTCATTATTATGAATAGTGACCGTACGAACCCCGAATTGACTTCTGTCAGTTCCGTTAGACTCGTATGAACAATACAAGCGCAACAAAATTCGTTGCACTTCGATCCGAGGTCGTTTGGAGAAAACGACCATTTTGGGTGTCGTAGCGCGCCACTACCTCATTATTATGAATAGTGACCGTACGAACCCCGAATTGACTTCTGTCAATTCCGTTAGACTCGTATGAACAATACAAGGCAACGGAATTCGTTGCACTTCGATCCGAGGTCGTTTGAAGAAAACGACCATTTTGGGTGTCGTAGCGCGCCACTACCTCATTATTATGAATAGTGACCGTACGAACCCCGAATTGACTTCTGTCAGTTCCGTTAGCCTCGTATGAACAATACAAGCACAACGGAATTCGTCGCGCCTCAATCCGAGGTCGTGTGGAGAGTATGCCATTTTAGGACTATGCAGACCACCTCGGTACAACACCCGAAATATGAAGCTCACGAACCCAGCATCAGCCCCGGCAAATCTTGACGGACCCCGGGACCATGGAGGACCCCGTCCTAGGATGACCTCGGTCAAACCCCCCTCCCCCAAGCTTAAAACTCATTGGGAAAGGAAAAGAAGGGGGAGGAGAGAGAAGCCCCTCCCCCAAGGAAAGGGGCTGTCCATGAATGGGCAGCCCCCTATTGGGGCAAGGGGCAGGAGAGAGAAGGGAGGAGTGGGGGGGAGAAAATATCTCCCCCCACTCACCCTCCCTTAAACCCACGTGGGGAAAAGGGAGGGGGAAGGGGGGGAGGTCTCCCCCTTCCTATAAAAGGAGGGCCAAGCCCCCTCCTTTCAACACCACCCCCTCTCTCAAGCTCTCCCCCTGCCGGCTAGCCCAGCCACTACCACCCTGCCGGAGCCCTGCCCAACCTCAAACCGCCGCCACCTCCTTCTTCTCCATGGCGAGCCACCGCCCCTCAACCTCTCGAGCTCCACCACCACCACAGGTAGACATATCCCCCTACTCCTTCCTACTCCCCTGAACCAGGCCGACCCCCTCCTCGTCGCCGGAGCGCCGCCAGCACCACCTCGAGCCTTGTAAGGCTCGGGTGGAGGCTGGCCGTGGAAGCCAAACCCCCAGTGTCGGTGGTGGCGCTGGGGGGGGGGGGGGGGGAGTAGGTTCCCCCTCAGGGACCCTTGCGCCGGCGAAAGGAGGCGGTCGGGCCGCCGGAGGAAGCATCCCCGGCGGCGCCCGTGGCCCAGCCCCCCTGCTCCCATTTCCTGTATAGGAAATACCCCACCCCGGCGGCGGCCGGCGGCGCCAGGCCGCCGGACCACCCCCGGAGTGATCGCCGGCCCCCGGCGCACCGACCGGGAGCGACACTGGCAGCCTTCCCCAGTGGGGAAGGTGGCGCAGCTAGCCTGCTTGGCACATGCAGGCTGCGCCACCGCCCCCGCCCCTCTCTTTGCCTCTTTACCGGTGGTAGCCGGTGGTAGCCGGCGGCGCCAGGCCGCCGGACCACCACCGGAGGAGTCGCAGGCCCCCGACGCACCGACCGGGGGCGGCGCCGGCCCCAGCCGGCCGCTGACCGGCGACGGCAGCGGCCGCCTCCCGTCTTATAGACGGGAGCCGCACGATCTCCCCTAGGAGATCGGGCGGCTCCCGTTTTCTGGATTCATTCCACTTCCGCTTCTCTCACCTTAGGCATTCTTTGGTTAGCATCTCCAGAGCTCTCCAAGGTGCCCGAGTCTCAGCTTTGGCTTGGGAGGGGAAGCGCTCAACGATCTTCCGGGTTAGTGGAGGGACCTCCTCGCTGTGACTAAGGTCTTAGTCAATCTTCCTAGTTTCCGGCCTACCTTCTCTAAGGGATCAGTAAGGGATAGCTGCCCCTCATCTCGGTGAGCGCCCCGAACTCCACAGAGACCGAGATATCAGTTTCAACACGTTATTTATGTTGATTTGACTCGGTTGTTCAAGTGGAGAATAAACAATGTTTAACTAATTTTCTTAGATATGAATTATTTTGCATACTTAAGTTGAATACATATTGACTTTCGTCGAATACCATACCAATAGACTTTTAAGCTATAAATGTGAAAGAAGGAATTCTATTTCACATATTATTATAGCTTTTTTGTTCTTGATGTTTGACAAATTGATATCAATATTCAACATCCAATTTTTTATTTGATCTTCTAATTAACCTTTTTTATTTTTAATTAATCAAGTGTAATTCTTAATTAATAAGTCTTAAAACATTTATTGTCCAGTTATCAGAGCTTAAGTTATGGTTGAACTGGACCTTTTATGTTAAACATTTACTTATTGATAGACATCCAGTATGATTTAGGTCCATTGCTCTTTTGATAAGAAGATTTTAATCAATAGTTTGGTTGATTAGAATATGAAGCAACTTTTGAAATTACTGGTTGATTATACCATCAATCCTTCTTCAAGTGTCTGACTTTTTGACAACAATACCATTCAAACCTATTATATGCACTTCTCCTTTTTATAGGAATGAATTGTTTTGAATAAGAATTCATTGAATTACATAAATCAAAATTTTTTCTAAGAGGTATGAACTAAGTAGGAATTGACATGTATGTCGTTAAACATCGATTAGTATTCGACACAAATTCATTCATCCATCGATTAGTATTCGGTGTGTGTTGAATATTATTCACAGGAAATTTTGTTAATTTCTTCTTATCATAGAGGGTTTACCCATAATTCCTTTCTGTTGTTAAACATTCATGGGTTCCCTTTTATGATTTCATTTGTTTTTATTTTTCTTATTTGGTTTATTGCTCTGTGAGATATAATAAACATCCTTTTGATTACGTGGTTCCTTTCCCTTTTCATTGGCAAAAGCAATAGGATTCTCCTATGCAGGAATGTTACTAGAATCTTTTTCAGTGATAGTCTCAGCACCTAAGCCTAAATTCTTAAACTTTATTGACAAGTTTTCAGAAATGGACTCGAGTTATTAACTTCTACCAATGAGACTACTCAAATTTATTTGACTTTGCTACTCTTCTTTCAATCTTTTGTTTTCAGTTTTTACTATCTATGTATCTCTCTTGAGACACACATTATCAATTATAAAATGATAAATATCATCCTCAAGTTTATAAACTTTTGTTATTTTTTCTTTTAACACTGTGATGTCATTTAAAAAAGGAGTTTTCCTCTAAAAGGACAATAATTTTCTTTCTTCAGTCAATTGGTCTATACATAAACCTTCAAAAGCAAATTTAAAATTTTTGAAGTAAAATCAAAATTTTCTTAATCAATTACCTCATCTTCCTGAATATAAAGATCCAATGCCATTTGGCATTTGTTATCAATGTCTTCAACTTCACTATTAGAACTTGAGGTAGACTTAGAATCAGTTTCACTATATGTTTCAGCACTAAAACTTTTCTCTTTCTTCTTTCCTTTTCTTCTAGAATCATTCTTGATTCTGCACTCCTTTTTCTAAGATTTCTCTATATTTTTCTCTGGAAAAGTTTGGTGCAATATGTCTAGATTGCCTACAAATATAGTATATAATCCCATTAGAAGGGTTTTATCATACATTGGTTTACTTCTGGAATTGTTATCCATTTTCCTGAAGTCTTTTGTTTTAATCCATTTTTGAATCTTTTGGCTACCAAACCAATCAACTCATCATCAAGATCCAATGCTTCGCCATTAGTAGCTTTAACTACAATTGAATTTTCTTTTAAAGTAGAATATGCCTTTTCCTTAAGCTCACTTTCTCCTCGTATTTTGAGGAGCATTTCATACGACTTCAGCTTTCTAAGGAGTACATTAGTTGTAATCTCCTTATGACATCTGGAATCCCTAATAGCCCGGATTCTTGAAACCCATGAACTATGAAAGCACATGAGAAGTTTATCATTTATCTGAGTTACTAAAATTTCTTTTTCAAGCCCTCTTAATTCACTAACAATTAGGTTGAACCTTTGATACATGTTAACTACACATTCTTCTTAATTTTCTTGAAATTTTCATACTGAGAGAACAAAAGAGATCTCTTATATTTTCTTTCATCAGAACTTCCTTCTACAATTCTTATAAGAGATTTTTAGATCTCTTTAGCTGATTGTCATTCAACCACTCTTTGGTAGATGTCTTCACTCATTGTAGATACCAGTATGTTCAAAGCTTTGGTATCACAATATCTAACTTTCTTATCTCCTTCACTCTAGTCTGCTTTTGGCTTTATCATAGCTACTCCATTGATATCTAATCTTGTTGTCGGATTTTCTTTAGGGGTAGACACATCAGATGTGCACAACAGAATATTTAAGAACAACCCAAAAGAGAGATAATAGGATCTTGGTCAAACCATGAATCAAGAAATCGAAGCAATAAACCATAATACATGTGCTAAATCGAGTGGAGATTCAATCAGACTGCTCAAGAAAATAGCTTTGCTTGAATCGAAATCTCAATCTGAGTGTTCTTCCTCTTTCAGCGTCTCTTCCAAGGTCTGTGATTAGGTCTGAAGGAGTTCACGTAGAAGTAGATCTGTGACTCAAGTCCACACAAGCGTCCGAGAACCCTAAGATTTTGTCGATCAAGATCTAGGCCAGATAAGGAATGCTCTCTGCATCTCCATGAATTACTAGATTCATCTAAGGAGAGGCGGTGATGGCGGCGATGGTTGGATGGGTCTTCTAGAACTAGCGGTGTGATCTCAGGAACGCTTCAGTCTTGATCTCCAAAAGAGGCTTATTTCCTCTCTCTGAAAAACCTAATTGTCTAGCTATTTATACCTATGGGGTATAAAGAAGATAAAGGGTTCCTCTATCCACAAACCCAGACTATAATAGAGTATATATTGAGTATCATCGAGATGACCCATATCGTCAAGATAATCTTGATAATATTGACGTGACAGTCTATGTCGTCGAGATGACCCATATCGTCAAGGCAATCTCGATGATATCAAGCAGCATCTCAACAATCCATATTGTCGTGATGACTGAAATATCATCGAGACAATCTTGATGATATCATCGTGAAGATCCATATCGTCGAGACAATCTTGACAAAATTAATCATCTCGACGACATTCATAATGTCGACTTGAAGATCCCGATGACAGACCATCTGTCATGACGACATTCACAATATTGTCTTCAAGTCTTCTTGATGATATTCACAATATCGCCTTGAAGTCTTTTCGGCATGCTCCATACAATATTCACAATATCTAGGGAACATTTTCCCGAACTAACTCAACTCCAATTAGTCATAGGATTGGTCCTTTCACTCATATCCAATATGAGCAAGGCCAACACAATCCTTCCTCCAATTTCTGCAAACGCTCTTATGTGCGACCCTATAGGCTCATATCGTATTGGCAGTGAGACTAACTTCTTGATTACTTCTAGATCAACGTAGAAACTCCAATAGTTGGAATGTATGGACCTGTGATCACTAAATTAAAAATATCTTCATCAATAGAATTATTGTATAACTTTATTCTAAATTTCCATAAAAGAAATTTATCAAGATTACACATGGGTTGTCTGGATGTAGCATAATCTCTAATCTATGTAACTCATGAGTGTGTGGAATTTTCAAGAATTATTCTCAATTCCCATGAATTTTGGTTAATCAAGGTGTTAGCCTTTTATGGTTAACCTAGCTCTGATACCAATTGAAAGTGAGGAATATGAATTGAGAATAACTCTAGAAGGGGGTGAATAGGGAATTAAAATTTCTTTTACGCAATCAATCACAAAACATGCTACAAAATATATAAGCATGTTAAAATATTATGTAAGATAATGAAATCTAAGTTATAGAGCAAAACATCCAGACGACATGAACTTTTTATTGAGGTTCTCAAAGATAAAACTTAAGTGCATCATCTCTTCTACCCTTTTGTAGGAATTCACTATACAAGTGTTAAGTCTTTTGATAAGGTGACTTTAAACTAAAACTGAATCTTTTGATAAGATGACCTTAAACAACAATTGAATCTTTTGATAAGCAGATTATTAGAACCACTGAGTCTTTAGATGAGGAGCCTCTTAGAACCACTGAGTCATTTGATAAGGAGACTTTTAGAACAGTAAATCTTTTTATAAGGAGATTCTTAGAACTGTTGAGTCTTTTGATAGGAGACTCTTAGAACCACGGAATCCTTTAGAGAAGGATTCTTAAAACATTTTTATATAACTAGTTATTGCTGGAGGATTTTCCATAATGAGATTCTTTCATCTACAATCTCTAATTGGATCTTTGAATTGGTAGCTCTTTGTGGATATAGATTCTTCTTTGACATACTATTATTAAAGAGAGAAGAAAGAATGTCAATCACATCTCCTTATTCTATTCTTAGGGCTAGCAGCAACAATCAATTCAGATAGAGAGAGAGAGAGAGAGAGAGAGAGAGAGAGAGAGAGAGAGAGAGAGAGACTTGGATTCAAAGAGAAGATTGAATTATTTAGAGAATGTGAAAGAAGAGAAGAGGTTTGACAATCTTATTTTTTTCTCTTTGTTGATTCTTCTGTATATATAGAGTTCCCAACTTATTAATTACTTTCTATTATTCTCTGATTCAACATAATCACCTTCATTAATTAGAGCATCAACAGTTTGATTTGAATTGCAATTAAAACCTTATTCTGCTCAACTTCCTTAACTGTCATCATGTGATAATTCGACATAATTTCATAAGAACGTCAATTACTTCATGATGTTTGTCGATAACTGATTATATCTGAAATCAACGTAAGCTGGATTCTTATACTTTGAACTTTGACTCTTCTTTTATGCTTCATAAAGTCTACGTAAGTTGTATTAACTCTTTGACATACATCAATTATTTCTCGACGTACAGAGCTTTCTCAACATTTCCTTTATATTTACATGCCTTAATTTCTGCCAGCTTTCTTGTTTTACATTATATTTTTATAGAGCCTTTCCATACATTCATAAGGTATTTCTAAATCAATTGTTTAATCTAATATACCAAATCAAGAGGTTTTTACCAACACTCCAAAATATAATTAACTCTATTCCTGTTAACTTTAACTATACCATCGACAGGGTGAAATAATTTAATTGTTCCGTATGGAAAAACTATTTTTAATAAATAAGGTCCAGACCAACGAGATTTCAATTTTCCTGGGAAGAGACGTGGCCGGGAATTAAATAATAAAACTTGATCACCTGGACTAAGTTCTTTATTACCCCCACAAATGACAATCATGTTACTTGTTCGTCCGCTCATTATATATTATTAAATTTTCATAGATGGTATTTTGTCATTCATCAATTTCACTCATTTTTAGACTTCGCTTTCTTCATGCTATGTTCATATTCATGTTTAATGTTTTATAGCCTAGTAAGCCTTGTATTCTAGCTCAAGCGACAAATGACAAGCCTAATCGTATATGAGACAATAGGGTGTTGACCCAATCAATGTTTTATAACCAGTTCAATATGCCCACAAAGCGTCGTTTAGTTACCTAGATCACTACTTGCAGTTTGAATTTACCAATTTTTTTAGAATGAATTTGAGTTCTTGATTTGATACCTCAACTTAACCGCTAGTTTGGGGGTGATAAGGTGTAGCATTTCGGTGGAAATTGCCATATTTCTATAAAATATGCCCAAATTGTGAATTGCATAAGTGCATCCCCCGATCACTAATGATCACTCTCAGAGTTCCAAATCATGAGAATAACTTGCTTAGAAATGAAACGATAACCTTAGCATCATATGTAGGCAATGCCTGAGCATCAACCCACTTTGAAACATAATCTTTTACTACTAGAATATATTTATTTTGAAATGCATAGAGAAAGGACACATGATGTCTATCCCACATACATTGAAAATTTCACAAATATGGATATGATTTTGTGCAATTTAGTTAACCTTTGAAATATTACAAAGTTGTTGACATTTATTATATGTCTTCACAAAGTGGTGGGCATCCCAAAATAAGTAATGACAATAAAAGCTTGATTCTAGCACATTCTGGGCCATTCTGTTGGCACTATAATGGACACCAGTCGATCCGAAAATCTGCAAACCATGGAGAGTATACCTTTTCTAATGTAGTGGCGGCATAAAGGTACTCATCTGGGAAGACATCGACAATTTCAAACTTATTAAGTGATTCAAGTAAGGGATTCTCAAGATGTGATAAGTGATCATTTTCAAAAAATTTTGGTCCCATCTTATCTCTGATCTCTAGGTCAAACTACTGTAAGAGAAGGACCCATCGAATGAAATGAGGTTTTGCATCTATCTTTGTTCAGATATAGCGGAAATTAGCAGAGTGATCCATGTATACTATAACTTTGGACAAAGTTAAATATGACCTAAACTTATCGAAGGCAAATATTCAATAATTCCTTCTATGTAGTAGTGTAGTTCTCTTGAGCAAATGTTAATGTTTTGCTAGCATAATAGATTAGGCAAAAATACTTATTGCGGTGCTGTCCAAGACAACCACCAACAATAAAGTTTCTATTATCACACATAAGCTCAAAGGTAATATTAAATTTTGGAGCTACCATAATTGGCGAGGTTATTAACTACGTCTTAAGAAACTCAAACGTATGAATGCATTTAGAATCAAAATCAAATGTTGAATCTTTCTCAAGAACTCAAGTTAAGGGCTTGGAGATTTTTGAGAAATCCCTTATAAACCATCTATAAACTTTAGCATGGCCATGAAAACTTTGAATGACCTTAACATTAGTGCGGGCGGTAATTTTTCAATCGCCTCAATCTTCGCCTTATCCACTCTGATTCCTCTACTAGAAATTTTATGACCCAAAAATAATCCTTCTCTAACCATAAAATAACATTTATCCCAATTAAGAACTAAGTTATTCTCATCACACTTGGCTAACACATGACTTAAATATTTCATACATATATCAAATAAATCATCGAATGCTGAAAAATCATCCATAAAAACATTCATTACATCCTCTACTAGCTTATTAAACATTGCCTACATACACCTTTGAAAGGTCGTTGGTGTATTATATAATCCGAATGGCATCCTCCAAATAGAAAAGTTCCAAAAGTACACGTAAATGTTGTCTTTTCTTGATCCCCAAGATCTATGGGAATTTCTAAATATCCTGATAATCTATCTAAGTAGCAATAATACTCATGCTTAGAGAGTCTCTCTAAGATCTGATCAATAAAAGGAAAGAGAAAATGGTCTTTACGCATAGCATTGTACAGATTTTTATAGTCGATACAAACACGCCATCATGTGATGGTCCGTTGAGGAATAATCTCATTTTTATCATTTGAAATTGTCGTTAATCCTACTTTCTTAGGGATAACCTGTACTGGACTGATCCAAGAACCATCATAAATGGGATAGATCATCCCTACATCCATTTGTGTAATGATTTTGGCTTTCAAAACATCTATAATATTGGGACTGAGCTGGCATTGAGGTTTAATGGAAGGGTGAAAATCATTTTCTAATAAGATTATATGAGTACAGAATATAGAGTTAATACCCTTTATATCATTTATCTTCTAGGATATAGCATTTTTGTGAGTACACAAAACCTCTATCAACATTGACTTCTCACAGACAGAGAGTTGGGAAGATATAATCACTGGTAACTTAGAGTCATTTTCTATGAAAGTGTTGAGTTCGAAATCGCACCTCCGAAGGAAATCGGAGGCTGCGGGTTGCCGGTTACTTTTTAGGTGGGAAAAATGAGACCGCTAGCAGCAGTCAAGGCCAGACTTCGCCTGTCACGGCGAATCCCACTCCTGTGACGGGCTTTCCTTTGATCAAAATAAGGCGGTTACAGCGGTTACAAGTGCAGAAAAAGAGAAGCCGGCCGGTCAGACAGTCCGCAAGACGGGAAACTCGAGACCGCAGCTCAAACAAGCGAGCTCCTTGATTCGAGTGTGCGTCTTGGGAACAGTGCCGCCCCCTATTTATAGGCTTGGGGGCCTGCCCGAACGGGCAGGGATAAAATAACCGCCTGCCCGGGTACAGGAGAAATGGGCAGGCAGTGACGGGATACACAAAGAAGGAAAGAAAGAAGCCGCGCGGCTTGGCGTCTTGCCCTTTCGACCTGTCTGACCAGAGGCTAAGGATGACGCGACCAAGGTGACGATGCAATCCGAACAGTCTCCGTCTTGAGACCGCGGCTTGTTCTTTGATCTCGAACCTTGGCTTGTCTCTATGGCACAATCCGCACGGTCTCCGACTTGAGACCGCGACTTGTCCTGTTGGACTTGGGCCTGGATTATCTTTAGTACTTGGAGGCGGTCTGAATTATGTCAGACCGCCCGACCTGTGCTAGTTGGTGTTGATGGACCTTGTACAACCTGAGCCGAGCGACTTGGATCCGCAAACCGCACGGTCTGCGAGTAATCCTATTGAAAGCGGTCTTCTGGGTAAACATAATCCCCGCATATTTTTAAATTTCCGAGAAGATTTCGAAAATATCAGTTCTAGCCGGAGACCGCGCCGATTTCACCCTGTTGGTTATAAATGTTCCAGGAGCTTCTATTCTGGCATAACTCCATTGCTATCACGAGTCACTACTCGCCTATTGCGGTTAGGACTTTCAGGCTGAACAACCCGAAAAAGATGGTGGATTTAATGGCCCAGCTCGAAGTTCTTGAGAAGCCCGGAAAAAACCGCGAGAGAGACCGTTCGAAGGATAGGAGGAAGTAGAAGAAGACGACGCGGCCAGATAATACAGTAACGATCGCTTCCACGAGTAGGCCGACCGACCCGCCTCCCGAGCTGACAGTCGACTTATGGACTAAAAAGAAGGCGAGTAAGTCAACCGACCTGCTTCCCGAGTGGACAGTCGACTTGTCGACTAAAAAGGAGGCGAGTTGTCCAAACCCACCCCCAGCTGATCCCCCAACCTTCTATGACAAAGGAAACAACCCGCCTCCCCCGCCAGATAAGGCAGACTTGGAGACCGTTTCCCTGAAGGGCGATGGGGATGAGTCTTTCAAAGTGGAAGTCACCCTATCCGGGGTTTTTCATCTAAAAATAAGAGACGAAGGGGGAGAGGCAGTTGACTCCCCCAAGCCGAGCGACCAGCAAGCTTCAGTAGTTAACATCGAGGATAGTCCGGAAAAACCAACCGCCCTGAAGTCGAAAAAGTGGAAGGAGGAGTCCGCGGCGGACAGGCTTCTGAAGAAGATGAAGAGGCTAAAAGCCAAGAACAAGGCAGCGTCCGGGAGACCGAGAGCGGGCAGCCTGCAAGGGAAGTCGCGCGAGAATGAAGTCTCGGAGGGCGTGATTACTCCCCCAGTCGAATGATCAGGCTCCCGTTGATGCCCATAGCATTTCCGTAAGTGACCTCCTCAAGGATTTTGATTCTCTTCAGAAGCAAGATGATCAGCTGAGGACTTCTTCCGAACTGCAGGCTGCCAACCCACCAGGAGAGAAAGGAGCCGTCCTCCCTGAGGTTGCGACCAGAACCGAAAAAACCGTACCGGCTCCCGAAGATACAGTGATGACCGGTCTCCGTCTTATGCAGGTTAAGGCGGAGCGAGTAAGAGATCAACTTACCAGGCCGCCACCGCCGCCACCCAACCTTCTGCTGCAAGGTAAAAAGGGAGCGGATTACCACCCTGTTCATTTTTTCAAGCCGCGGCCTCGAAACAAGTCGCGCACTTCGTTGTTGAACCCGTCGCCCAGCTTCTTTCCCCCCGCTGCTCAATTTTCTGCTGCTAAGCGGAGGCAAAGCGAGAGATCGTGGAGAGAACAACGCCGAAAGTTTGATACCGAGCAAGCAAGGCGACCTGTCCGCCCGAATTCAACCCAAACCGCCGCGGCTTGTAAGCGAGGAAGATTCGAAGAGAGCGATCTCCTTTTGAACACTCTTTGACTGTTTTTTCTTATTGCAGATGATCGTGACTCTATTCCAAAGCCGGGCGAACTGGTGACCTATCTTCCCCCTCTTGATCCACCCCTGCTGCATTCTTCGCTGCCGGATACCCGGATGGAGGACGAGGTGTCCCGGCTTCAAAGGAACTTCGAAACCCTTACGAAACAGTTGAGGGCTATGGAGGAGAGGGAAAAGGCCGCCCAAGATGAAAAAGCTGCTCTCCGGGCTGAGTTGGAAACCGAACGGAAGGAGAACCGAAAAGCGCTGGAGGCCGAGCGGAGAGAGCGCCGAGAGAAGTAAAAGGCGCAGCAAGACCATGTGGCTGCCCTGACCTCCCGGGTTGACCGCGGAAAGAAAGAAATCGACAAGCTCGAAGAGGACTGCACCTATTATAGGGACAGATACCTTCAATTGACAAGGGAAGCCGGCGGAAGCCGGCGTCCTATTAATGCGGTTGATGAAGGTCGGCGTGGGTCACGCCGCCCGGACGCAGGGACGAGCTCGTCTCTTCCTGTAGCTGGGACGATCCGCCCAGTAGCTAGTGTTCATGAGCCCGCAGCGGCCTTACCTACTCGCGTAATCCCAGCGGCGCGAGTAGAGAGGGATGCCGCGCGGCTTCATAGCATGATCAACCGCCTTAATCACCACATGAATCAAATGCAAGGGACTGTCCTTCAGATCGGCGATCATGTCGCGCGACTTCACAGGGACGATGAACCGAGTGATACCCGCCAGTGATGAGTGGTTTTAAGACATTAGCTTGTAATAACATTTCTATTCGGTCCTTTGGACAACTGTTTGAACCTGATTTCGTAATATTCGATCTGTCTTCCAGGCCGCGCGGTCTAAGTATTCGAATTTATTTTTGCATTCTTGTTGTGTTGATTGATGCCTGCGGATTACTTTATATAAACCGATCGGCTTGTCTCTGTGCTTTTTTAATTCGCCTGCTTGAATTATACTTATGTCTTTGTGTTGTCTTTTGTGGTGATGCACCCGTGCGGGTTGATTGGTCTAGCCGCGATTTGACCCTTGCTAAGTGCAGATCAGCCGTTCCTATAAGTAGCGCCCTTCCGAAAGTCTTCTTACCAAAACTTCAAGATGCGAGCAACGCGCCAGCCGAAGCGACCTGCGAAAACCTCTACTACCCGATCCGAAGCCGCTGTAGCCTTTCACTCAGCAGACCTCGATGAGTGCCGTTTGACAAAGGCCGAATTGGACGAATTCGTTGAGAAGCATATGACTGACAGTCCGCTGCTCGCACGGCTTCCGCTTCGTGATGAGCGGATGAATTCTTCTGGGCCAAACCAAATCGCGATCCCAATCGACCATTTCGATTGTGGCTTCAAGTTCCCTATTTCGATCGAGCTCGCCATGGTCTTTGACCATTATGGAGTTGTACCCGGCCAAATTTCTCCTAACTCGATGGCCGGGATTTGCAGCTTCATCTCCTACCTGCGGTCTGAGAGAGTCCGCTTCTCTATGGACCTTTTCAAGAAGATATTCTCGGTGCGGGCTATCCCGGACTCCGAGTCGAATGTCTTCAAAGGCCATCTCTACTTTGGCTGCCGCGGGTTGAAGATGGTCAACCTTGCGAATAAGGTCACAGCCTGGTCGGAGAGGTACTTGATTTTCGAAGGCCGACTTGGCCTGTTGAACCCGAATCCGCAAGTGCGGCCTGAGGAGGCCTTTCAACAGGTCCCAATAAGCGAGGTCGAGAAGAAAACCTGCAAGCTTCTCGAGGATGAGCGGCTTAACGTAAGCTACTACATCCCGCTACTTGCCGAGCTAGAGAATGTTCGGCCTGAAGATAGTAAGCTTTCCTTTAACCCGCTTCCGACTTTAATGTTGACCGCTCGATCTTTTGTGCCAGCCATCCTTCTGAATTTTCCAGACCGCACGGTCTCTTACCTTACTCTTTCTTGCAGGCAAAGTATGATGAGACCGACCCGGTCTATCAACAGGAACTCTTTCCTCATGTCGCCGAGGGAATTGACAATGCATTTAACCGTTTGCGGGAGCTCAAAGGGTTCGCACCTGGTTTCGAGCATTTCACTTTCTCGGACGCCTACCCGATCTTGCAAAAGAAGTTAGAGAAGATCAGGCGGAAAGCCAAAGGAAAGAACAAAGCCGACGGATCCAGTTCAGAGGAGAGCGACGACGAGGATGATGAGGCCGAAGAACCCGCAACGGCTAAGAGTGGTGAGAGTGGCTCGGAGTCCAAATCCAGCGGTTCCGAAGAAGAGGCTGGGCGCAAGTCGGGCGAATTGAGCAGCTCATCCTCGTCGGGTAGCGAGGGTTACTCCCCTGACGTTTCAATTGACGGGAGTGAACACTCAAGTGCTCCTGCGCCTAAGAAACTTAAGTCCGATAATCAGTAGCTGTATTTTGCTTCTTGTTTTGAATAGCCGACGGCTTGATGTTGTTAGCCGATCGGTTTAAAGTATAATGTAAAAATATGTTTTGATAATGAAATGGAAAGATTTTACCTGTCTATCTGTCTACCTTCTGCGACTTACTTGTGATTGTTTGCGATTTCTTTCTATGCTAGATCGAACCAAGTTGTGCGACTTAATATTAACTCATCCGGTTTGGATAATGATTTTCATAGGATTCCGGTAAAGTAACTATTAGTAAAAAAACCCATTCGCATAGCTTGCTTTCTTCAACCCGGATCAAATTGATTCGATTCATCCCGAGAAGGTGCTAACTTATTATGAATACATTATGATATCCAGGAAGCCAAACATAATCAAGCCGCGCGGTTGTTACCAGACCCTGCATACTTGCTTTCCAGGATAAAGAATGCCAAGTCATAAGAACAATCAACAGACCGAGCGGCCAGTATTTTAACTTAAGCGACTTGCAACTAAGATTGCCACAAGTCCTACCCCCGTGAATGTAACTGATAACCAATCAGGAAATTGAAATAATCAAGCCGTGCGACCATAAACTGGCTTTACATAATTGCCTTGCAAGATAGAATATCAAGTCGCAAGAAAATCAGTTGATATACCGTGCGATTAATATTTAATCCGAACAATTTATATGTCAGCCTTATATAGTATTAGCTGACAACCCGCACGGACTATATATATAATTTGTGCGATTAGTAGGTTCAACACTTGTAATGAGGATCATAACTGCCTGATCGAAAAGAGCCTGTAATTAGTCGAACGGATCGAATTGAAACTCATAAAGATGATGGATTCATAACCCGAATAATGAGGTCGGCCGGTCATGATTATGCTTGATCCCTTGATATTTACCTTGTGACATTTTAATGATATCCTGTTTATTTCAAACCGTCCGGTCTGAAAACCAAACCGTATGACATCTTTGAAACCTGCTTATTTTAGACCACCCGATTTAATTACCAGACCGCCCGAAAGTCCTGGTACATGCTTATTTCAAACCGCCCGGTTTAAGTATTAAGTCAACCGGTTTGTGATGTACATAAGAATCCTGCTCTTTTCTCTAAATGGTCTATAATAACCATATAAGGTGAGATAATTCCCTGTAATGCAATAAAAGATGACTACAGACTCAGATGACCAAGTGGGCAGGTGGGCCTAGGCGGCGAACATTGCTTTCCTCAAGTGGTCATAAGAGCTGTAGGAATAAAGAAAAAGACAAGTACAGACCCAGATGACCAAGTGGGCAGGTGGGCCTAGGCGGCGAACATTGCTTTCCTCAAGTGGTCATAAGGGCTGTAAGCGACTCGACTGCTCTCTTGCCTAGGGCTACAAGCTGAGTTGATCAATTGGGCAGGTGGGCCTAGGCGGCGAACATTGCTTTCCTCAGAGAGATCGACTCAGTTGTGGGTCCCGCTTAGGCATCGCTTGAGAGTACCTAGGAGTATTCGATGGTCACAGACTAAGATGATCAGTTGGGCAGGTGTGGTTGTGCCGCGGGGGCTATACCGACATTGCTTTCCTCAGAAAGATCATCAAAGCTGTAACTATATCCCTCTCGGGGCATGATAGAGCCAACATTCACCTAGACCTCCCTTGATGCTGGGGTGTGTTGGATATCAGCCCGGATCCAAGGTTCTGAAGACCACCGCATGGGAATTGGCAAGCTACCACTACACGTGTGCGAAAACTCCCCGCTACACATGATCTTCATGGTTTTACGCTAATGACTACAATCCGAGGGGATTCGAGCAGAACTTGGCGATGTCTCCGTGGTTCAGTGAGGTTGATATGTAAAAGGGAAACATCAGACATGGAGAAGTGTCAGTATGGGGCTTCTTATTGAAATATCTAAAAAATTGCAGGAAAGTAAAGAAGAAATTTTAAGGATAGAACCGTTTGAGATCGTCACCGCTCCAGGTGCGTGAGATGTCTTCTCCTTCGCTTGTTTGGAGGCGGTAAGCCCCACTTTTTAGTACCTCTTTGACGATGAAAGGTCCAGCCCAATTAGGATTTAGCTTCCCGACATTGCCTGTTCGGGCTGCTGCATCAACCTTTTTTAGCACAACGTCGCCGACCGCAAAATGCTTTACCCTGACATTTTTGTCAAAGTACTTTGTCATCCTCCTTTTATCTTCTTCTTGTCTGATTGTTGCCTCGTCCTGAAGTTCTTCGATCAGATCCAGACTATACTTGATAGCCTCATCATTGTCTTCTATCCACGCTTCTCCTCCCTCTTTTGCATACACAACTCTTGGAGTGACCACCTCAAACTCTATAGGCACAACAGCTTCCGAGCCATGAGATAATTTGAATGGTGTCTCCCCGGTAGCTGAAGATGGGGTAGTACGAAGGGTCCAGAGGATGGAAGGAAGTTGATCTGCCCAATTTCCCCTTTGATTCAAAACCCTTTTCATCAGGAGCTGTTGGATTTGCCTATTTGCCGCTTCTACTTGGCCATTTGTTCTTGGATGATGTACTGAGGCAAATCGAAGATCAATTCCCACCTGATCACAGAAGTTTATCATCTCCGGATTATTGAACTATGGACCATTATCAGTGACAATTGCTAGCGGAATTCCATGCCGGCAGACTATTTCTCTCCAGATGAAGTTTCTGATAATTTGGGTTGTAGTTCTTGCCAGTGCTTTTGCCTCAATCCACTTGCTGAAATAGTCGATCATCACAATGATAAAACGACACTGGCCGCTGGCTATTGGGAAGGGTCCGATAAGATCCATCCTCCATACTGCGAAGGGCCATGGCGCAGTTATTGATCTGAGTGACTGAGCAGGAAAATGCTGAAGAGGAGCAAACTTTTGGCACTGAACACACCGCTTGGCAAATGCTTCAGCATCCTTTCTCATGGTTGGCCAAAAATACCCCTGCCTTAAGATTCTCTTCTCTAGAGTCTTCGCTCCCGAATGACTACCGCACTCCCCGGAATGAACTTCCTGAAGTATGGTTGGGACTTCATCCTCCGAAACACATCGTGCTGAGGGAGAGATCAAAGTTTTTCTGTAGAGAACTCCCGCTATCAGATAATAATACGCCGCCTTCCTTTTGAATCTTCTCCGATCATTGATGGAATGATGGAACTCCCCCTTTGATAGAAATAGCTCGTAAGGGTCCTTCCACGAAGGATTATGATCAATTTGCATGAGTTCTGCCTCATTTGTTGCCGGATGAAAAAGTTCAGAGGTCACTCCCCCGGATGGAAGACCGAACTTTGACAACTCATCTGCCTCCTCATTTTGTGTCCTTGGAATGTGCTCGATGATGAATGACTTGAATCTTCCAATTTCTCTTTTGGCTAACAGCAGGTATTTCCTCAGAATTGGCTCCCTTGTCTCATAATTTCCCAAGACCTGAGAGGCCATCACCAGTGAATCAGTTCTAACATGTACATGTTCTATGCATAACTCTTTCGCAAGCCTCAGCCCAGCCAAAAGTGCTTCATATTCTGCCTGATTATTTGTAACTGAAAAGAAGAATTTGATAGCTTGCTCCAGCCTGATGCCATTTGGACTGATCAGAACTACCCCGGCTCCCACGGAGTTTCTGCCAGAAGCCCCATCCACATAAATGATCCAAGCCAAAGGAGATTGCACTACCTGTTCAGAACTAGGTTCTGTTGTATCTACCAAGAAGTCTGCCAGGATTTGCGCCTTGATCGCTGTTCGAGGGATGTATGATATCTCAAATTCGCTTAGTTCAATAGCCCATTTTGCCAACCTCCCTGAATGATCTGGCTTTCAAGAATATTTTTTAAAGGATGATCTGTAATAAATTGGACGGAATGAGCCTGAAAATAAGGACGAAGCCTTCGCGCAGACATAACCAAGGCCAAGGCCAGTTTTTCCAAGATCGAATATGTGGTTTCTGCATCTTTAAGGATGTGGCTGACATAGTATATTGGAAACTGCCTCTTCTTTTCTTCCCGAACGAGGAAAGAACTCACCGCATCTGGTCCGACTCCCAGATATAAGAATAGCATTTCTCCCTCACGGGGACTTTGGAGTAGTGGAGTCGAGGTTAACTGTTTTTTCAGCTGCTCAAAAGCCTTGTTACACTCCTCGCTCCATTCAAACTTTGATCCCCCTCACAGTGTTTTAAAGAATGGGGCACTTTTATCTCCGGATTTGGAGATAAACCTGCTCAATCCTGCCAATCTCCCCCCAAGCTGCTGAACTTCTTTAGTATTTTGAGGAGGGGCCATATCAAGGATGGCCTTCACCTTGTCTGGATTTGGTGCAAGGCCGTTAGGAGTTAAGAGGTGCCCAAGAAATTTCCCCTTGTTTGCCCCAAACACACATTTCAACAGGTTTAGTTTTAACTTGAACCTCTATAGAGTAGCGAACGTCTCTACGAGGTCTTTCAAGTGCAATGAGAATGTTTTACTTTTTAGAAGGAGGTCATCAACGTAAACTTCAAGATTCCTGCTTTTTTTATGCTTAAAGACGGTATCCATCATTCTTTGGTATGTTGCGCCCGCATTTTTAAGACCGAAGGGCATTACGAGATAGCAGTAACACCCATCGTTTGTGATAAATAAAGTATGCGGGATGTCAGGTTTGTGCATTTTAATTTGATGATACCCTGAGAAAGCATCGAGAAAACTCATAAAGCCATACCCAACCGCGGAATCAACTAAGACATCTATCCGAGGCAAAGGGTAGCAATCTTTAGGGCACGCTTTATTAAGTTTGGTGAAGTCCACGCACATGCGCCACTTCCCACCGGGTTTCTTAACCATTACAACATTCGACATCCACGTGGGATATTGAATTTCAGAAATAAAACCCGCTTTTAGGAGTTTGGAAACCTCCTCTCTGATGGGCAACGCCAGCTTGGTCGCCACTTCTCTCTTCTTTTGCTGGACGAGCTTGAACTCAGGAGATACGTTTAGATGATGACAAGCCACGTCTGGATCCACTCCTGGCATATCCTCCGCTGACCAAGCGAAGATATCCAGATTCTCCAACAGGCAGGAGATTAGCTCCACTTTCTCCTCCTCTGGCAACTCAGCGTTGATGATCAGCTTCTTTTCTGCCCCTTCAGCAATAGGAACTTCTTGGGTCGCTTGGGCAGGTTCCAAGTGAGCCCCTTCTCGATCTTTTCCTTCCTCGGCAGCCCCTGAAGACTCAGCAATCTCCAAAACCTCAGCCACGGCCTCGGGAAGTGGAACGTCGATGATCATGTTGACAGTTCGGACGTAGCACTCCCGAGCCACCTTTGTGTTGCTTCTGACCCGATACTGCTTTCCTTCGGCAGCGAACTTGAGGGCAAGGTGAAAGGTAGACACTACTGCCCTATATGCATTGAGAATCGGCCTCCCGAAGATGGCACAGTAGTTGCTCGGGGCATCCACTACCACGAAATTGATCAACTTTATTACTCCTCCAAGAGAGACCAGGAGCTTTACTGAACCCTCTACTTCCTTCTTCTCCCCAGAAAAACCGTAGAGGGGCCCGTCGGTGGAAAGCAAAGGCTTTCCGGTCTTCAGGGCTTCGAAAGTCGGGCGGAAAAGGAGATTGACGGAGCTGCCGGTATCAATCAGAATATTGTGGACTATATAGTTTTCGATGACGGCCTTGATGACCACCGCATCGTCGAAAGGATTGGCATTGGGGGGAAGGTCATCTTGACCAAAGGTGACAATAGTGCTTTCGGGAGGAGAACTTGTAGTGGCTGCTACTTCCTGCTTTAAAACTCTCGCGATGTTGGATTTGCGAGATGATTCCGCTCCAGCTCCTCCATGAATACAATAGATGTCCCCTAAGGGGCCCATATCATTGACTTCGACGCATTCGGTAGAAGGATGGATGTCACCATAGCAGCCGACGTCTTTGCGTCGGCGCATTCCCAGGTTACTTCTACTGTTTCTTTCTCCTTTCTCTTCTCGGCAATTGGCTCAGCAATTGCATCTTTCCGAACTAGACCCCGGAGCTTCCCTTCTCCAAGGAGTCTCTCTATAAGCAAACAAAGGGCTCGACAGTCTTCGGTTAGATGTCCCCCTTCTTTATGATATTCACAATAAAGGTTCGGATTTCGACTGCGGATATCCGACTTCAGAGGAGCAGGCCTTTTGAAATCTGGCCTCTTTGCAGAATCTAGACCACTTCGTCCATGGTGATGTTTAAGGGAGTGAATGACTCTTGCGAGTCATCATATTGAGTGGATGGAATGACTAGAGGTGGCTGCGTGGCATACTGTTGTAAATATACCGGCATGATTTGCGGAAGGGGAGTGGATGGAGCGGGAGCGACGGCCAACGGTGGTTTCTGATCTTGAAACCGTTGATGGCCCATAAATGGTTGCTTATTTTTGTAGTTTCTCCCCCTTTGGGAACGGGGTTCAAAGTGGGGCGGATGATGTAAGGACGGATTTGACTGCTCCTTGTCGCTTACCAGCTTTGCGACGTAGCCCGGATTGCTCTTCTCTCCTCTGATAAACATATTTGCCAAACCTAATTATTTCCTGATAAGTCCTAGGCTCCCTTATATTTGCTTCAAATTTTAGGGGGCCCTCTCGTAGGCCATGGATGAGGGCAACCCTATACAGCTCTGGATCCACATTTTGAACTTCCATGATCTCTTTCTGGAAGCGGTCTACGAAACGAGCCCATGTCTCGTCTTCCCGCTGTTTTATATCGAAAAGGGCCGCCAGACCACTCTTTCTCTTCCTTGAGGTGGAGAATCTCAGCAGGAATTCCCTTCGCAGCTCAGCGAAACAACGGATTGACCAGGGGTGCAACCCGTAAAACTACTCCCTAGCTTGTCCTTCAAAGGAGGTTATAAGAAGCTTGCACTTAGTTGCATCGGTTAAGGTTCTGAGAGCGATGGCTGACTCGAAGGCTTGTAAATGAACCGTGGGATCAGTCTCCCCATTGAAAGCTGGCAGGCGAGGCTCTCTGAAATTATTAGGGGCTGGTTCCCCTTGGACTTCGTCCACTAAGGGAGAAGTTTCTTCCATATCTTCACATAGAGGAGCTGGATAATAAGTCGCCGGAACTGCGGCTAATCGTGTGCAAGCCGCTTGGTAAGAGGATCGGGCCACGGCTTCTGGCGGGTAGGAATGACGGGCCGCGCCTTCTTGCGGGTAGGAAACGTGGGCAGCATGAGAAGCCGCCCCCTGGAAGTCGAGGACCCGAGCCGGCATGCTGTGCGCGGCTTCCTGATAGAAGTTTTGCCTAGCCGCAAAGCCTTCTTGCTGGGGCTGGAAGTTAGCGGCTTATGGTAGCGGGTAAGGAGGAGGTGGAGGAGGGACCGGGGTCACCGCCTGATTAGCCGCGGCTTGCTGTGGAACTAGCCGCTCGGTTAGCATTGCTAAAGTCTGACTGATCGCTTCAAGTTGCTGATCAGTGGCCCTCTGAGCCCGCTCGGCTTCTCTCCTTGATTGCTCCAGGGCTTACCACAAAGAGTCCTCGCTGTGATCGGAGCGGTCTCCAAGGGGGAACTGACGGTCTGACATTGTAGTGAGGATTTCACCGACAATCCGCGATCTGAAGGTCGCGTGTTTCTGTTGTGTCCGAAATCGCACCTCCGAAGGAAATCAAAGGCTGCGGGTTGCCGGTTACTTTTTAGGTGGGAAAAATGAGACCGCTGGGACAGACTTCGCCCATCACGGCGAATGCCACTCCTGTGAGGGGCTTTCCTTTGATCAAAATAAGGCGGTTACAGCGGTTACAAGTGCAGAAAAAGAGAAGCCGGCCGGTCAGACAGTCCGCAAGACGGGAAACTTGAGACCGCAGCTCAAACAAGCGAGCTCCTGGATTCGAGTGTGCGTCTTGGGAACAGTGCCGCCCCTATTTATAGGCTTGGGGGCCTGCCCGAACGGGCAGGGATAAAATAACCGCCTGCCCAGGTACAGGAGAAACGGGAAGGCGGTGACGGGATACACAAAGAAGGAAAGAAAGAAGCCGCGCGGCTTGGCGGCTTGCCCTTTCGACCTGTCTGACCAGAGGCTGAGGATGACGCGACCAAGGTGATGATGCAATCCGAACGGTCTCCGTCTTGAGACCGCGGCTTGTTCTTTGATCTCGAACCTTGGCTTGTCTCTATGGCACAATCTGCACGGTCTCCGACTTGAGACCGCGACTTGTCCTGTTGGACTTGGGCCTGGATTATCTTTAGTACTTGGAGGCGGTCTAAATTATGTCAGACCGCCCGACCTGTGCTAGTTGGTGTTGATGGACCTTGTACAACCTGAGCCGGGCGACTTGGATCCGCAAACCGCACGGTCTGCGAGTAATCCTATTGAAAGCGGTCTTCTGGGTAAACAGAAAGCATATTCTAAATGTTCACAAATTAGTTTCTACAAATCCAAAGTAGGTGGATCTTCAATGGATTTTTAGGAATATTATTAGAAGTCAAATTAAGTGATATAAATGTGGTAACACGAAGTTCAGAATCATATTGGTCTAGAGAATGAAGTTGGTGGAGAATGTCTTCTCACTCGATATAAAGTGAAAGACTTCTGGTGAGTGAAGATTGAAGTGGATCCTTACATAAGAAGTCAAATGAGAATAAGGTGTAAGATCCCCCTCCCGGAACACACAACACGGCCGAGGGGAATCTTATGCCCAGGACAGCCGCCTTGCGGAAGCGCCAGCACACGAGCTAGCCTCCCCCACAAGACGCCTATCCTGCCGGCCAAACCAACTACACAGCGCCAACCCATCAATGAAAGAAAGTATTAAAAGCCAAAGATTCACAATAAGTAATAATGTCCAAATCAGAGTATAAGAAAGACAGAAAGCTACACAAGCTCCTGCAAATCATCAGAGTAATTAGCTAAATGCCCCAAGGGCTACATCTCTAAACACTCACCTGCCTCTGTCACTAACGACAGCTAAGGTACCATAAACCCCAGCCCTGCACACCTGACCCGGCTGGCCTCTGGTGCTGAACGCTGCTACACATCTGAATGTGCTCCTAAAAAGAGGGAGGTAGCAACCGTTAGTCATAAAGACTAAGTGGCTTCCCATCCGCTCCCCCGGCGACTCCAAGGCACCGGGCGGAAGGAAAGGAAGAAAAGCTGTAATATAACAGTAATATATACAAAGCAGGCGACGGGGAAAGTAAACTAGTATATACACAAATTCTAAGCTACACAAGTGTAAAAGGGGCTAATCTAATCATGTATAAGCAGGAGTATAATAAAGGTGTGCATCAGTAAATAAATAGTAAGTAAAGCAGGTAAAGCAAGACAGTAAGAACAGTTGTAACAAGTAATCAATCTCGTACCCTAACTTATATGAATGCCCATACAAACTTATAAGTTAGGATTTCCAGGAATTATAAATCATCATATAAAAGAGCCCATACTAATTTATATGATGAGGATCTGCGAGTGCGTATGCTATGCTATGCCATGAATGATTATGCAATGAACTCACACACACGACTCTGTGCACACAGACCTTTGTAGTTCCCTCTATTTGAGAGGAAGCCAACCTCTCGGGTACCAACCGCTGTGACACACGGTGGTAGCGGACCGGGCTGTCCACTCCTAGGCGGGTATGCACACTACCAGGCCTAGACCGCACGTACGCCTCGACGCTAAACAACCGCGGAGCTCTGCGTACTCTTTGCTGGAGTCCACCAGGCTTTGAGCTAAGTGGAAGGTGTCTTCGAGGAATTGTCGTCCCGACATGCAGACAAGCTGGCCCCTCAGACCCCAACGCACCCGCTAAGTCCACGTACCGCGGTCGGTGTGACGACCTGCCTAGTACCGAAGACCTGCCACAATTATCCAAGAACTAACGGGGCTATCCTCCCCTCGAGCCTCCAGCTCGTCCAACCCAGTATACCACACACCTGTCACTCCCACACTGGGAGGAGATACATAAATCCAATCTTACCCTACTATGACTACTCTTGCCTACTTTAAATGTTATTGCAATTTAGGGTAAGTCTTGGACTTCCCGAGGGTTACCCTGTAAGGGGCTCGCTACGGTACTAGGAACTACAGTGGGATGACACCCCAAAGTTCCCTTTCTCAAGACACTTAGTATTATTGGTATCCACCCATAAGATTACCCTCTTATCATCTCACTTGAATTAAACCTCAGTGCTTTATGACCCTCTAAGGGGAAAGACGATCTTTCGTCAATCCCGAGCACAACCTTACCCATAGCTCACCAAGCACTCTCATCACCTAAACTCCTTTTTGGTGACCTCAACCTCTTCATCCAGATCCGGTATACCAACTACCTCCTATTCCCACCTAATGGTCTACAAGTTATCTCCATTCTACTGTTTTACTATTCGCAGACCAAATGAGTTATATGAACCACATAAGGGGAGGTACTACAAATATTCATCCAATTGACTCAAGATTATTGATGATGCTATATTTATAGTTATTTTCACATAATATTTTATTTATAATTAATTTAATTTAATTTAGTTTTAGTTAATTTATCACTAATTTATCTTATTTTTGTATTTTCAGGTAATTTGGGTTGCCAATAGCAATTTCAAGCTCATATGACTAATCAGGAGAATATTTGGAGTATTTCTGCCGAAATCGCAAAGTACACGCCCTCGGTCACGGGCGTGACCTAGGGCGTGACATTTTGTCACCGCCGTGATCCAGCCCCGCGCATTCCAGTTGAAAGAAGTCAGCCGCCACGTCAGATTAAAATTACACGCCCTCTGTCACGGGCGTGACTAAGGGCGTGACCTTAAAGTCACGGGCGTGACTCGCCCGGATTGCATTCATTTCAGCCAGCAATCAACTCCCGCCGTTTCTAGCTTACACGCCCTCGGTCACGGGCGTGACCGAGGCCGTGACTTTTCTGCAACCGCCAGATTAACTCTAGATCGCGGCGTTTCCCGCCGTTTCCAGACCCGTTCAAGACACGCCCTTGGTCACGGGCGTGACCGAGGCCGTGACCCGCCGTGCAATTGATTTTTGGCGGTTCCTTTTCCCCAACGTCCCGGGCTTTCATGACAGTAGTTATGCAGCTTACACGCCCTTGGTCACAGGCGTGACCAAGGGCGTGACTCCCCGTTTTTTCATCTATAAAAGGCAGCAATCTCCAGAAGTCGGTGTGCAATTTTGGAGCTTAATTTCAGCTTTAGTTTACTGTTTTTTTTGTGTTCTAGCTACTTTTTCCTAAAGTTGTAAGTTTTTATTATTGCTATTTTAATTCAAGTATTGTTGTTTTCTTAATCATGTCTTTTTCCTCTTCTACTTGTATTCCCATCACTATGATGAGTAGCTAAGTTTCCTTTAGCACTTGGTCATGATGAACTTTGGAATAAAATAAAATATGTTTTGAATCTTTCTAATTAGCAAACTCTCTTTTTGTTTATCTTCGATTTATCTTTGAATTATTTTGTTTTGATTTCATATGTCCGGAATATGACTTTCAATCTATGATTCGTTTGCTAGTGATTGAGAGATCCATGCGAACGAGGAGATCACTCAAAGATAAAAAGAGTTGTATGCATTCCTCGAGAGAGGGTGACACAAATCTTTTGGATTGGAGTCAAATCCAATAGTGGGGTTCACCGCTTAAAGCAAGCTTAGGGGGTTTCGACTGGCCGAGGGGTCTTAATCGATCAACCTAAGGTTAGGTGGTAGTTCTCTCGAGAGAGGCTCTACCATATTTTGGGAACCTCCACGGTCGAGGATATTTCAATAAGAATTTGCGGTTTCATCTTTTATAAAAGTATATTTTATTCCAAAGGGATTCAAGACCAGGTGCTAATCCTTTTAATCATAATCTTTCTTCGTAGTTAATTTTCTCCAAATTGTTTTTCCAAAACAAACCCAACTTTCGATCGATAAAATAATAGCTCTTCTTTGTGAGTAGAAGTACTCAACAAGCCCGGAAAAATACGACACTTGATTTTCTAAATCCTATACTATAAAGCGATAGGTACACTTGCCTTATCGAATTATACGTGGATAATATTTTAATTTTGCGCAGCGCGAATATATATCTCATCAAGTTTTTGGCGCCGTTGCCGGGGAACTAATTGTTGATATTTTGAAAGCTTAGTTCTATTAATTTTATCATTTTTTTCTTTCTTCTCTCTTTTCTACGTTTTTCTTTTTGGTGTATGACCCGAAGGAATCCGTCCGATCTTCTTGAATTAGATCCGGAAATCGAGCAAACCATTCGGCGACGCTTAAGATTTCAAGGACCAAATTCTCAAGATCTGATTGAGGAATCCGTAGGTGACACTTCTCCTTCTCCTTCTTCTTCTTCTACTTCTTCCTCCTCTTCTACTTCTTCTAATATGGGTGATCCAAATCCGGATGAGGTCGCGCAACGGACTATGTCCTATTATGCCCGGCCTAATCTAGAGGATACCACTTCTAGTATTGTTCGACCTGCTATAGCGAACAATAATTTTGAATTAAAGCCGTGCATCATTCAAATGGTACAACAATATGTACAATTTGATGGGCTTCAAGATGAGGATCCCAACGCGCATATTTTTAGTTTTCTAGAAATATGCGATACTTTCAAAATTAACGGGGTATCCGATGACGCAATAAGGCTTCGACTTTTTCCTTTCTCCTTGCGCAATAAAGCTAAGCAGTGGCTCAGTTCTCTTCCAAGAGGATCTATCACCACATGGGCCCAAATGACGGAACAATTTCTCACGAAATATTTTCCGCCCGCTAAATCGGCTCAATTGCGTAAGGATATCATTTCTTTCTCCCAAGTTGAAACGGAAACACTTTATGATACTTGGGAGCGATTTAAGGAATATTTGCGCCGATGCCCCCATCATGCAATCCCCGATTGGTTGCAAATTCAGACATTCTATAACGGCCTAAATTCTCAAACGCGTCAAATGATTGATGCCGCCGCCGGTGGTACCTTGAATAACAAAACACCGGCAGGAGCGCAAGAGCTTTTAGAGAGTATGGCCATGAATACGAATCAATGGAGTACACCTCGGTCGCGCTCAAATAAACCGGCCGGGCTGTATGAAGTTGATGCAATTTCAAATTTATCTGTCCAGGTTGAGCTTTTAAATAGAAAAATAGAAGAGATGACTGCTTCCTCTTCTACACCTACCTGGGGATCCCCCTCCACCATTGCCGAACATGTGGATTACATGGGTAATCCGAATCGGCCAAACTTTAATTCGGGTAACACTCATTATGGTAACACATATCACCCGGGTTTCCGTAACCACCCAAATTTCTCTTGGAGTAATCCAGGGAATGCGGCACAACCCCCAAACACAATTCCACCTGGTTTTCCTCCACCACAAGCTCCAAAATCTCCCTCCCTTGAGGAGGTTTTCACCAAATATGCAGCAAATAACGATGCAAATATTCGGAATCTTACCGGATCTGTTCGCAATTTGGAGAATCAAATTGGGCAAATCGCGAAGATGCTCTCCGATCGCCAGCAGGGAGCACTTCCAGGCAATACGGAGCCCAACCCAAAGGAGCAAGCAAAGGCTATCACGCTACGAAGCGGGAAGGAGGTAACTACCCCTTCACAATTGGTTGAACCAGAGGTAACAATTTCTTCATCTTCTCCTCCTCCTCAAGTTTCAACGCAAAATAAAATTAAGGAATTTCAACCACCACTTTCCTATCCGTCTAAATTAAAAAAGGATCGAAATGATGAGCATTACGGTAAATTTTTAGATATGTTTAAACAAGTTCAAATTAATCTACCATTTTGCGAAGCTATCGCGCAAATGCCGAAGTATGCTAAATACCTCAAAGATCTTTTATCTAATGAAAAGAAACTTGAGGATATTTCTACCGTTCAATTGAACGAGGAATGCTCAGCAGTTTTACTTAATAAATTGCCTAAGAAATTAACCGATCCGGGTAGTTTCTCAATTCCATGTTTATTTGGCGATTTCTTAGTAAAACATGCGTTGGCCGATCTAGGTGCCTCTATAAATTTGATGCCTTATTCTCTTTTCCAAAAATTGGGTTTAGGAGAACCTAATCCCACGAGAATGAGCATCCAATTGGCGGATCGTTCCATAAAATACCCAATGGGTATTATCGAGGACGTGCTTGTCAAGGTTGATAAATTTATCTTTCCGGTAGATTTTGTCATCCTTGACATAGATGAGGATGCCGAGGTACCACTCATTCTCGGTCGCCCTTTTCTTGCCACCTCGCGCGCAATAATTGATGTTAGTAATGGTAAACTTCTCCTTAGAGTCGGAGATGAGGAAGTTACCTTTACTATAAATTCTTCTATGAAAAATACGCTCTCAAATGACGACTCTTGTTTTTTCTTGGAGGCTTCACCTGATGAAGACTCAATTTTATTTTCTGAATATATTTCACCGTCATCTTTCTATGATGAAGAATTTGAAAATCTCGAACTTATTTCTCATGAAATTATTGACGGCACGATCACTCACGAACCTATTTTTGAAATTTTAGAATTAGGTAGTGATCGATTAAAAACTTCTTATGAGGAACCTCCCGTAGTAGAATTAAAACAATTGCCTAATCATTTAGAATATTTATTTCTAGCGGAGGATTCTAAGCTTCCCGTAATCGTGTCGGCGTTTCTGTCCGATGAAGAAAAATTAAAATTATTAAATGTTTTAAAACTTCATCGCCGCGCAATTGCGTGGAAAATTACGGATTTAAAAGGGATTAATCCCTCCTTTTGTACGCATAAAATTTTATTAGAAGAAAATTCACGTAAATCTATTCAACCTCAACGCCGCCTCAATCCTAATATGAAGGAGGTGGTTAAGGCGGAGGTAATTAAATTATTAGATGCGGGCATCAACTATCCAATTTCGGATAGCTCTTGGGTTAGTCCGGTCCAAGTGGTGCCAAAGAAAGGAGGATTAACGGTAGTGCCAAACGAAAAAAATGAATTAATCCCAACTAGAACCGTTACCGGATGGCGGGTTTGTATTGATTATCTCAAATTAAATGATGCGACCCGTAAGGATCATTTTCCTTTACCGTTCATCGACCAAATCCTTGAACGATTATCCGGACACTCGTTTTATTGTTTTCTTGACGGTCTCTCGGGGTATTTTCAAATCCCAATTGCGCCCGAGGACCAAGAGAAAACAACCTTCACTTGTCCGTTTGGCACCTTCGCCTATCGTAGGATGCCATTTGGGTTATGCAATGCGCCGGCTACATTCCAAAGATGTATGCTAGCAATTTTTGACGAGCTAGTGGAGGATATTATGGAAGTTTTTATGGATGATTTCTCCGTTTTCGGAGATTCATTTGATTTATGTTTGACTAACCTTTCCCGCGTTCTCCAAAGATGTGAGGAGACAAATTTAGTGTTAAATTGGGAGAAGTGCCATTTTATGGTACGGGAAGGTTTAGTTTTAGGCCACAAAATTTCTAGTAAGGGTATAGAGGTAGATAAAGCTAAAATTGAAACTATAGAAAAATTACCTCCCCCTTCAAATGTTAAGGCCGTACGTAGTTTTCTTGGGCACGCCGGTTTCTATCGCCGGTTTATAAAAGACTTTTCTAAATAACCAAGCCCCTCACTCACTTATTAGAAAAAGATGCACCGTTTATTTTTGATGAAAATTGTTTGCATTCTTTTTCTATTATTAAAGAAAAATTAATTAACGCTCCTATTATGATAGCTCCCAATTGGGATCTTCCTTTTGAGATTATGTGCGACGCTAGTAGTTTTGCCGTTGGTGCAGTCCTAGGATAACGCATAAATAAAAATTTTCATCCTATTTATTATGCGAGCAAGACACTTACCGACGCACAAGAGAATTACACAACAACCGAGAAAGAGCTTTTAGCCGTGATTTTTGCTTTTGATAAATTTCGCTCTTATCTTACTTTATCTAAAGTAATTGTTTTTACTGATCACTCGGCTTTACGTTATTTGCTAACAAAAACTGATGCCAAACCAAGGTTGATTAGGTGGATCTTACTTTTACAAGAATTTGATTTGGAGATCCGGGACAAACGGGGAGCGGAAAATTTGGCGGCGGATCATCTTTCTCGGTTGGAGAATCCCAATTCGGAGGAGCTCATAGAGGAAGAAATTAATGATACTTTTCCTGAGGAACGCCTCCTCGTTATTCATAAGGTAATAGATCTCCCCACCCCTTGGTTCGCCGATTTCGCAAACTACCTTGTTGCGAGATTTCTCCCAAAAGATTTTTCCTATCAAGAAAAGAAGAAATTCTTTTCCGTTTTAAAAAATTATTTTTGGGAGGATCCGTTCCTTTTTCGAGTTTGTGCGGACCAAGTGGTGCGGAGGTGTGTATCTCATGAGGAGAGCGCTCAAATTTTAAAGCATTGCCACGAGGGACCCGCCGGCGGGCATTATAAAGCAAATCGGACGGCACGGAAGGTACTTGAAGCGGGCTTCTATTGGCCGAGCATCTTCAAAGACGCTCACGCACATGTAAGTCGTTGTGAACAATGCCAACGCTCAGGTAATATCTCCCGTCTTGATGAAATGCCCTTAAAATCTATTTTAGAAATTGAGGTTTTTGATTTATGGGGGATCGATTTTGTCGGCCCGCTACCAGTTTCTTTTGGAAATCGATATATTTTGGTAGCGGTCGATTACGTGTCTAGGTGGGCGGAAGCGCAAGCCCTTCCCACCAATGATGCCCGAGTCGTAACCCAATTTCTCAAAAAACTCTTTTCGCGATTTGGAGCACCGCGGGCGATAATTAGCGATAGGGGAACTCATTTTTGTAACGCCCAATTCACTAAAGTTTTATCTAAATATGGCGTTACACATAGGATGGCCACCCCATATCACCCTCAAACAAGTGGCCAAGTAGAAGTGGTTAACCGTGAATTAAAACGAATTTTAGAAAAAACGGTTTCCACCAATAGGAAAGATTGGTCGCATAAACTCGATAATGCTTTATGGGCCTATCGGACCGCGTACAAGACCGCTATCGGTTGTACGCCGTATCGATTGGTCTATGGGAAAGCATGTCATTTACCGGTCGAGCTTGAGCATCGCGCCTTTTGGGCGCTTAAATTTCTTAATCTAGATAGCAATATTGCTTCCGAGCTCCGCAAGTTCCAACTTAACGAGCTCGATGAATGGCGCTCCCTTGCTTATGAAAGTAATAAATTATACAAGGAGCGCACTAAATTTTATCATGATAAGAAACTTAGGAATCCTAAAACTTTTCGACCGGGAGACCAAGTTCTCCTCTATAACTCGCGCTTACGACTTTTTCCGGGAAAACTTAAGTCCCGTTGGTCCGGCCCCTTTATCGTCAAAGAGGTTTGGCCCTACGGGACCGTTTCAATAACACATCCTGAAAAAGGTGAATTTAAAGTGAATGGGCACCGGTTGAAATTATTTTTCACCGGCGATAATTTTCATGAGCACCGGGAGGAAATTCACTTTCCGAACACCTAAAGACCAGCGTGCCACTATGGTCGAGCTCAACGACCGTAACCAAAGCGCTCTTGGGAGGCAACCCATGTTTTTTTTTTCTTCCGTTTAAAAAATTTTAAGTATTTTTATTCTTGTTTTAAAAATAAAAATAAAAAAAAACATATAAAAAAAAAAAGATAAAAAAATTACAAAACCAAACTAAAAAAAATATTTCTGAAAAAATGTCTCAGTCACGGCCTCAGTCACGGCCGTGACCAGGGCGTGGCGCGTTACGATTCATTTTTCTGGCAAGTCTCTCGACGAGTTGCACTCCATTCGTCTTCCGTAAAAGTCACGGGCGTGACCAACCTTGGTCACGGGCGTGACATCAACGGAAGAACATTTTGGCCTGAGTCGGGACTCACGGGCTCAGTTTGCAATGTCACGCCCGTGCCAAATCGAGTCACGCCCGTGACATATGAAGGTCACGGCCGTGACTCATCCTGCTGGCGCAACACCTCCACAGCACCCGGTCAAAGATTCTCTTTGACTGTCACGCCCGTGACAGTCAAGTCACGCCCATGGTCACGGGCGTGACTATGAGCGCTGACACCTCGGGAACCGATTTTTGACCGGCGAGCATTGGATTCCCTACCCTCTTTGATTTCGACAGGTACACGCCCTCGGTCACGGGCGTGACCGAGGGCGTGACTTGCCAAAATTCCACTTTTTGACCGGTCAAGCATAGGATTCCTCCCGCGCGCCAACTTTTGCCTGTCGCCTCTTACACGCCCTCGGTCACGGGCGTGACCGAGGGCGTGACACCTAAATTTTCACCTATTTAAAGGCCACTTTCCCCTCTCTTTTCTCCACACCTTGTCCACCATCTCTCCCTTCTTTTCTCTCATCTTTGGCCGATTACTTCATTTCTTCCTTCCAAATGGCCGGCCGCCGCCGCAATCACGCCATTGGCGGATCCTCCTCTTCACTCCCCGATGAAACTTTTGATGCAGAGGCTATGCTCAATTTTTCCCATCCCACTCATCAAGACCGAAGTACCCGCCTCCGTGGGAAAGAATTTGGAGTTTTCCGCGTCATCGATTGGAACGTTCTCACCACCCTCGGGCAGGCGAACGCGGTGCGAGATCTACTCACTACTCCGGGGTGGGCTCCTTTCTTCTCCATTTCGGAGCCGGCGTACTACGAGCTGACGGTGGAGTTTTTCTCTTCGTTTGATTTCCACTGGGCCGGGGCCGACAACGTGCTTGAATTCCGAATGGGCGGGCTTTCGCAAACTCTTCCTTTGCGTCAGTTCAACGTTCTCATGGGCTTCTGCGACGAGGCCTTCACTCTTACGGAGGCCTACACCGCTCTCCCCCTTGATTTCCCTCGTGAGTATAACCTTCCCGGATTTTGGGCGGAAATCAGTAACGACCCCAATCCATATTCGCCTAAAAAATCCAAGGGTAGTCATCTCCTCTCCCCCGCCTTACGCTATCTCCACTACCTCCTCACTTTCACACTTTCCGCTCGCGGCGATAGCCATGGAGTGGTGACCCGCGCGGACCTGTTATATTTATATAGCATGCACGAACGAGTCCCCCTCAATCTTGGTTCGGCGCTAGCGATGTTTTTTTCGGCATCAGGCCGAAAATCGGAGGCTTAGTGCGCTTCATGGCGGTTCGTTTGTTACTTATTTGGCCAAGCGTTTGGAGCTCTGCGCTGCACTTCCTCCCATGTCTCCACTCCAAACGCCTGCGCCTATCACATTCCAAAACCTCCGAGCCCTTGGTTTGATGCGTCGGCGTGGCCGCGAGTACGAGGCCGTTCCTGGCGAAGTGGGTGGCGACCCGATCCATCTTGATTTCGAAGCTGATTCGGGTGGCGTTGCTCCAGCTCCGCAGTTTCCACAGCCGCCACAGCAGCATTTTCCCCCTGCGCCCGACTCATCCACTTATTTCGATCAGCAGTTTGGGCGGATCCACACTCGTTTGGATCAGATTCAGACAGAGCAGCTGTCCATGCGCACTCATTTTGACACACGTTTTGATACCCTCGAGCAGCGCCATGCTTCTTCTATGGAGCATCTGCAGCGGGAATTTGCTGATCTGCGTGCTTATTATCAGCAGGAGGACGACAGCGATGATGCTTAGAGTTTTATTTTTATTTTTGGTCGTCTGTATCTTTTATTTTCTGTCCCGCACCTTTATTTTTGTTTTATTTCTCTTTTATTCCTGTCAAAATATTCAAAATATAAAAAAAAAGAGTTTTACTTCCTGTTTTTCTTCAGGATGGCTTGGGTATTGATTTGCTCTTCATCAGGGAAGTTTCCTCTCCTTTACTCGCACTTCTTTCTAAAACATTGGGGACACTGTTTTATTTTAAGTATGGGGGAGGGTATTTCACGTCGGTTTTATTGCAAAGCAACACCCAAAATTTTTATCAAAAAAAAAATTAAAAAAATTAAAAAAATTTACAAAAAAAAACTATATAGTTTTCTTAATATTTCTATATTTACTTGTTTGCAAAATTCTTAGTAGATTTACTTTTACATAGTGTTGTAGAAAATTTTATATACTTTATTAGATTTTGAATTTTGGAGTAAAATTGTTGACTCGTGCAGTGTTCTAGTTACGCGCACGCGTTAGTAGGATCTCATGTCGAATTAACTATTCAGCATAAAATTAGATTTATGATTTTCTAACTGCGTAGAATATTTTTGTTTTACTTTTAATTTGAAATCGGTAGAATCCAAAAATGCTTTAAGTGAGTATGTAGAAGTTTACTGGAGAAATAGTACCCAATTTGAACGGAAGGGTATTCTTTCTCGATGTCTAGAACTTGCCTCTAGCGACTCTCAAAACATTTGCATAAGTTAGATTCATGAGCATGAAAATGATTTAGACCATCTCTTGATTCGTTTGAGCCTTTGCATTCCATGCCATAAAATCTTAACCGTTGCTAGCCATTTTGTGCTTTTTACCGTTTCTTTTGTAAGCCCCACTCATTTTCACCAAAGCCAAATAGCCTGCCTATGGTGCACGCTTGAATTTTAGAACTTTATTTGTTGCTAGCTTGTGTTTCTTATTTGTGAAAATGGTGATTTTAATTTTGCTATCATTTTGCTGCAAAAGAAGAAAAAAAAATGAAAAAAAAATGAAGAAAAAAAAATAAGAAAAAAATATTGAGAAAAAATTTGCAGAGTGCATTTTTGACCCCTACCTTTATATTTCAAAATTATTTGGGGTGTAAAAATTATTTAGCATACAAGTTTTTGCAAAGCTCTTCTTTTTGTTTTAAGTGTGCCTTAACCGTTCACGTTTATCTTTTGATATCCTCACCTTGAACCTAAGCCACATTTCAACCTAATTAAGTCCTATTGATTCGTGCTTATGAGTTAAACTAGTGCCGTGGCGAGAGTGTGAAAGGGCAAGCCTATGGCCATCGTCATTGATGGATTTCTTTGGAGGCTATCCCGAACTTTGATTTTGTGTAATATTGATCTTAGTAAACACGCTACCCGCTCCTTAAATATCATTTTAGGATTTACCGGATTTTCAATTTAAAAGTAGTAACAATATGTTATAACGCATTTTTGAAAATTATAAGCTAATCTTTATGCTGAATAGGTTTTTCTACTAGAATTTCTACACGCTTAGGCGCAAGACTTCGCATTTTTACTCTTTAGGTTCAAAATTCTTTTCTTGTACTTAAATTTTTCTACTCCTATGGAAAGTTGTTTGCTCGGGACTAGCAAACGAATAAGTATGGGGGTATTTGATGATGCTATATTTATAGTTATTTTCACATAATATTTTATTTATAATTAATTTAATTTAATTTAGTTTTAGTTAATTTATCACTAATTTATCTTATTTTTGTATTTTCAGGTAATTTGGGCTGCCAATAGCAATTTCAAGCTCATATGACTAATCAGGAGAATATTTGGAGTATTTCTGCCGAAATCGCAAAGTACATGCCCTCGGTCACGGGCGTGACCTAGGGCGTGACATTTTGTCACGGCCGTGATCCAGCCCCGCGCATTCCAGTTGAAAGAAGTCAGCCGCCACGTCAGATTAAAATTACACGCCCTCTGTCACGGGCGTGACTAAGGGCGTGACCTTAAAGTCACGGGCGTGACTCGCCCGGATTGCATTCATTTCAGCCAGCAATCAACTCCCGCCGTTTCTAGCTTACACGCCCTCGGTCACGGGCGTGACCGAGGCCGTGACTTTTCTGCAACCGCCAGATTAACTCCAGATCGCGGCGTTTCCCGCCGTTTCCAGACCCGTTCAAGACACGCCCTTGGTCACGGGCGTGACCGAGGCCGTGACCCGCCGTGCAATTGATTTTTGGCGGTTCCTTTTCCCCAACGTCCCGGGCTTTCATGACAGTAGTTACGCAGCTTACACGCCCTTGGTCACGGGCGTGACCAAGGGCGTGACTCCCCGTTTTTTCATCTATAAAAGGCAGCAATCTCCAGAAGTCGGTGTGCAATTTTGGAGCTTAATTTCAGCTTTAGTTTACTGTTTTTTTTATGTTCTAGCTACTTTTTCCTAAAGTTGTAAGTTTTTATTATTGCTATTTTAATTCAAGTATTGTTGTTTTCTTAATCATGTCTTTTTCCTCTTCTACTTGTATTCCCATCACTATGATGAGTAGCTAAGTTTCCTTTAGCACTTGGTCATGATGAACTTTGGAATAAAATAAAATATGTTTTGAATCTTTCTAATTAGCAAACTCTCTTTTTGTTTATCTTCGATTTATCTTTGAATTATTTTGTTTTGATTTCATATGTCCGGAATATGACTTTCAATCTATGATTCGTTTGCTAGTGATTGAGAGATCCATGCGAACGAGGAGATCACTCAAAGATAAAAAGAGTTGTATGCATTCCTCGAGAGAGGGTGACACAAATCTTTCGGATTGGAGTCAAATCCAATAGTGGGGTTCACCGCTTAAAGCAAGCTTAGAGGGTTTCGACTGGCCGAGGGGTCTTAATCGATCAACCTAAGGTTAGGTGGTAGTTCTCTCGAGAGAGGCTCTACCATATTTTGGGAACCTCCACGGTCGAGGATATTTCAATAAGAGTTTGCGGTTTCATCTTTTATAAAATTATATTTTATTCCAAATGGATTCAAGACCAGGTGCTAATCCTTTTAATCATAATCTTTCTTCGTAGTTAATTTTCTCCAAATTGTTTTTCCAAAACAAACCCAACTTTCGATCGATAAAATAATAGCTCTTCTTTGTGAGTAGAAGTACTCAACAAGCCCGGAAAAATACGACACTTGATTTTCTAAATCCTATACTATAAAGCGATAGGTACACTTGCCTTATCGAATTATACGTGGATAATATTTTAATTTTGCGCAGCGCGAATATATATCTCATCAATTATTACCAGAAGACTATCATGATATTATAAGACTAAGCTCGGCTTTTACTCGAGGGTTGTTTATCATCCAACCCTGTTAGATTCAACATATATATCTTTAAATGTTAATACATACTATGCCATCAATCGTTCATTATATAATTTTCCCCAACATTTAGGTCAATCACCTCCAATGTTACATTAAAATCATATAATAACCTTTACATATAATGTAATTAGGAACACTATTCAAATCACAACTTGCCTAAAGTTTCATGCACATATTTATTGTCCTAGAGCGTCATCAAACAAGTGATCAATCAAATGGCTATATTAAACCCAAGACTTCTAAAATTTCTTCTACACGTCAGGATTAGCGTCTAAGTGTTTACACCATGTCCGAGCTCATTCAGAATAATCTTGATAGCTATTTACGTCACAATAATTTTATAACCTAATATTGACAAATCACAGCAAGTTTATATCCGAAAATTATGAAATTTAAGAGGGATGTCCACATTGTCATCAACATTTATCTACCAATTCCAAACATCTTCTAATAAACAAAACAATGTAAATCACCAAAATATATATAAATAAGGATCCATTTCAATTCCGATCTCGCTGAAGCCTCAAGCATAGACTCGCTGCTTGTTACGATCACAATTTATTATTCCTAAAATGACAATAAATATTCATCTAAAACTCATGAAATTCTACAGCGATATGCACATCATCATCAACATCATCTCTACAATTTTGTTTTGAACAACAACGGGTATCAATGAAGTTATTCCAAAATTATCGAGACTTAGGCTACCACGACACCGAATACTAAAAATGAAATTCTGAGAGTTTCACTACACTAAAATTTACGTGTCACCCCATTCTGGAAAGTTAACAACAAGGGCTACAATTTTTATGTTGAACCGAAGGTCCAATTCCAAGCGCTTCATCCTCAAACAAGCTCAACAAGCTGGCTGTGTAATACATGACAGCAACTTACAAACCTTAATTACACAGTCTGTTTTCAAGGGTTATCTAGGGAGCTACAGGGCTCCTCAAAATATGTGCAGCCACTCATAGCATATCAAAGTCATACCAGGTCACATGACCTTGCATTTCATTTTATTAAGGAAAAAGTGACAATTTCATTTATTAGGGAGAAAAGTACTTATGTGCCTCTAACAAGTCTCATGATGATTATCCTAGCCCTATAGCCCTATTCCCTACCTAGGGATGAAGTTTGGTTGTCTAAATATGTGTTTAGGTCCTAGTTGCTTCATTAAGGCCCAAAAGGGCAATTAAGTAATTTTAGAGGTATGGGCTAGGGTTTTTGGTCTCCATTGCTCCAATCACCCTTTGATGATGAGCAAGACCCTACACAATCCCTAAGCCCTATTACCACTGGATTTGGATAAGCCCTTATGGCTAAGCTCCAAAATCCACAAGCCACCAAGGCTAAGTGGTTTTCAAACCTAGGGCATCAAAATACCCATTGGGGGTTCAACATTAAGATGAACTCCAATTGTCCTCAAATTGAAACAGAGGCTACTCAAATACACAACTACATGCCACCAAAAGGTTGGGGCCATTAGGGGTGATTACACCCACTTATTACTCTTAGGTCAGTTTTCTAGGTTATGATTAAAACTAAAACAAGAGGTGCCCTAAACATAAAATTCTTTTTAAACTCGGCTATGTAAGAGTGAAAGAAAATTGCAGTTATTAAGATAAAATTACTAGCACACAACTCAAGCACATCAGACGATCACCTCATCGTCTACCTCCAGCCTAGGGTTGCGATCTGCCCAACCTGAAATATAACACATCTCTTCATCGGCCACCAAAAAAAACCCCAAACCGACCGACTAACACCGCCACCCCCTTCCTCGCTTTGAGGTACATCGACGGGTGACGTGTTAGCGGTCAGAAGTGGCTGGAACATTTACCCGGAACATTTATTTCAGACCGTCTCTTCACGGTTTGCTCTCCAATCGACTCTATTGAGATCGATATCTCACCTAGTGTGATCTAGGAAACTAGCACCAAGGGAGAGGGGAGGAAGTCACCTGAGTGTCCAAGCATGCAACCCAATAGCCGCATTTGCGGCATTTGTCCGTCGCTCCCGGTCATGGTCGAATCTCGCCGATCCAGATCTTGTCGGACGTCTTCGAAGAGGCGGCCTTGGATCTCGTCGGAGAACTCGCCGACGAGGTTGAAACTTGATCGGAGAATTATTTTGGGTCGGCCCACAGTAGATGGAGGAGTTCGAGTTGGCTTGCCGACGATTTGATGAAATGGCTGTCGGATCTTAAAGTAATCGGCTTTGTTGGAGCTGGAGGCGGTCGGAGCTTGGATCGGCCATGGAGGATAGTGTTTTGGTGTGGCTTGCCAGAAAATGAGAAGAGAGCTAGGGAGAGAGAGAGATCTGGAGAGAAATAGAGAGATCTAGAGAGTGAGTGGAGAAATGGAGTGGCTGGAGGAGGAGGCTCACGGAAGGGGGAGTTGCTGGAGTTGCTCGCTGTGAGGAGCTTGCCCGAGCCGCAAGGAGAAGAGGGATCATCGGAGCTGGATCTCGTTTTCGTAGGCGGCCATGGGAGGGGAGAGTTTGCCGTAGATGAGGTGATCGCCGGCCTTGGCGTAGATGAGGTGATTCGGCCATAGCTGCGCCGAAGTCGTGAGGTGAAGGAGGAGGGGTTGCCGGAGCTCGCACGTTGCCACCGGATCTTGCGCGCCGGAGGAGGATCGGCCATGGAAGCTAGAGAGAAAGAAATTAAGGAAGACAGAGGGGGGGGGGGGGGGGGGGAGCTTGACGGCGCTGGGAGGAAGAAGGGGATCGGGTTTTATTTTTTATAACCTAACTAACGTATATACTTATATATATATTATTATTAATATTATTAATATTATTATTATTATCTTATTAAAACATTAAGTTATTTCATTCAAACGCTCGTATATCGCTCTATAGGACTCGTAATTTGTCCCGGACGGGCTCGTTACGACCGTCTCGCCGATACGTATCTATCGGAACAGTCCACGATCAAATCCGAGTTCGTTTGCTCATTTTACGCTCGCCGGAGCGCTTACGGCCTAATTCTACGCCGCATTAAAATTCATCGAACGACGTCGGAGTTTCAAACGGACGACTCGGTTGGACTCGTATCATCATTACGAGTCCAACAAAACTGACTGGGGTCCATTTCGAGGTTGTTTGTTCTATTGCACATTTTTGGTTAAATGAGCTATTTGCAAATCACGTTATAATTTCGCCGATTCTTATCAGAATCGAGCGCAGACAGTTTCGTTGGCCTCGTATGGGTTTCACGAGTCGAACAAAATTGACTGAGGTGAATTCCGAGATCGTTTGGTCAATTTCACCATTTTGGATAAATATGCTATTCGCAGACCACATTATAATTTCGCCGATTCTCATCCGAATCGAGCGCGGGCAGTTTCGTTGAACTCGTATAGGCTTCACGAGTCTAACAAAACTGACTAAGGTGAATTCTGAGACCGTCTGCTGCATACCGCCTTTTGAATAAATACGCTATTCGCAGACCGTGTCATTTGAGCTAACGTACGCACTATAATTCCTTCAAGGCGGTACGCCTCCTTCAAGTTTTATCGCTCAAGTCATGCTCTCCGGACGGTTCGGATCCCGATACAGCAACCATCGAGACAAGGAATAGAAAAGGTACTCGCCGCGTTCGTCGAGTGCACTTCTCCGGCTCAGGTGCAAGTCGGGCCCTCAATACACCCCGAGCTCGAGTCAGCTCGCTCGACTCAAAAATGCGCACAAGGGGTCTAGCTCGAATCGGGATGTTACAAATCCAATAAACGAAGAAATAATTTCGTCCCCGAAATTTAAGTTGAGGTTAGGGGGGGTCTTCCGAATGGGATCGAAACATACTCACCGTATGTAGTTACGGATGATTCACCCTTAACAATATCAAGGTCATTTATACATTCCCAAGCGTTATGGTTTATACATAGGGTCTAGATTGGGCGAGCGCTCTTGTCATGTCTAGTCATACGAATTAATCGTGGCTCACACTATCTCAACCATAGCTAATAGAAACTACACATAGCCGTCCTAACAAAAAAAAAATAATTCAAACTGGAACGATATATCGCAGTCCCAAATTAAAAATATAACGAAACTGAAGATGTAAATCGGCCCCAAACCGAAATACATTATATATAATTTATATATATAGCAGCTCTTAGGATTTAATTGCATACAGCAGCCCAAATCTCCTAACATTTAATTCCAGACATTTCACGAAACAGGAGATTTACTTTAGCATAAAACTAGGGAAATTCCGTAAAACTCCCAACACATAATCTCTACCATAGACCAAGCAACTACCAACATATTTCCCAAAAACTCTAGCATAAAGATAAAACCAGGAAAACCTGGAAGAAACCTGTAAGCAATGCAAATCATATAATCTAGAAGGAATTTCTAGCACGACCAAGGGAATTCACCAAAACTCCCATCATCATCAAACAATTGCTATTCATGAAACCAAGAAAACACAAAGCAACTACTAACAATCGACTTTCCTGCCTACCATGAGTCTTCAGCGCACTTCCTCGGTACTCTTACTTTGCTTACTATATCCATAAATCATATATGTCGTCCAGTGCATCGACACAACTCCTCTGAATTCCTTAGAATCAGAGGTCAAGTTGAGGGTAATCAGACTTTCTCCCAGACAACACGTTGGACGAGGTCGATAAGCCAACAAGGCTTCTACATAGGTTTAGTGTATACATGTATAATACTGAGTTCAAACACTCGTCACTTGTTCACACCTCACAAGGTTTAGCATACGTCTCGTGATTTCACATGATCCGAAAATTACTACACGCATTTATAATGCAATTGTACGAATTTGTCAACTTAACAAATCACGTAACAATGCCTTAGCACCACGGGTGCTACAATTCCGTATTCTTTATCTTATAACGGACGCTTGCAAACACCCTCTCCGATCAAAAATCGATACAACTCCCACTTGACAAACTTTAAGGCGTCCCCCAAAATTTGTCATGCGGTCGTCAGATCGACCTTTGATCCTTGAGAGACACTGCAACGCTACATTACAGTTTACTTCTCCGCATAGCCTTCGGTTACAGTGAAGACCTGCTCATCCTTAAGGTACTCACCTCCAACACTCTGGGAGTGAACTCGCCGCAAACCAAAACTTGGTGTTCAATCTTTCCCTCTCGCTTAAGATGGACACATTCATCAAGGAGTGCCAAATTCTAAATACTAAAACATGTAGGCAATTCTTCGTACATCACGCATCCTCTTCACTTAGCACGACATCCACTTGATGTTAAGTTTCAACAATCGCTATGATCACCTTATAATAACTCAAGTGCAAGGGCATGCATGCAAAAGCCACCAGCCAAGTCCAATATCAAGTTATGGCAAGATATCTACAATGATTAAACATCATGGATGTTTTCCGCTTGACTTGAAATGACATTATGCCCTTTCAATCCATCAACTACCCAAAAAAAATGATGCTACTAGCTCAAGGGTTTAAGCTCAGGGAGCTTTTATATTTCCAAATAGTTTCCAAATTCCGCACGTGGTCATCCGATAATGCTTATCAATTGGTTCTGGCGATATTATGAATCGCTATCGAGGCTCAAAGTAAGGTGAATCCATGACTCTACACCTCGCACGGGTCATAATCAAATCATTCCCTTCTAATAACACATGGCCTCGAGTCAATTGTTACTTTTGTCTACTCCCAGTTCTACTTAGATTTGCACCGGATTCAAAAATTGGTGCTACTTTTATCTCGTGATTTAATTCATTTCATTTAAGGGCTCCTAAATCGTGAACATAAACCTTATCCAATGTTTGGGTTTCAGTACAGAGTCCTTAGAGGACTGCCTTGTCAAGGCAATACAATTACACGTACACCTACCCGTACGTACAGAGACGTATTCATATCTTACTAAATAAGTAAAAGCACTTATCGTCAATATTCCATTCACGTGTTCAATTCACGGCGTGTTTTAACACCCTTGAAGCTAACACCCGTAATGAGAGGTTATCACGAATCTAATCATCATCGTTCACGTACCACTTAAATAAGCATGATCTAAGGGAAAATGAAGTCGGCACGAAAATAGGCCAATAAACGAAGGGACAAGCCCCCGTACGTTTTTGGACTAAATTTCTTCCGCCGCCCATATAGTACATTCATCACACGTATGGGCACAAACCTTAGGGGTATACCTTCCTCGACTTAGAGTTCTTACCCTATAGATCCCCGCAACGACGCACTCATATACCAACCGGGATGATTTTCCCTTCGACACGAGTTATGCAGACTACCAAAAGTAGGGCATACTTCACGTATGATAAACAAAATAAAATCCACTACAAGCGCCCTACCAACCCTGCCCACAATCATCCATGGCATGTATGTTTATTTTATAAAAACTTTTATGATTTTAGATCATCAAACAAGTCATATTAATCTTGTCGACTCCATCGCCGAACACTTATTAATTTCCCAATGCCAAGTAATTACAACACTAAGGGAATGTTCACCACGAATTTACAAACTCAGGGGTAGTTTATCATCATACCCGCAATGCATGCACAAAACTTCATTAACTGCCCAGTTATAATGTTATCACAACATAGCTGCATATCCCCCAAAGTGTTAAATTACTACCCTCCTCGTTACTTATCCACATAAGCTTAGAACCGTATAGAGATAATTATCATCCTTAAAATGCTTTCCTCTCTTATAACGCTAACAAAATTGCTATCAACCCAAAAATGGCCTTAGCAGTCCGCATTGCTTAAGGTGAATTAACTCTCAGGGGGTCAAAACTTCCAATGTCAAAAATTACAAAGATTCTAACTCCTCAAAGGATCCAAGACGATACATAACTAGCCCAATAAACGAAGAGATAAGCCCCCGTATCTCTTCGACTGAGTTTCTTCTACCACCAATATAACACATTCGTCCCAAAACGAGTCTTCTCTGGATCCGAATTCTTATCATATCTCCTCCATGTGAAACCTTCTACATAAATAGAAGTGAGAGGTATCGACATACAGTATAAAAGGCATGCTTGGTGGTCTCTTACTAAGCTGATAATGGACTACAAGCACCAATCTCATTGAGATTGCCCTAAATTTTTTGGGTCAGGAGATAATATTACTCCATATCTGAGATAGAAATCTCAGGGTGTGAGTCTCTAGCATCTACACTCACGCTAAACTCTTCCCTTAGTCACTCAAGGTCACTTATTGCTTGGCCCAATCATCCCCAAGATCGGTATAAGGTTAGGGTATGTCCCGACATATCCTGCTAAGTCGACCAAAATGGTATCCTAGTTAGGTTGGCATCAATCCTATACCAAACCAACTCTAATTGTTGGAATGGGAATACCAATTACTGTCTCAGAGTGAGCCAGCATTTGTATGAAAGGGTACGAGTTTGGCTTAGGTTGGCACTTTCTATAGGAAAAAGCGGACATACTTATTGTGAATTACACATGGGCACACCATCGCTTCTGCTGCATCAGTTTGTCCTCAAACTGATCTAGCTAGCAGGGGTAGCCTAGTGGTCTAATGGACTTCTTTATCTCAGGATCGTTGCAAGCTGATACCATTTGTAAGATCCCCCTCCCGGAACACACAACACGGCCGAGGGGAATCTTATGCCCAGGACAGCCGCCTTGCAGAAGCACCAACACACGAGCTAGCCTCCCCCACAAGGCGCCTATCCTGCCGGCCAAACCAACTACACAGCGCCAACCCATCAATGAAAGAAAGTATTAAAAGCCAAAGATTCACAATAAGTAATAATGTCCAAATCAGAGTATAAGAAAGACAGAAAGCTACACAAGCTCCTGCAAATCATCAGAGTAATCAGCTAAATGCCCCAAGGGCTACATCTCTAAACACTCACCTGCCTCTGTCACTAATGGCAGCTAAGGTACCATAAACCCCAGCCCTACACACCTGACCCGGCTGGCCTCCGGTGCTGAACGCTGCTACACATCTGAATGTGCTCCTAAAAAGAGGGAGGTAGCAACCGTTAGTCATAAAGACTAAGTGGCTTCCCATCCGCTCCCCCGGCGTCTCCAAGGCACCGGGCGGAAGGAAAGGAAGAAAAGCTGCAATATAACAGTAATATATACAAAGCAGGTGACGGGGAAATTAAACTAGTATATACACAAATTCTAAGCTACACAAGTGTTAAAGGGGCTAATCTAATCATGTATAAGCAGGAGTATAATAAAGGTGTGCAGCAGTAAATAAACAGTAAGTAAAGCAGGTAAAGCAAGGCAGTAAGAACAGTAGCGACAAGTAATCAATCTCGTACCCTAACTTATATGAATGCCCATACAAACTTATAAGTAGGATTTCCAGGAATTATAACTCATCATATAAAAGAGCCCATACTAATTTATATGATGAGGATCTGCGACTGCGCATGCTATGCTATGCCATGAATGATTATGCAATGAACTCACACACACGACTCTGTGCACACAGACCTTTGTAGTTCCCTCTATTTGAGAGGAAGCCAACCTCTTGGATACCAACCGCTGTGACACACGGTGTTAGCGGACCGGGCTGTCCACTCCTAGGCGGGTATGCACACTACCAGGCCTAGACCGCACGTACGCCTCGACACTAAACAACCGCGGAGCTCTGCGTACTCTTTGCTGGAGTCCATCAAGCTTTGAGCTAAGTGGAAGGTGTCTTCGAGGAATTGTCGTCCCGACATGCAGACAAGCTGGCCCCTCAGACCCCAATGCACCCGCTAAGTCCACGTACTGCGGTCGGTGTGACGACCTGCCTAGTACCGAAGACCTGCCACAATTATCCAAGAACTAACAGGGCTATCCTCCCCTCGAACCTCCAGCTCGTCCAACCCAGTATACCACACACCTGTCACTCCCACACTGGGAGGAGATACATAAATCCAATCTTACCCTACTATGACTACTCTTGCCTACTTTAAATGTTATTGCAATTTAGGGTAAGTCTTGGACTTCCCGAGGGTTACCCTGTAAGGGGCTCGCTACGGTACTAGGAACTACAGTGGGATGACACCCCAAAGTTCCCTTTCTCAAGACACTTAGTATTATTGGTATCCACCCATAAGATTACCCTCTTATCATCTCACTTGAATTAAACCTCAGTGCTTTATGACCCTCTAAGGGGAAAGACGATCTTTCGTCAATCCCGAGCACAACCTTACCCATAGCTCACCAAGCACTCTCATCACCTAAACTCCTTTTTGGTGACCTCAACCTCTTCATCCAGATCCGGTACACCAACTACCTCCTATTCCCACCTAATGGTCTACAAGTTATCTCCATTCTACTGTTTTACTATTCGCAGACCAAATGAGTTATATGAACCACATAAGGGGAGGTACTACAAATATTCATCCAATTGACTCAAGATTATTACCAGAAGACTATCATGATATTATAAGACTAAGCTCGGCTTTTACTCGAGTGTTGTTTATCATCCAACCCTGTTAGATTCAACATATATATCTTTAAATGTTAATACATACTATGCCATCAATCGTTCATTATATAATTTTCCCCAACATTTAGGTCAATCACCTCCAATGTTACATTAAAATCATATAATAACCTTTACATATAATGTAATTAGGAACACTATTCAAATCATAACTTGCCTAAAGTTTCATGCACATATTTATTGTCCTAGAGCGTCATAAAACAAGTGATCAATCAAATGGCTATATTAAACCCAAGACTTCTAAAATTTCTTCTACACGTCAGGGTTAGCGTCTAAGTGTTTACACCATGTCCCAGCTCATTCGGAATAATCTTGATAGCTATTTACGGCACAATAATTTTATAACCTAATATTGACAAATCACAGCAAGTTTATATCCGAAAATTATGAAATTTAAGAGGGATGTCCACATTGTCATCAACATTTATCTACCAATTCCAAACATCTTCCGATAAACAAAACAATGTAAATCACCAAAATATATATAAACAAGGATCCATTTATATTCCGATCTCGCTGAAGCCTCTAGCATAGACTCGCTGCTTGTTACGATCACAATTTATTATTCCTAAAATGACAATAAATATTCATCTAAAACTCATGAAATTCTACAGCGATATGCACATCATCATCAACATCATCTCTACAATTTTGTTTTGAACAACAACGGGTATCAATGAAGTTATTCCAAAATTATCGAGACTTAGGCTACCACGACACCGAATACTAAAACTGAAATTCTGAGAGTTTCACTACACTAAAATTTACGTGTCACCCCATTCTGGAAAGTTAACAACAAGGGCTACAATTTTTATGTTGAACCGAAGGTCCAATTCCAAGCGCTTCATCCTCAAACAAGCTCAACAAGCTGGCTGTGTAATACATGACAGCAACTTACAAACCTTAATTACACAGTCTGTTTTTAAGGGTTATCTAGGGAGCTACAGGGCTCCTCAAAATATGTGCAGCCACTCATAGCATATCAAAGTCATACCAGGTCACATGACCTTGCATTTCATTTTATTAAGGAAAAGGTGACAATTTCATTTATTAGGGAGAAAAGTACTTATGTGTCTCTAACAAGTCTCATGATGATTATCCTAGCCCTATAGCCCTATTCCCTACCTAGGGATGAAGTTTGGTTGTCTAAATATGTGTTTAGGTCCTAGTTGCTTCATTAAGGCCCAAAAGGGCAATTAAGTAATTTTAGAGGTATGGGCTAGGGTTTTTGGTCTCCATTGCTCCAATCACCCTTTGATGATGAGCAAGACCCTACACAATCCCTAAGCCCTATTACCACTAGATTTGGATAAGCCCTTATGGCTAAGCTCCAAAATCCACAAGCCACCAAGGCTTAGTGGTTTTCAAACCTATGGCAAAAAAATACCTCTTGGGGGTTCAACATTAAGATGAACTCCAATTGTCCTCAAATTGAAACAGAGGCTACTCAAATACACAACTACATGCCACCAAAAGGTTGGGGCCATTAGGGGTGATTACACCCACTTATTACTCTTAGGTCAGTTTTCTAGGTTATGATTAAAACTAAAACAAGAGGTGCCCTAAACATAAAATTCTTTTTAAACTCGGCTATGTAAGAGTGAAAGAAAATTGCAGTTATTAAGATAAAATTACTAGCACACAACTCAAGCACATCAGACGATCACCTCATCGTCTACCTCCAGCCTAGGGCTGCGATCTGCCCAACCTGAAATATAACAAATCTCTTCGTCGGCCACCAAAAAAAACCCCAAACCGACCGACTAACACCGCCACCCCCTTCCTCGCTTTGAGGTACATCGACGGGTGACGTGTTAGCGGTCAGAAGTGGCCGGAACATTTACCCGGAACATTTATTTCAGACCGTCTCTTCACGGTTTGCTCTCCAATCGACTCTATTGAGATCGATATCTCACCTAGTGTGATCTAGGAAACTAGCACCAAGGGAGAGGGGAGGAAGTCACCTGAGTGTCCAAGCATGCAACCCAATAGCCGCATTTGCGGCATTTGTCCGTCGCTCCCGGTCATGGTCGAATCTCGCCGATCCAGATCTTGTCGGACGTCTTCGAAGAGGCGGCCTTGGATCTCGTCGGAGAACTCGCCGACGAGGTTGAAACTTGATCGGAGAATTATTTTGGGTCGGCCCACAGTAGATGGAGGAGTTCGAGTTGGCTTGCCGACGATTTGATGAAATGGTTGTCGGATCTTAAAGTAATCGGCTTTGTTGGAGCTGGAGGCGGTCGGAGCTTGGATCGGCCATGGAGGATAGTGTTTTGGTGTTGGCTTGCCAGAAAATGAGAAGAGAGCTAGGGAGAGAGAGAGATCTGGAGAGAAATAGAGAGATCTAGAGAGTGAGTGGAGAAATGGAGTGGCTGGAGGAGGAGGCTCACGGAAGGGGGAGTTGCTGGAGTTGCTCGCCGTGAGGAGCTTGCCCGAGCCGCAAGGAGAAGAGGGATCATCGGAGCTGGATCTCGTTTTCGTAGGCGGCCATGGGAGGGGAGAGTTTGCCGGAGGTGAAGGAGATCGCCGGCCTTGGCGGAGATGAGGTGATTCGGCCATGGCTGCTTGGAGGAGATGACCGGAGAGGAGAGAGGCGCCGACCACGAGGAGAGCTGCGCCGAAGTCGTGAGGTGAAGGAGGAGGGGTTGCCGGAGCTCGCACGTTGCCACCGGATCTTGCGCGCCGGAGGAGGATCGGCCATGGAAGCTAGAGAGAAAGAAATTAAGGAAGACAGAGGGGGGGAGCTTGATGGCGCTGGGAGGAAGAAGGGGATCGGGTTTTATTTTTTATAACCTAACTAACGTATATACCTATATATATATTATTATTAATATTATTATTATTATCTTATTAAAACATTAAGTTATTTCATTCAAACGCTCGTATATCGCTCTATAGGACTCGTAATTTGTCCCGGACGGGCTCGTTACGACCGTCTCGCCGATACGCATCTATCGGAACAGTCCACGATCAAATCCGAGTTCGTTTGCTCATTTTACGCTCGCCGGAGCGCTTACGGCCTAATTCTACGCCGCATTAAAATTCATCGAACGACGTCGGAGTTTCAAACAGACAACTCGGTTGGACTCGTATCATCATTACGAGTCCAACAAAACTGACTGGGGTCCATTTCGAGGTTGTTTGTTCGATTGCACATTTTTGGTTAAATGAGCTATTTGCAAATCACGTTATAATTTCGCCGATTCTTATCAGAATCGAGCGCGGACAGTTTCGTTGGCCTCGTATGGGTTTCACGAGTCGAACAAAATTGACTGAGGTGAATTCTGAGATCGTTTGTTCAATTTCACCATTTTGGATAAATATGCTATTCGCAGACCACATTATAATTTCGCCGATTCTCATCCGAATCGAGCGCGGGCAGTTTCGTTGAACTCGTATAGGCTTCACGAGTCTAACAAAACTGACTAAGGTGAATTCTGAGACCGTCTGCTGCATACCGCCTTTTGAATAAATACGCTATTCGCAGACCGTGTTATTTGAGCTAACGTACGCACTATAATTCCTTCAAGGCGGTACGCCTCCTTCGAGTTTTATCGCTCAAGTCATGCTCTCCGGACGGCTCGGATCCCGATACAGCAACCATCGAGACAAGGAATAGAAATGGTACTCGCCGCGTTCGTCGAGTGCACTTCTCCGGCTCAGGTGCAAGCCGGGCCCTCAATACACCCCGAGCTCAAGTCACCTCGCTCGACTCAAAAACGCGCACAAGGGGTCTAGCTCGAATCGGGATGTTACAATAAGGTTACTAGATTCTCAATCTCATCTCTTGTATACTTAGGACCATCAAAGTCTAAAGGTTGTCTTATGATTCTGTCTACAAAAATGTAACTTTGTCCTCAATTAAATGTTTTACTAATATTTTGCTCCTAATGTTTGGTAAAATATTGTAAGTAATAGAGGTCGACCTACAATGTGAGGTATTGTTCTACTATATTTTATGTTAAGGACTAACAAGCCTACAGAGAATATTACTTCATTTATATTGCTAAGATATTACATAATAATACACATGCAGAGTAATTTGTCATGTCATAAAGTTGTACAATAATACTAGTGGGTTCAAGGTTATCTAATTTAAGCAGTTTAGGCAGTTCAAGAGACATAACATCAAGATTCAAGGTTTGATCAACTTTTAAAATACCAAAAACATTACCACTAATATGAAAAAAATGGAAAATTCCTCAAGCACTTGAGTGCAAATTTGTATTTAGACATCAACATCTCTGAACTTGTCTTACTTAGTCATAGTACATCGTTATCTATCAGCCCAGTGAATTGGTAACTATATCCTTCATGAGTTGCGCATATTAGACCATATGCACACTATATGACCCCACCTGTAATTACCACATGTCATAGGTTCGGCCGGTCCCCACAACATAGAACCAACACAAACAGACTATTAAAAAAGGTATAATCTAAAACAACTAAACAACCATGTAGAACTTATATAAGTACGCATGGAAAAACTAAAAGGCAACACAATTGTCGGAATATGCATTCTGCATCTCTAGGTTTGAGAATAACAAATATGATCATGTATTTGATCTATCCTTTTGTCTATTTATAGTGTGCAGGTCATACAGGTACAAGTAAATATTGAAAGAGGATAAACGACGGATGTTGTGCATTTGAACACAAGAATTGGCGGAAGCAAAGTCCATCTTTAGCAAGAATTGGCAACACAATTACATTTGAACGCAAGAATTAGCGGAAGCAAAGTCCATCTTTAGCAAGTGTTATCGCGACGCGATAACATTATCGCCTGTCGGTAACTATATAGTAACCCTGACAATAAATAGTTGATTGAGGACCCAAATGAAGCAAGAAATCAATCCAACGGCAGGAGCGTATATGGAGCTAATGCGGCGTGGTAACTCTATTGCATGTGGTAATTGTTACTTATGGATGTTGTCAAATCACCTAGAGGGGGGTGAATAGGTATTTTAAAAACTCTTGACCCTCTTTCTTTTTAGTCTATTTCTATGAACGTCCTAGTATAAAGATTAAAAGCATATCACAGAAAACACGAAAAGTTTTATAGTGGTTCCTCAAGACAGTGTTTTGAGTTGTCCACTTTCTCTATGCGCCTATCTAGCAGTATGCTAGAGTCGGCAAACTCTGCCAAAAACTCAGGCCCGCAAGCCCTATAATCTCAGGCCCTCAAGCCCTACAACTCAGGCCCTCAAGCCCTACAAACTCAGGCCCTCAAGCCCTACAACTCAGGCCCTCAAGCCCTACAGCTCAAATCTAAAACAGATCCTACAAACTCAGGCCCGCAAGCCCTACAACTTAGGCCCTCAAGCCATACAGCACTCGGGCCCTCAAGCCATACAAATTCAGATCAGAAACAGATCCTACAATCTTAGGCCCGCAAGCCCTACAGATAAATAATGTGAAAAGCTTCTCTAGCCGGATGAAGATCGGCTTCTTGGACTTGAAGAGAATGCATTTGAAAGATTGCTCTTTAGTCCCTTCTTCAGTCTAGAACACTTCTTATCAGTCGGTGTTGCTTGACTGAAACTTGAGCCGGATGGAGATTGGCTTCTTGGATATGAAGAGAAAGTTTCTGATCTTTTCTTGGACAGCACATATTCTTCTTCAATCCTTTCTTCACTCTGGAATAATACTTATCAGCTGATGTAGCTAGACAGAAACTTGGAGAATGCTTGATGAGGAAGTTTTGTTCTCAGGTTCTTGTTCTTTCTTTTCGTAGCTGCTTTACTGTTCTATTGATTCAGCGTGTATTCTCTATGTTTCTTACTTTTTCCTTACTTGTTAAAATTTAGGGCAGACACTTATCTCTTTTATAAGACTGAGGAGCCTGCTAATGGTCTCTTATGATGTCCTTTAAGTGTCAGAGATCCATTCCTTAATGGCACACGCTGATTGGACCACCAGGCGGCGCCATTAAATGCAGACAGCGCGATTTGAAATGTCTTGATCTGTCTCAACGACATTTGCAACGTCTCGATGACAGAACTTGTCGTTACGCCGATCCATCTTGGACTTGGACAAATCTTCAAGTCTTCTTCAATCTTCTTTAGAGAGTGATATCTCGACGATACAAGATATCCCAGCTTCACTTGTACTTACGACGACATAAAGTCATCTTAATGGTGTCGTCGTAATCTTGTTATCAACTTGTGGTCTTCTCGACGATGTCGTTGAAACCATACTGTCATATCTACGATGTCGTCAAAACCATATTGTCATATCGACGGTGTCGTCGAAACCATACTATCATATCGAAGATATCATCAAAACCATTCTGTCTTATCAACGATATCGTCGAAACCATGTTGTCTTGTCGACAATCTTGACTTGATCATTCTAATGAAAAGAAATTCTTCTTTTATGAGCTATCTTCACGAGTTCTCCCTTAGCCTTTTTGACGACAAGGCTTCTTTACGATGATGTCGTTGACAAAGTCGAGCAATTTTACTTAGGTCTTCAGAGAGCTTCCTTTCTTGTCTCGACGATAAGATCTCTTCATGACGATGTCGTCGATATTGCCAAATACTTTGAATTAACTCTTCTTAGACTTTACAGCGATGTCGTCATGTGATTCCGATTGACACGACTATATTGGGCTTTGTTCAATTCTTCTTGTTCTTACGACGATATCGTCGTGTGTACTTTGATGTCACAACAATATCGTCGAATTGTCCATGTTATCTCGATGATTACTAACATGAACCTTCTGCTTAACTCTGCATATCATCTCAACGATATCAGAGTACTTATTCAACGATATGTCCAGCCCGTCTAGACGATAACTAACATGAACCTTCTGCTTATCTCTGAGAGTAATCTCGACGATATATGAGTGCTTATTCTTTGAATTCTACTAAATTGAGCTTCTTGACTTCCTTGAGCTTTTCTTCAATTCTTTTGATGCTTCACTTGAATAAGTTACAAGACTAACATGGTCTAGGATATCTCAGCATGGTGTTATGACAATGAAGGATTGCATTGTCATAACTATGCTTGGTGACAATAAGCCTATACACAAGTCATTCTTGCACTTAGCTCTCACTGAAACGTTAAACTAGATGTGTAATCAAATACAAAGTGAAGTTCTCTTGAATTGGTGACTTCTTCAAATCAGGAATCATGAGGGCAAGATTTCCAATAATTTCCCCCTATTTGAAGAAGTCATAACTCTAATTCAAAATTACTTTTACTTAATAATAAATGTAAACTTAAGCAACAATAATAAACATCTAGGTCATATGCATACAGGAGACTTAATGGAATCAATAGATTTACATGTTGCACATGGGCTCTTATTGATCTCTTGAGTTATAGCTTTTGCATCTTCTAAAGCTCAAACTCCCCCTTGATTAAATATCTCCTTTCTGTAGAGGGATTCTCTTTGAACTACTTTTCTTTATCTCCCCCTATATTTGACAATTCATTCTCCCTTTCTGATTCTTTAGGCTCTCTCCCATTTTTTACATCTCACTCTCTCCCAACTGGCTTTAATCACTTTGCAGACTACAATTCATTATCTCTCCCCCTTTCTGTCTTCTTCAATAAAGTCTTGTCAGAGGGTGGGCACAAGAGGGATTAGGAATTTAAGAATTTCCCCCCCTGCATCAAATGTCTTCAATATATGATTGGTATCAATCATAATTCTTAATAGGGGATTAATTTATAATCTAATTTAGATCTTCTTGAGAGTGCAAAATCAGATTGGATCCTGATTACATAGCAGAAATCTGATTTACTGCTGAAATCTGATCTCCTCCAACAGTTTTTCTGCCTTTTGCAAAGTTCAGCATTCACACAGCAGCTAAACAGTTTTCCGTTGAAGTCTGTCTGTCTTCAGTGTGCAACAGCTAAGTGATTCCAAATGAAATATATCAATTGAGAATTTGATGTTGTTGAACTCTTGCAAACTTTTCCAGGATAGAATCTGCCTTTAAACTGTTATAAAAATAATCCTGCTGTCCCAGCACATATGCCAAAATAGCACCTAGTCCAAGGCCCGGATTTGTTTCTGGTGGGCCCTTGGACTCCCTGCAAAATAAGATTATAGACCCTTAGTCAACCAAACATCTTTGGGTCCTAGTACATTATTAGCTCTACGATTAGAATGAAACCTGGTTACATTAACAACTAACATCTTATTATTTGTTGTAGGCCATGTTGGATTGAACCAACAGTCTAAGGCATAGTGGCCTATCTTACCACAACAGCAGCAGTTATGGGGATTATATCTCCTCTTTTGAATCATCTTAGGCTTTACTTGTTGATGCTTATGAACAGGAGAGCAATAACTGAACTGTTGAGCTAAGTTCTCCCTTAGCCTTCTCGACGACAAGGCTTCTTTACGACGATGTCGTCGACAAAGCCAATCACTTTTACTTAGGTCTTCAGAGAGCTTCCTTTCTTGTCTCAATGACAAGATCTCTTCACAATGATGTCATCGACATTGCAGAATACTTTAACTTAACTCTTCTTAGACTTTACAGCGATGTCGTCATGTGATTCCGATTGACACGATGATATTGGACTTTGTTCAATTCTTCTTGTTCTTACGATGATATCATCGTGTGTACTTTGATGTCACAATGATATCGTCAAATTGTCCATGTTATCTAGATGATAACTAACATGAACCTTCTACTTAACTCTAAGTATCATCTCGACGATGTCTGAGTGCTTATTCGACGATATGTCCAGTTCATCTCGACGATAACTGACATGAACCTTCTGCTTATCTCTGAGAGTAATATCGACGATATAGGAGTGCTTATTCCTTGAATTCTACTAAATTGAGCTTCTTGACTTCCTTAAGCTTTTTTTCAATTCTGTTGATGCTTCACTTGAATTAGCGATAAGACTAACATGGTCTAGGACATGTCAGCTTGGTGTTATGACAATGAAGGATTACATTGTCATAACTATGCTTGGTGACAATAAGCCTATACACAAGTCATTCTTGCACTTAGCTTTCACTAAAATGATAAACTAGATGTGTAATCAAATACAAAGTGAAGTTCTCTTGAATTAGTGACTTCTTCAAATTAGGAATCATGAGGGCAAGATTCCTGATGAATAGTAGAATACATGTATTTTAATATAGTTTTTAACATTGTTTTAGGTAAAATTATACATATTTCATGTATAATATTAAATAAAATGACTTGTTTTATCTAATGTATACAAATGTATATCATTATGAAAAAAGAGCTATTTAAGTATGAAATAATATAGAAAAATATGTAAAAATATTCTTTGTAAATATATTTATCAAAGTATAAAATTTTGAAATAAATAATAAATAAAAATGCATATTTAAGTAAAAATATATATGTATGTAAATATAATAAATATATATATACATATTTAGCATGCTAAATATGTGTAAAAGTATATGTAAAATACTTATTAAATAAAAAGCTATTTCTTATATATGTAAATATAAGCTATAAATAAAGTTAAATAAATAAATAAAAACTTTTTTTTAAAAAAACTTGTTTTTTTTAAAGTTGAACCCAGTCCCGTCGATCGGCATACCAACCCGTCGATCGACAGGATGGGGTGTTGATACCGGCATTTTTATATCTTATACCGATCGCCATCCCTTCTCGTCGATCGACGAGACGGGATGTCAATTTTCTCATCCTGTCGACCAGCTCCTCCCTAAGGCTTTGTCCCGATCGACATCCCTTCCCGTCGATCGACGGGACGGGATGTCAATTTTCCCTTCCCGTCTTAATAATACACATAGTTATATATATATATTGTTTCTTTAGTGTACGGATAGACACCCTTGACTAAGTGGAGAAGGCTCTGACTAGCCTCCGTTGAGGTTGCGGGTTCAAATCCAGCCAACTTCAACTTTTGCTGGAATAACTCTGGCTATCCGCACCCCATCCAACTTAAGCCAAGCTGCCAGCTCTGCTTCCAGCAAGCTGTCCAGCACTTTCCTTCTAGAATCAGCAAACTGCTATCCGCACCCCACAACACTCAAATCAAAATTGGCCTCTCTCAAGTCCAACAGCCAGCTGCCTTGCCAACTCCTTTCCTTTTTGCTAAGTGCAGCCCACCTTCTTATCTATAAATAAGGGGGCTCTTCCCTTGTTGTAAAGGTTCATAAAAATTAGAACTTAAGTAAGAGTTTGTGAGTTTTTTTAGTGTTCTAGTGAGTTTTTTTTTGTGTTCTTGTGAGTGTATGTGAGAGCTTTTCATGTGTTTTCTAAGCCCTTGCTTGGGCACCTTATTTTCCAATTTAAGCTTTTCTTTAAGAGTTGTAATCTCCTTTTATATATATTGTTTACCCAGAAATCGGCGATCCTCTTCGAGGAGGTTTTTCTACGTTTCTCCCGCAGGTCATGCGGCTAGGGACCTCCTGTCAGCCCAGCAGGGGAGGGCTCCGCCTTCAGGCCGCCTAGGTCGGGCGGCCTCCTCCTTCAAACCGCCTAGGTCGGGTGGCCTCCTCCTTCAAACCGCCCAGGTCGAGCGGCCTCCTCCTTCAAACCACCCAGGTCGAGCGGCCTCCTCCTTCAAACCGCCCAGGTCGGCCGGCCTCCTCCTTCATGTTGGAGCTTGCTTTCCGCATCTCTTGGTTTGAGAATAACAAATACCATGATGTATTTGATCTACTCTTTTGTGTGTTTATAGTGTACAGGTGATACATGTTAAATAAAGAAACACGTCCTCGTTCATGGATCAAAAAGACAAAATGACGAGTTTTGTATGTTAAACTTCAAACGGCAATAACTTTCAATCCAGGAAGAGTTACGGAACGTGCCACCCCATTTCGGAGATGAGAACGACTCCATCTACACTCTGGAGAAGTTTTAGATGGCAAAAATGAAGTGGAGCTATCGGATTTCCGACAGCAGTATCGGAAATCCGATACCTAGCTATCGGATTTCAGATATCGCTAACGGATTTTCGACAGCCCACGATCTTCCAATAACGCTAGGACGTGCAGCAGTTACCTTAGCTAACGGATATCCGACAGTGCTATCGGATATCCGACAGCTCACGTCTCAACCACGACCTCAACTTCCAGCAGAAACTTCGTTTTAGTGGGACACGTGGCAGCTTCTGGAGATATCGGATTCCGGCGACAGTAGCTATCGGAAATCCGACAACTCTTTTTTCTTAAAAGGGTTCAAAACTTCGTGGATTTCAGAGCTTTGAAGATTCTAAGTCCCTTCCTGAGTGCATTCCATCCAGAGAGCTCCAGAACCTCATGAACTCCCATTTATGCTGAGAAGGTTTGAAATTGAAGACGAGATCGGACGCGCTTCTACATCAACGATCATCTCGAGGCTTCAACCTTCCTTTCAGAGATCTGAATTTCTAGGGAGTTCTTATTTTATCTTTTATTTTCATTTATATACATTTTACTTTGTATTGGTAGGGAAAATCGCTTCCTTGTGCGGAGCGTCTAAGTCCTTGCGTGGCTTAGGGGAAAATCGCTTCCTTGTGCGGAGCGTCCAAGTCCTTGCATGGCTTGGTGGGAAATCGTGGCCTTGTGTGCTACGTCTAGATCTTGGGAAGATCTAGAGGATAGGCTTGGGCTTGGTCTAGGGAGAGACAAGTGATAGCCTTCCGATCCTTGGGAGAAGGATTGGTAAACTCAAATTGTTAAAAGTTTATTTTTATTATAGCCTTGATTTTAAGCTTTATTAAGATCGACAATCCTTTGTATTCATCACTTGTGGAAATAAATTTGATTTCCAATTTCTTATGATTTTCTAAGTGTTTATTTGGGTTGTCTAAAAATCTACTTGTTTATCCGTTAGAAAAATTTCAAAGTAAATTTTAGCCCTTATTCACCCCCCCTCTAAGGGCGCCACAAGATCCAACAATTGGTATCAGAGCGAGGTTATTCCAAATCGGCTTAACAACCGGGAATAATGGCGTCTCTTGATCATGATCTCACTTCTACTAGTGGGGAAAATTTTAATATAAATGAAAAAAATATTATCACCACCTTTATTTATGGGCAAAAATTTTAAAGGGTGGAAAATATTAATGAAAAATTTTCTTAAGGCTTTAGATGAAAAAGTTTGGAATATTACTATTAAAAAGCCATCTAGCGTACTAACTAGAAACGAAATTATTTTAAATGCAAAATCTATGAATAGTATATTTTGTGCGTTAGACCAAAATATTTTCAAACTTATTTATACTTTACCTACCGCATATGAAATTTGGAGTTTTCTTGAAAGAACTTATGATTCTCCTTCTACAGGTACGGAACATTCACAAGAACCGGAGAATATGCAAGCCTATGCAAATATTCAAAAAAGCTACACAAAGGATGGATTCATAGAATGCTCATCAAGCGGAAAGGATGATGGACACTCTTGTTTGGAAGAGGAAGATGAAGAAGACAACGTCACAATATTGAACTCAGTTGATGGCAAAACATCAAGCAAAAGAGAAGACGGAAACTATAGCAAGGTAAGAAAATCTAAATCTTCTCTTTTAGTAACTAATTCTATTTCTACATTTCGTGTGCTTAAATTTGCTAAACGTAAAATTTCAAAGTTGAAACATGCTAATTCCAAATTACGTTTAGAAAATAAAACTTTAAAAGCAAACACTAAAGTAGAATCTTATATTGATGTTTCAAATTCGTGTTCATGCTCTTTAATTGAAAATGCTAAACCTTGTTTTTATTATAATTCTCTTAAAGAAGAACTCAAGGTTTTAGAAAAAGGACTTTTAATTTCAAAAGAACATAATGAAAAATTGATAAAAGAAAATGATAATATAAAGGATAAACTAGAATCATTAAAAATGTTTATTCAAAAATTTTCATATAATGAAAAATCTCTTTTTTCTAGTTTATCAAATTTTCAAAAGTCTAAAAGCTTAACTTCATATTATAAGAGTAGGTCTATAAGAAAGAGTGAAAATGAAAATCATCAAAATAAGAACCAATCATTTAAAACATATTGTAACCCACTTTTTCAACATTCAATTCTTAAGAAAGACCATCACTCTTATAAACTCTCAAAGAATCAATATAATAAAATTCATTATGATCATCAACATCAATGTATTTTGAAAAATAATTTGAATAAACATAAATCCCAAATGAATTATTTTTCAAACATCTATCATTCCAAAAAGATGTCAAATAATCATAATATGAATTTAAAAGATAAACAGCCAAAGTATGAATGGAGGCCCAAAATTAAAAACGAAACACTAACTCCACTTGTAAAGGCCCATTCATCAGTATCTCTCCAAAAGCCTACACGATGTATTTGGGTACCCAAAGGAACCATCACACTTGGTCCCCTTTGGATACCTAAGTCTCTCATTCACTAGGAATCATTATATTGCATGAAGTAGAAATTAATTAAAAATGAAATATCAGTACTCTACTTCATGATATGCTTAATTGCTTTTTCTTTTGTTTGTTTTCTTATTTTTGAGCCAACACGCTAAGGTCACTTAGATACATTATGAAATATGACTTTTACATTTTAAGCCTAATGTTTATCAAATCAAAATTGAATTAAATTGAACATAAAGTCATAATTTTTAAGTGATCTATCTTTTCTTTTTGACTTATATTATCATTATAAATTGAATGCTAAATTTTCTAAATGATATTATCAAGACTAGTGAAATTACTTTCAAAATTGGATTTAAATGGATTTTTAGGGGTCTTAGGCTAAAATATTAAATACGCAACTAATTGCATATTTGCCTATTTTTCGTTGCTGCATATAATAGCCCCTATATTGAAAATCATAATCGAGAAAAATTATTTTTATTATCATAATTGTCAAATACCTTGTATTTGTTTAGTCTAATTTCTAAAAATTAAAATCAAAAGAAATTTTTCAAAAATGATAAATATGATATCACAATCACCACCATGATCTATTAATATCCTATGCTAAAATTCACTATAATCATATATCATAATTCATGATCCATCAAGACCTATCTCAAATCAACTAATTCTATCAACCTTAGGAATTATGAAATATATGATTGCATTGGTATTATAGTTTCATATCTTATTTTGTGTGTGTGATGTGCATCTTTATTGTTTGCATGAATCTCATTATCTTTAGACATATGAATTAACTTGATATCAACAAGATGAAATCAAATAGAATTGTCACTTCTTTCTAGGTCTATGAAAATTCAAAACTCTATGTTTGAATACATGCAACTCAATCTTATATTTGTCCATCTTTACTTAGCTTTGCACCATATTGTCCTAATTCATCACACTAGCATTATCACGTACCATAGATAGAAATCAATGCTCATGCTAGTTATATCTTGCAATGCTAAAGTAAATTATATCATTAAAATATGAAAATCTTATTTTCCTTTGTAGTTATTTGCATGAATAAAACTTTTCTAAATGGATTTAAAATCAACAATCTTCGATAAAATTGTAAATCCAAAACTAATCATGAAATTATAACACAGTTAATATATGTAAGGCTTACACGCTTAGTATGTCCATAATCAATAAACCTATGACATGTGTCTCACAATAGCGAGGGCGTAGGATTGTGTGCATTAGAGACCTAACCTCTAAGTCATGTCTTGTCCTTAACCGGGGAGGGTTCCAGTGGGGCCTTGAGAGGCACTGGGGGGAAAGAGTGCTAGGTTGAGCGTCGTCTTTTGTATGCATATGGGATTAACACCCCAACCTACGGCATGTGTGCAGCTCCTCATGCCTATCCGTCACTTAGTATGGGGCTAGAGTGTAGTCATGTAGTTAAGGTATCTTGATTTTAGATATACTTATATTATATTCATTGCATGAACATTATCTCACTCTTAATACATAAATCATGCATATTTTTTTATTCTAACATTGCATCATGTATTTGCATATTTTAATATTTTGAGATTTAATGATTTTACCAAACACAAGTTTTTGAAAAATCACCAAATACATGCTAAAAGAGCCTTCAAATCTAATCAATATACTCTGAAATTTCAACTGAAGGAAGGTCTCTTTATGATACAAATGAATTGAGAAAAATATTTTTCAAAACATCAAGAAATGCAGTTCTGTTTTGGCGTTAAGAAGTTAATGTCTGGCGTTAGCTCCCTTGGTCCAAAATATTTTTTTGTTTGTTTTGAATTATTTCTGGTATTATTTTAATATTTTGTGTGTTTGTAAAAAGTTTTCTATCTTTTTATTCCTTTTAAAACAAAATTTTATTTCTTTAAAAAAATAATATATATATGTATTTTCTCATACATTATTTTTGTTTATTTCTCAGGCATAGAATATCATTTACTGAAAGGGCTATTAAAGACTTCTATGATTTCTAGAGAATATATATATATAAAAAAACAAATACAAAATTACAAAACAATTTCAAAGAACAAAAATATGTTTTTCTTTATGTGTGTTTATTGTTTTGTGCATATATACAAAAAAAAATTCAAAAATTTATTAAAAAAAAAACTGATTGTTATTCATTGCCATTGTCAAGGATGGATGATTAATTATATCAATTAAAGATTAAATACAATGTTTAATTTAACTTTCAAGTTTCTTAAAAACATTGTTTTGTATTTTTTATGCCTTGAAAATTATCTTGTTATGTGCAATGAAATTGATTGTAGATAAACATGTGTAGAAATGTTTAGCATGCCTCTAAGTATGAGTAATGTATTATGTTTGATAATGATTCATTCACTCACTTATTTTTGATAACCTACATGTGTTTACAATCTTATTCTTACATGATTGTGTAGTGTAATAACATAAATAATTAAAATGCCTAAATAGATTACCTACACAATATTGAATTGGTTATTACAATTCTTTGTCTTTCATGCACTTATTCTTTAGAGAAATGTGGTTTAAAATGCTATGTTTGCAAAACAAGTGAATTCGGAGTCCTTAGTCACTAAACTAAAAAGCAAATAATAAATGACAAGGAAAACTCCACCAAGCACTACTCACCCTCCTGATAAGTCTTAATGAGCATTATGAGGTTGAGCACCTTGGCTAAGAATTGTAAAGTGTCTTGTAACAAACAATTTATACACCACTTCTCTTTAGTACACCGGATCACAAAAAAATTGAAAATAAAGCTAAAAATTATAAAAGTGATCCCCCAAGCACTACTTTGCACCCTGATAAGTCTTAATAAGCATTGTGTGTGCAGAGCACCTTGGTAGTTGTACTATTTATTCATGTGCATTGAAATAGTGTGGAAGTAATATTATTTGTGTATTTTAATGTTGTGTTATTTCATTATATATGTCATGTGTTTTTGATTGATTCACTTGTATACTTTATCAAAACACTACTTTATACACATCATTATCTTTCATAAAACTTCTACTCATGAGAATTGGATCCTAATGCTCATCTACTCAAATCTCTACAAACTTAAGTAAATGCACTAGATAACAAAGCATGACCACTACAATGTTTATGTTTACTTGAAATGCAAATTTTATTAAATTGTAGTTTGTGTATCTTTTCTTGATATTATGAAATCATGCTTGCAATTTTTTTATCTTAATGGAATAGCATCTCTTCAATCTTTAACTCAAACATCAACTTTTCAAATTTAAAACTCATTATCCTTTATATGGTTTTATCTTCTAAAATGATGTTTATGTTTAAGAGTGCTTATTATTTTTAACACTGTGTTTTCCTTTAAGCAAGTGGCATCTTAAAATAGAATGCTTACTTTATCATGTTAGTTATGTTGCTTACTACTTTATGTTACATCATGCTTATATTTTTCTCAACAAGTAGTATTTAACAAGCTTTTGATTGCATCCTATTTTTCTTCTCGACATAAAATCTATTACTCTTATATACTCCCATATTTATTATTTCTTCATCATTATTCATTCCTTATTTCAAAATTACTTTTGATAATATAAAAAAGGGGAGAAATATAAATTCAAGAAATCTCTTACTAATCTCAATTTTTCAGAATGCACCATTGCAATTAATTATAACATTTAGGGGGAGCATACATTTAGGGGGAGAATATAATTTAGGGGGAGTATATTAAAAAGTTTTCATGGAAAGCGTCTATGTAGAGGGAGTGATATTGCTCGATCATGACAACCCACTTTTGGTAATAACAAAAGGGGGAGAATAAAATGAGAAATCTAGTGACATAAATATTTAGGGGGAGCAAAATATATCACGCAGTAATCCTTATAAAGAGTTTTGTCTTTGTGTAGTAAATCTATCACGCAGTAAACCTTTTATTCATGCATATCTTTTATCGCACTTATCTATAAACTCACTAATTTCTCATATGGGTATTTGTTATTATCAAAAGGGGGAGATTGTTGGAGCTTGCTTTCCGCATCTCTTGGTTTGAGAATAACAAATACCATGATGTATTTGATCTACTCTTTTGTGTGTTTATAGTGTACAGGTGATACATGTTAAATAAAGAAACACGTCCTCGTTCATGGATCAAAAAGACAAAATGACGAGTTTTGTATGTTAAACTTCAAACGGCAATAACTTTCAATCCAGAAAGAGTTACGGAACGTGCCACCCCATTTCGGAGATGAGAACGACTCCATCTACACTCTGGAGAAGTTTTAGATGGCAAAAATGAAGTGGAACTATCGGATTTCCGACAGCAGTATCGGAAATTCGATACCTAGCTATCGGATTTCCGATATCGCTAACGGATTTCCGACAGCCCACGGTCTTCCAATAACGCTAGGACGTGCAGCAGTTACCTTAGCTAACGGATATCCGACAGTGCTATCGGATATCCGACAACTCACGTCTCAACCACGACCTCAACTTCACGCAGAAACTTCGTTTTAGTGGGACACGTGGCAGCTTCTGGAGATATCGGATTCCGGCGATAGTAGCTATCGGAAATCCGACAGCTCTTTTTTATTAAAAGGGTTCAAAACTTCGTGGATTTCAGAGCTTTGAAGATTCTAAGTCCCTTCCTGAGTGCATTCCATCCAGAGAGCTCCAGAACCTCATGAACTCCCATTTATGCTGAGAAGGTTTGAAATTGAAGACGAGATCGGACGCGCTTCTACATCAACGATCATCTCGAGGCTTCAACCTTCCTTTCAGAGATCTGAATTTCTAGGGAGTTCTTATTTTATCTTTTATTTTCATTTATATACATTTTACTTTGTATTGGTAGGGAAAATCGCTTCCTTGTGCGGAGCGTCTAAGTCCTTGCGTGGCTTAGGGGAAAATTGCTTCCTTGTGCAGAGCGTACAAGTCCTTGCGTGGCTTGGTGGGAAATCGTGGCCTTGTGTGCTACGTCTAGATCTTGGGAAGATCTAGAGGATAGGCTTGGGCTTGGTCTTGGGAGAGACAAGTGATAGCCTTCCGATCCTTGGGAGAAGGATTGGTAAACTCAAATTGTTAAAAGTTTATTTTTATTATAGCCTTGATTTTAAGCTTTATTAAGATCGACAATCCTTTGTATTCATCACTTGTGGAAATAAATTTGATTTCCAATTTCTTATGATTTTCTAAGTGTTTATTTGGGTTGTCTAAAAATCTACTTGTTTATCCGTTAGAAAAATTTCAAAGTAAATTTTAGCCCTTATTCACCCCCCCCTCTAAGGGCGCCACAAGATCCAACACTTCAAACTGCCCAGGTCGGGCGGCCTCCTCCTTCAAACCGCCCAGGTCGGGTGGCCTCCTCCTTCAAACTGCCCAGGTAGGGCGGCCTCCTCCTTGAAACCGCACAGGTCGGGCAGCCTCCTCCTTCAAACCACCCAGGTGGGGCGGCCTCCATCTTCAGACCGCGCGGGTATAACTCCAGTCACCGGCTCACCGGCGGTTACGACATCGACCCAGATCCTATAAATAGGACCCTCGGCATGAACAGTGGGACATGCAGGTTGGGGGGCAAAACCGGCAACTAGAAACAGCCAGACCGCACCTAGCTGCGGGCTATCTGGACGACCTCGGCGAACAGTCTGGGCGGCCTCGGCGAACAGTCCAGGCGGCATTGGCGAACAACCCGGGCGACCTCGGCAAGCAGCCTGGGCGGTCTCAGCAAGCAGCTCGGGCGGTCTCAGCAAGCAGCCCGGGCGGTCTCAGCAAGCAGCCCGGGCGGTCTCAGCAAGCAGCCCGGGCGGCTTTATTTTCTTACCTGTCTCTCTCTTGTATTCATTCTATTTCCATGTACTAAAAACGACAAGCTGTAATACAGATTATTAAATAAAGGGAAAGCCCGTCACATGAGTGGCTTTTGCCGCGGCGGGCGAAGTCTGGCCTCGCCGCAAGCTAGCGGCCCTCTCTTCTTCTCTCTCACTCAGCTCTTCATTTGTGACTCAAGTAACCAGCTGCTCGGCCATTACCCCCTCTCTTTCCTCCGGGATCGAGCGTCAAGGGCTTGGGGAAAATTTTGGATTCAACAGAAACACGTGACCTTCAGATAGCGAGTGGTTGATGAACAACAGTTGCGATGAAGACGTGAGATTTGGCCTAAATTCATTCAATTTTAAAACGGTCATAACTTTTGATCCGGGTGTCGGAATTCATAAATTCAAAGCCTGTTGCGACCGGCTTGAGCTGAACTATCAGGCACTTTTTAGCCCTCAGATTTCAAAAATTTGGCTCCGTTTGAAAGTTATTTCAGTTTTTCTCTTTCGGCGATCCCTATTTTCATGGATCATCCGCCAGAAGGCCTCGAGCATCCTTCCAATCATCTCGAAGTTCCTGTCCAAGTTAGCGACATCAACTCCCTATTAGCAGAGATCGCCCACCTCGAAAAACAAGTGGATTCTCAACTCAATACTTCAGTAGCTATTAATGACAAGCCTTCTAGCAATCATCTAGAACATTTGTTATAACCTGAAGCAGCAGAACTCTCTATTCCTCATCATGAGTCTCATAAGGTGAGTATGGGTGATCCCCTTACCTAGTTGATAGACTAATAGTTCTTGCAGGAGAAGAACAAGAGCCTTCCCCATTATCATACAAAATTCGTTGGGAAGTAGTCCCAAATGATTTTAAAGAGCCTCGTCTACCAGTCTATTCTGGAATGAGTGACCCGGTTTTTCATCTACAAGCCTTCAAGGCGGCTACTTCACTAAGAATTCTATCAGATGGTATCAAGTGTAAACTTCTCATCATGACCTTTGACGGTCAAGTTCTGGATTGGTTCTACCATCTACCACCTCAATCGATCAATTGCTTCGGAGATCTTCGAAGAGAATTTTACTTAAGGTTCAATACTTTAAGGAAGCGTAAGAGTGGTCTACCGACTCTTTTTCAGATCAAGCAAATGGATAACGAATCCACAGCTAACTTCATCGATCGCTTTCAAAAAGAAATCCTTGATGTTGTTAATGTTGATCAAAGTCTCTATAAACATGCCTTAATTAATGGTCTCTGAGAAGGTCCTCTTAAGTTCGAAGTCACCATGAATGAGCCAGAATATTATGCTCATCTTATTGAAATAGCAAATCAGTTCATTAAGGGTGAGGATACGAACCCTAATTATTTTTTGCTTCTTTAATTCAAAGGCCGCAACAACAACAGAAGGATTATTCCTCTTATGATCATCTTCCTATCAATAGCGGTGGCTATTTGTTAGAATATGAACACGGTCCCAACTTATCATCTCAACGTGAAATATGTTATGATTATGAGCGTCTATCTGCTTCTCCAAGTATCCCGCAGCTAAATCAATCAGAGCTATGCCTTGGCAACCCTCATATCTCAACTCAGGCTTATGATTACAAGTCATGTAATTCTACTCGCCCAAATAAGCAAGATAAGTTCCGAGGAAGGTATACAAGTTTAACTATCTCAATGAAAGAAGTTCTTCAGATTATCCATCAAGAACCTGGTTTTACGAGACCTTCTCTTATGCGACCTGATCATAAGAATTGTCACAAAGACTTGTTTTGTCAATACCACATGTGTGTGGGTCATGATACAGAAAAGTGTCGTGCTCTACATAAGCTTGTAGAGAAGTTACTAAAAAAAGGCAAACTGAGGGAATATGTTGCTTAAAAATATTATTGTAAAATCTTTTCTAGCAATATTGGTCATTCACTCGATGTTAGATCTACTTTCATTGGCAAAAAGGTTTGTCTTAAAGCTCATCTTTAAGCTCTTTCAGTTATGTTTGCATTAGCTCTTTCCTTCAAATGCGTACATGGTTAAATATGGCTTGTGAATGTTGTGGCAATCAAACCCATCTTTTTGGTGGTTACCAAAAAATCTATAAGACAATCAAACCCATCCCTTGATGGTCGCCAAAATCTTTAAAGGCAATCAAACCCATCTTTCGATGGTCGCCCAAATCTTCTAAGGCAATCAAACTCATCCCTTGATGGTCGCCAAAATCTTTAAAGGCAATCAAACCCATCCCTTGATGGTCTCCAAAATCTTCTAAGGCAATGAAACCCATCCCTTGATGGTCGCCAAAATCTTTAATGGCAATCAAACCCATCTTTCGATGGTCGCGAAAATCTTCTAAGGGAATCAAACCTATCCCTTGATGGTCTCCAAAATCTATAAAGGCAATCAAACCCATCCCTTGATGGTCGCCAAAATCTTTAAAGGCAATCAAACCCATCTTTCGATGGTCGCCCAAATCTTTACAAGCAATCGAACCCATCTTTTGATGGTCGCCCCATTACAGTTTCATCTTTATATCCACATTATAGTGGTTGCTCCGATTGAGCATTACTACTTCTTTTGCATATGATACAGATGCTATGCTAGCTTCTTGCTTACAAATGAGGTGAATATCACCATATTGTGTCGAGGCACCCAAAAACTTCTCTTCTATAAATATTTATATGAGCGCCTGCTCTTTATATATATCCCTGGTAAAGATGAGGAGGTGGTCGCGAGTTTGCTTCAGGTACTCATGTTAAATTCTTTAATACCTGCTTTAAGTTCTCCTTTGCAGAGATTAGCAGGTGGTCGCGAGTTTTCTTCAGGTACTCGCGTTAATTTCTTTAATACCTGCTTTAAGTTCTCTTTTGCGGAGATTAGCAGGTGGTCGCGAGTCTTCTTCAGGTATGCGCGTTAAATTCTTTAATACCTGCTTTAAGTTCTCTTTTGCAGAGATTAGCAGGTGGTCGCGAGTCTTCTTCAGGTACTCGCATTAAATTCTTTAATACCTGCTTTAAGTTCTCTTTTGCAGAGATTAGCAGGTGGTCGCGAGTCTTCTTCAGGTACTCACGCTAAATTCTTTAATACCTGCTTTAAGTTCTCTTTTGCAGAGATTAGCAGGTGGTCGCGAGTCTTCTTCAGGTACTCGCGTAAAATTCTTTAATACCTTCTTTAAGTTCTCTTTTGCAGAGATTAGCAGGTGGTCGCGAGTCTTCTTCAGGTACTCGCATTAAATTCTTCTATACCTGCTTTGAGTTCTCTTTTGCAGAGATTAGCAGGTGATCGCGAGTTTTCTTCAGGTACTCGCGTTCAGTTCTTTAATACCTGCTTTAAGTTCTCTTTTGCAGAGATTAACAGGTGATCGTGAGTTCTCTTCAGGTACTCGTGTGTTCCTATCTCTTTCTGCATGCTCTAACCTTTGCCTTGCAGAGATTAGCATATATTGGCAAGTCATGGTCAGGTACTTGCAAGACTCTTTTCCTTTTTATAAGTGCTTTAGCTCTTCTCCCTCGTAGAAGAAAGAGTAAGTATTCACAAGTTCTTTTTTGGAAAGGCATCAAGTACTTGCTCTCTCTCCTTCTCTTATTTTTTATTCTAACAATTTGTGAGAGGCGGATCACTATTTTCGTAGGTAAGTCCTACTTTTTCGAAGTTCTTTATGGAACTTAAAAAAGTGTCGGGATTATGTTTACCCAGAAATCGGTGATCCTCTCCGAGGAGGTTTTTCTACGTTTCTCCTGTAGGTCATGCGGCTAGGGACATCCTGTCAGCCCAGCAGGGGCGGGCTCCGCCTTTAGGCCGCCCAGGTCGGGCGGCCTCCTCCTTCAAATCGCCCAGGTCGGGCGGCCTCCTCCTTCAAACCGCCCAGGTCGGGCGCCCTCCTCCTTCAAACCGCCCAGGTCGGGCGGCCTCCTCCTTCAAACCGCCCATATCAGCCGGCCTCCTCCTTCAAATTGCCCAGGTCGGGCGGCCACCTCCTTCAAACCGCCCAGGTCGGGCGGCCTCCTCCTTCAAACCACCCAAGTCGGGCGGCCTCCTCCTTCAAACCGCCCAGGTCGGGAGGCCTCCTCCTTCAAACCGCACGGGTAGAACTCCAGTCACCGGAGGTGACAACATCGACCCAGAGTCTATAAATAGGACCCTTGGCATGAACAGTGGGACAGGCAGGTTGGGGGGCAAAACCGGCGGCTAGAAACAGCCAGACCGCACCTAGCTGTGGGCTGTCTGGACGACCTCGGCGAACAGTCCGGGCAGCCTCGGCGAACAGTCCGGTCGGCCTCTGCGAACAACCTGGGCGACCTCGGCAAGCAGCCCGGGAGGTCTCAGCAAGCAGCTCGGGCGGTCTCAGCAAGCAGCCCGGACGGTCACAGCAAGCAGCCCGGGCGGCTTTCTTTTCTTACTATCTCTCTCTTGTATTCATTTTGTTTTCATGTACTAAAATGGCAAGCTGTAATACAGATTATTAAATAAAGGGAAAGCCCATCGCAGGAGTGGCATTTACCGCGGCGGGCGAAGTCTGGCCTCGCCGCAAGCTAGCGGCCCTCTCTTCTTCTCTCTCACTTAGCTCTTCATTTGCGACTCAAGTAACGAGCTGCTCGACCATAACCCCCTCTCTTTCCTCCGGGATCAAGCGTCAAGGGATTGGGGACAATTTTGGATTCAACATATATATATATATATATTTATATATATATAAGTTCTTTTTTTTTGTTCTTGAATTGTTCTTCCTTTTTTTTTCTTTGTTGGAGTGTGTGTGTGTACGAGAGTTGTTTACCCAGAAGACCGCTTCCGAATAGAATTACTCGAAGATCGGGCGGTCTGAGGATACAAGTCGCCCGGTTCAAATTTAACAAGGTCCATCAGCACTAACCAGCACAAACCGGGCGGTCTGACATGATTCAGATCGCCTCCAAAGATTGAAGACTAGCAAAGCTCAAGTTCAAAGGGCAAGCCGCGGGCACAAGTAGGAGACCGCCTGGGTTGCACCATGAAGACTAGCAAGGCCCCAGTCCAAAGGATAAGTCGCTGTCTCAAGTCGGACGCCGGCAGGGCTGCACCATAGAAACTACCAAGACCAAGTCCAAAAGACAAGCCACGGTCTCAAGACGGAGACCGCCCGAGTTGCATCATCGCCTTGGTCTCAGCATCTTCAGCCCCTGGTCAAGACAGGTCGGAAGCATAAGCCGCCAAGCCGCGCGGCTACTCTCTTTTCTCCTGTTTGTATCCCGTCACCGCCTACCTGTTTCTCCTGTACCCGGGCAGGCGGTTATTCTATCCCTGCCTATTCGGGCAGGCCCTCAAGCCTATAAATAGGGGGCAGCGACGCTCCCATGACACGCACACTCGAATCCAGGAGCTCGCTTGTTTGAGCTGCGGTCTCGAGTTTCCCGTCTTGCGACCTGTCTAACCGGCCGGCTTCATCTTTTCTGCTCTTGCAGCCCGCTGTAATCTTTTTTCTTCAATCAAAGGAAACCCATCACAGGAGTGGCATTCGCCATGACGGTCGAAGTCTGGCCTTGACCGCTGCCAGCGGTCTCGATTTCCTAACTAAAAAGTAACCGACAGCCCGCAGCCTCCAATTTCCTTCGGAGGTGCGATTTCGGACTCAACAGAAACACGCGACCTTCAGATCGCGGATTGTTGGTGAAATCCTTGCTACAATGTCAAATCGTTAGTTCCCCCTTGGAGACCGCTCCGATCACAGTGAAGACTCTTTGTGGGAAGCCTTGGAACAATCCAGGAGAGAAGCCGAGCGGGCTCAGAAAGTGACTGATCAGCGTCTGTACGCAATCAGTCAGACTTTAGCTCTATTAACCGAGCAGTTAGTTCCACAGCAAGCCGCGGTTAATCAAGTGGTGACTCCGGTCCCTCCTCCGCCTCCTCCTTACCCGCTACCACAAGCCGCCAACTTCCAACCACTGCAAGAAGGTTTTGCGGCTAGGCAAAACTTCTATCAGGAAGCCGTGCACAGCATGCCGGCTCGAGTCCTCGATTTCCAGGGGGAGGCTTCTCACGCTGCCCGCCTTTCTTACCCGCAAGAGGGTGCGACCCGTCTCTCCTACCCACCTGAGGTTGCTCTTCATCACTCCTACCCGCCAGAAGATATTGTACGGTCCTCCTACCAGGCGGCTTCTCCGCGAGTAGTCGCAGCTCCGGCGGCTTACTATCCTGCTCCTCTGTATAAAGATGTTGAAGAAACTTCTCCCTTCATGGACGAAGTCCGAGGGGAACCAGCCCCGAATAATTTCAAAGAGCCTCGTCTGCCGGCTTTTAATGGAGAAACTGATCCCACTATTCATCTGCAAGCCTTCGAGTCGGCCATTGCCCTGAGGACACTCTCGGATGCGACCAAGTGCAAACTCCTTGTGACATCCTTCGAAGGACAAGCAAGGGAGTGGTTTTATAGGTTGCACCCCAGGTTAATCAGTTGTTTTGCTGAGTTGCAGAGAGAATTTCAGCTGAGATTCTCTACTTCGAGAAAAAGGAAAAGTGGCCCGGCGGCCCTTTTTGATATAAAGCAGCGGGAAGACAAAACGTGGGCCCGTTTCATGGACCGCTTCCAGAAGGAGATCATGGAAGTTCAGAACGTGGATCCAGAGCTATATTGGGTTGCCCTCATTCATGGCTTGAGAGAGGCCCCCTAAAATTCGAAGCAAATATAAGGGAGCCTCGAATTTATCAGGAAATGATAAGTTTGCCAAACATGTTCATCAGAGGAGAAAAGAGCAATCCTGGTTATGTCGCAAAGTTGGTAAGAGACAAGGAGCAGTCTAATCTGTCCTTCCATCATCCACCATCAAACCAACCCCACTTTGAACCTCGTTCTCAGAGGGGAAGAAACTACAAAAATAAACAACCCTTTATTGGCCATCAACGGTTTCAGGATCAGAAACCGCCGTTGGCCATCGCATCCGCTCCTTCCGTTCCACTTCCGCAAATAATGCCGGTATACCTGCCGCAATATACCGCGCATCCACCTCCCGTCATTCCATCCACTCAATATGATGACTCGCAAGAGTCGTTTACTCCCTTAAATGTCACCATGGACGAAGTGGTCCAAATCCTCCAAAAGAGGCCTGCTCCTCTGAAATCGGATATTCATAATCGAAATCCGAATCTTTACTGTGAATATCATAAAGAGGGAGGGCATCTGAAAGTGCACAGTTAACCTCACTAGAATTCTCTAGAGGGGGGGGGGGGGGGGGGGTGAATAGAGATTTAAAAGTATTGTGTGCAAAGTTAATAAATATATATATGTGTGTAATATTCTCAGATTTAAGCTTCCCACACACCAACAAGAATTAAGCAAGTAAAGAAAGAAAATAGCAAAAAGAAAAACACAGCACAACACAAAGAAATATAGTGGTTCCCCAAACTTTGGGTAGTCCACTCTTCTACCCCCTTGGTAGGAATTCACTATATTGCACTGAGTCTTTTGATAAGGAGACTCTTAGAACCAGCCTGAGTCTTTTGATAAGGAGACTCTTAGAACCACTACAACTGAATCTTTTGAAGAGGGATTCTTAAAACTCTTTTACACAATTTGAAAATGGAATAAGAATAAGAAGAAGAAGTAGAAGAAAAACAATTGAAGTAAGAAAGAATCTTCTTCCTAGCAAGAAGATTAGAAGCACAAGTATAGTGAATGAAATCTCTCTTCTATAGTGAGAAGGAGATTGAAAGCCCTTTTCTCTTTCAGTGAGAGCTTTCAGCTGTATGGCTTCAGAGGGAGGAGAAGAAGAAGGCTTTTTATTTGCTGCAGCACTCTTTCACTTTTCTCAGCTTTCTCACTTTTCACTTGGGAGCTTTTCCTCTTTTTCAAATGGATGGAGTGGATCACTTGTTTTTCTTTGCCGACCTCCTTGTGTATTTATAGCTCTGTTTATTCAAAAATATTGCTATAGGAGAATAATCAATTAGCAGTCAGAGAAATAGTAAGAGAGAAAAGTTTCCATAATCATTATATCTGTAGAAGGAAAGAGATCATTCTATTTTCAAATAATGTCCATAATAATCTTAATCAAATTAGCCAAGAATCATTTAGAAGGAAAGACTGATTCAGAACGGCTAGAAAAGAATAATATAATTCTATAAAATTCAGATCTACAGAAAGAAGGAAAGAGATCTGGCGTGTTTTTGAATGTCACAGAAATTGACGTGCGTCGATTACTATTCGTCGTAAGCGTCGATTTCAGCCTGGCTAGACGTTGAGAAGAAAATATGGAAAGAGCGTCGACAGAGGTGCGTCGACTTTACTGGATGCGTCGACTACACTTCGACGCTGCGTCGATTACTATTCGACCCATATTTACTTAACCTAATTATCTCACTCGGAGAACTCATTTTCTACTCATTTCTAGGGGTTAAGATAAATCATTTCCCCAACAATCTCCCCCTATTTGTCTTAACCCTATCAACACATCAAAGCATATTTATAGAAAAGAGATATATTAGATAATCAGAAGATAATGGAAAGAGAAATCATATAACAGGCCTTTTGTACAGATCAATCAGTACTTAAGCATTAAAAGTAGAGTATATCAAAAATTGTTCAACATATCATTCAGGAGGAGTAGGAGGAGTTTTTCTCTTCCTAGAGAATACTAAAGGGAGATCAGGTCTTTTTATAGAGGAGAGTTGCTCCTTCTCAGTAGCAAGATGTTCAGTCAGCTCCCCCTGAGTTAAAGCAGTCTGCTCCCCCTAAGATGGAACTTCCTTTACACCTTCCTTTACACTTTCTTTTTTTGCTTCTTCAGCTTCTTTCCCAGCTCCAGCTTTAGCTATGACAACATCTGGCTCCCCCTGAGCTTCAGCTTCTTTTTCTTTCTCACTTTCAGCCACACCTTCAGCCTCAGCTTCCTTTTCAACTTCTTTCTCTACTCTACTTGCCTCCCCTTGAAAGAGAACTACTTGTTGTGCAGCTTCTCTTGCTATAGTGAGCACATCTGTTATCTGTTATGTAGTATGTAGCTCAGGTACTTTTTCATTCCCAATAGTTTTAAGCAGAGCAAGACTATCAGATTTTGATGTTGGAGAGGATTTGTGTGAGTGAGATTTGAGACTGGAGAGCTGCTCTTCATCTAACTTCTCCTCCTTCTTGACCTTCTTAGCTAAGGAGGTTAAGAAAGACTTAGTGACCTTAGAGGAAGAGATAGAGGACTTCAAGCTTTGCACAGAGGCATTGACCCCATCTATTTGGCATTGCATGTGCATGATGGAGGAGTGAAGTTGGGAGCAGTGCCCATCAAGCATGTCCTGAAATTTATGGGTTGCTTGTTGAATGAATTGGAGAAGGACTGCTTGTGTGGATGAGGATGGTTCAGGTTGTGTTGGTGGAGGAGATAATGGTGGAGGAGATGATGGTGGAGGAAATGAAGGTGGAGAGATGACTGTGTTACTGAGATTAATGGTTGTGGTAAGAAGATGAGGTGTGTTTGATGTAGGTAGAGAGGATGTGATATTAGGAGGAGGAAGAGGTGGGTGATTGAATTGGTGTATGTGAATATGTAATTAAGGTAGGAGGTGTGATGGTAGTGGAAACTATTGGTGTGGATGATGTTGGTAGAGAGGAGATGTTTGTATGTGGAGGAGGAGGTGAAGATGGATGCACAGGAGAATTAGGAGGAGAGGGAGTCCTTTCAGGAATGGAACCAGGCTTGGGGATTTGCCTGGTCCATTTTGAAAAGAGGGCTATGGACATCCTTTTTCCAGGAAGAATGGGAATTCCTTTTGACCTACATAGGTCAGGGAAGGAGTGAAGGAGCACCTGACTCATGATCCTCATGTAGGCATTCTCTTTATGAGAATATTTGTAGCTTATCATCTATAGCAAGCAATTTCCCCAGTCAATCTTCTTTTTCAGCACAAGAGCCCCCATAATGTTCAGTTGCTGCTTGGGCACTGCATCATGGGCAGAGATTTTGCATAGTAGTATTTTTCCTACTATGTCTGCCAAGAGCCTATATTCATCAGAGAAGTCTATTTTCTTCAAGTTGATTGGTCTATCTCTGGAGAATTTCATGGTGATTAATAAGTTTTTGATTTTCTCAGGGGTGAGTTCCACAGGTTCACTGCCTGATGAGAGAATGATGATGGAGATTCATTTAGCTACTCTTTAGAAAATAATTTGCTTCCCTTTTTTATTTGAACAAGGATAGTGTTGGTGTGTACCTGATGGAAGATCAAAGGTGTCCCTAATATGTTCTGCAGAGATTGAGACAGGTGTTTCTTGGATTGTTCCTGTAATCTCTCCTTGTTCAGATATCTGAACATGATTCATCAGCTCAGTGAGTTCTATTTCTAGGAGTCTGCATCTTGTTGAAATGAGTTTGTTTAGACCGGCTTCAGTGAAAAGAGCTATGATGCTCTTGTAGTTTTCGGCGGCGGCTTGGAAAGAGTCAAGATCAATATCGAAACCAGAGTTGATCTTGGGAGCCATTTTGGTCAGTGAGAGAGAGAGGAAGAGATGGCTGGACTGAGAAGTGAGAAGGATAAGAGATGCAGAGAGCGTGCAGATTTCTAACTGAAGAGTTTGTTTAAGTCAGGTGAAACGTCGAGACGAGACACAACTCGAGGTTTATTTGGTACTACAGTAGATGTGACCGAAAATATTTTAGTATTGCCGCTCTTTTTCATGAAGTTGACGTTGCGTTGAGTAAAAGTAGATGTATGCGTCGGTACAGTCTGAATTGAGATGTTAGGGTTTTCTATTGACGATGCGTCGATTAAGAAATCGACGTGTCTTTTATTTTGTCTTGAAAATTCTAAGTTTTTCTTGAGAGATTATTTCTTCCTGATCCTAAGGTTTTCTATGTCAGCTTTGGACTAATTTTATAGACAATTGGATTGATTGTGCCAACATTGTTTGGCAATGTGGCCAGTTTTATTACAGATATAACACCTGATTGTCTTATAGGAATTTGAGTTTAGAGAGGGATAGAGGTGTTGATTAGGATAGAGTTGTTGATTAGGATAAAAGTTTTGATTAGGATAGAAATTTTGATCAGGATGAATGAGTCCTGAATGGGGGTTAAGATAGAAATTTTTTGAAGGATAAATATGTCCTGTATTTAAGTTGCTCTGAGGTTTTATGCGTCGATATCTATTGACGTATGTTGAGAGTTGCGTCGATATATATTCGACATTTTCTCTAGATTGCGTTGATCTGGAATCGATGCATGGAAGTAGTTGCATCGATTGTAAGTCGACGTAATTTTATTCATGCGTCGATTTGAGGTCGAAGCATCTGAGAGATTGCGTCGAGTAGAATTTGACGTACTATCATTCATACGTCGATATAAAGTCGAAGCAAATTGTGTCTTCACAGATTTTATTTTTCCCTTTTTTCTGGTTGGAGATTTATTTCTTTATGAATTATTTCTTTTGGCCTAGTTGCCTTCTCAGAATGAGTTTGTTTGTCTTCTTTTGAATGGTATGATGATGATTCATTAAAATGGTTTATCTCCTTGAAGATGAAGTCTTTTTTATTTTGTGCTTCTTATTCTAAGTTTGTTGATTTGATGGGTTTAGTAAATTTAACAGGGCTCATCCAAGCAGGTTTGGTAGATGGTATTGAACTGGTTGAAGGATCAGCCCCTAGCCCCAGATTCTTATGTCTGATTGTTTGTTTTTCAGTGATTTCTTTAAGTGTTTGGCTTCTGACTTTTATAGATTCTTCAAAAGCTTTTGCCTGGGATACCTTATTCTTAAGGAGTTGATTTTCTATTTCAGCACTATTTATTTCCTTTTCTGTTTTATAGATTTCACACCTTAGTTCATAATTTTTTGAACATGTATCCTCTATTTTTCTCATATTAATTTGTTCTTTTAGATCCTTAATTTCTTGTTTAGCTTTTAGTTGATCTAAACAGAATCCTTTAAAATCATTTTTGAAATCATCACATAGAAAATCTATTTCATCAAAAATGCTTACCTCATCCTCATCCTCAGATTTCTCTATGAGAATAAGGTTATTTGCTTTTGTTGTTGAATCTTCTTTATCTTTTTCAGAAGAGATGCTTCCTTCTGAACCTGTTTCACTCCATGATTTAGCAACATATTCCTTTTCTGAGCTTCCAAGAGCCATTAAGCATAGGTCTTTTTGCTTAGACTCTTCATTGTCACTTTTAGATGAGGTGCTGTCTTCAGAATCTGTTTCACTCCAAGCTTCTGCAATGAAGCCTCTTTCTTTCTTTTTCTCCTTTCTCCTGATATTTTTCTTTTTCAGATCTTTCTTTTTCTCAGCATTTTCTGAACATTCTGGAGCAATATGTCCAGTTTTCCTGCAGGAATAACAAACAATTTCTTTAGTGGGAGTCTTATCATACCTTGGTTTTGGCTCTCTTCTTCTAGACCCATCTGTCCTGACCCATTTCTTGAATCTTCTGGCCAGGAGACTGAATAATTCTTCTTCAGTAACAGGGGTTTCTTCTTCTGTTGCTTTTAATGCAATGTTTCAATCTTTTGAAGAGGTTGGAGTGTTTTCCCTTCTCTCCTTCTCTTCTCTGGTTTTCAGTAGTTGCTCATAGGATTTGAGTTTTCCTAAGAGGGCATTTGTTAAGATTTCCTTTTGTCCTCTTGTATCTCTTATTGCCCATATTCTTGAGTCCCATGAACTTGGGAGACTCATTAATAATTTATCATTGATCTTTGTGAGAGAGATCTCTCTATCCAAGCTCCTTAATTGGTTGATGATCAGACTGAATCTGTCATACATCTCAGATATGCTTTCTTCATGCTTCGTTTGAAAGTTCTAATATTGGGAGATCAATAGAGCCTTTCTATCTTTCCTTTCATCAGCACTTCCTTCTACTATCTTTGTAAGAGCCTCCCAGATTTCTTTGGCTGATTCACAGTCAACAACCTTTTGAAAGATTTCATCTGAGAGGGTTGAGACAAGAATGTTCACAACTTTTGCATCACATGCTCCTGCCTTCTTCTCATCATCTGTCCGCTCATCCCTTGGGACCAGTGTTTTAGTCACTTTACCACATGAGTCCTTTCTATAAGGCTTGGGGGGAACTGTTAAAATAACATTAAACAATTCTTCATCAATAGAATTCATATAGATCCTAATTCTTGTTTTCCAAAGTGCAAACTTTTCAAGATTGCACATTGGTGGTCTGGTGGAAGCATAATCTTTGATTTGTGCCATAAAAAGTTTTTAGAAATATATATATATATGACGTAGGATCTTTTTGATCAAGGAGTTACCCCTTTTTGATCAACCTCCCTCTGATACCAATTGAAAGTGCACAGTTAACCTCACTAGAATTCTCTAGAGGGGGGTGAATAGAGATTTAAAAATATTGTGTGCAAAGTTAATAAATATATATATGTGTAATATTCTCAGATTTAATCTTCCCACACACCAACAAGAATTAAGCAAGTAAAGAAAGAAAATAGCAAAAAGAAAAACACAGCACAACACAAAGAAATATAGTGGTTTCCCAAACTTTTGGTAGTCCACTCTTCTACCCCTTTGGTAGGAATTCACTATATTGCACTGAGTCTTTTGATAAGGAGACTCTTAGAACCAGCCTGAGTCTTTTGATAAGGAGACTCTTAGAACCACTACAACTGAATCTTTTGAAGAGGGATTCTTAAAACTCTTTTAAACAATTTGAAAATGGAATAAGAATAAGAAGAAGAAGTAGAAGAAAAACAATTGAAGTAAGAAAGAATCTTCTTCCTAGCAAGAAGATTAGAAGCACAAGTATAGTGAATGAAATCTCTCTTCTATAGTGAGAAGGAGATTGAAAGCCCTTTCTCTTTCAGTGAGAGCTTTCAGCTGTATGGCTTCAGAGGGAGGAGAAGAAGAAGGCTTTTTCTTTGCTGCAGCACTCTTTCACTTTTCTCAGCTTTCTCACTTTTCACTTGGGAGCTTTTCCTCTTTTTCAAATGGATGGAGTGGATCACTTGTTTTTCTTTGCCGACCTCCTTGTGTATTTATAGCTCTGTTTATTCAAAAATATTGCTATAGGAGAATAATCAATTAGCAGTCAGAGAAATAGTAAGAGAGAAAATTTTCCATAATCATTATATCTGTAGAAGGAAAGAGATCATTCTATTTTCAAATAATGTCCATAATAATCTTAATCAAATTAGCCAAGAATCATTTAGAAGGAAAGACTGATTCAGAACGGCTAGAAAAGAATAATATAATTCTATAAAATTCAGATCTACAGAAAGAAGGAAAGAGATCTGGCGTGTTTTTGAATGTCACAGAAATCGACGTGCGTCGATTACTATTCGACGTAAGCGTCAATTTCAGTCTGGCTAGATGTCGAGAAGAAAATATGGAAAGAGCGTCGACAGAGGTGCGTCGACTTTACTGGGTGCGTCGACTACACTTCGACGCTGCGTCGATTACTATTCGACGCATATTTACTTAAACTAATTATCTCACTCTGAGAACTCATTTTCTACTCATTTCTAGGGGTTAAGATAAATCATTTCCCCAACAGCATCTGACCGAAGACTGTCGGGCCCTCTGCTTGCTGATAGAGAGGCTTCTGGGAGAAGAAAAGCTCCGGGGCTTAGTTCGGAAGGAAGCAACTGCTGAACCGGCTACTGAGAAGAAAAAAGAAACAGTGGAGGTGGCTTGGGAATGTGCCGACGTTGAAGACTCTGGCTACTATGGAGACATTCATCCTTCCTCTGAATGCATCGAAGTCAATGATGTGGGCCCCTTGGGGGACATCTATTGCATTCATGGAGGGGATGGAGCGGAGTCGTCTCGCAAATCCAGCATCGCGAGAGTTCTGAAACAAGAAGTGGCAGCAACCACAAGCTCTGCACCTGAAAGCACCACTGTCACTTTTGGTCAAGATGACCTTCCTCCAAATGCCAATTCCTTCGACGATGATGTGGTCATCAAAGCCGTCATTGAAAATTACACTGGCCACAAAATCTTGATCGACACAGGCAGCTCTGTCAACCTTCTCTTCCGCCCAACCTTTGAAGCCTTGAAGACTGGGAAGCCTCTGCTTTCCTCCGATGGGCCCCTCTATGGCTTTTCAGGGGAGAAGAAAGAAGTGGAGGGTTCAATAAAGCTTCTGGTCTCGCTTGGGGGAGTAATAAAGCTGATCAATTTCGTGGTGGTGGATGCCCCAAGCAACTACTGCTCCATCTTTGGGAGGCCAATTCTTAATGCATATAGGGCAGTAGTTTCCACTTTCCACCTTGCTCTTAAGTTCGTTGCCGAAGGGAGGCAGTATCATGTCCGAAGCAACCCGAAGGTGGCTCGGGAGTGTTATATGCAAACCGTCAACATGATCACTGACGTTTCACTTCCCGAGTCCACGACTGTGGTTTTCGAAGTTGCTGAATCTTCAAAGGCTGCTGAGCAGAGGAAGGATCGAGAAGGGGCTCACCTGGAACCTGCCCAGGCAACCCAGCAGGTTCCTATTGCCGAAGGGGAAGATAAGAAGCTGGTCATCAATGCTGAATTGCTGGAGGAGGAGAAAGTGGAGCTGATCTTCTGTCTTCTGGAGAATCTGGATATCTTCGCCTGGTCAGTAGAGGATATGCCGGGAGTAGATCCGGATGTTACCTGCCATCATCTAAACATGTCTTCGGAGTTCAAACCAATCCAGGGAAGAAGAGAGAAGTGGCGACCAAGCTGGCGGTGCCCATTAGAGAGGAGGTTGCCAAACTCCTGAAAGCGGGCTTTATTTCTGAAATTCAATATCCCACGTGGATGTCGAATGTTGTAATGGTCAAAAAATCCGGTGGGAAATGGCGTATGTGTGTGGATTTTACTAAACTCAATAAAGCGTGCCCCAAAGATTGCTACCCTTTGCCTCAGATAGATGTTTTAGTAGATTCCGCGGTTGGGTATAATTTTATGAGCTTTCTCGACGCATTTTCGGGGTACCACCAAATCAAAATACACAAACCCGATATCCCGCATACTTCTTTCATCACAAACGATGGGTGCTATTGTTATCTCGTAATGCCCTTCGGACTTAAAAATGCGGGTGCAACATACCAGAGAATGATGGATACAATCTTTAAGCATCAAAAAGGTAGGAATCTTGAAGTTTATGTTGACGATCTCCTCCTAAAAAGTAAAACATTCTTAACACATTTGAAAGACCTCGTAGAGACGTTCGCTGCTCTACGGAGGTTCAAATTAAAATTAAACCCATTAAAATGTGTGTTCAGAGCAAACGAAGGGAAGTTTCTCGGACATCTCCTCACTCCCGAAGGCCTTGCACCGAACCCAGATAAGGTGAAGGACATCCTCGATATGATTCCTCCTCGTAATACCAAGGAGGTCCAGCAAGTTGGAGGGAGGTTGGCCGGACTGAGCAGGTTTATCTCCAAATCAGGAGATAAAAGTGCCCCATTCTTTAAAATACTCCGGGGAGGGTGATGTAGGGATGAAAGAGACACATGGTCGTTACGCTAACGGAAAACATTCATCACAGAAATTAAAATAACATAGGAGGGCTCCGACCAAAAGCGAACGAAAAGGGGTCGGTTGGCTCCCAAATCCGATGAATAAAATGGTGCGGGACTCGATACAACATCCTTAGGACCTACCTCTCCAACAAGCACACAACTCAGCGTAAGCTGGACTCGATTCAACGTCCTTAAGACCTACCTCTCCAACAGGCACACAACTCACCGCACCTACACAAGCATCTATTCTTCAACTTGAGTTGTTTCAAACGCAGCAAATAATTTATTTCGGAGCGGCGGCAAACGATTAGTAGCGGTCAAAATTCTAGTTGAGATTAATTCCCTTGTTAGCACAAATTGTGCAAATCTTGGAGAACAAGTCAAGGCTAGGCTGAGCTTTGCTCCCGCAACGGATCTCCCAATCCGGATCATAAGAGATTCAATAACAACGATTCGAAACCAGAACATGCAAGCGATGCGTTTTAAAAATCACGGGAAAGAAGGTTCGTAAACAACTCCACAAATCTCACAGCAAGAAGTCACAAATGAGGAAGAAGTTATCCAACCAAGAAGACGAACACACAAGATAAGGTGGGAGATTCACTCTCTCCACGGATCCACCGGCGTCACACCGAATGGGGTTGCAACCTTCTTCCTTGGAGTCGCACCGGAGGAAGCCACACTGGAGTCGCACCGAACGGGATGGTGATCGCAAGGGGAGGCTTCACACCAAGGGGGAGGGGCGGCAAGGGGAGAGCTCTCCTTTGCCGAAATTTTCAATGTGAAAATTAGGGTTGGTTTTTTTTCTTCAATGCCTCATCTCTTCATAATGGCCTCCTTAAATAGGAGTTACAACAAAATCTTAACCATCCAAGATGGAGATGTAATCTCATCCATCCATATGGTTAAATACACACCAAAATAATAAAAGAGTTCAAAATTAAAATTACAACCAACTAATGAATATAAAATTATCATCAAGCATGAAATAATTTTATATTCATTAATATAAAATAAAAGTGCATAAATAAAAGTGCATAAATAAACTTTAAGTTTTCACGGCAGTTTTGGCACGCCGCGGGTGGAGATTGTAACGTGGACTTCCTTCAGCATCATCATGGCACCTCAGATCTTTGTGTCGCAGCGCCTCGGCAACCGGGTCATCATCATCAAGGAGTGTCGGAGGGGACGCGCCATCAATCCTCCCCCACTCAAAATCACGTATCTCTGATGCGTGGTCCGAGAGATAGCGACGGAGAAGCTCGACGTCCAAACGTTGAACATCTGTCGCGAGTACCCATGAGTAGTCAGAGGGAGGGCGGTCACACCAACGGATGAAGAAGCGGTAGGTAGCACCATCAGGAGTAGCAAGTGGCTCAGCAGCAAGAATCACATCTGGAGTGAGAAACGTCTTGGAGAACCTGGGAAACATGTCAGCAGTAGGAATAAAGGAAGACAACGTACCATCCGATGTTATACCTGCGGGGACCGAAGGAGAGAGATCATCTGAACTACCACTCCCCAACCCAATAGAATTTTTAGTGGAGGGAGAAGACGACAAAGAATCCAACTCATGCGGAGGCGAAACAAACGGCGTCAAATTCGAGACATTAAAAATAGGGGATATACCCCAATCAGCCGGCAAATCTAACACGAAAGCGTTGTCACCTAGCTTCTTTATAATCCAAAACGGGCCGGCACGCTTTGGTGCTAACTTTTTAACGGTGCCAGTTGGCATTCGTTCGGGAACTAACCATACTAAAACCAGATCGCCGACTTGAAAGTGTGACACCCTCCTATGTAAGTTAGCATGCGTTCGATAAGACTCATATTGATCGGTCAAGGTAGCTCGCATACATGCTTGTAAGTCATGAATATGTTGGGCGAAGGATTGTGCGAACTGACTGGTCTTGTATGTTGGGGGCAATGGAACCAAGTCAAGAGGCACAGGGGCCTTGTACCCGTGAACAATCTCGTTTGGAGACAGACCGGTGGACCGATTTTTGGAGTTGTTATAGGCCAGCTGGGCGTGAGGAAGAAGAAGATCCCACGTGCCTTTATGATCGCTCACTAGACATCTAAGAAGGTTTCCTAGGATTCTATTGACTACCTCCGTCTGCCCATCAGTTTGCGGATGATAAGCCACGGAGAATAGTAGTTTGGTTCCCATAAGAATCCACAAGGTTTTCCAAAAGTAGCTAGTGAATTTTATGTCCCTATCCGAGACAATAGTCTTCGGAACTCCGCGGTGACTAACGACATCCTTAAAATATAGCTTCGCCATGTGAGAACGTCGTCGGTCTTACTACATTGAAGGAAGTATGCCATTTTGGAGAACCTATCCACAACGACAAGAATAGAGTCATGACGTCGAAGGGTGGTGGAAGGCCTAACACGAAGTCCATGCTCACGTCTTCCCATGGTATGGACGGGATAGGTAGAGGAGTGTACAAACCAACATTGGACTTAGTACCCTTAGAAACTTGACACGTACGGCAACTGCTCACTACCCTCCCAACCATCACCTTTAGTTTGGGCCAATAGAATTTCTCCTCTACGAGCGTAATCATTTTGTCTCTATCAAAGTGTCCACTCAAGCCACCACTATGTAGCTCCCAAATGATGTGGAGTAGCAAAGAGGAGCGAGGGATACACAATTTCCCGTGTTTGAACAGATAGCCGTCCCGAAGTGAAAAGGCCGAAATGGTCGTGGGAGAGCTATCCTAGGCAGATAGATATGCCTCCTGAAAATCAGGGCATGTGGCATATTCATCCCTTATGCGCTCGAACCCAACCACGTGGACTTGCATGGAGGAAAGCAAGAGGGTGATGCGACTGAGTGCATCAGCAACTCGATTTTCGGACCCCTTAAGGTGCTTAAGATTAATTGTGTACTCTTGCAAGAAGGATACCCATTTAGCGTGGCGTGGGCTGATTTTGTGCTGACCGTTGATGAATCGTAACGCTTCATGATCAGAGAGGATCACAAATTCCTTAGAAAGGAGATAGTGCCTCCAGTGATGTAAACATCTAACGATCGCATAAAATTCCCTATCACAGTTGGAATAGTTTAACTTAGCGCCCGCTAATTTCTCACTAAAATAACTAATTGGGTGACCCTCTTGACTCAGGACACCTCCAATTCCTACGCCTGACGCGTCACAAGTAAGCTCGAAGACCTTGGTGAAGTCAGGGAGACGCAACACTGGTGCTTCGGTCATAAGCTCTTTTATACGACGGAATGCAAACGTGGCGGATTTCGTCCATGTGAATTCGCCCTTCTTCATACAGTTAGTAATGGGCGCCATGATACTACTAAAATCGCGAATGAAACGACGGTAGAACGTGGTTAACCTGTGGAAACTTCGTACCTCCCGAAGCGTAGTGGGCTCGGGCCAGTCTCTAATCACTTGGACCTTACCTGGGTCAACACGAATACCTGCAGAACCAACGATGTAACCCAAGAACTCGACCTCTGGAACATAAAATGTGCACTTCTTAAGGCTTAGAAATAAGGTTTCCTTTCTTAAGGTGGAGAGGATCACTTTGATGTGGAAGAGATGCTCGGCGGGGGAGGTGCTAAAGACTAGGATGTCGTCGAAATATACTACAACAAATTTCCCCATATACGGCCTAAAAACGTGCGTCATCATCCGAGAGAAGGTGTTGGGGGAATTGGATAACCCAAAGGGCATCACTAACCACTCATACAACCCGTCCTTAGATTTGAACGCTGTCTTCCACTCATCCCCTTCCTGAATCCTAATCTGATGGTAACCACTCCGTAAGTCTAACTTTGAGAAAATAATGGCACCTGATAGGACATCCAAGAGATCATCTAGTCGCAGAATTGGAAACCTATATTTCATAGTGATTTTGTTGAGAGCTCGGCTATCCACACACATGCGCCAAGTGTCATCCTTCTTAGGGGCAAGAAGGGCTGGGACAGCACATGGGCTCATACTCATCCTAATGAATCCCTTACTCAGTAAATCCTCAATCTGGGTTTGTAACTCTTTATGGGCAGCGGGATTAAGCCTATAGTGGGGCTGGTTGGGTAGGGACGATCTGGGGATAAGATCTATGGCAAGTTGTATATCTCTAAGTGGTGGCAACGATGAAGGCAGCTCATCCGGGTAAACGTGTTGGATCTTGAGGCGCCCTTAGAGGGGGGGGGGGGGGGTGGGGTGAATAAGGGCCTTTTAGAAAATATGATTTTTACTTAAGAATTTTAAAACAACTTTTACTTTTCTAAAAGTTACTTATAAAAATTTCAAACTAATGTAATTTTTAGAATAAATTCAAACACAAATTTCTAAGTTAAAGATTAAACAACCATATTTGGAATTAAAGAAAAAGTCATAACTTTATAATTATGAAAATCACATACAAATAATATGATCTTAACAATGCTTAAGATCAAGGCACAAATATGATAATAACCCTTTTACAATTTGTGTTTACCAATCCTTCTCCCAAGGATCGGAAGGCTATCACTTGTCTCTCTCTAGACCAAGCCCAAGCCTATCCTCTAGATCTTCCCAAGATCTAGACGTAGCACACAAGGCCACGATTTCCCACCAAGCCACGCAAGGACTTGGACGCTCCACACAAGGAAGCGATTTTCCCCTAAGCCACGCAAGGACTTAGACGTCACGCACAAGGAGACAATTTCCCTACCAATACAAAATGAAATGTATATAAATGAAAATACAATATGAAAAGAACAACTCCCTAGAAATTCAGATCTCTGAAAGGAAGGTTGAAGCCTCGAGATGATCGTTGATGAAGAAGCGCGCCCGATCTCTTCTTCAATCTCAAACCTTCTAAGCACAAATGGGAGTTGATGAGGTTCTGGAGCTCTCTGGTTCGTATGCACTCAGGAAGGGACTTGAAATTATCAATGCTTGGAATGCACGAACAAAAGGAGCCAATATATAGAAATTCGCTGTCGCCTGGGTGACATCAGCTGTCGAAATTTCCGACAGCACTAAACTGCCGCTCGTAGTGCTGTCGTGCGTGCAGTTGTTGTAACCTCCGAGCTGTCACCTGGGCGACATCGACGTCAGATTTTCGACAGCGCAAAATTGCCGCTCGTAGTGCTGTCATGCGGGCAGTTGCTGTAACCTCCGAGCTGTTGCCTGGGCGACATCGATGTCAGATTTCCGACAGCGCAAAACTGCCGTTCGTCGTGTTGCTGTGGGGGAAGTTGTTGTAACTTCTCTGCTGTCGCCTGGGCGACATCAGCTGTCGGAAAATTTCGACAGTGAAAATTTCATACACTCAAATTGAGCTCTAGCAGAATTGTGAACATCTCATACCTGTTACCTGTACACCAAATAAAAATAGAATCAAATACAAATGGGACTTTGTTATTATCAAACCGGAAGAGTGCGAAATGCATGCTCCAACAATCTCCCCCTTTTGATAATAACAAATCCGTATACAAAGAAATCATGTCTATTTAGGTTGTTGATTTTAACATATAGTGTGTGCACAAAAATAACATGATATATTCCTCTTAAGAGTAATCTCCCCCTAGATGAAAGCTCCCCCTAAATGAATGCTCCCCCTAAATATTATAGTAAATTGAAATGATGTATTGTTTAGGTTGACTATTTAGGTGTAATAGTTCTTTGATTTCTTGAATATACTTATAATTCTCCCCATTTTGGTATTAGCAAAAGGCAATGAATGAGTAGATCTTAAGGGAGGAGAGAGGATGGAGAAAATAAGAGTAAGCGGAAGCACTTGTTGGGAAAATGATAGAAGTTCTTGAAGTAATAGTAATATGTCATAGTATTGAATAAACTCATGAATAGGCGGTATAGCCATATGAAGTAATAAAATAAAATAACTTAAACATGATTAAGGTCATTTTAAAGTATCATAGAAAGACACAATTGTGTATAGAAATTTGGAATATTTTCGATCCAATTCTCATGAGATGAATGTTTATATAACATAATGATGTGTACAAGTGATACTTAGATCAAACATATGAAGTTATTTAATGTACATGATCATTGGAATAGAGAATATAATATAAGCATATAAAGACAACTTTGACCTTGAAGAGATAGCATAATAAGAATAGAATACCATTTTTCTTTTGCACAAGACACTTTACAATTCTTTCCAAGGTGCTTAACCTCACAATGCTTATTAAGACTTATCAGGAGGGTAAGTAGTTCTTGGTGGAGTATCCTTGTCTTTAATTTAAATTTTTTTTGATCACATATTTTGTGATATCTTAATATCGAGATATTGATAATTTTTTAATTGACCAAGGATCTCCGAATTCACTTGAATCGCAAAAGATGGTGTATATTTTGTTATGCTAACAAATCAAGGTTGAAAGTAGTATTTATGAAGTGCTATTGTATTACGTTAAAGCAAATATGATTTATGTATATATTAAATAGAAAGACATATGTATGGATCAAAAGAAGTGAACGTGATAGTTCATTATTATATATAAACAATTTCTCATACTTAGAGACATGCGAAAACAATTTCCAATAGTCTAAACAACTAAGTAGGATGTCAATACGATGATAGATTGGAAATGAAATCATATAATCATGTAATAGCCATTTTAAAAAAATAAAAAACACATAGTTTGGCATCAATTCATGAGTTGTAGCATTAATAAAGACATATAACTATTGGAAAACATCAAAGGGACCAAAATCTGAAGATTAAGCAAATCGGGAGCTGTCGGAAATTTCCGACAGTCACTGTCGCCTGGGCGACAGCTAAAAATATAAATACGGCTTAAAACCGAGTCAAACCCTATTGTGCATCATTTTCTAGACTGAAGGGCGAGAGGAAGCTGTCGGAGTTCGGCGACAACCCTAGATTTAAGGTATGGGGTTTTTTTGATTTTGAAGTTTTTGACTCAAAACTTTTAGAGATTTGTGATTTTGGGACGGAGAGAAGATGAAAAATGTGTTTTTCATTTTACCTTTGATGAATGGTGTAGATCTTTGAAGTTTTGTGTATAAAAGGTGTAGATCTAGTGTAAATTAAGTGGATCTTGGTGGATCTTGGTGGATCTTATTTGGATTTTGTGATTTTTGGGGTTTAAGTGTTGTACATGGTTTAATTTCAAAAAATGGAAGATTTTTCTTTTGTAGAAGGTTGAAGAAGATGACTAGTAAGGATATGTGAGAAGATGTAGTTGTGTTCTAGAAAGAAATTTTTTTTAACAGAAATATAGCTTGATTTTGAGTAGATCTGGAAGTGTAGTTGAAAAATTTAACGAAAAGTTCACTGGAGAATTCCGACAGTCAATGTCGCCTGGGCGACATCGTTCCAGTGCACAGAACTTGTTTAATTCATTTTTGTTATGTTATGTTTGCAGAATGGCTTCCAGTTCTAAGGCACGAAGGAGTACGTCTGAAGATGCGCATAGTTCGTATCAAGTTTACCCTGTGATTGAGAAAGCAATAATTGGGGTATCAAAATATGTAGAATTTGACTCTCCGAAGCACGATCATATCTATGATCGTCTTGCGAATGCAGGTATAATTTCAGTAATCACAGCAGATACGTTCTCATCCTTTTTGATTCGAGAATTTTATAATCATTTGGAAGACCCGAGTTACACTGAATTAGATGGGGGAGTGAGATCTAGAATCCAAGGTCAACAAGTGGAAATAACACATGTTGATCTTAGAGAGGAATTCGGTCTTCTTATGAGTGAACATATGCCGGATATAGTGGAGAGCTATAGAAAGGATAGAGATTGGACTCTTGTAAACATGAGTTTACATGGAAGTCAAAAGAAGACCCTAATCACTGAAGTTTCTTCACTCACTCCGGATGCATATTTAGTCCAAGATATATTAAGGAACTCAGTTATGTTAAAAAGTGGAGATACAAGAAGTATCACAGCACAGTTGACGCTGATTACATACTTTATTATGGAGGAGGAACCTTTTGATGTAGCGGACTTCATCCTTTCCCAGATTCGGTATGCTTTTAGATTAAAACATCCAAAATGGGTGAAGATTCATACTTTGCCAATGGGGGCAATAATTCAACGTATACTATATAATAAGTATGAATGGATAGTTCAAGATTCGTACTTTGATGATTGTTTTCCTGAGATATACTATACGGGAACTATGAGAGTGAAGAAGACTCAGAAAAAGCCTCATCCTGAAATTGAGATTAGAGAGCCTACAATGCCTAGGGCAGGATCACTACGAGAGTCTATAGATGATCTTCGTGATTCATTAGAGGATCACAAGAAGGAAGTGAAGAAAGATCGTAGTAGAATGCAGAAGTGTATGAAATTTTTAGTGAAAGGTTTGAAGTTAAAGCCTACTTCGGAAGAAGCGGCCGAATGGCAAATTCCAGATGAAGAACCGCCATGCCAATCGGTGAGGCAGACTCAACGTGGTAAGGCCGTAAGACGAGGACCTCCAAAAGACTGTCCAGAGAGAGCAGCGGGGCTGGTTATGAGGATTCTGAGTAGTTTTCATCAGGGTGCTGCTTTTGACTGATGTCGGAATTTTCCGACATCCACTGTCGCCTGGGCGACAGTGAATTTGCCCAGATTTCATTTTCTGTTATCTGAACTTGATCCTATGTTGATTTCTACTATTTTTTGTGAAACAATTTTATGTAATATTAATTATGTGAGAATTTTTCTTAAGTAATTCAAATTCTATGGTTTGATTTAAAATTTAGTCTTTCTTTTTAAAATGTATAGGTTTTGTGATATATATATATATATTTTTTAATTTTATAGGTCATAAGTAGTGATATAATCAATGTGAAATGTCTAGGATTCCCAATTCTAGCCTAAGCATAGAAAAACGGGAATCCGGTAACGGTTTAGTGAATATATCCGCTAGTTGATTACCGTGCCTATAAATGAAATTTTTATGTGGTTATTTTTAATATGATCTCTAATAAAATGATGTCTCACATCAATATGCTTAGACCTTGAATGATGGACCGGGTTGTATGTTAAATCAATTGCACTTTTATTATCACACCATAATTCAATAAATTGTTGTTTAATATTAAAGTCTTCTAAAGTTTGTTTCATCCAAAGAGCTTGTGCACAACAACTACCAAGTGCGATGTATTCGGCCTCGGTGGTTGAGAGGGTAACAGAATTCTATTTCCTACTCGACCATGAAATGAGTGAAGGGCCTAAAAAGTGTCAAGTGCCACTAGTGCTTTTCCTATCTAGTGAACAACCGGCATAATCAGAATCAGAGTAGACAAAAAGAGTAAAATCATCGCTATGAGGATACCATAAACCAAGTTTAGATGTGCCAATTAAATATCTAAAAATTCTTTTTACCGCTTTTAAATGTGATTCTTTGGGATCGACTTGAAATCTAGCACATAAACAAACTGAAAACATAATATTCGGTCTAGAAGCAGTTAAATATAAAAGTGAACCTATCATGCCTCTTTATAAAGTTTGATCTATTGATATTCCATTTTCATCTTTTCCTAATTTTAAAGATACACTCATAGGAGTATTTGCTTGTTTGAGATTTTCAAATCCAAATCGTTTTAAAACATCATGAATATATTTTGATTGGTTAATAAAAACTCCATCATGTTTTTGAACAATTTGAAATCCTAAGAAATATTTTAATTCTCCTACCATACTCATCTCAAATTCACTTTCCATCATTTTTACAACATAATTACACAACTCTTCATTAGTGGCTCCAAAAATAATATCATCAACATAAATTTGTAAAACAATTAAATTATCATTTACTTGCTTAATGAAGAGTGTACAATCAACACCACCCATTTTAAAACCATTTTGTAATAAATATATAGTCAATCTATCATACCATGCTCGTGGTGCTTGTCTTAAACCATACAAAGCTTTTAGCAATCTATATACGCGATTAGGAAATTTTTCATTTATAAATCCTGGGGGTTGTTCAACATAAAATTCTTCTTTAATCAACCCGTTTAAAAATGCAGTTTTAATATCCATTTGCAATAATTTAAACGTTTTATGACTAGCAAATGCAACAAAAATTCTAACTGCTTCCAATCGTGCTACGGGTGCAAATGTTTCATCAAAATCTACCCCTTCAATTTGATTATATCCTTTCGCTACAAGCCTAGTTTTGTTTCTAGTGACCCTAGAGTCACTATCTAATTTTTTTTGAAAATCCATTTGACTCCTACTATAGGATGATCACTAGGTCTATCTACAAGAATCCAAACTTTATTTCTTTCAAATTGGTTAAGTTCTTCATTCATAGCTAGAAACCAAGATTCATCATTTAAAGTGGTGGCAACATCTTTTGGTTCTATATTTGAGACAAAACATAAATTTGAAAAACTTTCATGTAAACTAGAACGTGTATGTACCCCACTTAATGGTTCTCCAATAACAAGTTTTTGCGGATGATCTTTTGAGAACCTTAGCTCGGTTGGAGGTACATATCCTTGTTCTTCTTCTTCTTCACCATCTTTTTCATCTTCTTTCTCTACTTTTTCTTCATCATTATCATCATCATTTTTCTTCAGATTTTGTTCCACATTTTCTTCATTTTTCTCATTACCTGCAACTTTAGTATTTTCTACACAAGAAATGTTTTCATCAAATTTTACATGAATAGATTCTTCAACCACTTTAGTACGTTTATTATAAACTCTATAGGCCTTGCTAGTTGAAGAATAACCAATGAAAATTCCTTCATCACATTTTTCATCAAATTCACCTAAGTTGTCTTTTGTATTCAAAATAAAGCATTTACAACCAAAAACTTTAAAGTAAGATACATTTGGTTTTCTTTGAAAATAAATTTCATAAGGAGTTAATTGTAATGTAGGACGAATCATGACACGATTAATAATATAGCATGCAGTACTGACCCTTTCGGCCCAAAAATATTTTGGCAATTTAAATTCACAAAGCATAGTACGTCCTAATTCTTGAAGTGTTCTATTTTTCCTCTCCACTACACCATTTTGTTGTGGTGTGCGAGGAGCGGAAAATTCGTGTTTTATCCCAAATTTATTACAATATGAAATAAATTTTTCATTATCAAATTCTCCTCCATGATCTGATCTAATGCATTTTACTTGTAAATCAAGTTCATTTTGAATACGTGAAATTAGTTTTACAAATTCATCAAAAGCATCAGATTTTGAATTTAAAAACAATGTCCAACAAAATCTAGAATAATCATCAATAATAGCAAACGTATATTTTCTACCTCCTAGACTTTATGTAGAAATTGGACCAAACAAGTCCATATGTAATAAATGTAAAGGTCTAGTAGTAGAAATAACATTTTTTGCTTTTAAAAGATGATTTTGTAAACTTTCCTTTTTGGCATGGTGAACATAATGAAGAAAGCTTTCCATTCAAATTTGGCAAACCTTTTATAATTTTATTTTTAGAAAGCTTTACTATGCGTTTGGCACTAGAATGTCCTAGTCTCCTATGCCATAATTCAAGTTCATCGTTCTTTGAAATAAAACATTTAAGTGTAGAATGAGATAAATCATGAAAAGTGATTGTATAGACATTGTTTATTCTTGGTGCAGTAAGTACGATTTCGTTTGTTTTAGAATCAATAATTTTGCAAAGGTTTGAGCTAGAGTCAAATAGAACATTTAGATTTTTATCACATAGTTGACTAATAGAAATTAAATTATGTTTCAAACCTTTAACATATAAAACATTTGAAATTTTAAATTCTTCGTTACCTACTACTCCAATGCCTTTGACTTTACCCTTGCCATTATCTCCAAATGTCACTGTTCCACCTTTCTTCATCTCCAGGCTAAGGAACTTTGATTTATCGCCTGTCATGTGTTTTGAACATCAAGAGTCCAAATACCACACGTCTTCCTTGTTCCTAGCCTGCACGCACACCTAAAAAGATGATGAGAGTAAAGATCTGGTTACCCAAGTGGTCGATCCCATGGTATAGGTGGACGCCTTAGGTACCCAGATTTGCTTAACATTAACTTTTCCTTTCTTCAAACATGAGCCCGAGATGTGACCAAATCGATGACATTTGGCACATACAATGAATGGTGAGGAACCATTTTTCAATGGTTTCTCTGGACTCTTGCTGGTGGAAACATCTTTATGTGTGGACTTAGAAAAATTTTCATTTTGAAAAACAGGTTTTCTGAGACTGGAGCTGTCGCTGGTTCCGACAGCAGCTGTCGGAAATTTCCGACAGCTTCCAGAGCTTCCAGAAACGTATCCTAGCCCAAATTTTGCTGTCCCATGGCATTGGTTGGCTAAAAGCATATCCAGATTTTTTTTTCAATACCAAATTTTCCAATTGCCATGTTCAACTCATTTACTTTGGACTTTAAAATTGAATTTTCTTTTACTATCATGCCACATCTATTTGCAACACTTTTCTTATAATTCTCTAATTGAGAATGAGAGGTTTTAACAACTTTTTCTAAGTCCTTTTTCTCTTTTAGAAGTTGATCAATTTTTTGATCGGACTTAGAAATAGTGTTTTCAAGTTCTTTTATCCTTGTCGAAGAGTGATCACAATCTTGACAAATTTCCTTCTCGTTCCCAATAGATTTCAAATCATTTGATAACTTTTTATTTGCTTTCAAAAGAACTTTGTTTTCACATTTTAAGAAATCGATTTCCTTTAGACTTTTATCCAAAAATTTGCTAGTTTTCATAAATTCAGAATATAAATCATCATAAGATGGAGGAGTTACCTCAGTGTCGCTTTGGACACTGCAATCGTCGTCAGATGACGCATTTTCTTTCCCCATCAAGCAGACATTTGCCTCCTCTTCCTCCTGTGTTGAGGAATCACTTTCTTCACCCGACGAAGAATCATCCCAAGTCTCTGCCTTTAACACTTTTTTCTTGTAGCTTTTATCGTGCCTCTTTGCTTTTTGCTCTTTCAGGTACTTTGGGCACTTGCTTCTGATATGACCAATCTTCTTGCAATGGTAGCACTCCGGTAGCGGACGCTCCTCTTCATTCTCCATTTTTCCTTTGCCTTTTTGGTAGGCAAAATCATTCTTTTTGAAATTTTTTGTAAATGAATTTCTCCTCTCCGGATTTCTCATAAACTTCTTAAAGTTCCTCACAAACAGTCCTTCCTCATCTTCCTCACTTTCTTCAGATTCAGTTTCAACTTCCTTTTTAGATTTCAACGCCAAGCTTTTCTTTTTGGGCTCCAAATTGTACTCTTGGCTTTGAATCTTCAACTCCACTTCATGGGTTTTTAGATTCCCAATGAGACTCTCCAATTGTAAGGTCTTAAGATCATGTGACTCAGAAATTGCAGTCACTTTAGGATTGAACTTCGGGGGAAGTGATCTTAAGATTTTCCTTACTAAATCTCCATTGGAGAAAACCTTACCCAACACCTTTGAATCGTTCACGATTTTAGTAAATCGTGTGTACATTATATCAATTTCTTCATCCACCTCCATTTTGAATCTTTTGAATTCTGACTCCAGTTGAAATAGCTTTGAATCCTTTACCTGCGAAGTACCTTCATGAGTGATTTCTAAAAGATTCCAAATTTCATATGCAGTATCACAAGCACAAACTCTATTAAATTCAGTGCGATCTAGTGCGCAAAATAAAGCATTCATGGCTTTTGCATTGTTTTTACATCTTAATTTATCATTGTCATCCCACTTGTCTTTGGGTTTGACCATAGTTACATCTCCTACAACAATTGTTGGGGAAGAATAACTCGTCTCGGCCATATTCCAAACTTCCATGTCGAGAGCTATTAGAAAACACCGCATTCGGGTTTTCCAATAGTTATAGTCTGTGCCCGTAAAAAGTGGTGGCCTACTAATTCCTTGCCCCCTCAACGAATGCGTGATCGTTGTGCGCCATTACTCCCGGTGGTAAAACCGTTTTGGAGTAACCTCGCTCTGATACCACGTGTTGGATCTTGAGGCGCCCTTAGAGGGGAGGGAGGGGGGGGGGGGGGGGTGAATAAGGGCCTTTTAGAAAATATGATTTTTACTTAAGAATTTTAAAACAACTTTTACTTTTCTAAAAGTTACTTATAAAAATTTCAAACTAATGTAATTTTTAGAATAAATTCAAACACAAATTTCTAAGTTAAAGATTAAACAACCATATTTGCAATTAAAGAAAAAGTCATAAATTTATAATTATGAAAATCAGATACAAATAATATGATCTTAACAATGCTTAAGATCAAGGCACAAATATGATAATAACCCTTTTACAATTTGTGTTTACCAATCCTTCTCCCAAGGATCGGAAGGCTATCACTTGTCTCTCTCTAGACCAAGCCCAAGCCTATCCTCTAGATCTTCCCAAGATCTAGACGTAGCACACAAGGCCACGATTTCCCACCAAGCCACGCAAGGACTTGGACGCTCCACACAAGGAAGCGATTTTCCCCTAAGCCACGCAAGGACTTAGACGTCACGCACAAGGAGACGATTTATCTACCAATACAAAATGAAATGAATATAAATGAAAATACAATATGAAAAGAACAACTCCCTAGAAATTCAGATCTCTGAAAGGAAGGTTGAGGCTTCGAGATGATCGTTGATGAAGAAGCGCGCCCGATCTCGTCTTCAATCTCAAACCTTCTAAGCACAAATGGAAGTTGATGAGGTTCTGGAGCTCTCTGGTTTGTATGCACTCAGGAAGGGACTTGAAATTATCAATGCTTGGAATGCACGAGCAAAAGGAGCCAATATATAGAAATTCGTTGTCGCCTGGGCGACATCAGCTGTCGGAATTTCCGACAGCGCTAAACTGCCGCTCGTAGTGCTGTCGTGCGTGCAGTTGCTGTAACCTCCGAGCTGTCGCCTGGGCGACATCGACGTCAAATTTCCGACAGCGCAAAACTGCCGCTCGTAGTGCTGTCGTGCGGGCAGTTGCTGTAACCTCCGAGCTGTCGCCTGGGCGACATCGATGTCGGATTTCCGACAGCGCAAAACTGTCGTTCGTCGTGTTGCTGTGGGGGAAGTTGTTGTAACTTCTCAGCTGTCGCCTGGGCGACATCAGCTGTCGGAAAATTCCGGCAGTGAAAATTTCATACACTCAAATTGAGCTCCAGCAGAATTGTGAACATCTCATACCTGTTACCTGCACACCAAATAAAAATAGAATCAAATACAAACGGGACTTTGTTATTATCAAACAGGAAGAGTGCGAAATGCATGCTCCAACAAAATGTCCCTAAACTCATCCAACAATACCCGTAGCTCTCGGGGTAAATCATCCAATATGCCACTATCAGTCTTTGCACTCATGAGAACGAGAGCGTACATCATAAAGTCAAGGAAGGAATCCTTCACAACTTCTTTCCTTCCAACTAAACTCAACGCTTTCCTTTCTACCGGGACAGAGGTATCCTTAGCCAACACTACTGGCTCTTTCGGCACAGTCGGTCTCAAGGTGATGGTCTTGCCGTTGAATTTGAACTCATATGTGTTGGCGCGACCATAGTGCGTCGCATCACGGTCGTAGAGCCAGGGGCGGCCTAACAACACATGACAAACGTCCATCGGCAGGACGTCGCACCAAACCTCATCCGTGTAGGATTTGAAGGTCAGGGGGACTAAGCAGCGCTGGGTAACCTTAATAGTAACCTTACTGATCCAAGCAACCTGATAGGGGGTCGGACGCGGTTCAGTAGTCAAGGACATACGCTTAATGGCGTTCTCAGAAACGACGTTCACACAACTACCGCCATCAATAACTAGTTTGCAAAGTTTCTCGCCACTCTTAAAGATCAGGGAAAATATACTCGTCCTATTCCAGTCTTCCACGGGACGAGGAGTGGTCAAGATGCAATGCATCACCATAAGGTGGTGATCATCCTCTAAATCGCTTGGGACCCCATCGGGGTCACTCTCCTCAGCAGCCTCGTACTCGTAATCAGCAGGGTCAGTAGACGATTCTAGAAAGGCTACGACTTTTGTCTTCGTAGGGCATTCAAAGGCGTAATGACCCTAAACGCCACAAGAATTACATGTGGTGTTAGACTTGCTAACCTTCCCAATAGGGATATGCTCACTCGTGGGGTTCTTAGTGTTTCTAGCGGTGATCACAACAGACTTTGACTCGGTGGACCTAAACTTTCCCTTATCAGGATATGTGGAAGAAGAAGCCCCAGTGGTGGACTTATTCTTCACATGAGAGTATCGGGAGTGAGCCTTAGAGGCTAGGTGTTTTTCAATGTCCAGGGCTGCATTGAATGTCGTGTTTAAGTCCGTATGCCCATAGCGCAGGAGCTTCCTTTGGATATCAGGATGAAGCCCCTTACGGAACCTAGATAACGTGACTTCCGGAACCTCTCTAAGGTCGCAACGTACCATGCGGTCCTTCAGTTCTCCCATATATTCGGCTACCGAATTCGAGCCCTGCCGCAGGGTGGCAAGCTCATCGAACATTTGGGTTCGGTGGTACGCAGGGACGTACTGATCGGTCAGTAAATTCTTCATTATAGGCCAACCTATGTGGGACTCCCTGCCCGGCTCCTAATCTCCGCTCCTCGTTCAACCAATAAGTTTTTGCCCGTCTCGTTAACTTCATCCTGGCGACTTGGACCTTTTGAGGGTCCGTCAGGTTGTGCCATTCAAAGTAACATTCCATATCCACTACCTAAGTAAGGAAGACCTGGGGGTCTCCCAAATCATCGTGAGTGGGGGCGTCAATCTTAACGGCCCTAGTGATGTCGAAGGCGCGCTCGGTGCGACGCTCTCGAGGGGTCACTCGAGGAGAGTTCCCATCGGAATCCGAATCACGGTCCTGTTGGTGCCGGTCTGGCTGCCCAACATTAACGGGTGGTGGTGGTGGTCCTCCTTGATTCAGAAGGATTTGTGCCAACATCGTCCTAAGTTCAGTCATTTCGGTACGTAGACCTGCTATGGCCTCAGTGTTGGGATCATCATGCTGATTCGCAGCCATCCTAGACGTAGACGGTGTCATGTACTCTGTTCCTAGCCTAGTGCGCACACAGGGTTGGACACAGAAATGAAGTGAATTTTTTTTTGTAGTGCCGATTAATAGAAAATATTTTGGCAGGAAAATATATTCGGGATGTGACTAACAGTGAGAACTATTCTTTTTTAAATTTCGACGAAAATTGAAAGTTTTGGCCCGCTATTCGCAGACTAACTAGACAGAATTACGACGTTCCCAATTTTCAGGCCGATCTAACGAGGACGAATCGAAAAATTTTCTGTTTTAATGTTGCTGGAAATACGTGCAGGAACCTACAAAAAAAAAATTCAGATTTTTTTGACAAGTTTTAAAATTCTGAGATTTTGCTAAATGCAGACAAATCCGAAATTTTTCAGATTTTGACCGTTCTAACGAACGCACCGACTAGAGGACGGATAGCCTACAGATCTGAGAGTAAGGATGGTGTCAAGATAGAACTCAACACAACCGGCTTTGATACCAAATTGATGTAGGGATGAACGAGACACGTGGACGTTACGCTAACGGAAAACATTCATCACTGAAATTAAAATAACATAGGAGGGCTCCGACCAAAAGCGAACGAAAAGGGGTCGGTTGGCTCCCAAATCCGATGGATAAAATTGTGCGGGACTCGATACAACGTCCTTAGGGCCTACCTCTCCAACAAACACACAACTCACTGTAAGCCGGACTCGATACAACGTCCTTAAGACCTACCTCTCCAACAAGCACACAACTCACCACACCTACACAAGCATCTATTCTTCAACTTGAGCCGTTTCAAACGCAGCAAATAATTTATTTCGGAGCGGCGGCAAACGATTAGTAGCGGTCGAAATTCTAGTTGAGATTAATTCCCTTGTTAGCACAAATTGTGCCAATCTTGGAGAACAAGTCAAGGCTAGGCCGAGCTTTGCTCCCGCAACGGATCTCCCGATCCGGATCACAAGAGATTCAATAATAACGATTCGAAATCAGAACATGCAAGCGATGCGTTTTAAAAATCACGGGAAAGACGGTTCGTAACCACCTCCACAAATCTCACAGCAAGAAGTCACAAATGAGGAAGAAGTTACCCAACCAAGAAGATGAACACACAAGATAAGGTGGGAGATTCAATCTCTCCACGGATCCACCGGCGTCACACCGAATGGGGTTGCAACCTTCTTCCTTGGAGTCACACCGGAGGAAGCCACGCCGGAGTCGCACCGAATGGGATGGAGATCGCAAGGGGAGGCTTCACACCAAGTGGGAGGGGCGGCAAGGGGAGAACTCTCCTTGGCCGAAATTTTCAATGTGAAAATTAGGGTTGGTTTTTTTTTCTTCAATGCCTCATCTCTTCATAATGGCCTCCTTAAATAGGAGTTACAACAAAATCTTAACCATCCAAGATGGAGATGTAATCTCATCCATCCATATGGTTAAATACACACCAAAATAATAAAAGAGTTCAAAATTAAAATTACAACCAACTAATGAATATAAAATTATCATCAAGCATGAAATAGTTTTATATTCATTAATATAAAATAAACGTCTGCATAAATAAACTTTAAGTTTTCACGGCAGTTTTGGCACGCCGGGACGGAGATTGTAACGCGGACTTCCTTCAACATCATCATGTCACCTCATATCTTTGTGTCGCAGCGCCTCGGCAACCGGGTCATCATCATCAAGGAATGTCGGAGGGGACGCGCCATCAGAGGGTCAAAGTTTGAATGTAACGAAGAATGTAGCAAGGCTTTCGAACAGTTAAAAGAGCAGTTAACTTCAACTCCTCTACTTCAAAGTCCCCGTGAGGGGGAGATATTATACTTATACTTGGGGGTCGGCCCAGATGTAGTAAGTTCTGTCCTTATTCGGGAGGAAAAGAAGAAACAGTTTCCGATCAATTATGTCAGCCATATCCTGAAGGATGCAGAGACCAGATATTCGATTTTTGGAAAAGCTAGCTTTAGCTTTGGTTATGTCCTCGTGAAGGCTCCGTCCTTATTTTCAAGCTCACCCTATCCAAATAATTACAGATCATCCTTTGAGAAGCATTCTTGAAAAGCCAGATCATTCAGGGAGGCTCGCTAAATGGGCTATTGAATTAAGCGAGTTTGAAATATCCTATGTTCCGAGGACAGCAATCAAAGCACGGGTCTTGGCAGATTTTCTGGTTGATACAGCAGAATCTAACTCTGAGCAGGTGGTGAAATCCCCTTTGGCTTGGGTCGTTTATGTGGATGGGGCTTCTGGGAAAAACTTCGTGGTAGCCAGGGTAGTTTTAATCAATCCAAACGGCATCAAGCTGGAGCAAGCTATCAAATTCTTCTTTCCAGTTACAAATAATCAGGCAGAATATGAGGCACTTATGGCTGGTCTGAGGCTTGCCAAAGAGCTGAGCATAGAGCACATACATGTTAAAACTGATTCATTAGTAATGGCTTCGCAGGTGTTGGGGAACTACGAGACAAGGGAACTGATTCTGAGGAAGTATCTGCTGCTAGCCAAAAAAGAAATCGGAAGATTTAAGTCATTCATTATCGAGCATATTCCAAGAATGCAAAATGAGGAAGCAGATGAGTTGTCAAAGTTCGGTCTTCCACCAGGGGGAGTGACCTTTGAACTTTTCCATCCGGCAACAGATGAAGCAGAACTTATGCAAATCGATCAAAATCCTTCATGGAAGGATCCTTACGAGCTGTTTTTATCGAAGGGAGAATTCCATCATTCCATCAAAGATAGAAGAAGATTTAGAAGGAAAGCGGCATATTATTATCTGATAGCAGGAGTTCTCTACAGGAAGACTTTGATCTCTCCATCAGCTCGGTGCATTTCTGAGAACGAATTTCCAACCATTCTTTAGGAGGTTCATTCCGGGGAATGTGGTAGCCATTCAGGGGCAAAGACTTTAGAGAAAAGAATCTTGAGGCAGGGGTATTTTTGGCAAACCATAAGGAAAGATGTCAAAACATTCGCCAAGCAATGTGTTCAGTGTCAAAAGTTTGCTCCTCTTCAACACCTGCCCGCTCAGTCGCTCAGATTGATAAAGAAATTTGTGTTCTCCAATCTATACTCGATTAAGGCAAGTGTACCTTTCGAAATATAGCATAGGATATGAAATATATCAAGGTCGTATTTAAACTCGGGGCAGGCAAGTACTATTACTCACAACGATTCTATTATTCTACCGAATAAAGATATGGGTTTTTGAAAATAAAAATAAACTAAGCTTAATTAAATGGGAAATAAACTATTGCAAAAGAGTGCTCGATCGACGATTCACTTTGAAATAAAATAACGGAATAAATTAGTTTAACATTCGTAATTCTATTAAGACCATGGCGGATCCGAAAATAAGAAATAATCTCGCTAGAGCATTAAATCTCCTAACTTCTAGTCGTTTTGACCGAAATCTCTTTGCAAATCAAAAGGCCTAAAGTCGCATTATCGAAGTGAACCGCGCTATTGGATTTGACTCCAATCCGGAGGATTTACGTCATCCTATCTCTAGGGTTGCGTGCAACTCCTTCCTTCCTTGAGTGATCTTTCACATTCACGAGCCTCTCGGCTACTCAAATATGAGATCGGAATCTACTACCGTATACATGAAATACGGAGTCGATACGATAAAAATCAAGGTTGGATCAAAAATAAAAATACAAAAGTGAAACATAAAATAAAAGATGCGTTATTTTATCGCAAAGATTATCGCGATCGGGCACCAACAAAATTAGCTAAGCATAGTTGAAGATGAGACAGAGATAGAGAAAAAGAGAAATTTGCATTTTCATTCAACTTGAAAAAGAGTTACAATAATGAAAATTACTAAGCTATTGCAAGATGAAATAAAAGGACAAAAAGAAAGAAATTACAAGAACTTGGAACTTGCTCTCTAACTCTCTACACTACCACTACATTCCTCACAAAAGCTTGATCTCATGGTCCTTTTATAGGCGAGGGGGAAGTTTCTAGATGGAAGTGAAGATGAAGGGGAGATGCATTCATGATATTGATGAGGGGGAGAGAGGATAGGAGAGAGAGAGGCAAATGCATGAATGGTTTAAATGAGGGGGAGAGATAAAGGGCTACATGCATGCATTTTATTTAAAAGAAAAGATAAAAACAAAATAGAAAATAAAAATAGAATAAAAAGGGGATGAATGAGAAATAAAGAGCGGAAAAAATAAAAAGGAGAGAGAGAAGAGAGGGGGGAATGGCCGGTCAATTGATAAGGAAGTGCATGCAAGGTGGCAGCATTGATGAATGAAGCTCACGGTTGGGAGAAATGGAGTGGGCTGCTACATAAAGGAAGTGGGCTTCTTGATGAAATGAAGTGGAGAAAGTGGGCCAACATTGATGATTGAAAAGAAGAAGTGGGTTGCATTCATGTGAGGCTTGGGCTGGATAATTGGTGAATGAAATGGAGGCTCACGGGTAGTTTGTAGTGGAGCTGCTATGCAAGGTGGTTGGACTTTTATGAGCTGCATCAAGGGGCTGTTTCACGTGGACTACACTTTGTTGGCTGCATGGAATAATGGATTAGAGGAGCTGCTTTGGACTTGAATTAAATGGGAGACCGGCTTCATGGTTACATTAATGAAGAGCTGCACCAACAATAAGTTGACGGGCTGCTACACTTGGTCAAGGTGGTCGGCTACAATTCTTCAAACTGATGCGGCGATGGCGTGGACTTCATGCAAAGGTGGCGGCAATGGCGCGGACGTGGCGTTGCGGCATGAATATTGACGGCGCGACGATGGCGTTGCGGCGACGATGGCGGCATGGACGGGCACACGACAGCGAACGCGACGACTTCATGCAAAGGTGGCGGCGACAACATTCCTACAAAATAAAATAAAATAAAATATTAGCATTAGTTAAGAAAATATAAAAATATAAAACTAAAACATAACATAAAATAAAACATTAGTTTTTGAAAATAGGAAAATTACAAAATAACAAAAACATGCATAAAATATAACAAAAGATAAAAATAAAAATGCAAATAACATAATAAACTAACCTAAGAACGATGACTAAAAACTAATTATCAAACTCCCCCATGCTTAGGCTTTGCTTGTCCTCAAGCAAATGGAAATCAAAATTGAGGGGAAACAAAAAGGAAAATAATTTTTAAGTTGCATAATTAAGAAAACCAAAATGTGGAAAATTAAACTATCCTAATTTCTATGCTAGCAACTAGTGAGGTGAGATATCCAAAATAGAAAACTTGAAAAGAGGAGACCTAAAAATATTATTAAAACATAAAGAAGGATTACACATTTCTAAATTCCTAAAACAAGACATCCAAAAGTGTAGGAAAATAAGAAAAACAAAAATATAGAGTTTCTAAATAAACGGTGCATTAGACGAATTACTAGGTTGCTAAAATAGCGACTACCCCTAAATCACCTCAAAATAACCTCCAAAGAAATCCATCAATGATGGTGTCCATAGGCTTGTCCGTTCACACTCTCTCCACTACGCAGATTTGTAACACGTTCTAAAGATCACTAGGACTTAATAGGCGTAATAATTTGGTTTAGGTAAATGATTAGGAGTGATAATTCAAAGATAAAAAGGAAAACTAAACACACTAAACCAAAGTTGAGCACAAAAACAAGAATTGAGAGGTACAACATTTTTCATTTCAAAAATAAAAACAAGGCCATGTAATTTTTTTTTCTTTTCATAATTGGCCACGAATAAACTTCATTTTTTTTCTTTTGATTTCACACAATTTTTTTTTGATGATGATCTTCTTCTTTTTGGTACTACGTTTTCTAAATGGTAGCTCCAAATGTAAGCTTTCAAGTTTCTTTTCATTTTTCAAACATAAACCCCATAACAAAAATGAGTAAACAAAAAGCTCAAGGTTTAGTGCGGAAAAAGGGTTAGGCATTTTGGCTTTGGTGAAAAAGTGAAAAGTGGAGCTTAGACAAAGAAAAAGGGAAAGGCCCAAAATAGTTTGCAATGGTGTAATGTTTAGGTGGGCAAAAGGCTCAAACGGGTCAAAGGGTGGCCTAGATCATTTCTAAAGTTCGTGAAGATCAAAAACTACGCACATGCTTCGAGAGTAGCTTGGGACAAGTTCTAGACACCAAGAAAGAATTATTCCTAAATGAAAAAGTGATAACGCTATTTAGCAACCGTTCCTAGGCAATAACACCGAATAAAAAGAAAAACTATAATTTGCTAACTTATAGTCCTTAAAGGACTGATGTCTATATTTAGAGATTAGAAAATCGTAAAACTAAAATATGTTAAACTAATAAGTTTAGAAAACCTATTCAAGAAAATTCTACCTAGGACAAAAGAACCGCTCGGGCATACACATCACTAGAATACGCATAAAAATAAAGATAGAAAATAATTTTTTGACTTTGATTTTCAAATAGATTTTATATATATATTTTTTAAATTTTTGGATTTTTTTCATAAGGCTAAAGAAACAAAATAGTACTATAAATTTTTTTTTGATTTTGTTTTGTTTTCATTTTTTTTTTGTTTTTTTTGAAAGACTTGAAAAGAAAGGGAAAACACTCCCCCATGCTTAAAGTTCAACATTGTCCCCAATGTTGAATAGTAAGTATGTGGAAAAAAAGAAAAGAAGAAAAGAAGATGGGGGGGGGGGGTGCAATAAAGTAAATAATTAAAAAAATGACTTCCCCGGATTCGTGAGGCCGAATACTGATGTCGCTCCCCCATGCTTAAGCTGGACACCGGCTCGGGCCTAAGGGAGAGAAAGAATGATGGAGCCAAACAAACCGCCGGGGGTTTTATTCCTGCAAAACAAAATAAAAAAGCAAAAATAAATAGAAAGAAAAGGATAAGCAAGGGGTGCCTCCCAAGAGCGCTCTTTGTTTAACGTCGTCTGAGCCCGACGTTATTGGTTAGCTAAATGGAAAATAAAAACTGAAGTGAAGAGGTAACTCCCTAAGTATGCGCTTAGGAGAGTAAATAAGAAAAAAGAAGAAATGAAGAATCGCACCGACATGCGGTGGAATCTTCAATGGAATGACGCCCAAAAATATACGGATGGAGTTATAGAAGAACTCCGCCGTATGCGGAACGGGGAAGAAGGAGTTGTCAAAAGAAGAAGAGATAAAAGAAGAAGAAATAGAAAGAGGAATAAAAGAAGGTGAAAAAGAAATTTTATCAACAGAAATTTCACAAGGAGAAAGAGAATCTTGTGAAATTTCGGGAGAAGAAGGGGTAGAAAAAACTAAAGATGGATTATCTAAAATAAAAGAAGGAGAATTATCTAAAATAGAAGAAGAAGAAAAAGAAGATTCGCTAAAAAAAGAAAAATTTGGAACAGATGAATTTAAGACTGAAATGGAATCACCAACGTCATCGGAAAAAGAAAGAGAATTATGAGACGTCTCGTCATCCTCAAGAGGTAAGAAGCACGCCGGAATATCCATATATGTGTCATCCAAAGGAGGAAGGAAACAATCCGGAACATCCGAATAGTTATCTTCCTCGAGAGGAATAAGACAAGTCGGGATATCCGGTGACTCATTACATGAAGAAATTGGAGGAGACGGAGAAGAAGACGAAGAAAACGATGCGGCCTCACGAGAAAAACAATCCAAAATGGTTTTGAAATGCGAATTAATATTATCAATAGACGTTTGCAATTCCAAATACCCATTATCGATAGAACTAAAAATTAGAGGCGCGGCGCTTTGCGGGGCAAAATCATGCGAAAAATAAGACGGGTTCCCCATCTCCCAAGTAGGATAAAAATTAGAGTAAGGGTCAAATTGGCCACTTTGACCTACTCCAGAAAAATTGAAATCATATGAGGGAGGGGTTCCCGAAAAACATGCAAAATTAAAGTGGTCGGGCGACCCGCAAAGAGCGCAAAAAGAAGATGATTCCATGATAAAAAAAGACTGTTACCAAAAAAGAAAGAGAAAATTAAATTTTTTTTTGATTGATTTTTTTAAGACGGAGTATGTTAGTCCTGGACTTCCCGAGATCTGCCCTGTGAGGGGTTTACAGCGGTACTAGAGGCTGTGATGGGAATTCAAGCCCAAAGCGTCCTTTCCAGGAATATGCCAAAGAGCTGAGCATAGAGCACGTACATGTTAAAACTGATTCATTAGTAATGGCTTCGCAGGTGTTGGGGAACTACGAGACAAGGGAACCGATTCTGAGGAAGTATTTGCTGATAGCCAAAAAGGAAATCGGAAGATTTAAGTCATTCATTATCGAGCATATTCCAAGAACGCAAAATGAGGAAGCAGATGAGTTGTCAAAGTTCGGTCTTCCATCAGGGGGAGTGACCTTTGAACTTTTCCATCCGGCAACAGATGAAGCAGAACTTATGCAAATCGATCAAAATCCTTCATGGAAGGATCCTTACGAGCTGTTTTTATCGAAGGGAGAATTCCATCATTCCATCAAAGATAGAAGAAGATTTAGAAGGAAAGCGGCATATTATTATCTGATAGCAGGAGTTCTCTACAGGAAGACTTTGATCTCTCCATCAGCTCGGTGCGTTTCTGAGAACGAAATTCCAACCATTCTTTAGGAGGTTCATTCCGGGGAATGTGGTAGCCATTCAGGGGCAAAGACTTTAGAGAAAAGAATCTTGAGGCAGGGGTATTTTTGGCCAACCATAAGGAAAGATGTCAAAACATTCGCCAAGCAATGTGTTCAGTGTCAAAAGTTTGCTCCTCTTCAACACCTGCCCGCTCAGTCGCTCAGATCAATAACTGCACCTTGGCCTTTCACAATTTGGGGGATGGATCTCGTCGGACCCTTCCCAATGGCTAGTGGTCAGCGACGTTTCATAATTGTGATGATCGATTATTTCAGCAAGTGGATTGAGGCGAAGGCACTAGCAAAGACCACGACGCAGGTCATCAGAAACTTCATTTGGGGGGAAATAGTGTGCCGACACAGAATTCCGCTGGCGATTGTCACTGACAACGACCCGCAATTCAACAATTCAGAAATGATAAACTTCTGTGACCAGGTTGGGATCGACCTTCGGTTCTCTTCAGTACATAATCCCAGGACGAATAGCCAGGTGTAAGTAGCTAACAGACAAATCCAGCAGCTTTTGATGAAGAGGGTTTTGAACCAAAGAGGTAACTGGGCAGATCAACTCCCTTCTATCCTTTGGACCCTCCGTACTACTCCGTCTTCAGCTATGGGAGAAACACCCTTCAAATTATCTCATGGCTCGGAAGTTGTTGTTCCTGTGGAATTTGAGGTGGTCACCCCAAGAGTTGTGTATGCAAGGGAAGGAGAAGAAGCCTGGATAAAACATAATGGAGAAGCTATCAAATATAGTTTGGACCTGATCGAGGAGCTTCAGGACGAGGCAACAATCAGGTAGGAAGAAGTTAAAAGGAGAATGGCCAAGTACTTTGATAGAAATGTCAGGATTAAGCACTTCGCAATTGGGGACGTTGTGTTAAAGAAAGTTGATGCAACAGCTAGAACAGGCAACGTCGGAAAGCTAAATCCCAACTGGGTTGGACCTTTCATTGTCAAGGAGGTGCTAAAAAGTGGGGCTTATCGTCTCCAGACAAGTGAAGGAGAAGACATCTCACGCACCTGGAGCGGTGACGATCTTAAACGGTTCTATCCTTAAGATGTTTTCTCCATTTCTTGCATTTTTTGGATATTCAATGAAAAGCCCTATACTGACACTTCTCCATGTCTGATGATTCCTTTTTACACTTTTTTACATATAGCCTCCTCACTGAACCACGGAGACATCGCCAAGTTCTGCTCGAACCCCCTCAGATTGTAGTCATTAGCATAAAACCACGAAGATCATGTGTAGCGAGGAGTTTTCGCACACGTTTAGTGGTAGCTTGCCAATTCCCGTGCGGTGGTCTTCGGAATCTTGGATCCCGGGTGATATCTAACACATACCTGCATCAAGGGAGGTCTAGGTGATTGTTAGCTCTATCATGCCCCGAAAGAGATATAATTACAGCTTTGATGATCTCTCTGAGGAAAGCAATGTCGGTATAGCCTCTGCGGCATAACCACACCTGCCCAACTGATCATCTTAGTTTGTGACCATCGAATACTCCTAGGTACTCTCAAGCGATGTCTAAGGGGACCCACAACTGAGTTGATCTCTCTAAGGAAAGCAATGTTCGCCGCCTTGGCCCACCTACCCAATTGATCGACTCGGCTTGTAGCCCTAGGCAGGAGAGCAGTCGAGTCGCTTACAGCCCTTATGACCACTTGAGGAAAGCAATGTTCGCAGCCTAGGCGTGGCCCACTTAGTCATGTGGGTCTGTACTTACTTTTTTTTTATTTCTACAGCTCTTATGACCACTTGAGGAAAGTAATGTTCGCCGCCTAGGCCCACCTGCCCACTTGGTCATCTGAGTCTGTAGCCATTTCTTGTTACATTGCAGGAAATTATCTTATCTGGTCACTCTAGACCATTTGGGAGAAAAAATAGGATTTTTATAGTTACATCACAAACCGGTCGGTTCGATGCTTAAACCTGGCGGTTTAAAATAAGTAGGTATCAAGTTTATCGAGCGGTCTGGTTATTAAACCGGACGGTTTAAAATAACCAGGTATCAAGTTTATCGAGCGGTCTGGTTATTAAACCGGACGGTTTGAAATAAGTAGGTACCAAAGTTATCGGGCGGTCTTGTTATTAAATCGGGCGATTTGAGAGCAGGATATCACTATATCGTGGGTCCTATCAGGGTATTCAGCATAACTGTGACCGGTCGGTCTTATCATCTGGCTTATAATCTGTCATCCGTATAAATATTGGTTCTATCCGTTCGGGTAGGAACGAGCCCTTCATGGGAAAGTAATTATGGTTCTTGCTGGATGAAAGTCATTACAGGTATCAAGCCATTAACCGCCCGAATTATTAACAAATCGCCCGGGTTTATCAGTTAAAGTTTATACTTAATAATGGAACTTATAGAAACAGAAATTACAAGTCGCTCGAATTAAATACTAACCGCACGACCTATTGATGGTTTTCTTTTGACTTGGTATTCTCTATCTTGCGAAGTAATTAGCCAAGGCCGGGAAGTAATCGCACGGCTTGGATTCATGTATACGGAGACGTTTAGTCATATGAGAAGCATTCAATTCGTATGGTTTGCGATTAGGATATAATAATTACAGCGGCTTGAAATTGCATCCGGGGTATTCATATTAAGAACCTAGAAAGTTTGAATTTCTATCCGCCCGACTACATATTATAACCGCATCGAAGTGTTTATCGAGGTATGAATGGTTAATATTCTTCCGGGTTATATGGCATTTGCTGAGTCGGGATCACAGAAACAAGCCGCCCGAATAGGATTCGAATGGTTATTAGAATTTTGAAGGTTCAGTACCCGAGCTGACTGAGGCATTATTAAGTCGCACGACTTGGCTAGAAGAGTTAATTATCCGAAGCAGAAAGAGATCGCAAACAATTACAAGTAAGTCGCAGAAAGCAAACGGCTAAACAGGTAAAATCTTTCCATTTCATTGTCAAAATATCTTTACATTGTTGTGTAACCGTCCGGTTAACAAAATCAAACCGTCAGCTATTCAAAATAAAAACAAAATACAACTATTGACCACCCGACTTAAGTTTCTTAGATGCAGGAGCACTCGAATGTTCGCTGCCATCAATCGAAACATCGGGAGAATAGCCCTCACTGTCCGATGAAGACGAGTTGCCCAGCTCGCCCGCCTTACGCTCGGCCTCTTCTTCAGAATCGCTGGACTCAGAGTCCGAGCCGCTCTCACCGCCCTTAGCCGCAGCGGGCTCTTCAACTTCGTCATCCTCGTCATCACTTTCCTCCGAACTGGATCCATCAACTTTGTTCTTCCCTTTGGCTTTCCGCCTGATCTTCTCTAGTTTCTTTTGTAAGGTCGGGTAGGCATCAGAAAAAGTGAAATGCTCAAAACCGGGCGCGAGCCCTCTGAGCTCTCGCAGGCGGTTAAAAGCATTATCGATTCCCTCGGCGACATGAGGGAAAAGTTCTTCTTGATAGACCGGATCGGTCTCATCATACTTTGTCTGCAAAAAAGAGTAAAGGTAAGAGACCGCACGGTCTGGAAAAATCAGAACGATGGCTATCCAGGTGATAACTTACCGACTTGGCCTCCTTTAGCCGCGCGACCTCCTTCCAATTCGACAATTTCCTTCTCTAGATGATCATTTGCTCTGATCAATCTTTTGAAGGTCATCCCCATGAAGACGTTGGTGATGAGGCTCTCAGCTCCAACCCGCGCGGCTTCCCGGGCGAGCTCCTCCTCAGGGATCTTCCTCAATCGCCTAAAATTTCGCCGACCAAACATAGCGAAACTAGCGCCCTCAGCATGCCGGCCCGACTTCTCATTAGCCCAGTGGGGGAGTGTAGTAGAGACCTGGACGCCATCGCCGTCCGGATGCCAGGTCAAGACGCACGGGCCTTTCAAACACTAACAGAAAATGGACTTTTAGCCAGGGCAAATTGCCGTGGCTAAAAGTCCAAAACCGTGGCAAAAGACCTTTAGCCACGGTCTGCCCACGGCAAACAAATGGGCGTGGGCAATGCGAGCGTGGCAAATACTCATTATGTGGCAATTACTTTTTTGCCACGACTTTTAGCTACGGTTTTGAACCGTGGCTAAAAGTCTTGATTTCAACAGCTATTACCCACGGTTTTCCTGCTGTGGCTAAAACCCCATTATTAGCCACGGTTTCCCTGCCGTGGCTAAAAGTCTATTATTAGCCACGGAAACAACCCGTGGCAAATACTTGACAGATTGATTAAAAAAAGTATTTGCCACGGTTTGAAACCGTAGCAAATACTTAGCAGATTTATTAAAAAAAATATTTGCCACGGTTTGAAACGTGGCAAATACTTGACAGATTTATTAAAAAAAATACTTGCCATCATTTGAAGTCGTGGCAAATAATACGGGCAGGAATCAAATTCTAGCGATCGCATCTAAGAGGGCTTCTCCCGCATCTAAGAGGGCTTCGCCCGCATCTAAGCAAGCTTCGCCCGCATCTAAGCGGGGTTCGCCCGTAGGCCAACGAGTTGCACCCGTAAACATATTCGACGTACGACGACATTCAGAGGGCCGACTATAAATTAAGTTCTTAAAATCTAATTTTAATTCTGGCACTTGTAAATAGACTAATACAATGAAAAACATTGACGAATTTCCTAACTTATCATGTGCCTCTCTCAAATCCACCTTTATCGATTCTAAATTCACAAATTACCTATCTCAATTTACATACTCGACTGAGAAATACAAAATATCTCTAATGAGAAATACTTTCCAAAATAAAAAAGTACATCTGCAAAGCATACATGACTGAAATGAGTACACTGAAAAAAATAAACTTATACAAAAATGAGTGCACTGGAAAAAATTGAAACGTGTAGAGCAACCACTTAAGAGATCAAATTCAGAGAAGCCAAGGCAAAGGAAGGCTTCACCCCACCAGATTGCAGAGCAACCACTTAAGAGAACCTCAATCCATCAGTTCTAGTTCTATCAAAGCAAGGAAAAATAATATTAAAGTTTAAGTATACACACTACAACAAAATTGGGATACTGCGACGTTTTTTTGGCCTTCCGCGGCGCTTTTGGAGCACCGCGTTATCTTTCGCGGCGTTTTAAAATACGCCGCAAAATCGCCGCAATATGGATCATAGCCGTAGAATTTTGTGGCGTTAAGAAAAGTGGTTATGTTTTCATAAATTCTATTGGTTTGCAAAACAAGTGTATTCGGAGAACTTTGTACAAAACAAAAATCATAAAATAAAGTGCCAAAGATAACTCCACCAAGCACTACTTGAACCTCCTGATAAGTCATAATAAGCATTGTGAGGTTGAGCACCTTGGAAAGAATAGTAATGTATCTTGTGCAAACCATATCTTTCTTTCAAAATAAAAACCACTTACTCTTAAGTACACCGGATCACTAGTCTCAACATTAAAATAAAATATGTGATCCCCCAAGCACTACTTTGCACCCTGATAAGTCTTAATGAGCATTGTGTGTGCAAAGCACCTTGGTAGTTGTACATTTTGTTTGTGCATTGAAGTGTGTGGAAGTGAAATTATTTGTGTTTTATTGTGCTCTTACTTTACATATTTCTTGTACTTTTGATTAAAACATTTGTTTACTCTACTCAAAAATACACTATTGTGCACATCATTATCTCCTATAACACTTCTTCTCATGAGTATTGGATCCTAATGCAAATTCTATACTACTCTTTATTTATGAAATGCACTAGATAACCTAGCATGCTTTCTACAATGTTGAGTATGTTTTGAAATTGTGAATTAACATAACATTGTAGTACTCTCTTTTTGGTAACATTATTTCATGCTTGGTTACTTTATTATTGAATTTAAAGATCTTACTTGAACAATGATTTACAAAAACATCTTCTTTATGAAACTTAACTCATATATCTTTTATGAATCATCATGTCTTACAAAAGATGTTTGATTGTATTTTTCTAAGTCTTCCGCAACTTTACATTTACCTTGTATTCGTTATATGCTACAAGCTTTGATTTATGAAAATGGTGTAATACTCAAACTCTGGTCTATTTCCATGAAAAGTATTCTAAAACTCCTTATCATTTCCTTCTCACTAAAAAGTTCGATCATGCCCTTATCTTCTAATAAAAACTTTTCTGTGTGGTGCCTCCATTACCCACTTTTGCTAATAACAAAAGGGGGAGAACTAACATGATAAATATAATCCTCTATCCAAATAGAAAACTAACATGCTTAATTAACATGATAACTTACATATTAGGGGAGCATTCACTTAGGGGGAGCATGTATTTAGGGGGAGCAATTCTAAATGCTAAAATCGATAATTATCCTAAGTCATCACTCTCACACTCACACAAGTAAGTTTCATCATGCTTATATATTAATGCTCTGATTTATCATTAATGGGTTTGTTATTATCAAAAAGGGGAGTTTGTTGGAACATGGTCTTCCGCATCTCCTAGGTTTCAGAATAATAAATCATATGTGTATTTGATCTTGTGTGTTTAAGTGTGCAGGAAAACAAAGTCCATATGACTCAAGGATTACATAAGAAGGTTGCCCCCAAATTTGAGCCATCAAATCCAACACTCCTTCTAGTGCCGGCGGTATCAGCTTGCGCCTGGCGCTAGTGCTAAGGAACCGCTGAGACGAAACCAAACCGCTGAGATGCAAGCTGGCGTTAACATATATAGAAGGAGATAACGCCTGGCGGTATCCGATAGCGCAGGTGTTAGCGCGGAACACAGAAGGCAAGAGAGAATTGTTTCCTCGAATTGAAGATTCTGCCGCGCAGAATATGTCCTAAAATGGGATAGCGCCGGCGGTACCACTAGCGCAGGCGCTAGCGCTGAGGCTATAAATAGGACCCCTCTTCTCTCGTTTCAGAGAGACATCAGAAAGGGAGATTGAGTGCTAGAATTCCAGAGGCTTCCTTGGCCGAAAGTTGATGTCCTACCAAAGTTCTGCAAATTTTTGAAGGAGAATCTATTCACGCCGGATCCAAACAAAGTCCTCTTCCACAACGCTTATTCAACAACGAATCTTCGTCTCCAACTTCAGAAGTTCTTCAAGAGGGAGTTTTTAATTATTTTCATTTCATATTTCTTGTAAACGGTTAGAGAAATCGCCTCGTGTTGGCGACTAGGTCTGGGTAGGACTTAGGGCGGAAATTCGCCTCGTGTTGGCGACTAGATCTAGGTTAGGTCTAGGGGGTGCTTGAGGCCATATCCGGGGAAGGGTTGGCTAGAGCGGCTTGAGGCCGAATCCGGGAAGGATAGGCTAGGGCCACCGGTTCATAGGGATACGAGTCGGGATAGAAAACAAAAAGAGTCTACTATTCTTCGCCATCGATTTCTAGCGTTATAGAAATCAACTTTTGTAAAATCTTATTTCATATTAATAAAACATGTCTCTACTTTATTTCAATTGTTTTACTTGACTTCTTATTGTCTTAATCTCGCATTATTTCAAAGCTTTTAAAAACATAATATAAGTGAAAACCCTTATTCACCCCCCCTCTAAGGGCGCCTACCGATCCAACAGAAACATTAAATAAACCACAGAAGTTGTTCACATCTACATAAGAGTACTACGGCCCTAAGGCCTTACAAAACTCATACTCAAGTCAAAACAAACATGGCATAGAAATGTCCAACAGATCATCACAATCCTAAGCTACCTCAGCATGCAAGACGGAACATGTAAAGACATCAAATCAAACAAGAAAGCATGAAAAGTGCACTTCATGAAGCTTAGGCCTTTCTGGCCGGTGAGCTAGGTCCAGCTTGCGATCCTTGCCCTGCATCCAAATCAGAAAGAACGGTATAACAAGGGCCAGCTTTGGCTGACCAACAACGGTGTAACAACACCCCTCCTCCTGGCCATCCTAGCGGACCCCGGGGAACTTCATCACCCTGCAAGTTAGCACTTCGTATGCAAATGTAATAAACAGTATTAACATAAACACGATAGGCATGGGTGTCATAATCATCATCCACGTTTCTATGTTGAGCAATAAAAGTAAGGGGATCTAGCAATGCAGCATATATACAAACCTGGGTTTCACCCAAGGCACCCTTTAGCGTGTATGCTTTTAACATAACAACACACATCAATATTTCATAACAAACCAAGACTACTTATCATTCCCCCACGGGCGTACATGCCCAAGGCCAAGAACTCCACTGAGACCTCACCCCTTACATTGCTCATCTTGCCAACGGGCTCATCAACATACTAGTTCTCGCAACAATCACTAAACCAAAAGCCAAGAATGCCACTGGGACCTCACCCCTTACATGGCTCATCTTGCCAACGGGCGCACTAGTATACTTGTTCTTTTCAGTTAGCCTAGAAGGGTACTTATCTTGCCGGGACACTCTCCCCACATGAATCCAAGCATTCAAGGGCTAGCCAGACGACCACAAAGACAAACCACGCATTCACATACACATCACAAATTACCCTTTCCAAACCAACGTTCATTCTCACACGAACATAAGGGCAACATATTTGATGTTTTCGCCGTCATCAGATTTCTAGCAAAATCCCTAAAATGCGCGTTAAGCAACATCACTGAATCGGAGCACCGGTCATGATTTCGCCTTCACCCAAAATGCCTAATCCACTAACGGAGCGGATCTCTAGTGCAAAATCATGTTGGGGATGGACTCAATCAACCCGATGGTTCTTCTTGAACCAAGGCGACCCAAACCCCTCTCATTTGAGAGATCTGGTGACATAAATTTTAGAAAAGAGAAAGTAAAATTATAGATGTCATGCACACATCCTAAAACCAGGAGGAGAGATGTCGTTACCCTATGAGTTCTCTTCCTCGCCCTGGATCGGTTGAAAGGCATGGATAGAAAGAAACGCCTTCTAGTCCTCTCCATGGATCTGGTCTTGGATCAGCGAACGGAGCTCCGGTGCTCCAATAATGGCGGATCTAGCCTTCTTCTTCCTCCAAACCCTTCCTCTCTTCTACGCCTCCAAAAGCTCAAAGGACTTCACCCAAAAGAGAATAGAACTTCTCTGCCCTAAATAAAACATTAGGACGCACTTATCTAGACCGTAAGATCAAGATCCAAACAGATCGGACGTCCAGGAAATGCTACATATGGAGCAGGTTCTAGCGCCCGCGTTAGCACTTCGTCGAACTCTCTTTGTCGAACTCCGTTCGACGAACTCCCTTCATCGAACTCCCTTCGACAAAACTTCCTTCGACGAACGAATCCATCTCAACGACCCAGCGGTTCCGAATTCTCTTCGTCGAACTTTCTTCGTCGAACTTTCTTCGCCAAACTCCGTTCGACGAACTCCCTTCATCCAACTCCGTTCGACGAACGAAGCCAACTCAGCGGCCCGACGATTCCAATCTCTCTTCATCAAACTCTCTTCGCTGAACTCCGTTCGACGAACTCCCTTTGTCGAACTCCCTTCGACGAACGAAGCCAACTCAGCGGCCCGACAATTTCGAACTCTCTTCGTCGAACTCCGTTCGACGAACTCCCTTCGTCAAACTCACTTCGATGAAACTTCCTTCGACTAACACCATCGCAAAAGGGTGTTGCAGCTAACGCCTGCGTTAACACCTAACGCCGGCGCTAGCTCCCAGATACAGAAAACCTGGGGTGTTACACAAGCGGTGGCGGACTTTTTGGCGGACTATGTAACCGAGGTGGAAGAGTCTAAGCTACCCAACTCGGTGGCCTTGAGGATGTTGGTTGACGGGCCTCAGGAAAACATTCCTTTGGAGGAGGGGTGGTTTTGGTGAGTCCCCAAGGTACAAGGATCGAGAAGGCGATCAATTTTCATTTCCCCCTCACCAAAAACCAGGTCGAGTACAAAGTCGTGATAGCAGGCGTCCGCCTAGCCCAAGAGCTGGGGGTGCAAGACGTGGAGATTTCGACGGACTCCATGGTGGTGACTTGCCAAGTCAGGGGGGAGTTCGAGGTGAGGGAGTCGACCCTTCAACGATTCTTGGAAAAGGTGAAGGGGCTCTTAGGGTAGTTCCGGACCTTCTTGATCCGTCATGTGCCAAGGGAGGAGAGTGTCGCGACGGACCTCCTGGCCAAGTTTGGTCCTAGGGCCGGAGGCACGATGTCGGATCCCTTCCGACCATCCATCGAGGAGGGGGAGCTGATGGAGGTAGACCAACGAGCATCATTAATGGACTCCTTCATCACCTTCCTGACATCGGGGAAGTTCCCAGAGGGGGATGTGGACAAGCGACGATTCAGGTATAAGTTTGCGTACTACTCTTTGAATAAAGGAGGACTATACCGGAAGACGCTCCCGGGGCTTCTAGCCCATTGTGTGGTGGAGAAGGAGGTCTCGAGGCTCCTGGAGGAGATCCACTCGGGAGAGTGTGGCAGTCACTCTGGGAGCCGAACCTTGGAGGGGAGAGTGCTGAGGCACGGCTACTTTTTGTTGGATCTGATGGCGCCCTTAGAGGGGGGGGGGGGGTGAATAAGGGGTTTACTGTTTTTAAGAAAAACTGACAGATTTTAAAGAAACAGAAAACTTTTTAGCATTGTTGCTAACGTCTGGCGTTGATTAGTTAACGCCTGGCGTTATCCCTCCAGAAATTTTTTTGGAAGAAATAAACAAAGTGATTTTACTTGCACAATCTCAAATGAAATACAAATCCAGAAAAATAGATATACTGAAAAAGGAATTTTATATATCACAAAATGATTACAAGGATAATATTTCAATACGCTTGAAATTGAGGCGACAAGTTGAAATTCTCTTTTTTGTTCCTTCACCGGTCCTTCTCCCAAGGACCGGTTGGCTATAGCCTATCTATCCCCAAATAAGGCCTCTAGCCACCCCCTAGATCTACCCTTGACCTATTCGCCACGCACAAGGCGGCGAATTACCCCCTAAGCCGCACAAAGACCTAGTCGCCACACGCAAGCGGCGATTTCACTACGGTTACAAGTAAATGAAAAAATAAAGATACAAATCATAATAAAAGACTCCCTATATTGAAGAGTGCTGAAGGAGATGTTGAAGACACACTTTGATCATCTTCGGAGTTGAAGCGAGCATCCTTCTTCAAATTGACCGTTGCAAATCTCCTTCTCACTCTTGTTCCTCAATGGTGGTGTTGGGAGTTCTCTCTGAATTCGGGGATGAAATGCTCTATCAAAAGATTGGAGTGAAGGCTTCCAGAAAAAGCTATCTTGAACAACGAAATTAGGTCTTTAAATAGACACGGGAGCTAATCCCTGGCGTTAGCGTTAACGCCAACATTAAGCATCGTGTCTGGCAGTTGCTGAAGTCGTGCAAACCGTCGGAAGCGTGACAGAACCAAATTTCGTCGAACGGGACAAATTTCGTCGAACACGCCTTCGTCGAACGCACCCTTCATCGAACGAAAAAAACCGCAACCGTCAGGATCGTGCAAACCGCCGGGATCGTGACAGAACAAACTTTCGTCGAACAGAATAAATTTCGTCGAGCCCGGGAGGCGGATCCTCTTGCTCGCCCCCTTGCTCGGGCGGGGCGAGCACGGGAGGCCCCTCTCTGGCTCGCCCGCTCTGCAGGGGCAGGGCAAGCCCGGGAGGAGGATCCTGCGGCTCGCCCACTTGCTGGGGCGGGGGAGAGCCCGGGAGGCCCTCTCCAGCTCGCCCCCTCTGCTGGGGCGGGGCGAGCCCAGGAGGCGGATCCTCCGGCTCGCCCCCTTGCTGGGGCGGGGAGAGCCCAGGAGGCGGATCCTCCGGCTCGCCCCTTTGCTGGGGCGGGGCGAGCCCGGGAGGCGGATCCTCCGGCTCGCCCCCTTGCTGGGGCGGGGGCGAGCCTGGGAGGCCCTCTCTGGCTCGCCCCCTCTACTGGGGTGGGGCGAGCCCGGGAGGCGGATCCTCCGGATCGCCCCCTTGCTCGGGCGGGGCGAGCCCGGGAGGAGGATCCTCCGGCTCGCCCCCTTGCTGGGGTGGGGCGAGCCCGGGAGTCGGATCCGTTAGGCACGTATGAGCAATACGAGCGCAACGGAACTCGCTCCATCCCGATCCAAGGTCTTTTAGGGAAAACGACCATTTTGAGTATTGTAGCGCGTCATAACCACATTATTGTGGAATAGTGACCATACGTACTCCAAATTGACTTCTGTCAGTTCCGTTAGACTCGAATCATCGATACAAGTGTCACGGAACTCGTTGCACTCCAATCCGAGGTCATACGGGAAATGTGTCAGTTTTGGGTTTTGTAGATCGCCACGACATAATTTATGAAATACGGAGCATACAAACTCGGAATCGACTTCAGTGAGTCATAGTGGACCCCTTGGTCCCTGACCCACATGGGGGACCCCCCTAGAGTTGACCTTGGTCAAACCCCCCATAAAACCGTTCTTTTTTGAATTTTCCTAGGGGGGGGGGGGGGACTCCCACTTATCTCCCCACCATGAAAGGGGGTTGCCCCAGCCCACCTTAGGGTAGTGGAGGGAGGGGTGGGGCGAGGAGAAAATATCTCCCCCCACCCTCCCTCCCTTTAATCCCATGCAGGTCGCGCCACCGCCCCCCCCCCCCCCCCCCCCCCCCCCCCTCCTCCTCTATAAAAACTGATGGTGGCCGGCTCCGCCAGGCCGCCGGACCACCGTCGGGCTGATCGTCGGACCCGGCGAATCGACCGGGGGCGGCGCCGATGCCTGGCGTCTACTTCCCGACGACGACAGTGGTCGTCATCCCAGGCGGCCCGTCAAAAGAAGGGGGTCGTCCGATATCCATGATGAGATCGGACGCCCCCGCCTCCTTAACTCCCGCTCCCACCTCAAACTGTGCGCCCCCACAGTGGATCAGATGCAGATCCGCTGTGGGGATTGAAACTCCGCGCCCCGTCCAGCGCCCCTCCTGCCTCTTGAAATCCTTATCCGCACCCCAAACTTCCCCTCCCCTTCTTGATTTTTTTGAGGCACACCTAGGCTCCTAAGGCAAAAACCATCAACACGAAAACGTGTCTTATTAAGAGGGCTATCCTCAATAATTTTTTGGGAATTTTTGGAAATAGTTTACTATTTTTAAAGGTCGTTACAAGATTTAATTGAAGGAATAAAATGCCCAAACCACTTTGAAAATTCATAAAAAAAATTGTAGGCTCAAGTTTAGGCCATTTTACAGATATTATCAAAGTTTGGGATTTTTATCAACTCTTTTGATAATTTTAAGACCCTAAATGAGCTTTCTTGAAGCAAAGTAAAACCCTAAAATGAACTGAAATATTTGGGAAAATTTGTGGGCCCTTGACATGTCATTTTAGCTATATGGTAAGATTATGTGAGTCATATAAAGATAATGGTGGGCGCATCGATTACCTCGAGAAAACGGTTAAAGTAAAGGCATTGAAACACACGATCGGGTTATGATACTACGAATAAATAGCGACTCGATAAATAAAGTTGAGGACTCAAAGCACACAATAATAAGGAGTCTTATGGAATGTGAGCTGCATTTAAGATAACCTCGAACTATAACTAAGATAAACAGAACGGAGAAAAGACTCCTATGAACGGAGAAAAGACTCCTATGAACGGAGAAGAGACTCCTATGAATGGAGAAAGAACAGAACGTCCCTCCTAAGAATGGAGATGAAACTGAAGTCTCCTAATTATAGAGTGATTGGACTACTAACCTGTTTATTTATTTATGTGCTCCAGTCTCGTACTGGTCCTCCAGATACTGCTTTTGTTTATCCTTTACAATACTCCAGTCTTGTACTAGTCCGTCATTTACTGTTTCATTTATTCTCTTCGATACTCCAGTCTCGTACTGGTCAGCTACTTACTGCTTGTATTTATCCTTTACAATACTCCAGTCTTGTACTGGTCATGTATTTACTGCATTTATTTATATGGCTCGCTAATCCAGTCTCGTACTGGTCCAGTTATTCCGTCCCTTGCTTTCAGCCTTAATTTATGTGAAATGCCTTATTACTCGGCACCGCCGTTTATCTTACACCATAATTATCGTACTCATACTCATGGTGTTAACCCAGGTTTGGCTCTATCAGATGGTTTTCTTGCTAGTGAGGCTTTAGTTGGGGATAACCCTGAGTCGAGTATCTCCTCCAGAGTTAGCCCCAAATAATGTGCCCCCACGTCCATTTCGTCTCCCGGCCCAAAAGTTGGGTAACCGGTCGAGTCAAGAAAGACGCGGTAGACCTGAAGTATTTGTTCCCTCCTTTAAAATGATTGTGAATTGCTTGCTACAATAGTGGCGGGTCGGTCACGCCCGCAGACCGTTCGTACCGGTGCAGGAGGGTTGACGACTCATGGTTACAAGAAGATGTGCATCGCGGGTTATCACCACTTCAAACCCGCTGATTTGCCTCCACTGGTCGGCCTAAATCTCGAAATCGCCGGATGTCGCTCACAGCCAAGTAGTACCCAAGTTGTACGGGAGGGCCTGGGTGATACGGTACGACTACACTCAGAAGTGGCAGGACTGGCCATTGTCACCGACGACCACATCGGTGAGGCCCGCGGGTTTTGCTACCCTGCTAGAAGGAAAGCGGTCCAAACTGTGTCGACACAGGGTTTTGTGTATAGGTTTTGAACACCTGCGGTGTGTGTGCAAGATAATACTACTAATGCTAGCATAGTTATAAACCACACACTTTCCTTTATATAACCGATAATGTTGCTAAAAGGCCCGATATTATATACACCTGATGCTAACCCTTTCTTGCTTCGGCTATCTAATTTTGGTGCTTAAGCTCGTCCCCAGGATACAGATCCGGGGGAGGAGATGTGTTTTCCACTTAGCTCTGTGACTAACGGTTATTCTTATAACCATTCATAGGTGATGTGATAGCACGAAGCCCCCGCCCCGCTGGATGACTTGTCGTCCCTCGAGATTGCCCGATCAGATACTCCCGCCTCGCACCCTGTCTTTCATGACGTGAATCCTTGAGTATAGGGCTTAATAAGGAGTGGTTTGTTCTAGTAGTTATGTATAGCCCCCCGGGCCGTTTATGTAGACAGTAGGCTTCGGCCTTTTGCTTATATATATATATCTATTGCCTTGTTTGTTTTCCTTATTTCTGCTTCCGCAATGTGACTCTGATGTGATGTGATGATTCTTGTGCCTGACAAAGCGATCGCTCAGTGCTTGAGAGGGTGGGTCGTTGCCACCTGGGAAGCGCTAAGTGGCCGTCTTGGGCAGTAAGACCCCCTCTCCCTGAAATGGGTTCAGTTTTTTTTTTTTTTTTGGGGGGGGGGGGGGGGGGGGGGGGGGGGTCTTACATATATCACACAAGTCGAACGACACGGGCCTACGACCCTATGTTATTGCAACGACAGGCTTTGCCCACACTGGCAGCGGGTTACGCCCGCTCTCAACTAAGAGCCAGCCCGCCACAGACTGTGCTCTTCGTCATTTTTCAAAAATTCTTATAAAATCAGGTGATCATCAAATAGCGGCCAGAACGTGGGTTGCGAATATCAGTCAGCGCAAAACTGATTAACTATTTGCAGATCAACGTGGCCTGCGAATACAAACCAGTGCAAAATTGTAACGCTATTCGCAGACCAATGTGGTCTGCGATTAGCACCTAGTGCAAAATTGAAATGTTATTCATAGCCAATTTGGTCCGTGAATAACTACCATCGCAAAATTAATTGACTATTCGCAGACCAACATGATCTGCGAATAGTGGCTAGCACAAAACTGTTTGGCTATTCACATGCCATCGTGGACACTCCGTATTTTTTGAAACCATCACAGACGGATATGATTTTCTCAATGGCTTTCTAATTCCATCAATTTTGAATTCATACATACTTCTTTTTAGAATAGTATATATATATATACATATAGACCTTCTTATAAGAAGTCAGAGTTGACAATATATATATACACAAGTGACAGGAACGGGCCTCCGACTCAATCCAAGGCGACATTTGCCGTGTGGGCGGCATTTGTCGTGGGGGGGGGGGACATTTGTCATGGGTGGGGGGGGGGGGGGGACATTTGTCATGGCGGCGACATTTATCGTTGAAGGCGACATTTGTCGTGGGGGCAACATTTGTCGTGGGGGCTGACATTTGTTGTGTCAGGCGACATTTTTCGTGGGGGCGGCATTTGTCGTGGGGTGTGTCATTTGTCATGAGGGGCTACATTTTTCGTGGGGGCTACATTTGTCGTGGGGAAGACTTGTAACTAATTAAGTCAAGGACACAACTAATAATGTCGGGGTCGAGGTACTGTCGTGATTGGTCGTAGGGGCGGAGCCCCGTGTCTTTACTATATATTATAAGGGAAAAGTTGGTTTTGGTGCAACATTCAAAATTGCCACATATAGTCTTATTCATTTACTCTGATGACTTAACATATATTATACTATATTTAAAAAAAAAAATTTAAGGCTATATGACCAACCACGACAGTACCGTGACTGTCATCGTACCCCGATTGTGATAGTACTCTAACCGTGACAGGCAAGGGATTCCGCCCCAATCAAAAAATTAATGTAGTTTTAAATAAATACATTATTAGTCGCGGGTGGCATTCATTGTGGGTGGTGGCCTTCGTCGGGGGCGGCGAACTTCATCGGCGGCGCGACCATCTTCGGGGGCGGTGACCTTTGTTTAATATTTGTTTAGTATGTTCTCGTTGACAGTTGAATAGATGAAAGGAATTTATAGGTAAGTTTAAGTAAATGTATATCACGTGTTCTTGAGGAATGGATAGTGGGTTGTTGTTGGCGTGTGACCAATATGGCAAGATGTCTGTCAGTGTTCACAGTTTCCAGCGCAGTAGGTTGATCTTGATTTGTGGATTGTTGAAGAGCCCGGAGACCACAGTAACAGTGCACCCCCCCCCCCCCCCCCCCCCCCCCCCCCCCCCCCCACCCCCACCCCGTGCCGGCTTGATGACACCCTAAACTCAATGTTAAATGCAACTAATAAAGGATCATGAAATAACTCACCACTATCGTCAACGAGTATAAAAAAATGTGTCTCATATATGGTCGGATATTTAGAAGTTTTATCCAACGAGCATTGACCTCAACAGAATAAAGAATAGAAGTGGAGAGGAAAGGAAGAGGAGTTTAAGATTCAGAACACAAATGAGAATTCTATATCTAAGAGTTGGTTACATATATAAAGAACAAAATTTACTACAATCATTGAAACCAAACATGGCCATACCTAAGGGCTTGGAAAAGCAAGGCAACACCTCCCAGCAGATTGGAATTCTCTGCCATGATCTTTCTCCAATGAATCCATGGCTTCCAAAAATATGGTGATTCTGGCTAAATTCGTAATTTAAGAGCTCCATTTATCCTGTGCATGAAAATAGAGTATATGCGCATCAAAAAAATGAAGGGATGAATAGAGAGGTATATATACAAATATTTTGTAATTCTTATGATAAATGAAAATGTTCAAATGCTAATTTAAAATTTTGTAGCTATTCAGCAAGGCATTTTGAGAACGATTTAGACTCAGTTCGTAAGCTAATTTGATGCATATAATTGCATGAAACATAGGAAAAAAATCATTCAAAGTAAGTAAAGACAAATATATATAGTAAGAGATTTACAATAGAAGGTCAAATTGAGTTGTCTATAATTGCGCGGCAGTGGTTAAAAAATGAAGCAACAAACCTCAAATATTTCTAATAATGCTCACTTGTATGTCGGGGTACTCGCGACTGACCTGCAGTGTTGCATCTGCAACATTGTCATCCTTAATTCAGTATATCACCAAGATTAGTTAAATCACAAACATAAATTTCATCATGGCAGAATAAACTCCTACTTCAAGATAACTGAAACAGCAGGACAAATTGCAGCTGGAAAAAAATGAAAGAACTTTGTTTTACCTTGTTCAGTTGCACATGACTGTTTAATTTGGAGATTATCCCAATGCATGCAAAATAAAAATACTAACAATGGCCAAGTAATTGCTCCATCGGTTACACATCAAACAACCACCATCTATCTACAGTTTTATCAATTAAATAATTAAAATAGGAAAAAAGAAGTTGTTTCATAGTTTTGCATCTTGAATTTATTCCAGCCAAGTGATTTTTTCTGCATAAGAACATAAATAAATAAAATATAGTAATCAAATGGCAAATGATACGTGTTTCAAAAAGTAAAAGTGAACAATAAAATACCTGAATCAAATAGAATAAGAGAACAATAACATTTGATACCTGAATCAAATAGATTAAGCGGACAATATTCATTCAATGTTTCAAGGTTTTTCATTTTAGTGACATGCATATCTGAGTTGGATGAAGAAGAAATGTGTAGGGGATGAACAAAATTAAAAACAAATGCACCTTAGAACTCATGCTGGATCACCTCCATAAGCAGAGCAAAGGCGACAACTTTAGTGTTTTCTAAGCGTAGGGGGCGGAAGCCCGACAATGGCGAAATTAGACCCTGATGGCGGTGAAGACAGAGCACGATGATTGTGTGTTGGTGGAGAGAGAGATTAACGGCTCAGTTTCTACTGTAGGGTTTTGCAGTGCCAGGTCGTCTCCATCACCTCCTTGGAGAAGAGAAGTTGGCCGCACCAGGAAGGTGAACAACGGAGAGGTGTGGGCTTGAATGCAAGTTAAAGCGGACATTAGTAATTCCATAGGATGCAGAGTTGCGGGATGATGGCAGAGAAGCGGCCGACATCAGCATCTTCGGTGAAGAGAGAAGAATGGCTTAGTTGTAGCAAGGATATATGAAAAAAAGGAAGAGGAGTGGAAGGGTTTTGGTAGGGCTCCGTGTGGGAGGTAGACGAGGATAGCTGGAATGCGTGATGGAGGACATCGGGAATAGGCGAAAGAAGAGCGCTGGGGGTTATGAAATTGACAATAATAGGCATGGTATTTTAAATTTATTTGAAATTTGTGAATGCCGATTTTAGAGGAAGAGAGGGTAAGATGGGGATACTGAATGTTGCACCAAAGGGTGCTTTTTGTTTATAGAATAGTAAAAGCGGACATTGGTGATTCTCTAGGATGCGGAGTTGCGGGATGATAGCAGAGAAGCGGCCGCCGTCAGCATCTCCGGTGAAGAGATAAGAATGGCTTAGTTGTAGCAAGGATATATGAAAAAGGAAGAGGAGTGGAGGGGTTTTGGTAGGGCTCCGTGCGGGATGTAGATGAAGACAACTGGAATGTGTGATGGAGGACATCGGGAATAGGCGAAAGAAGAGCGCTAGGGGCTATGAAATTGATGATAATAGGCATGGTATTTTAAATATATTTGAAATTTGTGAATGCCGATTTTAGAGTAAGAGAGGGTAAGATGGGGATACTGAATGTTGCACCAAAGGGTGCTTTTTGTTATAGAATTTTATATATATACACACACACACACACACACACACACACATGGATAAATGGATATACACTTAACGTGTATATAAGAATATACGCACCTTTTTGAAATACGGCTTATACGTGCATTTTCATGAAAAGTGTTCAACATGAAAGTTGTAGATCTCGTCGAGATCTACAACTTTCATGTTGAACACTTTTCCTAAAAATGCACGCACAATGTGTGTTTTGGGCCCGATTGAAACCTGGGCGGAACAATGCGTATTCGCAAAAGTTCCGCCCAAGTTTCAATCGGGCCCAAAATACGCATTGTGCGTGCATTTTCATGAAAAGTGTCCAACATGAAAGTTGTAAATCTCGACGAGATCTACAACTTTCATGTTGAACACTTTCATGAAAATGCACTTATAAGCCCTATTTCAAAAAGGCGCGTATATAGAGGATATACACTTAACGCGTATTTACAGCAAACCTATATATATATATATCTTTACCATATATAAAGAAATATCAAACTCATGAATTTTAAAGCCGTAGAAATGAATACGGCCGTTGAATCTGGCATGATATTTCATCAGCCGTCGGATCAAACTGCTCCCTCTCTCTCCACTTTTTCACAGGTCTCCTAAACCTACTAGGGGGTGACCTAAAACTATGAAGGTGTAGAGTACCTTACAACATGAAATTTCGATTTTACCCCTAAATTTATTGAAAAATGAGTGTCATATGACCTATTTTTTAATCTGACAAAATTTGTCAATGGTGAGAATTGAACCCAGGTCTCCACTATGTCAACTAAAGATGACAACCATCACACCATATGTTTTTTGTTGAACAAAATTAAATTTAGTTTTATATATACTGATATAAATATAGATCGCCCCAGCAGAAAGTCGCCGCCCCTGCCGAATGTCACCCCTGCCGAATGTCGCCGCCCCTGCCAAATGTCACCCCCGTCGAATGTCGCCGCCCCTGCCGAATGTCGTTGCCCCTGCTGAATGTCGTCACCCATGCCGAATGACGCCGCCCGCACGGGAGCCCCCGTGCCCTGTCACTCATATATATATATATATATATATATATATATATATATATATATATATATTACGAATGGCTTTTTAAAACCATGAATTTAAAATCCATTTAGCTCATCTCGGCCCTTCGTTCCTAAGATCCATGGTTCTTATTAACTTACGCCATTTCTTTGCCACGCCCTCTCCTCCCCGATACCCAGCCCTCCCCTACATCTCTTCGAGAAAAGCTCGACAAAACCCTATTACCCGATGAGCAAGAGGTCGTCAGAGAAGACTTACGGGATCTCCAGCCTCCACCTTCTTCAGCTCTTGATTCTAGGTCACGGCGCCCCTCTGCATTCTCCCCTCCGGTGCCCGCAATCGTCTCCTCAACTCTTCGCTGTAACGCCCCGGGTCCTTCTTTCAATTATTTTAACAAAGCGGGATTTTAATTTAGGGTGTCGATGCGTAGGGGCGTTACTTTCGGAATCGTCGTCGTCATCCGGCGGGTTAGCTCTAGTGGGGGGCGTTAATTCAGTAAAGTGTAAGTATATGTATATATATATACGTTTATACTATGTATATTAAGGTGCAAGGATATATTTATGAAGAGTTATACAAATATGAATACGATATATGTATATATACGTATAAGCGTATAAGAATTGGGGATACTCTAGGCCTTATGTTCATGCGGGTGGTTCTAGGTAGGATCAACCAAATAATATATATATAGCGATATGTGACACTTATATGCATATACATAAATTAGTATTATCATTATTATCATTATTATCATTATTATTACTATTATTATTATTATTATTATTATTATTATTATTAAAGCATTCATCAGTTTTGGAATATAAATTTTTCCTGCTGGCATCCACTCCGACCCCCTCTCCCTTTTCCCGATATCGCCTTTCCCCCGACTGCTGCGATGGAGAGTTGTGCTTAGGGCTGTCGGCAAAGCCGATTCCGTCGCCGGAGCGGTTGGAGGAGGTCGGGTCGCCGTGTGTAAGCAAGGCAAGAAGACTTCCTCCTCTTCCCCTCCACCCCCTTCTTCTCACTTAATTTATCCATGGCCGATTAGGGTATTTTCGCCCAGGTTTTCTTTTCTGGTTTTGCATCAAGATCCGGGCTCATCCTTTGGTTTAAAGCGGCTAATTCCTGATAAATCTTGTGGCTATTATTACGTAATTCACTCTAGATTCATATGTGTGGTTCGGATCGGTTAGTTCTGGATTCGGATACTTGATGTTCCTTTTTTTCAAAAAAACTGGTATTTGATACTTGATGTTTTTCCTAAAATCTTGATCTTGATACTTGATTGTTTTGCTAAAATCTGGATTTGCATGCTTGATCCCTTACCAAAAAGAAACCTGGACTCATGGGGGTTTGATGTCTTTGCTAAAACTTGTATTTCATGTGCTTGGTCTTTTACAAAAATCTGGATGTTTTTGCTAAACCTGAATTTACTTGATCTTTTACAAAAATCTGGAATTTTGTGCTTGGTTCTTACAAATAAAGGGCTGGATTTATAGGTTGGGTTCTATGCTAAAATCTGGATTCAATTAGCCGGCTAGTTCTCGATTTAATTCGTGGGGAAGTCTGGAATTCTTTTAGGCTTGATTTAAATTGTTGGTTCATTTGTGTGCGGCTAATCCTGCATATTTCTTTAGCAAGGGTTTTTGCTAAAAACCGAGATTTATGTGGCCTTGGTTATAAGAGAATATTGTTTTCCGGTTCAGCAATTATACTTATACACTGGTTATGTTATAAGGTCATCATTACTCTCATACGAGTGGCCCAGTTCTTAAGGTCGTTTAATTTCTTTTGTACTAAATCACATTGCAGCTTAGGGTGAGATCTTGTTGTACGTGAGGATGTTGTTTTAATATCGGAATGTGGGTTGGTTGGACAATGAGGCCACCACCACAGTGGATATGGATGGACCTGTTTGTACTGGAATGATGGGTATAGGGAACAATGGGGTCCTCCATCATAGTTCTGTTAATAGTGGTTGGTAGGGTGATGAGACCACCACCACGGCGCCTTTGTTTAGTTGGGGTGAATGTCCCCTTTATGTGAGTGGATAGTGACATTGTTTGGGTCCGCCACCACTGGTCCACTTTGGCACTATATGCGAAATTTAGTTATGCTCGCGCTTATCGGGCTGGCTCTCTACGGGATCTTCTCACGCTTCTATTACTGAACCCTTATATAAGCATATATATATAGTTATATATATGAATGTATGTGTATATATATGTATTATATGCTCGTTTCAGTCTGTGTACGCTACTTATTACCCTGCCTTTTCTTTTCTTATACCCATGCTGTTTTCTTGCACCCTTTGGGCTGAGGCATTCTTTTCTTATGGATGCCTCAGGTTCAGGTTAGTAGCTGCCGCCAGAGTTGAGCAGGGTCGCTCTGTTTGTCGTCGAGGCTTTCCCTCTCCAGTGGGTAAGGATTTAGTTCCTTTTGTTGTAGCTTGTCTTTTGCCTATTGACTTGTTCGCCTGCGGGTTCGTGTCAGATGTTGACGCCCGCACAGCTTTTTGTTTGGGTTACTTGCTGCTGCTACTGCTAGTTTTCCTTTACTGCTACTTGGCTATTTGTACATGTAAACTCTGGGAAAGCCTTTTTTTTTGGAATATTAAATGCAGTTCTTTTGACTTTATAAAAAGTTATTTTTAACTGTTGCCACATCTTCCACTAAGTATCGCTTATTTGCAAGACGTAAACTTAAATAAAACCAATAACTCCTTATTATATATTAAATGTAGGTCGGCGATCGCCCTGGGGACGTCTCTGGTCTTCAGCGCCGTTAGGAATAAAATGAACATATTTTCTTCCGCTGTGCACGCATATTTCTTTTATGAAGTATGCCTTAGTGAATCGCAGGACCGAGGGGCTCAGTTTTCTTCTTTTTTTAAAATAAATCTTAAAAGATAATCCTTTTTTTTATATATAAAATTCATTTCTATGGCAAAATGTTCGTTGAATGATCACCTGAACGTCTGTAGTTGCCCCTACAGGACGTGGCATCACGACGCGTATTTTCCCCTTGCTCTGATACTACAATTTATTTCGAGAAAAATGCGGGTTGTGACAGTTGGTATCAGAGAGAGGTTAGCCGGGTTGCCGGGAATGGTCTGGTTGGCCCGGTTAACCGTCCAGTGAGAATCGTTAATCATTGCATGCACTCACCGATGGGTCATCGGTAGATCTCGGCTGAAGCACGAACACTACACTCATAAGCATGGCAGAAGTATACGAGGCATATTATGTAGTATGGGATGCATAATATGTGTCTGTATATGGATCCTCATAGGTGACAACATGCGACTGTTATGTAGTATGAGATGCATAACGTAGGTCGCATGCGTGTCCATTAGATTTTTCTTTTCTTTGCATGCGATAATATGTAGTATGGGATGCATAAGATCGCATGTGTACGCCGCTCATAGCATGCATTAAGGCCTTTTCTTAGTTTGCATAGCACTGCATGTATAACATAACATTGCATAGCACACGTGCCAAGCTAGAGATCTATACGATGACACACGTACACGCATGATTTTAAAAGTAAGATGCTAAGTTTATATGCATTCGGGTGAGGTGCACGAGAGGTAAAGGATGATATACCATCCTGAGTGTAGCGTGATATTATGTATTTACTTTTCCCAGAGAAAAAGCAGTAGTAAAAGCAAGTATTTGTATGTCTTCCTTTCCTAGAGGTCTGAATCCGGTCTTATCTTGCTGTTTGATATTGTTCTTTTTAGGAATGGCTTCTAAGCGTCGGCCTGAAAAATCTGTTCCCCAGTCTGAGGGCGAGACATCGGGTGCGCATAGCGAGGCAGTGATTGAAGAGCTGCGTCTGAATAACGAGACTTTGACACAGCAGTTGGTCACAATGCAGGAGCAGATACAGACGTTGTTAACTGCCACTCAGCGGCAGCAGCCCGTGGCTAGTCAGCCGGAGGCTTCCCTTCCTGCACCCCTGGTTCCCCCTGATGCGTTGCCGCCAGAAATGAATTTTATCAAGCATTTCCAGAGGCTAGGACCCCCGACTTATGACGGGAGGGCGGACTTCATGGTGCTCGATGATTGGATCCTGGCGATGGAGGAGATGTTCTCGTATTCTGGCGCATCGGCGGACCAGAAGGTGATGATTGTTGCCTTCCAGCTGAAGGGTTTGACAAGGAGCTGGTGGATCCGGGAGAAGGAGGCTCTTGTAGAAGGTTGCTCGTGGGAGCAGTTCAAGGGGAGGCTGATGAAGAAATTCTTGCCCTCTGTTGAGCAGGACCGCCTGATGAATAGCTTCTTACATTTGAAGCAGCGACAACTCACAGTAGGGGAATATGAGGTCGTGTTCTCCAAGCTGAGCAGATTCGCCTCGGATTTGGTTGCGTCTGAGGAGAACCGGGTGAAGAGATTTTTGGGAGGCCTTCGCAGCGAGATCCAGCAGTTGGCCAGCGCTTACAGGTCTGTGAGCTTTGCGGATGCAGTGGAGGCTGCGCTGACGGTAGAGGCGATCGAAAATGCCAAGAATAGAGGTAAGGAGCTAAGGAAGGAGAAGAGAAAGGTGGGCGATGGGGGCAGCTCCGCCCCGAGTAAGAAGGGGAAGGTGGTGTGTAGTTTCTGTGGCCGTGTGGGCCACCCCTTCGAGAAGTGTTTCAGGAGGCAGGGTGTGCAGGAGCAGCATCAGCTGATGGCGCTTCAGGGTGCCCCGAAGAATGATTTGTTTTGCACTTCATGCAAACAGAGGGGGCACGACGTCAGTCATTGCTTGTCAAAGGGGAAGGCTTGTTATCAGTGCGGACAGAAGGGACATGTGAAGTCCAAGTGCCCGCAGTTGCAGTCGACCGGCCAGCAGCTTTCCCTCCCAGCCGTGGCACCGCCACCGCCTCAGCAGCAGCAGGTAGATCGAGGGAAAGTAAAGTTAAATGCTGTGACAAAGGAGGAAGCGCAGTGCTCGAACCAGGTGATATCAGGTTCGTCCCGTTCTCATTATAGTTTAATCTCGTTATGTTTAACTGGTTACTATATCAATGCCTCATCCCTGTGTTTTTGCGTGTCCATACTGCTTTGTTAGGCGAGTTTAAGGTTCGAGACTGTTGGGCGCACGTTCTGTTTGACTCAGGTGCCACCCACTCTTTTGTGGCCAAGAGGTTTGTCGATCGGCATCGCTGGGCCCTAGAGCGAGTTGATGGTCTGTTTCATGTGAAGTACCCGTCCGGCGATTCAGTGGTGTCAGATCTGTGGGTGAGGCAGTGTCCGATCGTGTTGGATGGATTTGTGAGCCATGCGGATCTGATGGTGATCGACTTGGAGGACTTCGACGTGATTTTGGGCATGGATTGGCTAGCCCGTTATGACGCCGTGATCCAGTGCAGGGACAAGCGTCTGGATTTCTTGATGGATGATGGACAACCCAGGAGCGTGTTCGGCTTCCCGCGTCAGACTTCCTCAGTTATGTCGGTAGTCTGTGCCCAGGCTTTGGCGGAGTTTGATGGTCGGGTCTGTGTTGTTTCCGTGTTGCTTGCAGCTTGTGCTTCGGTGCCCTGTGTGGAGGACATTCCTGTGGTGTGGGAGTTCCCGGACGTCTTTCCCGATGACCTTCCTGGTCTCCCTCCTGAGCGAGAGATTGAGTTTGCGATAGATTTGGAGCCCGGGACCCGCCCTATCGCCAAGGCACCCTATCGTATGGCACCACGGGAGTTGGAGGAGCTGCGCACTCAGTTGGATGAGCTTCTGCAGCTTGGATTCATTAGGCCGAGTTCGTCGCCTTGGGGGGCGCCGAATCTGTTTGTGAAGAAGAAGGATGGGTCGATGAGGCTGTGCATCGATTACAGAGAGTTGAACAAGGTCACTATTAAAAATAGGTATCCGCTTCCACGGATTGATGACTTGTTCGACCAGTTGCAGGGTAGCTGCGTGTTCTCGAAGATCGACCTCCGGTCCGGTTACCATCAGCTGAGGATTCGCGACTCAGGATTCGCGACTCAGACGTTCCGCGGACTGCTTTCCAGTCGCGTTATGGACATTTCGAGTTCCTGGTGATGTCCTTTGGGCTGACGAATGCGCCCTGTGCTTTCATGGATCTGATGAATAGGGTATTCCGGGATTTTCTGGACCAGTTCGTGGTGGTTTTCATTGATGATGTGCTGATTTATTCTTCGAGCGAGGAGGAGCATGCTCGGCATCTGCGGTTGGTGCTGTCTACCTTGAGGGCACACCAGCTGTATGCCAAGCTGAGCAAATGCGATTTCTGGTTTTCGCAAGTTTCATTTTTGGGTCACGTCGTGGGCATGAGTGGCATTTCTGTGGACCCAGCGAAGGTCGCTGCTGTTTTGGACTGGAAGAGGCCATCGTCGCCGAAGGAGATCCGCAGTTTCCTGGGTTTAGCTGTCTACTATCGGAGGTTTGTGGAGGGTTTCTCAGGCATTTCCGCGCCTCTGACCAAGTTGACGCGGAAGGAAGCGGCATTCGATTGGAGCGAACATTGCGAGGAGGCCTTCCAGTAGTTAAAGAGGAGGCTGCGTTCCACACCGGTTTTGGCTCTCCCGGTTGAGGGGGTGGAGTTTCAGGTCTACGTCGACGCTTCGCTGATAGGCCTTGGTTGCCCCTCATGCAGGAGGGCAAGGTCATTGCGTACGGGTCGCGGCAGCTAAAGGTGCACGAGCGGAACTACCCGACGCATGACTTGGAGTTTGCTGCGGTGATCTATGCCTTGAAGCTGTGGAGGCATCTCTTGTATGGGGTGGAGTGCAAGATCTACTCAGATCACAAGAGCCTGATTTACGTATTTTCCCAGCGCGAGCTGAACCTGCGCCAGCGTCGGTGGATGGAGTACGTGGCTGATTTTCATGTGGAGATTCTCTACCACCCCGACAAAGCAAACGTAGTGGCGGATGCCCTGAGCAGGAAGTCAGCTTCTGTTTTCGGACTCTCTGTGCAGTCCCTGGTGGAGGAGTCCTTTCTGATGAGTATCGCGGTGAAGCCCAGTGGTGGTCCGTCTCGTTTGGAGGTCGAGGAGCCGTCCTGGATTGTTTTGGCGAGGTCGCACCAAAAGGATGATTAGGATTTGCAGCACCTCTGGAGCAGAGCTGAGAGAGATGAGTTGCGAGATTTCTCAATTGATGCGGAGGGTACTTTGGTACCGTGGCACGCTGTGCATACCCGCGGTGGAGCAGATTTGGGCGAAGATTTGTGAGGAGGCTCACGACTCCAGCCTATCCTATCATCCTGGTTCTACCAAGATGTATCGCGACCTGAAGCAGATTGTGTGGTGGCCTGGCATGAAGGGCGATATTGCGAGATTCGTGGTGCAGTGCTACACTTGTCAGCGCGTCAAGGCAGATCACAGGAGGTCAGGGGGCAAGTTCACGCTGTTGGATATTCCCCTGTGGAAGTGGGAGAGCATCTCTATGGATTTCATTACTGGATTGCCGAGATCTCCGCGGGGGCATGATGCAGTGTGGGTCATTGTTGACAGGTTGACCAAGTGTGCTCACTTCGTGCCGTACAAGACTGGTTATTCGATGGAGAAGATTGCATCTCTGTATGTGCAGGAGGTCATCAGGCTGCATGGGGTTCCATCGAGCATAGTGTCTGACCGTGATTCCAGGTATACCTCTCGTTTTTGGCAGAGTCTGCAAGGGGCCTTGGGCACCGATCTCAGGTATTCTACGGCCTATCATCCACAGACGAATGGGCAGACGGAGAGGGTTAATCAGATCGTGGAGGATATGATCCGGTGCTATATTCTAGAGCATGGTGGAGCTTGGGATGAACGCCTTGGGCTCATGGAGTTCGCGTACAACAATAGCCACTAGGAGAGCTTGCAGATGGCTCCGTTTGAGGCGCTGTATGGGAGGAGATGTCGGACTCTGCTATTTTGGGCTGAAGTGGGCGAGAAGCCTGTTCTGGTTCCTGAGGCTTTGGAGGAGATGGGTTTTGCTGTGACGCAGATCAGAGAGAATCTGCGGATAGCTCAGGAGCGTTATGAGAAGTACGCCAACCGGCGTAGGAGTGATCTAGAGTTTGCAGTGGGGGACATGGTGTTCCTTAAGGTGTCCCCGATGGCAGGCGTCAAGAGGTTTGGGAAGAGCCACAAGCTGGACCCCAGATATGTAGGCCCATTCGAGATCGTCGAACGCATCGGGACTGCTGCTTACAGGTTGATGTTGTCGGCCTCTATTCCCGGTGTGCACGACGTATTCCATGTGAGCCAGCTGTGGAAGTGCGTCCGCAGCGATCGCCATGTTCTAGATTTTGTGCCAGTGCTGCAGCCCAATCTATCGTTTGTAGAGCAGCCCGTTCGCATTTTGGAAAGGCAGGATCGGGTGTTGCGGAAGAAGACCATTCCTATGGTCAAGATCCTCTGGGACAATCAGGACGTTCGGGGTGCGACCTGGGAGCTAGAGTCAGCTATGAAGGAGTCCTATCCTCATCTTTTTGACTAGATTCCCCGGTAAGTTTTCGCCTCCTGAGTTTTCTTTCTTCTTCGTGCTTCCCTTGTTTTAAATTTTCGCTGCAAATTTCGGGTCAAAACTTTTGTTAGGAGGGGTGACTGTAACGCCCCGGGTCCTTCTTTCAAATATTTTAACAAAGTGAGATTTTAATTTAGGGTGTCGATGCGTAGGGGCGTTACTTTCGGAATCGTCGTCGTCATCCGGCGGGTTAGCTCTAGTGGGGGGCGTTAATTCGATAAAGTGTAAGTATATGTATATATATATACGTTTATACTATGTATATTAAGGTGCAAGGATATATTTATGAAGAGTTATACAAATATGAATACGATATATGTATATATACGTATAAGCGTATAAGAATTGGGGATACTCTAGGCCTTATGTTCATGCGGGTGGTTCTAGGTAGGATCAACCAAATAATATATATATATATATAGCGATATGTGTCACTTATATGCATATACATAAATTAGTATTATCATTATTATTATTATGATGATTATTATTATTATTATTATTATTATTATTATTATTATTATTATTAAAGCATTCATCAGTTTTGGAATATAAATTTTCCCCTGCTGGCATCCACTCCGACCCCCTCTCCCTTTTCCCGATATCGCCTTTCCCCGGACTGCTGCGATGGAGAGTTGTGCTTAGGGCTGTCGGCAGAGCCGATTCCGTCGCCGGAGCGGTTGGAGGAGGTCGGGTCGCCGTGTGTAAGCAAGGCAAGAAGACTTCCTCCTCTTCCCCTCCACCCCCTTCTTCTCGCTTAATTTATCCATGGCCGATTAGGGTATTTTCGCCCAGGTTTTCTTTTCTGGTTTTGCATCAAGATCCGGGCTCATCCTTTGGTTTAAAGCGGCTAATTCCTGATAAATCTCGTGGCTATTATTACGTAATTCACTCTAGATTCATATGCGTGGTTCGGATCGGTTAGTTCTGGATTCGGATACTTGATGTTCCCTTTTTTTCAAAAAAATTGGTATTTGATACTTGATGTTTTTCCTAAAATCTTGATCTTGATACTTGATTGTTTTGCTAAAATCTGGATTTGCATGCTTGAGCCCTTACCAAAAAGAAACCTGGACTCATGGGGGTTTGATGTCTTTGCTAAAACTTGGATTTCATGTGCTTGGTCTTTTACAAAAATCTGGATGTTTTTGCTAAACCTGAATTCACTTGATCTTTTACAAAAATATGGAATTTTGTGCTTGGTTCTTACAAATAAAGGGCTGGATTTATAGGTTGGGTTCTATGCTAAAATCTGGATTCAATTAGTCGCCTAGTTCTCGATTTAATTCGTGGGGAAGTCTGGAATTCTTTTAGGCTTGATTTAAATTGTTGGTTCATTTGTGTGCGGCTAATCCGGCATATTTCTTTAGCAAGGGTTTTTGCTAAAAACCGAGATTTATGTGGCCTTGGTTATAAGAGAATGTGGTTTTCCGGCTCAGCAATTATACTTATACACTGGTTATGTTATAAGGTCATCATTACTCTCATACGAGTGGCCCAGTTCTTAAGGTCGTTTAATTTCTTTTGTACTAAATCACATTGCAGCTTAGGGTGAGATCTTGTTGTACGTGAGGATGTTGTTTTAATATCGGAATGTGGGTTGGTTGGACAATGAGGCCACCACCACAGTGGATATGGATGGACCTGTTTGTACTGGAATGATGGGTATAGGGAACAATGGGGTCCTCCATCATAGTTCTGTTAATAGTGGTTGGTAGGGTGATGAGACCACCACCACGGCGCCTTTGTTTAGTTGGGGTGAATGTCCCCATTATGTGAGTGGATAGTGACATTGTTTGGGTCCGCCACCAATGGTCCACTTTGGCACTATATGCCAAATTTAGTTATGCTCTCGCTTATCGGGCTGGCTCTCTACGGGATCTTCTCACGCTTCTATTACTGAACCCTTATATAAGCATATATATAGTTATATATATGAATGTATGTGTATATATATATGTACTATATGCTCGTTTCAGTCTGTGTACGCTACTTATTACCCTGCCTTTTCTTTTCTTGCACCCTTTGGGCTGAGGCATTCTTTTCTTATGGATGCCTTAGGTTCAGGTTAGTAGCTGCCGCCAGAGTTGAGCAGGGTCGCTCTGTTCGTCGTCGAGGCCTTCCCTCTCCAGTGGGTAAGGATTCAGTTCCTTTTGTTGTAGCTTGTCTTTTGCCTGTTGACTTGTTCGCCTGCGGGTTCGTGTCAGATGTTGACGCCCGTACGGCTTTTTGTTTGGGTTACTTGCTGCTGCTACTGCTAGTTTTCCTTTACTGCTACTTGGATATTTGTACATGTAAACTCTGGGAAAGCCTTTTTTTGGAATATTAAATGCAGTTCTTTTGACTTTATAAAAAGTTATTTTTAACTGTTGCCGCATCTTCCACTAAGTACCGCTTATTTGCAAGACGCAAACTTAAATAAAACTAATAACTCCTTATTATATATTAAATGTAGGTCGGCGATCGCCCTGGGGACGTCTCTGGTCTTCAGCGCCGTTAGGAATAAAATGAACATATTTTCTTTCGCTGTGCGCGCATATTTCTTTTATGAAGTATGCCTTAGTGAATCGCAGGACCGAGGGGCTCGGTTTTCGTCTTTTTTTAAAATAAATCTTAAAAGATAATCCTTTTTTTTTATATATAAAATTCATTTCTATGGCAAAATGTTCGTTGAATGATCGCCTGAACGTCTGTAGTTGCCCCTACAGGACGTGGCATCACGACGCGTATTTTCCCTTGCTCTGATACTACAATTTATTTCGTGAAAAATGCGGGTTGTGACATTCTCCTTCCTCCTTAGATCAACAACGAAGAAGTTATCTTCATTCTGCTATTCTCTCTCTCTTTCTTTCTTCTCTTCTTATGGACTCTCTCACTCTCTGTTAGAACCTCTGACCACAATATCTGCATTCCGCCACCGAATCTATGCTCTTCTCCTTCCTCCTTACAAATCCATTCCAATGATCTCCACTGTTTAATCAAAGATCTAGCCTTCCATCTGATTAGGTTTAACCTCCCCTCTCCTTTTCCCTATGTATATGACTTCTTGCAGTCGGGGTTTGCAGCATTTGCGTTTTTTTCATTTCCTCGCTCTGCTTCTACCGTGCCCTAGGAGTTCCTTCCCGCCGCTCGACCACATACAGCTTCTCTGTTCTCTTCCACTCCATTGAGCTCCTCCGCTACGACTTCTCATTTGCCTGGAATTCTACATGACACCTCTCCCATCCCCATCTGCATCTTCGGCTTCTATAGAGAAGAAACCGCAGGCCTCTTCTCGATTCAATTTTCTTTTACTCACCCCAGATCCTTCATCCACCTTCTACATCAACATTCAATCTCCATCAGGTTTCAAGAGATGCCTCTCAATCTTTTTTGATGCATGATGGTCTTTGTATAATGGCAATGTTCCACTTCCCTTCCTCTTCCTTGATGATTTTTCAACCGTAGCAGCTCCTCCTTGCTAATGGGAGCAATGGCCCTATTTTTGATTTTTGTTCTTCAGAACTGCAGGTTGTCAACATAGAACATGGCGGCGGATGAGTTGCAGTCTTTGTGAATAAATCTTGCAGTTTTTTGTTTTTGATTCTGTGGGACGCTTAGTTGGATCTCTACCATGGCACCCCAACTACATTATGTTTCTCCCGCTCCCCCTAGGATTGCGTTTTTTAATCAATTTTGCTTCCTTTTATTTTATCTAATATAGTATTTTATTTGCTTATATTAAAGAGGATGAAGGCCTTCATAGCATTACACCAATTGGGAATTGGGAGAAACCTAATGGTCGGCACATGTCCGCAGCAAAAGTGCAAGACTTCCTGTAAGATCCTCCCACAAATTGCTCACAATTAGTGGTCGATAGATGGATTTTTATTAAGATTTTGATTAGTTTTGAACTTAGGATTTTAATTGCTCACAATTAGTGGCTGGGTTGGGGATGTTCTGTTTATTTTACATATGGTATACTCTGCTTATGTTAGCTGTTATAATAACATCAAACATATGATTATTGATTTTCTGTAAATTTTCACTTACAGTTTATATTTTGAATGCAGGAAAATGTTGCTCTCCATCATCAACATCTCCCTTTAAATGGAAGAAAGTTTCATAACTCGGACCACTGTCACCCTCCCTCTTCCATGTTAGGATAATGTAAGTAAAATTTTGTTCTCTTTTATCTTCACAACAAAATTTAACAGATCGGGTAAATAGAGGAGTATAACTTTAATCCAAACAAAATTTTGTTTAGATTATGTATGTCTTTAATTAAGTGTATCTTCAGTGTGCCCTTTTTATCTGATCTCCCTATTCATCAACTTGATATTTTGGAGTACAATTTTTATATTTATTTATTACCCAAGGGAAAGGGGAATTTCGAATTATCTAAATATTCTGCATGCTCTTTAATAAAATTAGTTTCTTGGCTGAAAGAAGATTCTGCTAAATAAATATGTTCTAAACATTGCTTAATTTAAGTTATTTGAATCCTGGTCCTACAACTCCCCATAATCAGCTTTGACAACCAAATCCCATGATTCATTCCAGCGCCTCCCCACGACATCATTTTCTACCTAAGGCCTCCGCTTTCGACGCCAAATACAGAGCCTGTAAGTTCATGTGTTTACCAAATTATTTATCTACCATATGCATGAGTTTGTTCGTTAAATGCATGAGTTGCTTGGAGAAATTGATTCTCTTGATGTTCATTTCAGATATTTTAATGTTATATATTCATGAGTTTGTTCGTTTAATGCATGAGTTACTTGGAGAAATTGATTCCCTTACAGTTGCATGAGTTTGTTCGTTGAATGTGATTAGTTGTGCAGAAATTTCCATCATTGATTGTTATATATATATTTTTGTCATTGAATGTTGTATATTTTGTATACATATAAAGGGGTCTATCCAACATGCAGACCACTAGCAAGGTGGAGAGTCTCTAAACCACTACAGCCATAGAAATTTTTCAGGTGTGATGGAGGTATGACTCCTTCACGCCATTTTTCATGCTGACTGAGCACTTCCTAATAAATAGTTTTCATATATCTGCTTATTATTTTTTACTCATTTAACTAATTTTATCAAGTTTTCTCCCATTCCCTTGACATCTTAGCATTCTAATAGTTATGTGACAATTTCTAATTGAGATACTATTTTTTCAATGCCACTTACCATAGTTGCTGATCATATTTAAAGGTATGCATAGAAATTGTGCGTTTTCCACATTTCCAATATAGATATGGCATTTCATTTTTCTAGCAATTCATGTGGTTATATCATTTTTTTATGTTTGTAATATGCTCCGATTTGCTTGATTCTTCTTCATATTTTTTAAGTGCTTATCCATCCCTTGGGTTGCACTACCGTGACCTAAATTTCTCAGATTTAAGTTTTTTTAAATAAAATTGATGCATCACCAGTTATCTTTTTTATTACAATTCAGGACTATTTAATTGTAACTCAGATTAGCTGGGTTATCTGAGTTAAATTTCAATTTTTTCACATCAATATTTAATATGCGGGCAATGGTGAATTGATGCATCACCAGCTATCTGAGAATGTGAATGCACTTCTTAGAGGTGGAGTTGGGATGCCAGGAAATTGCTACATAGATAACCTTCTGAGAAGTAAGTGACTATATTATTGGTTTGATTATTGTTACATTGATTTTATATTCAAGTTTGTTCAAGGTTCACTTTTGTATGAGTTTTATGGCTTTTAATTATTCACAGATCCAAGTTTGCACTGATTTCAAAGATACCAAGACATGGTCAATCTTTCTTACAAGAAAGCATGAGCAAGTTTGAGCAAGAAAGCATGTCAAAGATCCAAGTTTGCACTGACTGTCCAATTGCAACATATATAAAGGTTTGAGCAAGTTTTAGCTTCTTCTTCCAATTTTTTTTGCAACTAGCATAATAGTTGTTCATGAATTTTATAGCATGGGAAAATTTTAACTTCATTGTATGTCAAAATCCTTCTCCACGAGGAGGATGCATGTTGTGTAGAAAAACCTAGAATCAAAGTTTTATAAAATGAAAACATGTTGTGTAGAAAAACCTAGAATCAAGATTTCATTTGTCGCCTCCCTCGACGAATGACGCCGTCAATGACGAATGACACCGCCCGTGACCAATGACGCCACCCATGACGAATGACACCACCCCTAACGAATGACACCGCCCCTGACTAATGACACCGCACACGCGAATGTCGCCACCCACGACGAACGTCACTCACGACGAATGTCGCCGCCCACGACCAATGTCGCCACCCAAGACTAATGTCCCCTGCCACGACAAATGATGCCCCCACGACAAATGTCGCCCCCACGTCAAATGCCGCCATGGATCGGGGTGGAGGCCCGTGCCTGTCACTCGTATATATATATATATATATATATATATATATATATAAGTTTCTTCTTATATATATATATATGTTTCTTCTTATATATAACTATATAGGATATAAATAGAAAAGGAAAAAGAACCTTATATATAAGCCAATAAACTATATATACAAAAAAATGCTTCTTCTATATACGTTTTTTCTTCTCCTTATTAAATCAATGTTTCTTCTTCTTATACAGAAGGACTATATTGATCTTGTAGGCTTTATGTAGCCTATAAGCTTCTCATATATAGAAAAATATAAAGCTTCTATTATTAGATTCTTCTTCTATACTCAAGACAATGCTAACTGTTCGATCTCATGCTCTCAAATATACCCCCCTCCACGCACTCATATTTCACTCCGCTTTTGTTCTATTCTCCAAGCAAACCGCGATAATACAAGACAATGCCCGACACCTACATTCCACCTCCTAGGGCACGAGAGCTCTCCACTCACGACGCTCCCATGATCGGCGCAACGACGCTCCCACCATCGGCGAAATGATGCTCCCACAAATCCGCCCGCCAACGCCTCCACCTCACCTACTTAGGGCACGAATTCTCGGCAGAAAACCCAAACTCTCAACTCCTCCCGGCGCTCTTGCCTTTGCCTCGCCTGCAACCGAGGCCAGACGCCCCCTCCTGAAACCAACGGGTAACGCCGTCGCCTAAAAGCAAAGCCTCAACCGCACACTGCCATCGTCTCTGGTATGTCTCTAGTATTCATCTCCATTAAATGCCTGAAACTTTCTCTCAGGAATTCTACAAGCAGTGAGAAGGGTTGATACAAATAAATCCATAACTGTTTTTCACACCCTTCCCATTAAGGAGAATAGTAACTAAAATTAAAGCATTTTATTCTATAATGATTTTATAATTTGGCAAATTATTATTTTTGTATTCGCTTTTTCTGATGATTTTAGTGCAATTTCCTTTCAAAGCTATTCAAGATTAAGATAATTTACTCATGAATTAATTGTAGCAACAATATTTCTATCTAGTAAGAAATTGCTTTTGAACATTATGCATGATTTTTTAGAGTGAAATTTCACTCTAGTTATGTTAGCTGACCACCTAGAGGTCGTATTTTATTTTGCAAAATATATTTAAAAAAACAAAATAGTATTGTTAGCTCTCCTAAAATATCCACTACACACCAAAAGACAAGATTTGGAATTCCTTCAATCTTATAACCGTTGGACATCAAGAACTCCTTTAAACCCCGACAAGAGTCTACGGATCGGGAAGATCGCTGTGGGTTTTGAATGAACTCTCTAAAACTCCCTTCAAACCCCGACAACACCCTCTTCTGCCACGCGATTTTTCATTACCATCTCCCGCATCCCTTCAACAGGTCGAAGCTTCTCTTGCGTCCTACTCTCGCCCCTCCTTCGCGAATCGTTATGCTGACTTCCTGGTTAACTCCTTCCGTCGACTCCTGCCGCAACACCGGTCCCATCCTACTATGCTCTGGCATCGTTGGACTCTTCATCGAAAATCTCATGAAGATTCTTCAACTTTCGCAGATCCCCTGATAGAATACAAGGCTCATCGAGGATTTGGGCGCTTTATTCCCACAACGTCGAATCCCTCATCCCAGAACCCTGCCACATCTCTCGCTCCTCACTGCCATCGATGCAGCACATTCGAAGCAGTCGAAGTTCCGGGGATCATCTTCAACATTCACGCAATCCAAATCCCTTCTTCATTTATTCCTCCGCAATAAAAGGGCAGGTTGTCTCCGCTTCCCTTCACACCCATTTTAATTTGACCATTTCTTTATTTTTTCATTCGTTTCTTTACTGATATATAGGACTCCCATTTTCACCCTCTCAATTCAAATCCAGGGTTTCTACTGGGCGACACAATACAAGGAGGGGATTCTTGGCAAGTTGAGGAAACTGAATGCATATCCTAAGATAAATGAAGACTTCTACAACGGGACCGTCTCCAGGGGAATAATAGCCACAGTTTCCTCCATCGTAATGTTTCTCCTCTTCAACTCCAAGCTAAGTATGTTGTCTTCCCGCCTTGCCCTTCTACAATTCATGGCGATTGGTTGAATTTTCTTTTCTCATTCAGAGTTATATATAATTTTATTTCTCTTTTTATGGAATCATTTATTTTGTACGGTTTGTGTTCTTAGGTTTTAGTTGTTGTTGTGGTTTGGACATACCGTTGAAGTTTATATCCTTAGATTAGTTTGTGTTTAAGGAGATTATTTTGTGTTTAAGGTGTTGCTTTTTTGTATTACGGTGGTTTCTTCCTAGGTTTTTGTGTAGCAACAATTATAATTGACCGTCGCTGTTAATTCAGAAGTTTATTTGCTACATACGTTTACTTTGAAATATATTTGTACACATTTACATGCTTTTCCTTCTTAAAAATGGATAGAAATCAATTGCAATTTATTATTTCTTATTGTATTCTGGATGCTCAGGAAATATTTCTTTTTAAATACCCGCATTGTTCATCTTATATGGTTACACATGTGGATCTTTTTCTTTTAATACCTACATTGTTTAACATTTGGGAGTTATGACCATATTGTAATTCTCTGATGTTTTTTTTAAATATAAGCTAATATTCTTATAGAAGTGTTCAAAAGAAAATTGGTGGGGATTGTTTTCCCTGAGATTAATTTAAGCTTATTTTGGCAGGTAATTACTGTTATGAATTACAATATGTATATCGACAAATTGCACCAGTCTATTCGGTCTTTTTTAATTGAATCAATCAAATTGGGTTGGTAGTAGAATGATTACGATTCGTACTGTCCAGTACTAAATGTTGCGGCCATATACACTGTTTTAAGTACTATCAAGGAAATGTATTTTTATTTCAGGGAATTGTCAAATTTATATTCACATTCCACAATGTAGATTTTTTTCGGGTAAAGGAAATAATGAAGAGCTGGAAATCCTTGAACATAATCATGTTGACAGTGTCCATCACAAGTTGGAACAAAATGAGGCAACACAAAAACCTCTTTCTTTACTTTGATCATTTAAAATTTCCTAAAATATTCAAAATTTGTTTTGCAATCATAAGACTTTGCAACACAAAAACCTCTTTCTATTAGCATAAAAGTTTCCACTCATAGGAATTTGAATATAAACGCCCTGATAGAGAGAGTTGTTTTTTGGAATTCTATGTCAAAATTGCCCGGAGGAGCCAAAGCTAGGAAGAATTTGCATCAATGAGGCATGAGTTTTGTGGAATTCGAACTTTGTCATCTTTTTTCTCAAAATCTCAAACTTCATCAAAATCTTCCATCTTGTAGGTCCATTTTGCCCCTGCCCATCATCCCCCCTGCCGTGCGACGCAGCAGGCCGCCGCCCCCTCTCGATCCTCCTCGCCAGTTCTCGCCGCTGACAACCCCCTTTCCCTAGTGTGATTCCGGTGGAGCAAGTCTTCCTCGTCATCGGTGATTACGGTGGATTCCGTGGTTGGGCGATTCTCCCACATAATCTCTCTTCGGTTGGGTAACAAAATTCCTCTACTCTTCTTGTGTGATCTCTTCCTTCTACGTTTCGATCGGTGGAAGATTTTGGGCGTAATCTCGGTAACGTAGGAATTAACTTTTTGTAGCTCTTTATCATTTGACGTTTCTTAAGAGAGCCGGTGAAGCCTATACCAAATTTGTTTGGGATTGGTCTTGGACTAATTTTAGATCGCCATAAATTAAATCAGAGGAAGTTCTTCTTTGTTAGTGCATGCGAGCGAAATAGAGAAATATTGTACTGGTTAATTGTTCTTTAATCTGTGACTGCAAAATCGTTTGGATCGTGTGGGTCCATTTTGCTTGATCGGACATTGGCATATAGCCCTTGTAAGATCTCAAGAGGTGTAGCGAACCTTTCATTTTGGCAAGTGTTTCTCTCTTGTCTAGTTTCGCTCGGATCGTGTGGGTCCCTTTCGCTTGGTCGGACATTGGCATGTAGCTCTTGTAAGATCTCAAGAGGCGTATCGAACCTTTCATTTTGGCAAGTGTTTCACTCTTGCCTAGTTCATTACGATTGTGTTGTAATTGGCGCGCGCGTAGAATTAATTGTGATAGGTCACCATAGTGGAAGTCCGATCACCACGAATCGTATAGAAGTGGGTAGCCTGCATCAATTTTGGTATCAGAGGCAGGTTGGCCAATTTCCTAACTTGGCCACGGTCCGCTCGTTTCACACTAGGTCTCACGTGTGCGCCAAAATTTATTTTCTACAAAAATAAAAAATAAATATATATATTTTAAGTACACGTCGTATGCCCACTAGATCTGGTTACGAGTACCGCACCACCACCGGTCAAGAGTATCACACCTCGTCGTCGAGTATGGCTGACGATCGACAATCTGGTCAAAATCCAACTCCGGTTGATGAGCTTCGCTTGGAGATGAATCAACAACTGGAAGAACTTCGAGGGATGATGGCCCAACTGTTGGCCAACCGAACCCCTTCTCCACCTAGAGTTTGTAGGCCACCCAATCATCCCAACACGAGGAGGACAACCACGATGCCCCTCCACCGCATGACCGGCCGCAACCTCGTTGCCCTGAATGAGATGTCGACCTCACCCGCACTATTAAAATTAATGCTCCCACCTACGACGGTTTAGGGGAACCCCAAATTTTCCTGAACTGGGTTATGCAAATGAAGTGCAACTTCGAGTGGCATCACCTGACAAACCCGCATAAGGTTCAAGTTTCTAGGATGAAATTAGCGGGAAGAGCCAAAATATTTTGGCTAAATGAGGAGCGTCGTTTTGGAACCGAGGATGGTGTCCCTCCTGTCGGTTGGAACGCTATGAAAAATCTTTTAAAGGATCAGTACGTCCCCTCTTATCATCGTACCCAAATGTTTGATGAGCTTTCCACCCTACGTCAGGTATGCTTTAGTTTGCATGTTAGCCAAGGAAGATTCTGCAATTTTGGATGATTTACCCCTTGAGTTGAGGGAGTTATTGGAGGAGTATAGGGACGTTTACCCGAATGATTTGCCTTCGACATTGCCACCGATGCGTGATATTCAGCATGCTATTGATTTTGTCCCTGGCTCATCATTACCGAACCTCCCTCATTATCGTTTGAACCCCGCTGCCCATCAGGAGTTGCAAGCCCAAATTTCAGATCTCTTGCAGAAGGGATTCATTAGGCATAACATTAGTCCATTTCTTCCTACTTCGTCGCATCCTACCTCTGTCGCCTCCTACTTGTGTCTTCTTCTATCTCCATTGCCTCACCCCTACCTTTGATTCCTCCACCTCTGTCGCTTTCATCCTCCGCTGCCTCCTGCCTCTGTCGCATCCTACCCCCGAACGTCGTTGCCTCCTACCTTTGACCTCCATCGCCTCCTACCTCCGCCGCATCCTACCTTTGTCGCCTCTTACCTTCATATCCTATCTTCATCGCCTCCTACGTATACCACCTCATACCTTCATTGCCCTACCTCCATCGTCTCATTCTATTCTGTCTACTTATACGCTGTCTCATTCTCCATTTTCTACTTTTTTGTTGTCTCCAATTACATCCTCTCCTTCTTCGTCATCTCCTTCTCTATCTTCTGATGTGACCCCCCGGGCTACGCTGTTTTAGTCTGGGCGGATCTCATCCCATTCATCCCTCTAGGGATGGAACACATCAGGGCCGCGACCCCCACACTCCAACCCGTCTCCTCAACCAGTTTAATCGAGGCGGGTTGTTGAGGCTCAGTTGGTGATGAGGGTTGTGTTGAAAGCTTCTCATCAAGGGGGAGGGGGATCGAATCCCCGCCTCAACAACCCACATCGATTAAACTGGTTGAGGTGATGGGTTGGCGTGTGGGGGCCGCGACCCTGATGTGTTCCATCCCGGGAGGGCTGACTGGGATGAGATCCGCCCAGACTAAAACATCATAGCCCGGGGGGTCACATCAGGGCTGACTGGGATGAGATCTGCCCAGACTAAAACAACATAGCCCGAGGGGTCACATCATCTTCTCTAACTACTTACGCTCCTTTTCCGTCGTATCCTTCTCCATTATGTCATTCTTCATCGTCCCCTCTATCTTTTCTCTTCTATGTTTTCTCTTTATTCATCATTTACAACTCCATGCTCTCATTCTTGGTCTCTTCTTCTCTATAGATGCCTTCTCCCTCGTCTCATTCTCCATCATACTCTTAGAAGCTATCATACTCTTCTCCATCATCACCAACAATGCTATCTCCTTCGCAGTCTCCTTTACCGTAACCTTCTTTATAGACTCCCCTGCTACCAGACTCTATTATGTCCTTTTCCATTTTCTCCTTTTTTGTAGTCTCCAATTCCTTCCGCTCCTTCTCTGTCTTCTCCAGTTCCATACTCTTATTGTTCGCATATCCCTCGTATCCTTCGTCTCCTTCTACACCATGTCATTCTCCCTCGTCTCCTTCATTTTCTCATTCAATATTTTCTCATTGTTCGTCATTTACAACTCCATGTTGTCCTTCTCGGTTACTTCTTCTCCTTCGTCTCCTACTCCCTCTCTCGTACCCTCAATTTTGTTTTTGTTAGCAATATCATAGTATCAAGCATCTAATGTTATCTTAGTAGATGTATTTCTCACTTTTCTTCTCAGGTAGCTTTATGTTGATTCAATTTTTTTGTATTGTAGGACCCATTTCTATTTTTAAATACTATTATGTAATATTGGTATTTTACATCCACTTATTAATATGTGATTGTCATGACAGATATCTATTTAAAATAGTCTGGTGCAATCATTAGTTTAATTGTGGAGCTTTTATTTATATTTTTTTGTCTAAGCCTGACAATGATATAAATTTTATTTATATAAGGTTTCCAAAATCACAAAATTTGTTTATTGTTTGTCTCTTCGATACATCAAATCTTACTTTGAAACCAACAAATTATCATATTACAATCATCCATCGTGAAATTGAAACATTATAACTAATGATCCTTGATCGATACACATAAATCTCCAAGATATCACTTGCATAATGAGCAGACCAAGTGACGTAGAAAAACCAATCCAAAAAAACCAATCTCTCAACATTCTCACAACAATTTACATAAAATGTGAACACTCATTTAGAAGAATAAACAATTTACATAAAATTAGAACATGCATTTAGAATTATAAATTTACATAATTAATTATTCAATATTATTAGATTAATAAGTAAATTTACATGCTCCTTCTCTGTGTTCTCCAGTTCCATACTCTTATTGTTCACATATTCTTCGTATCCTTCGTCTCCTTGTACACCATGCCATTCTCCCTCGTCTCTTTCATTTTCTCATTCTATATTTTCTCATTGTTCATCATTTACAACTCCAGGTTTCCTTCTCAGTCACTTCTTCTCATTCGTCTCCTTCTCCCTCTCTCGTACCCTAATTTTTGTTTTTATTAGCAATATCATAGTATCAAGCATCTAATGTTATCTTATTAGATGTATTTCTCACTTGTCGTCTCAGGTAGCTTTATGTTGATTCAAATTTTTTTGTATTGTAGGACCCATTTCTATTTTTAAATACTATTATGTAATATTGGTATTTTACATCCACTTATTAATAGGTAAATTAAGAGGGAGGGAGTTATCTTTAGATTAATAAGTAAATACAAGGGGACGACTGAAGTGGGGGGTAGTACATGGCTTTAGACCTTCATGGGTGAATGTGTGTGTGTGTGTGTGGGAGGGGGGGGGGGGTGGGGGAATGATGGCGGAAGATGAGTAGGGTGTGGGACACTGAAGCCCCGAAGAACGGGGGGATGATGGAGGGGACCACAGAGTAGGGGATAACTGATGTTTATGGTTAGGGAGGACGACTGAGGGAGAGGGAAGAATGACGAAGGGGGACACTAGAGAAGGGGGCCACCGAGGAAGCTACAAGGAAGGTTTGTGTTTTAGGGTTAGGGGGACGACGGGGAGGGGTGGAGGGAGTCTAGAGCTGGAGCATCTGGAGTGTCCTCTGTCGCACCCAGCTCCTACCTCTGCCACATCCAACTCTTACCTTCATCGCCTCCAACCCCCGCCACATCTTACCTCGGTCGCATCCTACCTCCGCTGCATCCTACCTCCGCTGCATCCTACCTTCGACCTTCGTTACATCCTACCTCGTACCTCCGTCGCCTCCTACCAACCTTCGACGCCTTCTACCTGCTGCCTCTTTTTCTTCCTACTTGGTCGTATGCTACCTCTGTCGCATGCTATTTAAACCTTGTGTTAACCTCTGATCATCGTGTATTGAACTCTAATTATCATATGTAAGTTATTAACATAATAATATATTATTAGTTATTTGATTAACGATTCAAATCACTGGATAACGTATAAGTGTCGTAGCAAACATAGAAGACAATTGAGAGTATTTTTAATTAGTCATTTATCACTTTATTCATTCTCTTAAAAATGACAATAATACGTGTACGTGGAATCACATTCTTTACTAGTATTTACCCTTCATCCTCTCCTTCTCCAAATAAAGTTAAGTGAGCTAATTAGTCACCCAATTTTTTAAATAATATTTCTCTCATTAATTTCACCGCAGGAATATATCGAAGCGTAGCCGTACTTTCAAGCGAGTCACTACATTAAGTCTCAAACAATGCTTTACCAAGAAGAAGATGAGTAAATCACACTTCACCTAGCTATTTTTTTTATACTTCATTATGCATGATTATCTAATTTCTTAGTTCTCATGGTTAATTTTTTTACACTTCACCTAGCTATTTTTTATACTTCATTATGACGTAGGACGGTCCTATGTGATGGGGAAAACACATGAATGAACTCCTACATGCAACCATGCATATCCGACGAATTTAACTTGCAATAATAATTAGTTTTATAAATCAAAATAAATGTAGGCCACAATAGTTAAAGCTCTCAAATATGGAAACACGTGAAGTCGTATAAATGCAAGAGTGCCAGAAAATCAAATACTATTTAAATGAGAGATTACAAAGACCAAAACAATTGAAAACAAAGTCAGTAAACCGCTATCTCTCAAGTAGAGAACAAACACATGATCCAAAAGTAAAGAAATAAAAAAAGAAACCTTGAACTTTGCAAACAATGTAGAGGGGAGGGCTGGAGGTGCTGTTAGAGGGTTGTCGGGGCTGATTTTCAGAGCTCTGAAACTGTTTGGGGCTGTCCAGAAACAGGGTCAGCAATAATGAGGGTGTTGGGAGGTAGTATTCAACAAGGGCAACAGGTTTTGACTGTCCAGGATACTGGAGAGCAAGCCCGATAATGCAAGGGAAGTATTTTGAGGCAGCTGGGAGCATGTTTCAAGGAGATTGGTGAGTGAGGGTAGGCGTGGGATGCTTGGGATAATTTACTGGGCTGTTCTGGAAGAGCAGAACAGTTACAGTTAAGTATGGGGCTAGGAATGGGAGAGGAAGGGTTGCTGAAAGGGGTTCCAGGTGAAGGGAAGAGGTGGGTATTTGCTGATTGAGGCTCCACGTAATGGAGAAGAGGGGTCAGTGGGGGGATAAGGAGTGGGGTCGGCTGCCTTGATAATGTGGAGTTAATGGGTTAACTGTAAGGGGAATTTTAAGGTGATTCCACGTGAATTTGGGGAAGGCTGAGAGTGAAATAAGGGGAGTGGGGAGGTTGGGATTAATTTTAAAAGGAGTGCCTAAAATTTAGGGGAGAGGAGAAAGTGTGTGTGTGTGTGGGGGGGGGGGGGGTAGTGTGTAGTTAACTAGTTATGAAGGTGGTTATGGTGGTTATGAGTAGTGGTGGAGGGTGGTGGATGGTGGTGGTTTCCGGTGGTGGTGGAGGTGGTTGCCAATGGTGGTGGAGGTCGTCGGAGATGTTTTCTGGCGATCGCCGAAAAACTCTACATGTAGGGAATATGTAGAGGAGGTGTGGGAGGTCCACCGGAGGTGGACGGAGACGAACTCCGATGATCGTTGAAGATGTGTTTATGGGTATTGGGGTTGTTTTTGTGGGGAAATGAAGGTGGTGGTGGAGGGATATTGTGAAGGTTGGCTGTTGGAGGGCAGATATGGGGATGGACGACTGTTGGAGGGGAGATGTGGTGGTAGTCGGCTGTTGGAGGGGAGATGTTGGAAGGGAGGTTTGGGAGGGGCCGACCAAGGTGTTTAGGGAGAGGGGTTTGCTGGTTGTTTTGGGAGGAGGGAGGAGATGGCTGTTTTGGGAGGAGGAGGACTGCCGGCGGCTTGTGGACGAGGATGATGGTGGTGGACGGCAAGGTGGTAGGGATTCCAAGGCTTCGCACACGGAACTCGGCTTCGGCACCGAATGACCAAAGAATGGGCTTCAATACTCTATTCTTCTATGCCTAAAATGAGATCCCTTGCCCTCTATTTATAGATTCCTATGGGGCAACGGACGGCTATGATTGACCGAACGTCCCGGCTCAAAAATACATAAAATTACAACTCGAAATAAAAAAATGACAAGAACAAAAACTGCTACGATCGTCGATCCGCATAAAATGAATGGTTTCGATTCCCCATCAATATCCCACGCCTTGAAATCATTCATCTTCGTGAATGAAGATGAGCGTGCTCTCGTTTGAAGGCAAGGAGAAACTCTATAGCTCTAAACTCGTAGGTCGCTGAAGCTGATATTGATGGAACCGAGGATGGTACTGCTGAAGCTGACGATGGTACTGTAACTAGTGCTACTGCTAAAGAGAAGATGTCGAAGATGTCGGGGACGGAGTACTGGGCATCAATGCTGAATATGGTACTGCTACTGTCGTCGATGTCGAACACTGTACTATACTATTGTGGAAGAAGCTAGATGATGCCTGTGCCAGAGAATGTGGTACTGATGAAGACAGTGGAACTGCTGGTGACGAACGAGATGTAGGAACTGGAGACGCAGGATGAGCAGTCGGTGTCGAGGACTCAGGCTGATGAGGAAGCTAGGTGGTAGGTGAAGGCTGATGCTGATGAGGCGAGGTGGAAGGCGAGAATGGTGGTAACTGATGCTGTGGTGGAGTGATGAATGCAGACAGAGGCTGAGAGGATGTGGAAGTAGAAGACGAAGGGTACATGTAGTCATGCAACTCAAAGTATGAAGTCAAATCTTTAATGTTGAATAAAAGTGAAATCCCCATACTCGGCGAGATATCCAGCTCATAAGCATTTGCTCCAATTTGTTTAAGCACAGTGTAAGGACCCATTCACTTAGTATTCAATTTTCGAGCAATTCCTTGGGGAACCTCTCATCACATATACAAATCAACACGTGTCCTCCTTCGTTGAAGCTTTGCAATCTCTTGTGGCTGTCATCATAAGATTTATAAATAATTTTATTGCAAGTACTCTTACGTCGGATAGACTCATGCATTACACAGTGACAATGAATGATGACCGACAAACATAACAGAAAGGCTATATAGAGACTCTGCATCCGTCCAGGTGTCATACTAGAGGGGCACATGATCAGGGGGATCATGGGGTGGGGTGTAAAAAAATTCATCGCGGGCGTGATGATCATCTAAAAAAACACCTGAAATGTCTGTACTAACAATGATGGAACTAAACCCAAGATCATCGAGAGCACTTTCATCCTCAACTAATTCAAAGATAGTGGATACATACCTAAATAGTGGTGGCTTATCTGGAGGCTCTTTTGGTGGAGTATAGAAATTCTCGTCGAGTGTGAGATAAACACCCAGAAGGCTATGCAAGACTTTGGTATTGAGATGCCATTCCATGATGTGTAGAATGCTTTCATAAAGTAGAAACTCATCAAGTGGCTCACCGGGAGGGGTATAATGAAATTTGTCGCAAATACGACGACTACCAACATATGTTTCTGGAATATCAGGAGTGACCTTAAATATAAGAGGAGTCATCACTGAGTACACAACACTAGGCTCTCGGCTCCTGATAGTAATGTTGAGGATTTACTTTCTAGTCGTAGGGGATACTAGGACTAAGTGAGGTGCATAGAATGGATATACCATCACTGTGTCACTGGGCCGTACGTCCTCGCTCTCGTGACCATGTTCACTAAACATACTAGTGTTGCTCTCCACTGATATTACATAATCAAGATCTGACTCGACCCAAAAATCAAGTGGGCACTGAATCTCCTCAATATGAGAGGAATCAAAATCTAGCGTCAGGTTTCTCATGTCAATGAGAGCACTACTAGACACATTGGTGGCTTGACCTAAATCCTTAAGTTTTTTCCTACGGGTTCCCTTTGAGTCATTCTTTATGTCATTAAAATGAACATCCAAGCGATCAAATTGATCACTGACCCATCGTTGAAATTCGGCTATCGACATATCCGTTTTCGGAACACTAGGGAGGCCACTACACGTGATGTTATCTTGATGGTGGTGACCTCTATAAGGCTCTTGATATTCTTCAAGGTAATTACCTCTAGAAAAATCAAAGTGTGAAAAAGGGTTAGCATAATTTTTATGAGTGACGTATTGGGGACGAGGATAATCATGATAGTATGAGGGTCCTCCCGAGGGAACTCTATGCGCATGATCAGTGGTGGAATCCTGTTCCTCAAATAGAGGATTGGCGAAATGAGTTGACTCATGTTTATCAAATAAAGGATTAGAGTAGCAATTGCTACTATGATATGACATAGTGAAACATATAGGTTCTAGTCCTGCATATTATAAACTAATCCCGAACCACCCTCTGATACCAATCTGACGCAGGACGGTCTTATGTGATGGGAAAAACACATGAATGGACTCCTACATGCAACCATGCATATCCGACGAATTTAACTTGCAATAATAATTAGTTTTATAAATCAAAATAAATGTAGGCCATAATAGTTAAAGCTCTCAAATATGGAAACACGTGAAGTCGTATAAGTGCAAGAGTGCCAGAAAATCAAATACTATTTAAATGAGAGATTACAAAGACCAAAACAATTGAAAACAAAGTCTATAAACCACCATCTCTCAAGCAGAGAACAAATTCATGATCCAAAAGTAAAGAAATCAAAAAACAAACCTTGAACTTTGCAAATAATGTAGAGGGGAGGGCTGGAAGTGTTGTTAGAGGGCTGCCAGGGCTGATTTTCAGAGCTCTGAAATTATTTGGGGCTGTCTAGAAATAGGGTCAGCAATAACGAGGGTGTTGGGAGGTAGTATTCGGCAAGGGTAGCAGTTTTTGACTGTCCAGGATACTATACAGCAAGCCCGACAATGCAAGGGAAGTATTTTGAGGCAGCTGGCATCAGGTTTCAAGGAGAATGGTGAGTGAGGGGAGGCGTGGGATGCTTGGGATAATTTACTGGGCTGTTTTGGAAGAGCAGAACAGTAACAGTTAAGTATGGGGCGAGGAATGAGAGAGGAAGGGTTGCTGAAAGGGGTTCCAGGTGAAGGGAAGAGGTGGGTATTTGCTGATTGATGCTCCACGTAATGGAGAAGAGGGGTCAGTGGGGGGATAAGGAGTGGGGTCGGCTGCCTTGATAATGTGGAGTTAATGGGTTAACTGTTAGGGGAATTTTAATGTGATTCCACGCAAATTTAGGGAAGGCTGAGAGTGAAATAAGGGGAGTGGGGAGGTTGGGATTAATTTTAGGAGGAGTGCCTAAAATTTAGGGGAAATGAGAATGTGGGGGTAGTGTGTAGTTATAAAGGTGGTTATGAGTAGTGGTGGAGGGTGGTGGCTGGTGGTGGCTGGAGGTGGTTTCCGGTGGTGGTGGAGGTGGTTGCCAATGGTGGTGGAGGTCATCAGAGATGTTTTCCGGCGATCACCGGAAAACTCTATATGTAGGGAATATGTAGAGGAGGTGTGGGAGGTCCACATGGAGACGAACTTCGGTGATCGCCGGAGATGTGTTTATGGGGTATTGGGGCTATTTTTGTGGGGAAATGAAGGTGGTGGTGGAGGGATATTGTGAAGGTTGGATGTTGGAGGGCATATATGGGGATGACCGACTGTTGGAGGGGAGATATGGTGGTAGTCAGCTGTTGGAGGGGAGATGATGGAAGGGAGGTTTGGGAGTGGCCGACCAAGGTGTTTTGGGAGAGGGGTTTGCTGGCTGTTTTGGGAGGAGGGAGGAGATGGCTGTTTTGGGAGGAGGGGGACTGTCAGCGGCTTGTGGAGGAGGATGATGGTGGTGGACGACAAGGTGGTGGGGATTCCACGGCTTCGCACCCGGAACTCGTCTTCGGCACCGAATGACCAAAGACTGGGCTTCAATACTCCATTCTTCAATGCCTAAAATGAGAGCCCTCACCCTCTATTTATAGATTCCTATGGGGCAACGAACGACTATGATTGGCCGAACGTTCCGACTCAAAAATACATAAAATTACAACTCGAAATAAAAAAATGACAAGAACAAAAACTGCTACGATCGTCGATCCTCATAAAATAAATGCTCCTATGTCTCCAATTTCATCCGCCCCTTTGTCATGTCCTTCCATGTCTTCTCCAACTCCATACTCTTTTTTTTCCTTCGTATCCTTCTCCATCATTTCATTCTTCCTCGTCTCCTTCTACATTTCCTCCTATTTTTTCTCATTGTTCGTCATTTACAACTGCATGTCGTCCTTCTCAGTCACTTCTTCTCCTTCATCTCCTTCTCCCTCTCTCGTACTCTCCTTTTTTGTTTTTATAACAATATCATAGTATCAAGCATCTAACGTTATCTTAGTCGATGTATTTCTCACTTTTTGTCTCAGTTAGCTTTAGGTTATTTAATTTTTTTTTATTGTAGGGCCCATTTCTATTTTTAAATACTATTATGTAATATTGGTATTTTATATGCACTTATTTAATATGTGGTTGTCAGGACAGATATCTATTCAAAATAGTTTGGTGCCATCATTACTTTAATTGTGGAGCTTTAATTTGTATTTTTTTTTGTCTTAAGCATGACTGTATATAAATTTTATTCATATAAGGTTTCCAAAATCACAAATTTTTTTATTGTTTGTCTTCTCGATACATCAAACCTTACTTTGAAACCAAGAAATTGCCATATTAAAATCATCTATCATGAAATCGAAACATCATAACTAATGATCCTTGGTCGATACACATAAATCTCCAAAGATATCACTTGCATTATGAGCAGACCAAGTGACGTTGAAAAACCTATCCAAAAAATCAATCTCTCAACATCATCGCAACAATTTACATAAAATGAGAACAAACATTTAGAAGAATAAACAATTTACATTGAATTAGAACAAGCATTTTAGAAGAATAATTTCATATAATTAATTCTTCAATATTATTAGATTAATAAGTAAATTATGCAAAAATCCTTTAATGATTTTAAAAGATACATAAATCCATAAGAAAATTGAATTAAGAAGGATGGGATAAATACAAAATCATCATCAATGGAGAGGCACGATTCATACCCTTGACCCGCTTCATGGCCCTCCACACAGAAGAGGGTGTCTCTGTTCTGCTTCCATTGACTCTGCCCACTTGGATCACCGGGAAGCTTGATTAGAGGATCTCACGCTTCTGGTCCACGAGCTCGCTGCTACAGCAGTCAACTATCCACCACGCTTCCCTCCTCCCCACTAATCTTCCCGCCAGTGACTACATGGTGTTCCTACACCCCTGCCAAGGACATCCACCTGACTCATCTCCGCTGAATGTGATTTCGATGTTTGACGACACTGACCCCATTTTTTGAATTACTCGCACCAAACAATTTTATGACGGAGGGGGACGTCAGAGGAGAGGACCACTGGGGAGCCTGAAGTATCTTTTGAAGTATCTTTACTGACCATAAGAGCCTAAAGTATCTGTTGAATCAGAAAGAGTTAAATATGCGTCAACGAAGGTGGATGAAGTTCCTTGGGGACTACATTTTCGAGATTCATTACACTCCCGAGAAGGTAAATATTGTCACAGATGCTTTGAGCCGGAGGGCTTTTATGCAAGCCGACTGGATTCATATGCATGATCCGCGTCTAATCAGCGCCTTGGAAGCCTTGGAGATCTCCTGTGTGGATAGAAGTTCTAGCGCGAGTGCGTGCTTGAACTGGACAGAGGTGCAATACGACCTCGCAGACAGAATACGATAAGCCCTGGAGCTTGATTCAAGCATGAAGAGCTACTTGGCGGAGACTGGGGATGGGTCTGCTGCCGAGTTAGTGTTAGACGACGGTCTTTATTGATATTGTGTTTACTTCTTTTCATGTGTGGCTGGCCTGCGAGCCGATGTTCGTAACCCACGTGTTGGTGTAAACATATGTAATAAAGAACTCTTGTTGTATTGTCATACCTAGTGTTTATCTGACCCTTAAAAGCCAAATTGTACAACCCCGATATTCGCCAGGAAGAAATCAGCAGCTCGCGCTCGAGGAGGCGAGCCAAGAGGGGCGAACCCTGAACTCCGGCGAGGCAGGCCAAGGAAGAGTAAGAGACTGCGCAGGCGAGCGAGCCCGGAACTTTGGGGTACAGTTAGCCATTTTGGGGTACAGTTAGCCATTTTGGGGTGCGGATAGCCATCCTGGGGTTCGCCGACCCAGAGGCTCGCGAGCTCCACTCGCGAGGGAGGTCGGCTTGGCCGGGTCGCTATTGGCGAGCCCAACCATTCGAGGAAGGATTTCGCTAGGCTAGCCCGCCTAGAGGGAGAGCAGAAAGTCATCCGGGGACTCGCCGAGGTAGTGCGGGCGAGCGAGCCATATAATGTGCCGATAATACCTCTGGGGTTCGCCGACCCCGAGGCTCGCGAGCTCCACTCGCGAGGGAGGTCGCGAAGCGGGCTGGCTTGCCCCGTAAAAGTCCAGGAAGGGATTTTTACCAAGAGGCCCCCGGTGGTCTGCGTTTAGCCTCTCCAAACAACGGAGTTTGGCTGTTGGCAGACCAATCCGGTGTGCGGATAGTGAGAATGGACAGCGGGATTTGGTTATTGACAGACCACAAAACTAAAATCTATAAATAGACCTCAAAGGGCACCTTGGAAGAGGCGGTTCATTATCTTTGAGCTCTTCTCTCCCTAGGTCGCTTTGGTTTGGGCACTCTAGCTCTCCAAGGTGCCCGAGTCTTAGCTTTGGGCTTGGGAGGGGAAGCGCTCAACGATCTTCCGGGTTAATGGAGGGACCTCCTCGCTGAGACTAGGGTCTTTGTTCTTTGCTCGAATCGTCGGCCTTTCCTCTCCCGAGGGACCGGTAAGGGCTAGCTGCCCCTCATTTCGGTGAGGGCCCCGAGCTCCACAAGAGACCGAGAAATCGGTTTCAACATTTTGGTGCGGTGAGCGTGGAGCGCGGCTGGTTCAAGAAAGTCCCAGAGAAGAGTTATGGCTGGAGATGAAGAGCAGGGCGAGGATTTCGGCGAGACCCCTCAGGAAGCAATGGCTAGGATGTTCGCGTATTTCAGGAAGGAGGTGCTCGACACCTTGGGGTTCACGGTCACGGCCTTGCGAAATGAGTTTGCGACCCCGGCACCTCAGGCGACCACTCCCCCAACAGCAGTCGGCGAGAGGGCACTAGGAGGAAGGGCTGGAAAAGAAGTTGCCGTCGAACCAGGGCATGACAGGGAAGGGCGAGTGTTGTTCGCCAGTCCGGCGAGCCCGGTGTTGGCGAGCTCCGCGCCGGCGAGTTCGGTGCCAACAAGCTCTGCCCCAGCGAGCGCGGCGCAGGCGAGCGCACGCCAGGAGGATGCGGCGACAATCGGGGTGGTTCATGCGAGCGTCGCCCTCGCGAGTGTGATCCCAAGCTTGGCGAGCGAGCTAGATTCGCGATCCGAGCGAGAAAAGATGGCAGGAGGGGGAAGTCCCTTCTGCGAGTTGGTGTTGTCTGCACCCGTTCCAGCGGGATTCGGAGAATGGGATAGAGTGTACTACAATGGCAGAGATGACCCAGTTCACCATCTGCAGTCTTTCGAGGACTCGGTCTCCATCAGGCCGATGTCCGATGCCTTCAAGTGTCGGCTCTTCGCCGTCACTCTCAAGGAGAAGGCCAGGGACTGGTTTCATTCACTCCGGCAGGCTCTATCTACGCGTTCGAGGACCTGCGCCGAAGTTTTTTGTTGAGATTTTCAACTTCAAAAAGGAGGAAGAAGGAAGCTGATTCCCTCTTCGCGGTGAAGCAGGAGTCTAGGGAGACGTTGGCTCAGTATGCGGATCGGTTCCAGGAGGAAGTGCAGCTCACTCAGGAGGTGCCTGGGTTTGCACTTCAACTCGCCTTCACGGTCAGGTTGAAGGAAAGCTTTTTCAAGATGGCGTTGAAGAGGAAGGCCCCCGTCTCCTATGAGGAGCTGATGGAGAGGGTGGCGGAGGAAGTAGCAAGCGAAGAAGCCAACCCAGAGCTCACCAAGAGGCTAGCAAAGCTCAGTGAGCCGGAGATGAGGCAGCAAGAGGTCAGAAGAAGGGAAGAGCCCCGGGCCCCGGAAGGGGGATGGAGGCCGCAAGGCGGAGGAATGCAGGGGCAGGGAAGGGGTTATGGCCCAGGAAGGGGTAACCATTTCGAAGGACAATGGAGACCCCCCCAGTTGGGGTGGAGGCAGGGCCCGATGCAGTTACCTCCCCCACCTCAACAGGCCATGGCAATTGGCCGGGGAAGAGGAAGGGGAAGGGGAGGAGAAGCGGAGACGGCGGCCGCTAGGAGAAGAAGGAACAGGATAGCAGAGACCGGGGGAAGGGAAGTGGCGGTGCCATATTGCATCTTCCACGATGTGGAAGGCCACTCAACGGACACCTGTCCGGAGTTCCTGGAGGTGAAGAGGGGCAGAGCGCCCGCGCCACCACAGCAGCAGCCATTAAGGATCGTGGAGGTGGAACCTCGGGAGGAGGAGGAGGAAAGGTGTGAGGATAGAGCAGATCTGGGGAATAGGGGAGGGATCGGAGTGATCCATGGGGGGGGGGGGGGGGGTAGGGGTGGAGGCAACCCGCAAGGCTAGTCTCCATACCATCTACCGCCGGAGCGTAGCGTCAACTTCCACCGCTCCACCCCCGGCCGAAAAAATTATTTTCACCCAGAAGAACATGCCGAGCTACGAGGACCCATTCTGCGACGCGCTGGTCATCCAGACGGCGATCGAGAACTTCACCGTCTCCCGAATCCTAGTGGACAACGGGAGTTCAGTCAATGTCATCTTCAAGAAGGCATTCGACAAGATGGAGGTGGAACCCAGAAGGGTGTTGGCCTCGGATGGCCCCCTGTTCGGATTTTCGGGGGAGAGGAAGGAAGTAGAAGGAGGAGTAGGGCTCCATGTGACCCTGGGTGGGCAGTCCCGGAACTGTCGTTTTGTCATAGTGGATGCCCCGAGCAGTTACAGCGCCATCTTCGGACGGCCCCTCATCAGCGCGTTCCGCTGCGTCCCTTCCACTTTTCACCAGTGCCTCAAGTTCAATGACGGAGGGGTCCAGGTGCGGATCAGGGGGGATCCCAAGGTGGCAAGACAGTGCTACGTGACGGCTGTCAACACCATCTCCTGGATGGGAGAAGCAGAGGAGTGGGATAAGGTGATGGAGGAGGTGGCTGAAGCCGGAGGTTTGGAGGTAGCCGAAGAGAAGGAGGGAGATGAAGTTCATGCCCAGGAAGGAGTAGCTGAGGTACCCCGGGCGGGGAGAAAGGAAGAAGAGGAGAAGGCCCAGGAGGGAAGGGCGGAAGAGCTTATGGTGGTAGAGGAGAAAGTCGAGGAAGAGACCCAGGCTCCCGCTTGTGCCGAAGAGGAAAGGGCTTGGGGAGAACAGTCCCGGTTGGAGGCTATGGACGAGGTCGTGGAGCTCGAGGTCACCACCCGGCTGGGGATGGTGGAAAAAGTCCGGGTCAGCGGAGAACTCAGCCCTGGAGATCAAGCGGAGATTCTGGCTTGCGTACAAAAGAACGTGGACGTCTTCGCTTGGAGCGCCGCGGAAATGCCCGGGATCGACGCAGATGTGGCGTGCCACCGCCTCAACCTCGACCCCGGTGCCCGCCCCATCCGTCAGAAGAGGAGGGCCGTCGCGGACAAGCTGGAGGGACCCATCCGCGAAGAGGTGGGCAAACTCCTGCAGGCCGGGTTTGTATCGGAGATCCAGTATCCAGGCTGGGTCTCCAACATCGTTATGGTAAAGAAGGGAGGAGGTAAGTGGCGTATGTGTATCGACTTTTCACTTCTTAATAAATCATGCCCGAAAGATTGCTACCCCCTGCCCAGAATCGACGCGCTGGTTGACTCAGCCGTCGGTTTTTCTGTAATGTCTTTCTTAGATGCTTTTTCAGGTTACCATCAAATCCGCATGCATCCCCCAGACATCAAGGATGTTTCCTTCATCACGGGGGATGGATGTTATTGCTATAAGATGATGCCCTTCGGGCTCAAGAATGCAGGGGCTACGTACCAAAGGATGATGGATAGGGTCTTCCGCGAGCAAAAGGGAAGAAATTTAGAAGTCTATGTCGACGACCTCATGGTTAAGAGCCGAGACCTCGAGACTCACCTCCGCGACCTCGAAGAGACATTTGGGACCCTGCGGCGGTACAAGATGAAGCTTAATCCCTTGAAGTGTGTCTTCGGGGCGAGCCGAGGGAAGTTCCTAGGCCATTTGCTCACCCCCACGGGAGTGAAGCCCAATCCAGACAAAGTTAAAGCGGTGCTGGAGTTGGAGTCGCCGAGAAATCCGAAGGAGGTTCAGAGCCTTACGGGGAAATTGGCTGGGCTCAGCAGATTCCTCTCCAAGGCGGGAGAAAAGTGTGCGCCTTTCTTCAAAGTACTGCGGGGCAACAAGAAGTTTGAATGGACCCCGGAGTGCGAGGAGGCCTTCCAGGCTCTGAAAGAACAGCTCACCCAAACCCCTCTGCTCTAGGGACCGAGGCCAGGGGAAGACCTATCTCTATACCTAGGGGTAGGATCCGAAGCAGTAAATTCCGTGCTGATCCGGGAGGAGGGGAAGAAACAGTTCCCAATCTACTACGTCAGCCGAGTGCTGAAGAAGGCGGAACTCCGGTACCCGATCCTAGAAAAGTTAGCCTTCGCATTGGTGGTGTCGGCCCGGAGGCTCCGGCCTTACTTTCAAGCCCACTCAATTAAAGTAGTAACGGACCATCCGCTCCGCAAAATCATGGAAGGGGTGGAGCACTCAGGAAGGTTGGCGAAGTGGTCCGTGGAATTAAGCGAATTCAATATCACGTTCGTACCCAGGACATCCATCAGGGCTCAAGCGGTGGCAGACTTCATGGCTGACTACGCGGCCGAAGTGGGGGAGCACGAGCCACCTCCCCCAGAAGCATGGAAAATGTTAGTGGACGGAGCGTCAGGAAAACACTCCTATGGAGGGGGAATAGTCCTGGTGAGTCCTCAGGGGACTCGAATTGAGCAAGCCTTAAACATCCAATTCCCAATCACCAACAACCAGGCCGAGTACGAAGCAGTGATAGCGGGCCTTCGGCTAGCCCGAGAACTAGGTGTGCAGGACGTGGAGGTCTCCACGGACTCCATGGTGGTAGCGTGCCAGATCAAAGGAGAGTTTGAAGCAAAGGACCCAACCCTCCTACTATACCTAGAAAAAGTCAAGGGAGTCATCGGGCAGTTCCGCACCTTCTCCATCAGGCACGTGCCAAGGGAAGAGAACACCCAGGCGGACCTCCTAGCCAAGTTCGGTCCCCGAGCGGGGGGGACGACTTCGGAACTCTTCCGGCCCTCCATCGAGGAAGGAGAATTGATGGAGGTAGATCAACAAGCCTCATGGATGGATCCATTCATCACCTTCTTATCCTCTGGGCAGTTCCCTGGAGATGATGTGGATAAAAGACGCTTCAGGTATAAGTCCGCCTATTACTCTTTGCATGCAGGGGGGCTATATAGAAAGACTCTCTCGGGACTCCTGGCCTGTTGTGTCTCCGAGGAGGAGGTCCCGAGAGTGCTGGAAGAAATCCACTCCGGGGAGTGCGGCAGTCACTCCGGGAGTCGGACCCTGGAAGGGAGGGTGTTGAGACAAGGCTATTTCTGGCCCACTCTCAGCAAGGACGCGGCAGAGTTCACAAGAAAGTGTCAGAAGTGCCAACTCTACGCTCTGCTCCAACTCCTCCCCGCTCAAAGGCTCCGCACCATCACGGCCCCCTGGCCCTTCGCCATATGGGGGTTGGACCTGGTCGGCCCCTTTCCCCAAGCCAGCGGCCAGAGGAAGTTCCTGCTGGTCATGATCGACTACTTCTCCAAGTGGGTAGAGGTGAAAGCACTTGCTAAGGTAACCTCTCAGGTTGTGAGGAATTTTGTGTGGGGAGAAATAATTTGCAGGCATGGACTCCCTCTAGCTATAGTAACGGACAATGGGCCACAGTTTGCGAGTGAAGAGTTTGTCGGCTTTTGCACTCAGCTCGGCATCGACCTCAGGTTCGCGTCAGTCCACCATCCGAGGAGCAATGGGCAAGTGGAAGCGGCGAACAAGATAATCGTCAACCTGCTAAAAAAGAAAGTGGAGAACCTACGAGGAAGTTGGGTGGAACAACTACCCTCCATTCTCTGGGCCATGCGTACTACTCCGAATACCGCCACCGGGGAGACTCCATTCAAGCTCTCTCACGGGTCCGAGGCCGTTCTCCCCATAGAGTTTGAGGTGAAGACCCCCCGGGTGATCGCCGCAAGCGAGGGGGATGAAGAGTGGCTAGAAGGTAACAATACAGAGCAGAAGCTGTCCTTGGACTTGGTGGAAGAACTCCGAGACTTGGCTACCATCAGACAGGAAGAGGTCAAACGGCGGATGGCTCGATATTTTGACAAACACATTCGGATCAAGCACTTCCAGAAAGGGGACCTGGTCCTAAAGAAGGTTGCTGCGGCTGGCAGAGGGGCCGCGGTGGGTAAGCTTAACCCCAACTGGGAGGGCCCATATATCGTAAGCGAGGTGCTCAAGTCGGGGGGGTATCACCTCCAGGATGTGGAAGGGGTACCTCTCGACCGAGCTCGGAGTGGGGATGATTTGAAACGATTCTACCCTTGAAAGTTTTATTATGTTGTTTAAATCAATGTCTTACTTTCATTTGTTATGCTTCTAACTGCTGCGGTGCCGAGGTTGGACACATTGGTGCTGGAATGCCCCAGATCGATTCCGCTCCCGGGCTCTCACCTAGACGGGGGGTTCTGGTTGATCTCTGGAGAGGCTGGCAAGGTTGGACACATTGGTGCTGGAATGCCCCAGATCGATTCCGCTCCCGGGTTCTCACCCAGACGGGGGGTTCTGGTTGATCTCTGGAGAGGCTGGCAAGGTTGGACACATTGGTGGTGGAATGCCCCAGATCGATTCCGCTCCCGGGCTCTCACCTAGACGGGGGGTTCTGGTTGATCTCTGGAGAGGCTGGCAAGGTTGGACACATTGGTGCTGGAATGCCCCAGATCGATTCCGCTCCCGGGCTCTCACCCAGACGGGGGGTTCTGGTTGATCTCTGGAGAGGCTGGCAGGGTTGAATAAGTGTTGGTGCTGGAATGCCCCAGATCGATTCCGCTCCCGGGCTCTCACCCAGACGGGGGGTTCTGGTTGATCTCTAGAGAGGCTGGCAAGGTTGGACACATTGGTGCTGGAATGCCCCAGATCGATTCCGCTCTCGGGCTCTCACCTAGACGGGGGTTTCTGGTTGATCTCTGGAGAGGCTGGCAAGGTTGGACACATTGGTGCTGGAATGCCCCAGATCGATTCCGCTCCCGGGCTCTCACCCAGACGGGGGGTTCTGGTTGATCTCTGGAGAGGCTGGCAGAGTTGAATAAGTGTTGGTGCTGGAATGCCCCAGATCGATTCCGCTCCCGGGCTCTCACCCAGACGGGGGGTTCTGGTTGATCTCTGGAGAGGCTGGCAAGGTTGGACACATTGGTGCTGGAATGCCCCAGATCGATTCCGCTCCCGGGCTCTCACCTAGACGGGGGGTCCTGGTTGATCTCTGGAGAGGCTGGCAAGGTTGGACACATTGGTGCTGGAATGCCCCAGATCGATTCCGCTCCCGGGCTCTCACCCAGACGGGGGGTTCTGGTTGATCTCTGGAGAGGCTGGCAGGGTTGAATACGTGTTGGTGCTGGAATGCCCCAGATCGATTCCGCTCCCGGGCTCTCACTAGACGGGGGGTTCTGGTTGATCTCTGGAGAGGCTGGCAAGGTTGGACACATTGGTGCTGGAATGCCCCAGATCGATTCCGCTCCCGGGCTCTCACCTAGACGGGGGGTTCCGGTTGATCTCTGGAGAGGCTGGCAAGGTTGGACACATTGGTGCTGGAATGCCCCAGATCGATTTCGCTCCCGGGCTCTCACTAGACGGGGGGTTCAGGTTGATCTCTGGAGAGGCTGGCAGGGTTGGATAAGTGTTGGTGCTGGAATGCCCCAGATCGATTCCGCTCCCGGGCTCTCGCTAGACGGGGGGTTCAGGTTGATCTCTGGAGAGGCTGGCAAAGTGATAAGTATTGGTGCTGGAATGCCCCAGATCGATTCCGCTCCAGTGCTCTTACTAGACGGGTGGTTCAGGACGGTCTTTGGAGAAAAGGGTAGGGTGATGTCTTATGCTGGCAAACTCCTTCTCGCTCGCCGGGCGTGCTCGCTCGGCTAAGAGAGGTCGCGTGCGACAATACGCAAGTAACACGGATTAATCTCATATGATCCCAAATATCCAGTCCTCGGTAGAAAGGTTGCCTGCACTGAGTAAGAAGCTAGCTCTCGCCAAGAGGAAAAATACCCTACGAAACCTAAAGAAAATACGCGTAGCTAAAGGCGCAACGAGCCCAAGGCAGACGGCGAGAGACCCGAGCAGCCGGAGCATCCCGCGCGCACCTATCCAATAACGAGCGGCGCGAGAATGACCTCCGCGAAAATGAATCACGAGATGAGCAAGGGCGAGACGGTCGAAAAATGAAAATAACAACGAGAAAAGGAGAGCACAGTGAAAACAAAATCTGCATTCTATGTTTAATAATTCAGTTACAATCCTTGGCGATCTCGCCGATCAAAAATTACAACACGTTACAACACAAAAGGGGGAAGGGCGGCGAGCTTCAGGAATCGCCCGCAGATCCTTCTTCATCATCGCTGTCCTTCACCGGCGGGAGAGGGAGGAAGAGCTCTGGAACAATATCCTCCAGAGTCATGTCAGCCGCACTATCCGCCAAAAGGCCGATCGCCTTCGCCACCGAGAAAATGTAGCGAGCCGACTCTATCGACCCCACACGAATTTCTTCGTCTCGCGCCCGTCGGTCTTCTTTTAAACGGCGAGGCGAAGGGGGAACCACGGCGCGAGTAAGGTCGCTATTTAGGGCCTTCAGCCCGGCCACCTCGCTCTCCAAGTCCTTGATGCGAGCGTTGGCCCTCCCGGCGACCTCGACATCCTGCGAGCAAGTCAGGTTAGAGAGATGAAGGGGTTGGGGGAAAATACGAAGTTGGAAGTCTAGATGACTCACCACCCTTGCCTCCACGGCGAGCAGCTTCTCTTTCAGCTGCGTGCTCTCGGCGAGAACTCCCTGGTAGGCCCTCGCGAGCTCCACATTCTGAAGCTCCAGCTGTAAGCAACGCCTCCCAGTCATATGGGCGAGCTCGGCAGAACGCAGCTGGGACCTCGCGCTCTCATAAGCGAGGGTCCTCGCGGTCTCATCCTTGTAAGACCCTACATCTTCGCGGCCGTAAAGCGCGAACGAAAAGTCGAAGGCATGACCACTGACAGTCTCCTTCTCCACCCAGGAGGGGAGGATAGAAGAGATGTCCACCCTGTTTGTCTCTGGCTTCCAGGTGACAAGGGGCTCGCCAGTCTCGTCCCGACGCCTCTGGCCGAGCCCGAAGTTATAATGGTTCACCGGGATGGGGAGGACCGAGGCCCTGACCGCCTCCTGGCCATGATCTTCGTCCTCGCCCGCCGAAAGGCCGGTAAGGTCAAACTCGTCGAAGGCAGCCTCGCGAGTTTCCTTACCTTTCGACGAAGCGAGCGAGGCCGAGCTTTTCTTGCTTTTCTTTTTTGGCGGAGACTTCGGGACGGCACCATGACTGCCGGAGGCCCCCGATCTCTTGCGGGAGGAGGGCTCGGCCGGGGTGACGTCTCCTCGGCAGGCTTCCGCCCCCATGGTAGCTAGAGCCATTGTGGCATCGGTCTTCCGGTTGCTCGCGTAAGGTGGATGGAGGGGGAGATCTCGCTCGCCTAAAAACAGAATCATAGGGATGAGTACGACAGGCTTGCGAATTGAGACGAATAGGTTAGACAGAGATCTATACCTTCTCCGGCGAGGACCGGAAGCAGCGAGTCTAGGTTGCGGCGGAGGTAAACGACCTCGAAGTTCTTCTTACAGAAGAACTGGTGGAGGAGGGCGTCATGGCCGCCGAGGGCGGTGGGCCGATAGATGGTCTCGCTATGTTGAATCGGCGAGAAGGGAATGTTGCCGAAGTTCCCCTTGACGACGACAAACTTTTGGGCCCAGAAGTGGGCCTTGTTGACGGTCTCAACCACTTTCGGGCATGTGCCCACGAAATAAGCTGTCCCATCTTTGTAGGCGCGGAAGGAGAACAGCTTCCGGAAGACAGGAAGGCTGAACTCTATTCGCTCCTCGCGGAGGTAGCAGGCGAAGGCGATGACCACCGCCATGGCATTGGGTGTGAGCTGGCCGGGTACCACGCCATAATGCTTAAGCACCTAACAGGTAGCGAGAACAAGATCAATCCACGCGGCGAGCGAAGCTTGAGTGGCAAAATAAACAACAAACAAGAACGATTGTTACCTGGCGAACTTCTGGCCACAAAGGAAGGCGCAGACCGACCGCGAAGTGGGCGATAGGGATGGCCAACTCGTCGACCAACGGGTCATTGATCACGTCGTCCTCGCTAGGGCGGCGTGCCTCGAACGGGGGGAGAACGAAATCAGCGATCGCGCTAAAGTATTCTTCGTCGGTCAGATTGCAGGAGAAGAAGCTGTGTTCGGAAAAGGCCTTCGCGACCCTCCGCCGACCCTCTGACTCCGCGTCGCCGCCCATCTGGAAGATCTGCGAGAAGGAGAAGAACGCGAGAACGAGAAAGAGCGAGAGCTCTGCAGCAGAAGGGGAAGAAGATCGAGAATAAATGCGGTGGTTGGCTCAATAAAGACCGCCTATTTATAGCCAAAACAAAAAGGCGGGAAGAAGTCCAAGCGTCAGCGAGCACGAGTATCAACAAAAACATCACGTCATGTCCGCGGGCGAGAAAAAGAAACCTGCGAGGTTAGTACGAACGACACTTTCGAGAGATAAATTTGGCGAGAACAGAGGGCCCGCCCAAGCACAATATAATGTGAAAATGAAAGACTCGCTAGCACCAAGCGAGAAACAATAAAAAGCTAATAATAATTGTCAGAAGAAATAAAGCCAACATATGTGGCAAAGATGCGAGTTGCGAGCCATGGCGAGATTGTCTAAAACAGCAATACCCATTAATGATAATAAGAGCACAACAAAGCAGTTAGCGAGAATCGTGGGGGAGCCATTTCCACCGGCCACCACCCCGCGACCCTGACCTCGGCGGTGCCCTAGAATTATAATATTCCTCCGCCAGGCGACCCTCCCGATCTGTGAGGTAGGCGTAGTCCCTCATCCTCGCTATGTGTACCTCCGGCGTCGTGGCGACCTCATCCTGATCGCGGTGTCTCGCTTGCCGGAGCCTCGCACACTCCTCCATCAGGACCGCGTGCCTATCCTCCGCGGCTTCCCTATCCCGCCTCGCTTGCATATTGAGGTCCATCAGCATTCGCCCATGCTTCCTCAAGAGTTCCGCGGCTCGCTGTTTCATCGTCTCGGGATCTCGCGGATCACCTAAAAATTCCTCCACCTGATTAGGAAGGGGGGACATCTCGTCGTCGCCTAGTTCAGAATCGGTGTGCGGATTCTCGGCATTATCTGCAAGATCTCACGTCAGATAATGAGCACGAGGTCACGCAGGAGGTCGGCGAGGCCATAACGCTTACCGAGAGGGGGGCGAGAACCCGAAGGACGGCCCTGGAACACGTTTCCATAATGGGGGTAAAGAGACTTGCCCAGGCCGGCAGGATAAGCCGTGCTATTGGTCGGGAGAATCTTCGGAGGGGCGGAGCCACCGGTCTCCTCGCTCGTCAGGAGCTGGAACCCGGGCTTGTCAGCGATCCTACCTGGAGGGGGCGGAGATGGAGGCCGCGACGACGGGCGGATCGGGGATTTCAGGGGCGAGACTGTAAGAAAAGGGTAACGGAGATCATATAGGGTTGACATAAGTATTACGGCATGCGAGATCCAGATCGTACCGGTGGTGTCTTTCCCAGCGAGGTTCGTGTCCACCTGCTGGCTTTTCCGAGACCCCTCAGCACGCTCCTCAATGATCTCGCTCGGCAAAGTATCCTGCGAGGGGAAAAGAATGAAGAGCAACTTATCGGCGTGAATTCGAATAACTCATACCTTCTCGGGGCGGCGATCGTCCGGAGAGGAGTCTAGCACCACGGAGTCGTCCCCAGAGAGGCGGACTGCTTTCACCTTCTTGACTTTTGGCGACTGGGCGGGGGGCGGCCGTCTCATCCAGGCGGGTACCTTGGTCGTGGAAGGTAGCCCGCCGGCTCTCAACGCCCTCAGGCGAGCCTCTGCTTCTTCGGAAATCGGCATCTCCCGGCAGCTAAGACAAGAAAGGAAGGAAAAGAAGCGACGCGCACCGGTGGGGGATCGGGATGGTATTTATAACCTGCATGGTGGGTCCCACCAAAGATTCCTGACAGGTCATCTGGGGGCGGTCGAATATCCGTGGTTGGACGATTCTTCGCGAGGACATTAGTCTTCGCGAAGAGCGGGGATTGTGTACAACCCCGATATTCGCCAGGAAGAAATCAGCAGCTCGCGCTCGAGGAGGCGAGCCAAGAGGGGCGAACCCTGAACTCCGGCGAGGCAGGCCAAGGAAGAGTAAGAGACTGCGCAGGCGAGCGAGCCCGGAACTTTGGGGTACAGTTAGCCATTTTGGGGTACAGTTAGCCATTTTGGGGTGCGGATAGCCATCCTGGGGTTCGCCGACCCAGAGGCTCGCGAGCTCCACTCGCGAGGGAGGTCGGCTTGGCCGGGTCGCTATTGGCGAGCCCAACCATTCGAGGAAGGATTTCGCTAGGCGAGCCCGCCTAGAGGGAGAGCAGAAAGTCATCCGGGGACTCGCCGAGGTAGTGCGGGCGAGCGAGCCATATAATGTGCCGATAATACCTCTGGGGTTCGCCGACCCCGAGGCTCGCGAGCTCCACTCGCGAGGGAGGTCGCGAAGCGGGCTGGCTTGCCCCGTAAAAGTCCAGGAAGGGATTTTTACCAAGTGGCCCCCGGTGGTCTGCGTTTAGCCTCTCCAAACAGCGGAGTTTGGCTGTTGGCAGACCAATCCGGTGTGCGGATAATGAGAATGGACAGCGGGATTTGGTTATTGACAGACCACAAAACTAAAATCTATAAATAGACCTCAAAGGGCACCTTGGAAGAGGCGGTTCATTATCTTTGAGCTCTTCTCTCCCTAGGTCGCTTTGGTTTGGGCACTCTAGCTCTCCAAGGTGCCCGAGTCTTAGCTTTGGGCTTGGGAGGGGAAGCGCTCAACGATCTTCCGGGTTAGTGGAGGGACCTCCTCGCTGAGACTAGGGTCTTTGTTCTTTGCTCGAATCGTCGGCCTTACCTCTCCCGAGGGACCGGTAAGGGCTAGCTGCCCCTCATTTCGGTGAGGGCCCCGAGCTCCACAAGAGACCGAGAAATCGGTTTCAACACAAATGTTGTGTTTACTTCTTTTCATGTGTGGCCGGCCTGCGAGCCGATGTTTGTAACCTACGTGTTGGTGTAAACATATGTAATAAAGAACTCTTGTTGTATTGTCATTCCTAGTGTTTATCTGACCCTTAAAAGCCAAATTTTGTGTTTAATTCTTTTAATGTGTGGCCGGCCTGCGAGCCGATGTTCGTAACCCACATGTTGGTGTAAACATATGTAATAAAGAACTCTTGTTGTATTGACATTCCTAATGTTCATCTGACCCTTAAAAGCAAAATGTTGTGTTTACTTCTTTTCATGCGTGGCCTGCCTGCGAACCGATGTTCGTAACCCACGTGTTGGTGTAAACATATGTAATGAAGAACTCTTGTTGTATTGTCTTTCCTAGTGTTTATCTGACCCTTAAAAGCCAAATGTTGTGTTTACTTCTTTTCATGTGTGGCCAGCCTGCGAGCCGGTGTTCGTAACTCACGTGTTGGTGTCAACATATGTAATAAAGAACTTTTGTTGTATTGTCATTCCTAGTGTTTACTTAAATAAATGCTTTCGTTATGTATGACTCTGAGTATGCTGAGATGGTTTTATTTGAAACTATTTAATCTAATTACATAACTCTCTTTACTGTTCATTTAATATGGCGTGGGTTCTCGACCGGACCTACTGTTATATTCTATTTAGCGGGGATGGTGTTACAAGTGCGTATCAGCTACGGGTCTCGTTCCCTTCCGCTGAATTCATGGTTGAATTCTTTTAAGGGGCGGTGAGCACTTATTTGCGTCGTCGTTAAATCATTTAATTAACCAGTAAATGTCCACTTTAGTAAATGTCTCTTTTAAATACTATTATGTAATATTGGTATTTTACATTCACTTATTAATAAGTAAATTAAGAGGGAGGGAATTATCTTTAGATTCATAAGTAAATACAAGGGGACGACTGAAGTGGGGGGTGGTACATGACTTTAGACCTTCATTGGTGAATGTGTGTGTGTGTGTGAGGGGGGGGGGGGGCAAATGATGGGGGAAGACGAGTAGGGTGTGGGACTGACCGCGACACCGATCTTATGTATGCCATATTGTACGGAGGGCTATGAAATTTACAACGATGCGTCAGGGAGTGGCTTAGGCTGCGTTCTGCTTCAAAATGGTCAAGTGATAGCTTATGACTCTCGCAAGTTGAAAGTGCATGAGAGGAACTATCCGGTCCACGACTTGGAGTTGGCGGCCATGATATTCACACTGAAATTGTAGCGACACTACTTATATGTTGTGAAGATTGATATCTTTACTGATCATAAGAGCCTGAAGTGTTGGGAAAATGATTTCTCTTAACCCCTGAAAATGAGTCAAATATAAATTCCAAGAATGAAAAATAAGGCTAAGTAAATATGCGTCGAATAGTGTTCGACGCAACGTCGAAATGTAGTCGACGTTTCTTTCAGATTAAGTCGAAGTAACTCTAGGAAGATTTCGACGTATGTGTTGTCGACGTTACTCTGATTTCTAGTCGACGCAACTAGTGAAGTCGACGCACCTTAGTCAACGCACCTTCCTTATTCTCCTCTCGACGTCCAGACAGGATGTCCTCGACGCTTGCGTCGAATGGCAATCGACACACATCGATTTATTTGACAGACTTAAATATGCGCCAGATCTATTTCCTTCTTTCAGTAAATCTGATTTGTATGGAATAATGTTAATATTTTATAGCCGTTCTGAATCATTCTTTCCTTCTATTTGATTCTTGGCTAATCTGATTAACTCTATTTTGGATATTATTTGAAATCAGAATTCATTCTTTCCTTCTACAGAAATAAACATTATGGAAACATTTTTTCTTTCTATTCTCTCTAACTGCTAATTGATTATCCTCCTATAGTATTATGTTGAATTAACAGAGCTATAAATAAAGAGGAGGTCGGCAGAAAATAAAGAAGAGTGATCTACCACACACATTTGAAATAGAGGAAAAGCTCCCAAGAGAAAAGAGAGAAATTGAGAAAAAGCTCTGCAGCAACATTCAAGCACTTCTTCTTCTTCTGCTTCTGAAGTCACACTGCTGCAAAATCTGATAGCTCTCACAAAGAGAGAAAGGCTGCAAATCTTCTTCTCTCTATAGAAGAAAGATTCAATTCACTTCTTGTGCTTCCAATCTTCTTGCTAGGAAGAAGATTCTTTCTTATTTTTATTTCTTCTCCTTTCTTTCTTTCTCACTTAAACATTGTAAAAGAGTTTTTAGAATCTCTCTCCAAAAAATTCAGTGTACTGGTTCTAAGAGTCTCCTTGTCAAAAGACTCAGTTGGTTCTAAGAGTCTCATTGTCAAAAGGCTCAGGGTGGTTCTAAGAGTCTCCTTATCAAAAGACTCAGTGCAAGATAGTGAATTCCTACCAAGAGGGTAGAAGAGTGGACTACCCAAAGTTTGGGGAACCACTATATTTTCTTGTGTTGTGCTGTGATTTATTTTCTTGCATTTACTTTATTCTCTTGCTTAATTCTTGTTGGTGTGTAGGAAGATCTAATCTGTGATCATACACATATATATTGACTTTGCACAAAATAATTTTTTAAATCTCTATTCACCCCCCCTCTAGAGAATTCTAGTGAGGTTAATTGTGCACTTTCAATTGGTATCAAAGCGAGGTTGATCTAAAAAGGATAACTCCTTGATCAAAAAGATCCTACCTCTCATATATATATATTTTTCAAAACTATTTTTATCATATGACACAAATCAAAGATTATGCTTCCACCAGACCACCAATTTGTAACCTGGAAAAGTTTGCACTTTGGAAAACAAGAATTAGAATTTATTTAACTCTATTGATGATGAATTGTTTAATGTGATCTTGACAGGTCCCCCCAAGCCATTCAGGAATGATTCAAGTGGAAAAGTGACTGAAACACTTGTTCCAAGAGCTGAATGGACAGAAGATGAGAAGAAAGCCCAAGGACATGATGCCAAGGCTATGAATATCCTAGTCTCAACCCTCTCAGATGAAATTTTCCAAAAGATTGCTGATTGTGAGTCAGCTAAGGAAGTATGGGAAGCTCTCACCAAAATGGTAGAGGGAAGTGCTGATGAGAAAAAGGATAGAAAGGCACTACTGATCTCCCAATATGAAAACTTCCAAAAGAAAGAAAGTGAAAGTGTTGCTGACATGTATTCAAGATTCAGCCTCATAGTCAATGAATTGAGAACACTTGAGAAGGACATATCTCTCACTGAGATAAATGATAAATTGCTGACTTGCTTTCCTAGCTCTTGGGACTCAAGAATCTGGCCAATCAAAGACTACAGAAGTCAAAAAGAAATATCAACAGATGTTCTGTTGGGTAAATTAAAATCCTATGAACAACTGTTGAAAACCAGAGCTGAGAAAGAAAATGCCTCTCCACTCTCAAAAGAAAAGAGTATTGCATTGAAAGCTGTTGAAGGTGAACCATCTACTAGTGATGAGGAACTAATCAGCTTCCTGGCTAGGAAGTTCAAGAGGTGGATCAAAACAGAAGGATCCAGAGGAAGAGATTCAAAAACCAGGTATAATAAAACACCTACTAAAGAGATTATCTATTACTCTTGCAGGAAACCTGGACATATTGCACCTGAATGTCCTAAGGAGAACAACACTAAGAAAGATCTGAAAAGAACAGATCTAAAGAAGAAAAAGAAAGAAAGAGGATTCATTGCTCAATCTTGGAGTGATTCAGAATCTGAAGGAAGTACCTCATCAGACAATGATCAGGAAGAAGTCAAGCAAGAGGAAACCTGTCTGATGGCCACTGAGAAGCTTGATGATACATCTATGGTAAATATACTTGATGATATAGATTTCTCTTCTACTGATTTCAAACAAGATTTCAAAGAATTCTGTTTAGATCTAATCAAATCTGAAAAAGAAGTAAAAGAATTAAGAATTGAATTAAGAAATCTCAAACATGTGAATACACACTATGAAAACTATAAGCTCAATCAAGAGCTCTCAAAGAAGGAATTAGACAAAATCCATTCAGAAAATCTAACACTAAGGAAAGAGCTGGCAAAGGCTAAAGCCTTTGAGGACTCTCTGAATGGAAGAGGTCAGAAGCTCAAGAATATCTCTGAGAATCTCACTGATAGATTTAGACAACTAAAGCTGAATACTAATGAAGCATCTAAATCACAAACATTCAGCAAACCTGTCTGGAAACATCCCATTCAATTCACTAGGGAGAATCATCTAGCAGGAATTAGATCACAAGTAGGTCCAGAAACAACCACTGTTTTTAATAAACCTAATCCCATTACATATAAAGGAATCTTAGGAAAGTATCCTCACAAAAATTCTGAACATACATCGAATTATTATCCACGTGCGTCGATTTCTAATCGACGCATACACCAAATCGCGTCGACCTCCACTCAACGTAATCTCTCACATGATTCGACTAAAAGTAGACTCAGAATGAAGGAAGCGTCGACCTCATATCGACGCAACCAGAAACCTACGTCGAATTCATATCGACGCAACCATAAGTCTACGTCGAATCCCTATCGACGCAATAAATCAGACAGAAAATTTTCTGTTTCCAAACAGGTCCCTCAATCCATGTCCTTCTATTATGAACACTATTTCTGTGATATCATCCAAGAAGATTGGTATGATAAGCCAGTACCCCATAAGGAGGAAGGATATCCTGAAAAACCCACTTATTCTTTTATTAAATCTTTTACTAATGAGAGAAAGGGACCCCAGCTCAGCAGGGTCTAAACTAATGTTTAAACTTTTATGTGCAGATGTATCACATCTCCAGGATGGTGTGGTACTTGGACAGTGGATGCTCCATGCATATGACAGGTTGCAAAAACCTATTAATCAACTTTGAGGATAGACTTGGACCATCAGTAACCTTTGAAGACTCTAGATGTGGCCAAACCAAGGGATTTGGAGATTTCAAAGAATGGAAAGTCACCTTCAAGAATGTGGCAGTAGTCAAAGGACTAAAACACAATCTGATAAGTATAAGTCAGATATGTGAGAATGGTAAGTATGAGGTAAAATTCACTACACTATTCTGCCATACTATAGATATCAAGATTGGTGCTACAGTACTAAATGGAATTAGAAAAGGGAGAGTATATGTAGTGGACTTTAGCTCTTCACCCACAGAAGTTTGCTTATTCAACAATATTATTGATAAAAATGAATTATGGCATAGGAGACTAGGTCATCTAAACTACAAAACAATCAGTAAACTAGCTAAGAATAACCTAGTCAGAGGCTTACCAAAGGGTAGGTACTCTAAGGATTCTCCATGCAGACCTTGCCAACTAGGAAAGCAAACCAAATCATCCTTCAAACCCATTGGTAAGGATGACTCTCCCAGGTCTTTATACTTACTACACATGGATCTCTTTGGTCCCATATCCACTCAAAGCTTAGGTGGAAAATCCTATACCTTGGTCATTGTTGATGATTATTCTAGGTTTAGCTGGGTATTCTTTCTAGGAGTTAAATCTGAAACCCATAAAATTCTCTCAAAATTCATAAGACAGATTCAATCTGAGTTCAATACAAATGTTTCAATTATAAGAAGTGACCATGGGACTGAATTTGAGAATCAGATGATTTGTAGTTTCTGTGACGAAGAAGGTATTAAACAAAGCTTCTCAGCACCTAGAACTCCCCAACAAAATGGAGTTGCTGAGAGGAAGAATAGAACCTTAATAGAATTAGGTAGAACCCTGCTTGCAGAGTCAGGATTACCAAAAACCTTTTGGGCTGAAGCAGTCAACACTGCAAACTATGTTCTAAATAGAAGCCTCATACACAAAACTAAATCAAAGACTCCATATGAGCTCCTGAAAAATAAAACACCCACTGTTAAATATTTTAAAATTTTTGGATGTGCTTGCTTTATTCTAAACAATGGGAAAGATCATCTTGCCAAATTTGACAAGAAGTCTGATGATGGAATATTTCTGGGATATTCATCATCCAGCAAAGCCTATAGGTGCTACAATAGAAGAACTCTTAAGATTGAAGAATCCATGCACATTGTATTTGATGAAACTAACATGCTGCTTAAGGGGGAGGAAACTCCCACCAGTTCTGTTCCACAGGAAAACAACAGCATAGAAACCCAGCTTGAGCAACTAGCTCTAGAGAACACAGAAAATGGAAAGGAAAACTAGTTAGAGGAACCAAGTGAGGAGTCTGAACAAGAAACCTCAGAAAAGAGCACTCAAGACCCTCCTCCACAAGAGGACATGGTCCAGGAAGAACAATTGAACAATGATCCCATTGAGAATGAAGTAGAAGAACAACTGACAAATTCAGGCAGAACAAGAATCAATTTGAAAGATCATCCACAAGCTCAAGTGATTGGAGATCCCAATGCAGGAGTAAGAACAAGACACCAAGTCTCCAATGGGATAATGCTCCAATGCTTCCTATCACAAGTTGAACCAAAGAAGTTTGAGGAAGCAAATTGTGATCCTCACTGGATTATGGCCATGCAAGAAGAACTAGGCCAATTTGAGAGAAACAAAGTATGGAACCTAGTTGAAAGACCAAGAAACTACCCTGTAATTGGTACAAAATGGGTATACAGGAACAAACTAGATTCCACTGGAATAATTGTGAGAAACAAGGCAAGACTTGTAGCACAAGGATATAGACAAGAAGAAGGGATAGAATACAATCAGACCTTTGCTCCAGTAGCCAGATTAGAGGCAATCGGGCTCTTTCTTGCCTATGCAGCCTTCATGAAGATGAAAGTCTACCAAATGGATGTCAAGAGTGCCTTTTTAAATGGAGATCTGCAAGAAGAGGTATATGTGGAGCAACCACCAGGTTTTGTTAATCCCTCTTCCCCTAACTTTGTTTATAGACTTAACAAAGCATTATATGGTCTTAAGCAAGCACCTAGAGCTTGGTATGAAACTCTCTCAAATTTTCTTTTAGAAAATTCCTTTGAAAGAGGAAAAGTAGACAAGACACTCTTTACTAGAACACATAAAAACCAACTCCTCCTTGTTCAAATATATGTAGATGACATTATCTTTAGCTCAACCCATCCTAAACTATGTAAAAGATTTGCTAATCTTATGCAATCTAAATTTGAGATGAGTAGTATGGGTGAACTCTCCTACTTCCTAGGGCTACAAGTAAAACAAAGTAGTGAAGGAATCTTTATCTCACAATCAAAATATACCAAAGAACTAATCAAAAAGTTTGGTATGGAATCAGCATCTACCATGAAAACACCCATGGCAACCAATGTCATCATAGAAAAAGATGATAAAGGAAAATCAATAGATCAAAAGACTTATAGGGCCATCATAGGATCCCTTCTATATCTAACAGCAAGCAGACCTGATATCATGTTTGCCACTTGCATATGTGCTAGATTTCAGGTTGAACCAAAGGAATCCCATCTCACCTCTGTAAAAAGGATTCTTAGATACCTAAAGGGAACCCCTGAACTAGGACTATGGTACTCAGCAGAAACCGACTTTGAATTAATAGGTTTCTCAGATGCAGATTATGCTGGATGTAGGGTTGATAGAAAAAGCACATCTGGTACCTGCCAATTTCTAGGTGACAGATTGATCTCATGGTTTAGTAAGAAACAAACCTCAGTCTCAACTTCAACAGCTGAAGCTGAATACATAGCTGCTGGGAGCTGTTGTTCACAAATCCTGTGGATGCAAAATCAACTACTTGATTACAAATTGGAAATACACAACTCTAAGATCTATTGTGATAGCTCTAGTGCTATATCCATAGCATCCAACCCAGCCCTTCATAGTAGGACCAAACATATAGAAATCAGACATCACTTCCTTAGAGACAATGTTGAGAAGGGTAAAATAACCTTAGAATATATTCCCACAGACAATCAAAGAGCAGACATCTTCACAAAACCTTTAGATGAAACTAAGCATAACTATTTCATAAACACCTTGGGGATGCTTGATGGAAGCTTGTAAACCTCATTGTTAGGGAAATCTAAAGACATCAGAATATCTAAGAAAGTTTCCTAGAGATGCGTCGAATACATATCGACGTACCGTCGAGAAGACCTCGACGCTGGTTCTGATTTCTTTCAGTTAAAGTTACGTCGATCCACTATCAACGTACCGTCGACTTCTTATCGACGCAAGTCTATGACCACGTCGACAAATCTTTAGACTGACAAAACCTTCACGGAACGCCGACTACATATCGACACATACGTTGACATCAATTCGACGTAACGTCGACTTCTGGTTAAAATTGGAATCAAATCCTTACTTCCTTTTCTTTTACGACTGGATTACCTTGATTTCTGTTTCCTTTCTCGACGTTTCATCTTCTTGAAATAGTACTTCTTATTTCATAACAAATACCTCTCTGGACCCGCCAAAACTGCGTCTTCTACCTCTATCTCTTCCTGCATCAATGGCGCCTACTCCTGTTCAAACTGACCTTATCAAAGCAATGAACGATGCTCTGGAAAATCTTCTCAATGACTTCCAGACACGATTAACTAACTTCTCCAATGAATGTGCCAATATGATCACCTCCTGTGATGCCAAATTGGCCACCCTGTCTGCCTCTCTTCCCGGGCTTCATCTTCTTCTTCAAGAGGAACCTCTGTCGCCACAAAGGTTTACATCCTTCCTGAAAGATATAAACCAGGGGGAGAGTTGCTCCAGAAACCCCTCTTGCCAGGTTTTTGATCTCAACTAAAAGCTCAGGTTTAAATCTCTTCTCTCCAACATAAGTATTCTCTCTAACTCTCTTATAGGCTCCACTCCTCTCAAATCACTCTGACTACACTTTCATCAAACATTTTGGTGAATCCTCCTCTTACAACACTGAAGGGGAGCATGCTGTGGATTCAGCATTCAGAATTGATGATATTTATAACCAGGGGGAGATTCCTGTAGTAAAGGACCCAGTAATCCATGGGGAGGAAGAAGCAGCCACCTCTGATGATTGGAATGGGCAGATATGGATTGATGCACCCTTATGTGAGGAAGAACTTCAACATCACTCTTCTGGCTTCTCTGCCAGTTACATCAAGCTGAAGACACCTCTACTTGAGGACATCCCTACAAAAGAGTCTGGAGGAGACATTCATCCCTCAACAGAGATCACCCTACCAGAAATCACTCTGCCCTCTATTGCAGAACATCTAAGAACTCTTCTTGAAATAACTCCCTCTCCACCCAAAGAGAAAACTCCTCCTTCCTCTCTTCCTCTTCCTCCTCCTCAACTTCCTCCTCTACCTTCTTCTCTACCTCCTCTACTACCTCTACCTCCACAAGCAGCAAGACTCCCTAAACAGATCATACCTAGGCAAAGTCCAGGAGGACAGATAAAGAGAAAAAGGGAAGTCACTCCCCACTGGCAAAATTTTTCTAAAGAAGAAAGGAAGGAGTTTGCAAAAGAAAAAAGAAGTATAGAAAAGCATGTGAGCAAATAAAAAGATTTGAAAAGATGCCTAGTATCTGTCCTAACAGTCCTGTCAAGGAGTACCATGATCCTAACATGGAAAAGAGGCATGAAGAGATAAGAGAAAGAGAAGTGTATGAATATGAAGCAGCTAGGAAAGAAGTGGAAGATAAAAGGAGGGCCTGGATGGAGAAGATTAACAAGGGCATGACTAAGGAACAAATTCTTGCTGAATCTTCTTTCAGAATTCCAAATAAGTTGTTTGATATTGAAGCTTATCAAAAGAAAAATCCTCAGGCAGGGATTATCCTGGATAAGGGTCAAAAGGACAAAAAGGGTATAGGGTGTACAGAAGAAACCTACATTCCCTATAAGAAGCCTACAAGGCCTGCAAAGCTAGACAAATGGCTTAACTCACCATGGAAAGGGAAAGGAAAAGGAAAGATGTATGAAGTTCCTGAGAAACAGGAACCAGAAAAGAAGAAACTCTATAGGCCAAAGGTTGATAACAAAGGACCTCCTGAGCCCAAGCCTGCACAAAAAGAATCTCACAACATTACCATTGAGATGATTGATGAAAAAGCAGCAATCATCATCAGCAAAGGCTACTCCATAAATGACACTATTCCTGATGGTGATAAACTCTTGGAAAAACTGCATACAATCATCAGGAATGTCCAGGAAAGACCTGATAGAGCCAGGGGATACATTTTTGATGCCATTAATGACTTATCTAGGAAACTTTATTCTGCTTTTGTCAACTTCATGTACAAAAAGAAGTTTCTAGTTTAATTCTTGTGAAAGACAAATACTTGTCATGTGCTTTCTTTTCCTAATTCTTTCCTTCTACTCAATATATTTCTTATCTATACAAATACTATGCTGTGTTAATTATATGCTAATAAAATTTCTCTCTAAGAAGGGTTAAGACAAATAGGGGGAGATTGTTGGGAAAATGATTTCTCTTAACCCCTGAAAATGAGTCAAATATGAATTCCAAGAATGAAAAACAAGGCTAAGTAAATATGCGTCGAATAGTGTTCGACGCAACGTCGAAATGTAGTCGACGTTTCTTTCAGATTAAGTCGAAGTAACTCTAGGAAGATTTCGACGTATGTGTTGTCGACGTTACTCTGATTTCTAGTCGACGCAACTAGTGAAGTCGACGCACCTTAGTCAACGCACCTTCCTTATTCTCCTCTCGATGTCCAGACAGGATGTACTCGACGCTTGCGTCGAATGGCAATCGACGCACGTCGATTTATTTGACAGACTTAAATATGCGCCAGATCTCTTTCCTTCTTTCAGTAAATCTGATTTGTATGGAATAATGTTAATATTTTATAGTCGTTCTGAATCATTCTTTCCTTCTATTTGATTCTTGGCTTATCTGATTAACTCTATTTTGGATATTATTTGAAATCAGAATTCATTCTTTCCTTCTACAGAAATAAACATTATGGAAACATTTTTTCTTTCTATTCTCTCTAACTGCTAATTGATTATCCTCCTATAGTATTATGTTGAATTAACAGAGCTATAAATAAAGAGGAGGTCGGCAGAAAATAAAGAAGAGTGATCTACCACACACATTTGAAATAGAGGAAAAGCTCCCAAGAGAAAAGAGAGAAATTGAGAAAAAGCTCTGCAGCAACATTCAAGCACTTCTTCTTCTTCTGCTTCTGAAGTCACACTGCTGCAAAATCTGATAGCTCTCACAAAGAGAGAAAGGCTGCAAATCTTCATCTCTCTATAGAAGAAAGATTCAATTCACTTCTTGTGCTTCCAATCTTCTTGCTAGGAAGAAGATTCTTTCTTGTTTTTATTTCTTCTCCTTTCTTTCTTTCTCACTTAAACATTGTAAAAGAGTTTTTAGAATCTCTCTCCAAAAAATTCAGTGTACTGGTTCTAAGAGTCTCCTTGTCAAAATATTCAGTTGGTTCTAAGAGTCTCCTTGTCAAAAGACTCAGGGTGGTTCTAAGAGTCTCCTTATCAAAAGACTCAGTGCAAGATAGTGAATTCCTACCAAGGGGGTAGAAGAGTGGACTACCCAAAGTTTGGGGAACCACTATATTTTCTTGTGTTGTGCTGTGATTTATTTTCTTGCATTTACTTTATTTTCTTGCTTAATTCTTGTCGGTGTGTAGGAAGCTCTAATCTGTGATCATACACATATATATATTAACTTTGCACAAAATAATTTTTTAAATCTCTATTCACCCCCCCCCCTCTAGAGAATTCTAGTGAGGTTAATTGTGCACTTTCATGAAGTATCTGTTGAATCAGAAAGAGTTAAATATGCGAAGACGAAGGTGGATAAAGTTCCTTGGAGACTACATTTTCGAGATTCATTACACTCCCGGGAAGGGAAATGTTGTTGTAGATGCTTTGAGCCGGAGGGCTTTTGCGCAAGCCGACTGGATTCATATGCATTATCCGCGTCTAATCAGCGACTTGGAAGCCTTAGAGATCTCCTGTGTGGATAGAAGTTCTAGCGCGAGTGCATGCTTGAACTGGACAAAGGTGCAATACGACCTCACAAACAGAATATGATAAGCCCTGGAGCTTCATTCAAGCATGAGGCGCTACTTGGCGGAGACTGGGGATGGGTCTGCTGCCGAATTAGTGTTAGAAGACGGCCTTTATTGATGTTGTGTTTACTTCTTTTCATGTGTGGCCGGCCTGCGAGCCGATGTTCGTAACCCACATGTTGGTGTAAACATATGTACTAAAGAACTCTTGTTGTATTGTCATTCCTAGTTTTTATCTGACCCTTAAAAGCCAAATATTATGTTTACTTCTTTTCATGTGTAGCCGGCCTGCGAGACGATGTTTGTAACCCACGTGTTGGTGTAAACATATGTAATAAAGAACTCTCATTGTATTGTCATTCATAGTGTTTATCTGACCCTTACAAGCCAAATGTTATGTTTACTTCTTTTCATGTGTGGCCGGCCTGCGAGCCGATGTTCGTAACCCCCGTGTTGGTGTAAACATATGTAATAAAGAACTCTTATTGTATTGTCATTCCTAGTGTTCATCTAACCCTTAAAAGCCAAATGTTGTGTTTACTTCTTTTCATGTGTGGCCGTCCTGCGAGCCGATGTTCGTAACCCACGTGTTGGTGTAAACATATGTAATAAAGAACTCTTGTTGTATTGTCATTCCTAGTGTTTATCTGACCCTTAAAAGCCAGATGTTGTGTTTACTTTTTTTCATGTGTGTCCGGCCTGCGAGCCGATGTTTGTAATCCACGTGTTGGTGTAAACATATGTAATAAAGAACTCTTGTTGTATTGTCATTCCTAGTGTTAATCTGACCCTTAAAAGCCAAATGTTGTATTTACTTCTTTTCATGTGTGGTCGGCCTGCGAGCCGATGTTCATAACCCACGTGTTGGTGTAAACATATGTAATAACGAACTCTTGTTGTATTGAAATTCCTAGTGTTTATCTGACACTTAAAAGCCAAATGTTGTGTTTACTTCTTTTCATGTGTGGCCGGCGTGTGAACCGATGTTGGTAACTCACGTGTTGGTGTAAACATATGTAATAAAGAACTCTTGTTGTATTGTCATTCTTAGTGTTTATCTAACCCTTAAAAACCAAATGTTGTGTTTACTTCTTTTCATGTGTGGCCGGCCTGCGAGCCGATGTTCGTAACCCACGTGTTGGTGTAAACATATGTAATAAAGAACTCTTGTTGTATTTTCATTCCTAGTGTTTATCTGACCCTTAAAAGCCAATTGTTGTGTTTACTTCTTTTCATGTGTGTCCAGTCTGCGAGCCGATGTTTGTAACCCACGTGTTGGTGTAAGCATATGTAATAAAGAACCCTTGTTGTATTGTCGTTCCTAATGTTTACTTAAATAAATGCTTCCGTTATGTATGACTCTGAGTATGCCGAGATGGTTTTATTTGAAACTCTTTAATCTAATTACATAACTCTCTTTACTGTTCATTTAATATGACGTGGGATCCCGGCCGGACCTACTGTTATATTCTATGTAACGGGGATGGTGTTACAAGTTGGTATCAGCTACGGGTCTCGTTCCCTTTCCGCTGAATTCATGGTTGAATTCTTTTAAGGGGTGGTGAGCACTTATTTGCGTCGCTGATAAATCATTTAATTAACCAGTAAATGTCGGGGGGGGGGGGGGGGGGGGGGGGCAAATGATGGGTGAAGACAAGTAGGGAGTGGGACTGACCGCGACACCAATCTTATGTTTGCCATGTGGTACATAGGGCTATGAAATTTACAGCGATGCGTCAAGGAGTGGCTTAGGCTGCATTTTGCTTCAAAATGTTCAAGTAATAGCTTATGGCTCTCGCAAGTTGAAAGTGCATGAGAGGAACTATCTGGTCCATGACTTGGAGTTGGCGGCCATGATATTCGCACTGAAATTATGGCGACACTACTTATATGTTGTGAAGGTTGATATCTTTACTGACCATAAGTGCCTGAAGAAGCTGTTGAATCAGAAAGAATTAAATATGCGACAACGAAGGTGGATGGAGTTCCTTGGGGACTACATTTTCGAGATTCATTACACTCCCGGGAAGGAAAATGTTGTCGCAGATGCTTTGAGCCGGATGGCTTTTGCGCAATCCGTCTGAATTCAGATGCATGATCCGCGTCTAATTATCGACTTGGAAGCCGTGGAGATCTCTTGTGTGGATAAAAGTTCTAGCATGAGTGCGTGCTTGAACTGGATAGAGGTGCAATACGACCTCGCAGACAGAATACGACAAGCCCTGGATCTTGATTCAAGCAACAAGCGCTACTTGGCGGAGACTGGGGATGGGTCTGCTGTCGAGTTAATGTTAGACGACGGTCTTTATTGATGTTGGGTTTACTTCTTTTCATGTGTGGCCGGCCTGCGAGCCGATGTTCGTAACCCACATGTTGGTGAAAACATATGTAATAAAGAACTCTTGTTGTATTTTCATTCCTAGTGTTTATCTGACCCTTAAAAGCCAAATGTTGTGTTTACTTCTTTTCATGTGTGACCGGCTTGCAAGCCGATGTTTGTAACCCATGTGTTGGTGTAAACATATGTAATAAATAACTCTTGTTGTATTGTCATTCCTAGTGTTTATCTGACCCTTAAAAGCCAAAAGTTGTGTTTACTTCTATTCATGTGTGGCCGGCCTGCGAGCCGATGTTCGTAACCCACATGTTGGTGTAAACATATGTAATAAAGAATTCTTGTTGTATTGTCATTCCTAGTGTTCATCTGACCCTTAAAAGCAAAATGTTGTGTTTACTTCTTTTCATGTGTGGCCGGCCTGCGAGCCGATGTTCATAACCCACGTGTTGGTGTAGAAATATGTAATAAAGAACTCTGGTTGTATTGTCTTTCCTAGTGTTTATCTGACCCTTAAAAGCCAAATGTTGTGTTTACTTCTTTTCATGTGTGGCCGGACTGCGAGCCGATGTTTGTAACTCACGTGTTGGTGTCAACATATGTAAAAATAAACTCTTGTTGTATTGGCATTCCTAGTGTTAACTTAAATAAATGCTTCCGTTATGTATGACTCTGTGTATGCTGAGATGGTTTTATTTGAAACTATTTAATCTAATTACATAACTCTCTTTACTATTCATTTAATATGGCGTGGGGTCCCGACCGGACCTATTGTTATATTCTATGTAACAGGGATGGTGTTACAAGTTGGTATCAGCTACGGGTCTCGTTCCCTTTCCGCTGAATTCGTGGTCGAATTCTTTTAAGGGGCGGTGAGCACTTGTTTGCGTCGCCGTTAAATCATTTAATTAACCAGTAAATGTCCACTTTAGTAAATGTCTCTTTTTAAATACTATTATGAAATATTAGTATTTTACATTCACTTATTAATAAGTAAATTAAGAGGGAGGGAATTATCTTTAGATTAATAAGTAAATACAAGGGGACGACTGAAGTGGGGGGTGGTACATGACTTTAGACCTTCATTGGTGAATGTGTGTGTGTGTGGGGGGGGGGGGGGGGGGGGGGCAAATGGTGGGGGAAGATGAGTAGGGTGTGGGACTGACCGCGGCACCAATCTTATGTTTGCCATGTGGTATGGAGGGCTATGAAATTTACAGCGATGCGTTAGGGAGTGGCTTAGGCTGCGTTCTACTTTAAAATGGACAGGTGATATCTTATGACTCTCGCAAGTTGAAAGTGCATGAGAGGAACTATCCGGTCCACGACTTGGAGTTGGCGGCCATGATATTCGCACTGAAATTGTGGAGGCACTACTTATATGTTGTGAAGATTGATATCTTTACTAACCATAAGAGCCTGAAGTATCTGTTGAATCAGAAAGAGTTAAATATGCGACAAAGAAGGTGAATGAAGTTCCTTGGGGACTACATTTTCGAGATTCATTACACTCCCGGGAAGGGAAATGTTGTCGTAGATTCTTTGAGCCGGAGGGCTTTTGCGCAAGCCGACTGGATTCAGATGCATGATTCGCATCTAATCCGTGACTTGGAAGCCTTGGAGATCTCCTGTGTGGATAGAAATTCTAGCGCGAGTGCGTGCTTGAACTGGACAAAGGTGCAATACGACCTCGCAGACAGAATATGACAAGCCCTGGAGCTTGATTCAAGCATGAAGCGCTACTTGGCGGAGACTGGGGATCGGTCTGCTGCCGAGTTAGTGTTAGACGACGGTCTTTATTGAGGTTGTGTTTACTTCTTTTCATGTGTGGCCGTCCTGCGAGCTGATGTTCGTAACCCACGTGTTGGTGTAAACATATGTAATAAAGAAGTCTTGTTGTATTTTCATTCCTAGTGTTTATCTGACCCTTAAAAGCCAGATGTTGTGTTTACTTCTTTTCATGTGTGTCTGGCCTGCGAGCCGATGTTTGTAACCCACGTGTTGGTGTAAACATATGTAATAAAGAACTCTTGTTGTATTGTCATTCCTAGTGTTTATCTGGCACTTAAAAGCCAAATGTTGTGTTTACTTCTTTTCATGTGTGGCCGGCGTGCGAACCGATGTTCGTAACTCACGTGTTGGTGTAAACATATGTAATAAAGAACTCTTGTTGTATTGTCATTCCTAGTGTTTATCTGACACTTAAAAGCCAGATGTTGTGTTTACTTCTTTTCATGTGTGTCCGGCCTGCGAGCCGATGTTTGTAATCCACGTGTTGGTGTAAACATATGTAATAATGAACTCTTGTTGTATTGTCATTCCTAGTGTTAATCTGACCCTTAAAAGACAAATGTTGTATTTACTTTTTTTCATGTGTGGCCGGCCTGCGAGCCAATGTTCATAACCCACGTGTTGGTGTATACATATGTAATAATGAACTCTTGTTGTATTGTCATTCCTAGTGTTTATCTGACACTTAAAAGCCAAATGTTGTGTTTACTTCTTTTCATGTGTGGCCGGCGTGCGAACCGATGTTCGTAACTCACGTGTTGGTGTAAACATATGTAATAAAGAACTCTTGTTGTATTGTCATTCCTAGTGTTTATCTGACCCTTAAAAACCAAATGTTGTGTTTACTTCTTTTTATGTCTGGCCGGCCTGCGAGCCGATGTTTGTAACCCATGTGTTGGTGTAAACATATGTAATAAAGAACTCTTGTTGTATTGTCATTCCTTGTGTTTATTTAAATAAATGCTTCCGTTATGTATGACTCTGAGTATGCTGAGATGGTTTTATTTGAAACTATTTAATCTAATTACATAACTCTATTTACTGTTCATTTAATATGGTGTGGGGTCCCGAACGAACCTACTGTTATATTCTATGTAACGGGGATGGTGTTACAAGTTCGTATCAGCTACGAGTCTCGTTCCCTTTCCGCGGAATTCATGGTCGAATTCTTTTAAGTGGCGGTGCACACTTGTTTACATCGCTGTTAAAGCATTTAATTAACCCGTTAATGCCCACTCTAGTAAATGTCTCTTTTTAAATACTGTTATGTAATATTGGTACTTATTTACTTATTAATAAGTAAATTAAGGAGGGAATTATCTTTAGATTAATAAGTAAGTACAAGGGGACGACTGAAGTGGGGGGTGGTACATGACTTTAGACCTTCATTGGTGAATGTGTGTGTGTGTGTGTGTGTGTGTGTAGGGGGGGGGGGCAAATGATGGGGGAAGACGAGTAGGGTGTGGGACTGACCGCTACACCAATCTTATGTTTGCCATGTGGTACAAAGGGCTATGAAATTTACAGCGATGCATAAGGGTGTGGCTTAGGCTGCGTTCTGCTTCAAAATGTTCAAGTGATAGCTTATGTCTCTCGCAAGTTGAAAGTGCATGAGAGGAACTATCCGGTCCACGACTTGGAGTTGGCGGCCATGATATTCACACTGAAATTGTGGCGGCACAACTTATATGTTGTGAAGCTTGATATCTTTTCTGAGAATAAGAGCTTGAAGTATCTGTTGAATCAGAAAGAGTTAAATATGCGACAACGAAGGTGGATGGAGTTCCTTGGGGACTACATTTTTGAGATTCATTACACTCCCGGGAAGGGAAATGTTGTCGCAGATGCTTTGAGCCGGAGGGCTTTTGCGCAAGCCGACTGGATTCAGATGCATGATCCGCGTCTAATCAGTGACTTGGAATCCTTGGAGATATCCTGTGTGGATAGAAGTTCTAGCGCGAGTGCATGCTTGAACTGGACAAAGGTGCAATACGACCTCGCAGACAGAATACGACAAGCCCTGGAGCTTGATTCAAGCATGAAGAGCTACTTGCGGAGTCTGGGGATGGGTCTGCTGACGATTTAGTGTTAGACGACGGTCTTTATTGATGTTGTGTTTACTTATTTTCATGTTTGGTCGGCCTGCGAGCCGATGTTCGTAACCCACGTGTTGGTGTAAACATATGTAATAAAGAACTCTTGTTGTATTGTCATTCCTAGTGTTTATCTGACCCTTAAAGCCAAATATTGTGTTTACTTCTTTTCATGTGTGGCCGTACTGCGAGCCGATGTTCGTAGCCCACGTGTTGGTGTAAACATATGTAATTAAGAACTCTTGTTGTATTGTCATTCCTAGTGTTTATCTGACCCTTAAAAGCAAAATGTTTTGTTTACTTCTCTTTATGTGTGGTTGGCTTGCGAGCCAATGTTTGTAACCCACGTGTTGGTGTAAACATATGTAATAAAGAATTCTTGTTGTATTGTCATTCCTAGTGTTTACTTAAATAAATGCTTCAGTTTTGTATGACTTTGAGTATGCTGAGATGGTTTTATTTGAAACTATTTAATCTAATTACATAACTCCCTTTACTGTTCATTTAATATGGCGTGGGGTCCTGGCCAGACCTTCTGTTATATTCTATGCAACGGGGATAGTGTTACAAGTTGGTATCAGCTACGGGTCTCGTTCCCTTTCCGCTGAATTCGTGGTCGAATTCTTTTAAGGGGTGGTGATCACTTGTTTGCGTCGCCGTTAAATCATTTAATTAACCAGTAAATGTCCACTTTAGTAAATGTCTCTTTTTAAATACTATTATGTAATATTGATATTTTTACATTTCACTTATTAATAAGTAAATTAAGAGGGAGGGAATTATCTTTAGATTAATAAGTAAATACAAGGGGACGTGTTGGTGCTGCCAGAATTGCCCCCGGCGTGCGGCGCTATTCGAAGCAGGTTTTATCCCAGTGGGCCTAACTGGCTGCCCCGTGGATCCGCCCGAGGATCCGTTGTTATAAAGAACAGTTGCACCTTCACCAAACAGTCCGGGCTTTTGGTCGAGTTGGTGGCGCTGGGTCCTCTCAATTGGTATCAAAGGAAGTTGATTTTTCACACAGGCTAACACCTGAAATCACAAAGATCACTTAGTTCTTATTTTGTTTTTAAAAAGGTTTTTCTAAATAGCACAAGCAGATTTTTTATTTTCTGATCCACCTTTATGTAATTTGAATAGATTTGATTTATGGCAAGTTAGGATTAAACTGTATATGAATGCAATAGATGAAGAAATTTTTAATTCCATGTTGACAGGAACTTCATCTTCAACTTCTTCAACATATGATCAAGAAAAGTTGATCAGTGCTGATGCATGGCCATGAACATATTGGCTAAATCAATGTCAACAGACATTCTTCTAAAAGTGGTTGATTGCACTTCAGTAAAGAGCATTTGGAACTCCTCTCAAGGATGGTAAATGAATCCACCTTTACTTCTTCCACTAACATCATTTTTGATGCAGAACCATCTTCTACTCTAACTAAAGAAGAAGAATAAAAAGCCAAAGCTTTCTGCATGATGGCAATATATGGCTTCAACTACATATCTGAATCTGAATCTCAACCAGAAAAGGTAAAAGAGGTATCTTCAAACTTTATTTTTACCTCTGATACTTTTAAATCTGTTTTCACTTCTTCATGCACGGATTTAATAAAATCTGATTTTAAATCTGTTTTCAATTCATTATGTACAAATTTAATAACATCTGGAAATTACAATTCTGAAAATAACATTAGAAAAGAGTTAACAAAAATAATTAATTTAACTCCTTTCAAAATTTCTGTAGAACAAACTATCTGTTTAAAAAATAAGATATTTAAATCTGATAAGTTCAAACAGAATTTTAAAGAAAAAGAAATTATGTATGTTCAGCAAAACCAAAGAAATTTTTCAAATTTATATTTCAATGAGATAAAAAGGCAAACTTTTCTATATATAAGGCAATTTTTAAACTATTTAATATTTTTACTCAATTATAATTAAACAACAATTATATGATTCTTTGGAATTTTTCTATTTTAAAGCAATGTCAGATAAGTTCACTCTCTTACAGATTTTTTTTCTCCAAAATCTTGTTGAGCATTCTACTCAAGTAGCATAGATCAGAAATGATCAGAGCTCTGAGTGTGAGTCTCTTCTGATTAAGGAGATTCTATAGAAAGAAGCTATCAGACTTTGTCTTTTTGATTTTTAAATTCCTAGAATCTAATAACAGCTAGCAATTCACATATTAAAATCCTATTTAAAAATAAAATCTAGGAAATCTGGAATTGCTTAAATGAATTTTATAAAGTAAGAAAATAATCTCTGTCCCCAAAAGCTTTAAAGACTTTTTATGCTTAGGAATCCTAAACCAAATAGGGGGAGATTGTTAGAACCTAGTCTTAATTTAGATTAGGATCCCAACTCAAATAGGGGGAGATTGTTGGAACCTTAGTTTTGATTTGAGTTAGGATCCACCTTTAGTTTCTAAGTTTATATCATAACATATTTTATAACTTAGATTAAATATTCTATTAGGTTAGAAGGCTGAAAAGAAATATACAATAATATAAATAATATAAATAATATCAATAATATATATAATAAGAAATATACAATAATATATATAATATACTAAATAATATATATATAATATAAATAATATACTGAATATATATATAATTAATAGGCAGAAAATAATAAGAGAAAGAATAAATTTACATATTCTCTGCGTTTGTCGAACGACGCTCTGCGAATGTCGAACGGCGATCGACGAAATATATTATAACAGCGCTCGACGATCCCGCCTCAACTCAGCGGTCGACGAACAGAGCGGTTCAGTGCTCGACGCTTTCATCCAGGCTCAGCGGTCGACAAAATCCTGCGTTCGACGAACTCAAGTCTGCGTTCGACAAACAGCTCAATACTCAGCGGTCGACGAACAGACCTCAGCTCAGTGGTCGACAAATCCTGCGTTCGGCGAACTCGAGTCTGCGTTCGACAAATATTCAGCAGAAGTTCAGAACAGTAAATTTAATGATCCGGTCGACGAATCAAATGATGAGCTCGACGAACGTGGAGCTCCGCTCGACGAATTTCTGCAGCATTAATTTATATCTTTTAGCTCGACTAAAAATATCATATATGCTGACAGATTTATTTATAAAGCAATATTTATTATATATATATATATATATATATATATTGCTGATCTGACATTACAGCGTGCAAGCATTAAAGAATATAGCCGTTGGCAGCAAAGCATTAAATGCTGTAGCCGTTGCAGCAGGCTAAAGAAAGAAATTGTTCTGCTCGAGGATCTGGAAAAAGAAAAAAATATAATTTCTTTCCTCTTTGGTCGGCAAGGATTCAAATTAGCCGAAAGAAGACAACTTCTTTTATACTACAGCAGGAGTCATATTATTATACAGCAGATAATATATATATCAGAATATATACAAATGTTCTCTCTTGACATATATATTTACAGAATATATATTGCTGTACAGATTTCATTAATATAGACAGAACACATACATATCATATTGCTGTACAGGAACAAGAGAAGAAGAAGAACAGAGCAAAAAGAAGAACCGATCCAAATATATTATCTTCTTTTTGCTAACGATTTTTTGCAGATCTTCTACAACGTGAGACACCAAATCAATATCATTTGCTCAGGAAGAAGAAGATTATCACAATCTAGAGAAGGAGCTCCATCCACAAGGCTGTCATCTAAACTAAATCAGACAGGGGGAGCTCTCTTCAACATCTTCATCAAGTGTCTTCTCAGCGATGAGAAGAACAACATCTGTTTTCTATTTTCCTTTATTTCTCCCATCTTTTAAAGGGTTAAAACTCCCTTCAAAAGTTTACTCCCGGTGACAGGGCACCTTAGCAAAAACCTGCATCTTGGTTAGAGCACCTGATCAAAAGCTCCCTTGGTTTTTAAGCACCTTATCAAAAGCTTATTGGTGATTTGGACACCTGATCAAACCTCCATTGGTGTGAGGGCACCTTATCAACAACCTCCTAGTGGATTCCTACCAGTGGGTAGAAGAGTAGATGTACCCAGGTTTTGGGGAACTACTATATTTCCTTGTGTCATCTGGATTGTGCTTGTTTGTTTGTTTTATAGTTTTATTTGTGCTGTGTTTTTATATGCACTCTCACTGTTTGTATTTATTACTCATACAGCAATCAGCAAACACACACATATATTTATATATATCATTTACTTTGAAGATAAAAATTAAACAAGACTTTTAACATATAATAAGAACTAAACTCTCCTTTCATACCTCCGACGCCCTCGTCCTCCGTCGCCTCCGATATCTGGCATCTTACCTCTGACCTTCTTCGCCTTATACTCATACCTCCGTCGCATCCAATCTCTGCCGCTCCCTACCTATGTCGCCTCCTACCCACGTCTCCTATCTTCATCGCCTCCTACCTCCTCCGCCTCCTACGTCCATCACCCTACCTCCGTCGTCTCGTTCGATGTCGTCTACTTATTTGTTGACTTATTCTCCATTTTCTCCTTTATAGTGTCAAATTCCATCCTCTCCTTCTTCGTCATCTCCATCTCTATCTTCTCCAACTCCATACCCTCCTTTTCTATCGTATCCTTCTCCATCATGTAATTCTCCTACGTCTCCTTCTACGCTTTCTCCTTTTATGTTTTCTCGTTGTTCGTCAATTATGACTTCATGTTCTCCTTCTCCGTCTCGTCTTCTCCATCCTGTTCTTCTCCCTCATCTTGTTCTCCACTGTTTTAGAAGCTATCATACTCTTCTTTATCATCTAATTCCTTGTTGTCTCTGAATTCATCATCAGATTCTCCATCATCACCAACAACGCTATATCATTCTCCGCAATCTCCTTTTTTGTAACTTTCTTTATTGACTCCCACTCTATACGAATTCATCTTGTCCTTCTCCTTCATCTCCAACTGCATCGTATCCTTCTCTGTCGGCCCGGGAGGCAGCGACATAGGAGCACGAGGAGTAGTTGGCGGAGGAGGAGATGTAGCCCTCCGTCGCATCTAGCTCATATCTCCATTACATCCATCTCCTACTTCTGTCGCATCCAACTCCTACCTCCGTTGTATCTGTCTCCTTCCTTCGTCGCATCCATCTCCTACCTTCGCTGCATTTAGAAGAATTATTCCACCAAACTAATTCTTCAATATTAGTAGATTAATATGTAAATTATGCACAAATCCTTTGATAATTCGGGAAAAGATTGTCTGTCATATAAGCTAAGTAAATCCTTAAGAAAACTGAATAAAGAGAGAGGGGATAAATTAAAAATCATCATCAATGAGAGAGTGAGGATGTTTATCTTCAATATAAATAATTGAATGTATAATCTTGATTTTCAGTTCAAAACAAAGTCAAAGTTTTTCAAATGCTTATTGCTAGAATTCAACCGTTAAAATTTTTCTGAAGATAAATCTTTTGGAAGCTCATAAAAGCCTTTATTGAGTAAAGTCAGAATGTCATACTATCTCCTATAATTTATTGTTAATATTAATGAGAACCTAATATAATGTGTTTCTTTTCCTTTTAAAAGAGATTCATTTATGGAATTTTACATGTTATTTAAACCTTATTTGTTGGCCTCTAATCACTATGTATTAACCTTTTATTATCATATGTAAGTTATTAACATAACAAAATATCATTAGTTATTTGATTAACGATTCTAATCACTCGATATAGTATAGGTCTCTTAGCACACATAGGAGACAATTCAGAGTATTTTGAATTAGTAATTTATCACTTCATCCATTCTCTTAAAAAAGACAATAATACGTGCACGTGAAATCAAATTCCTTAATATATTTATCCTTCATCCTCTCCTCCAAATGAAGTTGATTGAGCTAATTAGTCACCCAAATTTTTTTAATAATATTTCTCATTAATTTCACTGTAGGAATATATCGAAGCATCGCCGAAGTTTCAGGCGAGTTATTGCATTAAGTCTCCAACAATTCTTTACCAAGAAGAAGATGAGTAATTAACATTTCATCTAGCTATTTTTTGAAACTTCATTAGTCATGATTATCGAACATTTCATCTGCAGCTCAATTGGTGATGAGAAGTGAAAGTACTCCATAGTTAAGCGTGCTCGGGCTGGAGTAGTCACGGGATGGGTGACCTCCTGGGAAGTCCACGCGCTGTCGCTTAACTGGCTCAATTCTCATCAAAGGGGGACTGCGGTCTCCAACAACCCGCTATGCCCTGTGGTGGAACAGAGAGGGGTTGGGGTGCATGGTCTGCAGACCACCTGGTTAGGCTGAACCCTTCCGGTGCCAGCTGGGTCCCGTGTTGGCGGGCCTGGGCCGGGAGGGTGCCGGCGGTCCAGCTGGGTCCCGTGTTGGCGGGCCTGGATCGTTACAAAAAGTCCTATCACCAAGATTACACTTTTTGTAACGGTCTCCCCAGCATACAGCTCGCAAGGACGACTGCCGGCACCCCCAGCATCCAGCTCGAAAGGGTTCAGCCTAACCAATGGGCTGCAACCCATGCACCCCAACCCCTCTCTGTCCCACCACAGGGCACAGTGGGTTATTGGAGACCGCAGTCCCCCTTTGATGATAATTGAGCCAGTTAAGCGGCAGCGCGTGGACTTCCCAGGAGGTCACCCATCCCGTGACTACTGCAGCCCGAGCACGCTTAACTATGGAGTACTTTCACTTCTCATCACCAATTGACCTGCAGCTCAATTGGTGATGAGAAGTGAAAGTACTCCATAGTTAAGCGTGCTCGGGCTGGAGTAGTCACGGGATGGGTGACCTCCTGGGAAGTCCACGCGCTGCCGCTTAACTGGCTCAATTCTCATCAAAGGGGGACTGCGGTCTCCAACAACCCACTGTGCCCTTTGGTGGGACAGAGAGGGGTTGGGGTGCATGGGCTGCAGCCCATTGGTTAGGCTGAACCCTTTCGAGCTGGATGCTGGGGGTGCCGGCGGTCGTCCTTGCGAGCTGTATGCTGGGGAGACCGTTACAAAAAGTGCAATCTTTGTGATATTACAAACCATCGTTGCAGGCTTAGAGGAAGGTATATCTATCGCTTCCTTCTAAGAGCACAAGGACCCGAGTCAGGTATTACTTTGGTCCAACCTAGATCATAGTTACACTTGCACCGAGTTCAGAATTCGTGCCGAATTTCTTTTGGGATCCAGATAGTTCCATTTAAAGGGCCTCTTACTGTAAACTTAAACCTTGTCTCATTGTCAGGTTATGATATCGAGCCTCTATAAATCTACCTTGCCAAGGTAATAATATTACACATAACCCTTATTTGTTCGTATATAGCGTATAAACTCCAAAGTTGCCCACAATCGCCGCTAGAGATTGCTAATGACATGCTTATTCCATGATAAACATTTGAGATTTTAAATCACTTAACAAGTCATAATATCCTTGTCATCTTCATAAATCAAACGTAGTCAAATCAATGAAGCCACATTCATTTTTGGCCTTTTACTAGTCGATTTGGATCTATTAATTTTCCCTAACATCCCTTTAACATACAAGTCATTGCAAATTTCCTAACCTCCTGGGATGGTTGATCATTAAACCACTCGTACATATACAAACTTCATTATATCATCATGAGGGTACATATTTTCATCAAGTACCAATATATAATGTCATCAAAAGTTAAGTATAGGTCGATACAGATATTTACCAAAAGGGCTAACTTACTACTTTCCTCATTTTCTTATTCACATTGTCTTAAAAAAAGTGTAGGGAGCAAATACTCATCCTTGAAGTACTATCATTTGTTATTCTGCTAGTAAAATTCATCGATCCCTACTTGACATTAGTAGTCCACCTTGCCAAAGATGAACTACTTTATCAAGTACCATCAAGATCAATTGTTGAAAATTTATGAAGATTCTCAAATCCCAGAGAAACCCCATTTGGTAACACTGGCCCAATAAACGAAGAGATAACCCCACCGTAATTCTTGGGCAGAGTCTCTTCGATCACTAACGTGGTACATCCATCCCCTATAAGCACACATCCTTAGGGCATATAATTCTCGACCTGGAGTTTCACCTCGACGATTACTGATACAATCTTTTCTTTAGGCCTTTAGATCTACCATTTACAACAACTTTTTTTTTGGGGTCAACATGTGACCAAGTCAAAAGAGATGGGCTTCTTCTAAGATTAAGATTCTTATTCAACCTCTGGTATTTATCATGGTAATAACTTCACTATGATCAAGATGGAGAGTATTAAGTTATCAATTAGACTTACGGATCTCTTACTACTCTAGTTAGTAGATTATAGGCACAAATTCTCCTCTGGATGGTTCTATTAGTTTGGGTAAGATGATGGTATCACTTAATGAATGAAGTAGGAATATCAAAGTATAAGCCTTGAGCACATACTCTTGCAATAAACTCTTCCCTGAACCACTTGGGTATTCACATAACTCAACCAAGTCTATACCTGAGGTTGATTCTTAGACTAGGATGCGCCACAAAACATGTTGGTAGGTCAAAATAAGGTGGTGTCCTAGTTAGGTTGGCACTCGTTCTAAGGATTAATGGACATACTTAGAGTGAATCCCATATGGGCATACCACAGCTTCCGCTGCATCAGTTTGTCCTCAAACTGAATTACCGAGCCCGGGTGGTGTCATGGGTTAATGGACTTCTTTATCTCAGGATCGTTGCGGCTCTGATACCATTTGTAAGACCCCCCTCCCGGAACACAAAGCACGGCCGAGGGAAGTCTTATGCCCAGAACAGCCGCCTTGCGGTAGCGTCAGCACACGAGCTAACCTATACCACAAGACGCCTATTCTGCCGGCTATTACCAATATCATTTGCCAACCCATCAATAAATTGAATATTTTCAAGAGTCCATAATTCACAAAGTATAAAAATGACAGGAAGCAAAAAGAGCTCTCAAATATACAATAACAAGGTATAGCGGAAGTCTACAACAAGAACTACAATCCCTCACAACCGTATCAGAAGGTGTTGTTGCAAAAGCTGCAACATGTCTCCAAGTCCTATCACTCTGATCTGTCTGGTACTGCTCCAGCTGGGTGTGCTCCTAAAAATAGTGGTGTAACAAGCGTTAGTCATAAAGACTAAGTGGCTTCCCATCCTCTCACCCCGGTGACTCTCAGGCACCGTGTGGGAGAAAAGAAAGAGAAGCTGCAATATAACAGTAAGTACAATATGCAGGTGACAAGGAGGTATTACTAACCTAATAGTGTATATCAATAACTAAAAACATGTATATAAGAGCACATCTATATTAGCAGTGTATCAGTACAGAAGTAAGTAGTATATAAACGAGCGTCAAAGTGAGTATACACCCGCAATTATAAAAGAGTCTAAGCAGCTAGAAAAGTAATTTTAACTTATGTGTATACACACACAAACACATAAGCTAAGGGATCTGGCAAGAAGTAAACTCATCGTATAAAAGAGCCCATACTAATTTATACGATGAGGTCTCTATTTTATGCAAGTATGTTATGCCATGATGTGCAATGCAATGATGCAACTCACGCACACGACTCTGTACGTACAGACCTTTGGTAGTTCCCTCTGTTCGAGTGTGTCAACTCAGGTACCCAGTTGAGGCAAACAGGGCAGTGGACCGGGCTATCCACTTCTAGGCTTGTGTAACACCACCCAACCTAGACCTTTGTACACCCCTAAGAACACACAGGGTATCCGCGTACTATCTAATACAACAATGCCTCTAAGTGAAACACCAAACTCTTGGCTCGGAGGACTCGACCAGTCCTCCTTATATAACATGGAACCTACCTTTTGCAGGACAACCTCAGTCCTCCCAATAGGATCTCGAGTCTATCGCTCGCAGGACTAACTCAATTCTCTTAAGCAAGCAAGGGCTCCAAACCGAGTCCCTTCCCACATTAACTTAGGATGTCGACCCATCCCAATCACTAAACCAAGCCCTCAATGCTACCCGTAGGGAGATAGCATACTCTAAGCAGTGAGACATACAAGTCCTGAGATTTCACTTCCTACGAACCTAACCTAAGGACTACTTGAGCACAATATCATGTCCTCAAAACTAAAGATCAATGACTAAGCTCTACTTTTAGTCAAGGGTTATTTCTTACTCAACCCTGTTAGATTCAACATATATATTTAAATGTTAATTCATTCTACGCCATCAATCGTTCATCACATCCGAACACTTGGGTAAAAAGAGTGGTTTTACAATGTAGTTATTCATCTAACGACACATCACGAACAGTATGATCCCCAGGTGCATATCCCGACCTCGTATAAATATAATCCTCCACATTAGTGGCAACTCGCATGTCTTATAGTCAGCATTAGTTGACTGATAGGAGTGTATAAAAAGCTGATCATAAACACTGATATTTACAAGTCTCATATCATTGAAGAATCAACCATGAAGTAGACGGTTAAGTATTCTATTTCTATGAGTACTGTCAAGTCGTATCTTACCATCATGAGAACATGTACAAACGACCTCCAATTACCAAGTTTTAGGTTCATTACATAATTTACCCCAATATGTAGGTCAATCACCTCCAATGTTATATTAGAATCAAAATAATAACCTCTACATATAATGTAAATCGGAGCACTGTTCAAATCACTACCTGCCTAAAGTTTCATGCACATACTTATTGTCCTAGAGTGTCACCAAACAAGTGATTAATCGAGTGGTTATATCAAACCCAAGACCTCTAAAATTTTTACTATATGTCATGGTTAGCATCTTGAGCGTTTACGCCAAATCTCAGTTCATTCGGAATAATCATGATAACTTTTTACGGCACAATAATTTTATAACATAATATTGACAAATCACAGCAAGCCCATATCCGAAAATTTTGAAATTTAAGAGAGGTGTTCATATTGTCATCAAACATTTATCTACCAATTACAAACATCTTCCGATAAACAAAAGAAGGTAAATCGCCAAATTAACATGAATCCGTACGCCTTCCTCGCCGTGCGCTAAACATATTATTTATCAGTAACTAATATAAACTACACGGTCTAAGTGTTTATAAAACGACGTCCGGTCATCTTCTTCCTCCAGCCTGGGGCTGTTATTTGCCCGACCTGGAGTCTAATAACACTCCCACATCAGCCACATTATTTCCCATCCGACCAACCAATACCACCGCCCCTTTCTCGTTTATGAGGTGCATCGACGGGCGGCGAATCGGTGATCGGAAGTGACCGGAATAATTAATACAGATTTCATCCATCCCTCCATGGCTTGCTCTCAAGTCAACTCAATTGAGTTCGACATCTCACCTAGTTTGATCTAAGAAACTAGCACCAAGGGAGAGGGGAGGAAGCTCACCGAGTGTCCATGCATGCAACCCAATAGCCGCATATGCGGCATTTGTCTGTCGCTCCCGGTCATGGCCGGATCACGCAGATCCGGATCTCGTCGGACGTCGCCGAAGTGGTGTCGACCTCTTTGAATGGGCTGTTTTGGCTTGGAGAGCGAGGTCGAGTTGCTGAAATGTAGCGAACACGTCCAGATCTGGAGTTCTCGAGCTGTTTGGAGATGCAACTCGGATAAGGGACGAAGCTGCTCAGATCGGGAGTGGTTTCGACCTTTGCTGTAGGGGATGGAGAATCATAGGCTGCTCTGTTTTGAAAAGATGAAGAGGAGGGGAGCTCAAATAGAGAGGTGGTTTGGCTGTAAAGGGTCGGTCGCCCTTGGAGAAGACATCCACTCGATAGCTCGCCGGAGATGAAAGGACGACCAGAGATCGAAGAGAGATCTGTAGGGAGATGGATATGGGAGTTCGCCTGCTGCTGTTCGAGAGGTGGCTGTTGTGAATATCTGGAGACGAGGGAGGAGACTCTCGGAGATAATGGTGGTTCCTTGTAGGAGCTCTCGTCGGAGTCGGACTCGCCGGAGGTGTGGAAGGGAGAGCTCGCCAGAGGAAGAAGGAAGAGTTGTCGTCGTCGAAGAGGGAGAGAGATCGGAGGAGAGGAGGGAGATCAGATCTGGAGCTTGGATCGGACATGGCTATAGAGAGACAGAGAGAGAGAGAGAGGCGCCGACCGCGAGGAGGGCTGCGCCGGAGTCGTGAGGTGAAGGAGGAGGGGTTGCCGGAGCTCGAAGTTGGCCTTGCCGAAGGTGGCGCGCCGGAGGGAGGAAGAGGGATCGGGGAGACCCTCTGGCTGACGGCGCAAGGGAGGAGGGAAGGGGATCGGGTAATCTAATTCTAACCTAACTTATAATATATATAATACTTATTATTATTATTAATAATAATATTATTATTATTTCATTAGGAGGATTGATTGGATTTCCATCGGATGCGCGTAGATTTCTCTAGGAAGCTCGGAATTTGTCCCGGGCGGGCTCGTTATTACCGTCTCGCCGATACGCACCTATCGAAATGATCAAAGGTCAATTCCGAGTCTGTTTGCCCATTTTATGCTTATCGGAGCGTTTGCGGCCAAATTTGACTTAAACGTGAAAACTATCAAAATGACGTCGGAATCACGAACGGATAGATTCGTTGAACTCGTACTATTATTACGAGTCTAACAAGACTGATTGTGGTCGATTGAGAGGTAGTTTCGCCTATTTCACCGCTTTGGAAAAATATGTTATTCGCAGACCACATTATAATTTCGCCGATTCTCATCAGAATCGAGCGCGGACAGTTTCGTTGAACTCGTATAGGCTTCACGAGTCTAACAAACCTGACTGGGGTTAATTCCGAGACCGTCTGCTGCATACCACCTTTTGAATAAATACGTTATTCGCAGACCGTGTCATTTGAGCTAACGTACGTACTATAATTCCTTCAAGGCGGTACGCCTCCTTCGAGTTTTATCGCTCAAGTTATGCTCTCCGGGCAGCTCGGATCCCGATACAACAAACATCGGGACAAAGAATAGAACTGGTACTCGCCGCATTCGCCGAGTGCACTTCCCCGGCTCAGGTGCAAGCCTGGCCCTCAGTACACCCCGAGCCTGAGTCAACTCGCTTGACTCAAAAACGCGCACAAGGGGTCTAGCTCGAATCGGGATGTTACAGCCGCATCCTACCTCAAACCTCCATCGCCTCCTACCTCTGACCTTCATCTCCTCCTACCTGTTACCTCCTACCTTTGTCGTATCTTACCTATATCACCTCCTACCAGTGTCTCCTCCTATCTCCATCGCCTTTTACCTCTGTCACCTCATACCTACATCGCATATTCCCTCTTTCGCCTCCTATCTTCGTCGCCACATACCTCCTTCGCCTTCATCCTCTGTCGCTTCATACCTCTGTCGCATCTTACTTATGACCTCCCCCACCTCCTACCACCTCCTCTGTTGCATTCTATCTCTGCCACATCTTACCTCTTTCACCTCCTTCCTGCATCTCTATCTCTATTTCTTCGTTGTCTCATTCTCCATCATCAGATTCTCCTTCATCACTAACAACTATATATCCTTCTCCGCAGTCTCCTTTACCGTAACATTCTTTGTTGACTCCCCCGCTGTATGACTGCATCTTGTCCTTCTCCATCATCTCCAACCGCATCTCAACCTTCTTTGTCTGCTCAGGAGGTGACGGCACATGAGCAAGAGCAGGAGGCGGGGGAGGAGTTGGAGCCCTCCGTCACATCCAACTCATACATCCGACCTCCATCGCCTCCTAACTCCGTCTCCTCCTACCTCTATCATCATGTAACTCCGTCCCCTCCTACCTATGTTGTGAAGACCCTTATTCCGGGCTTCCCAAATGATTCGAGAATCGGGCTTAGTTTCCAATAAAAAGGTCGTAGTTAATGAATCACACACAGATCCACAGTACAAAGAACATAAACACCAAATTTATTCATCTGATTTATTTATTTATAAAGTTTTACAATTTAAACGAGTATTAGCCATACTCATTACAATATTTACAAGAATAATCGGTACACGTGCCTCTATGACGTTCCCGTGCTTCTTCATTTCCTATAAAAATCTTTAACCATACCTTCACTAGCTCTTCAGGGGGAATATTCTTGGTGCACTGGGAGAAGCTCCTATTTCCTAAAAAATTGTCCACGATTTTGTTAGTCATAAAAATATGACTATATGAGAAAAGTATTTCATGAAACAGTTGTACATGCAAGCAATGTGAAATAGCAATATGCATATATTTCAATAAACCATAATTTTCGTAACATTCCCTTTCAATGCTACCTCTTGACCTTCCCTTAATTTTAGTTACATAAAATAGGAAATGCTTGGGTATGCAAACTTGAATTTGCCCCCACCCACTTATGGGCAAAAGGGTAGGCTCACCCCTACTGATAAATCCATCAGTAGATCCCCTCTACATCATAGGATTTGAAACCTTCACATATCCTTATGCAGAGTTTTATTATTCTTTTCTTAATGTAAATTAAAACAAGTGTTTTAACATAAAACTTCCCCTCAGAAAGTTGTATCGCTTTTGTTTTCCCTCGCCCCCATTTATTGCATAACGATGTATCATTGAGTTTAAACTCATATGCACATGCAGTTTATCTTAAAATAAAATAGGAATATGAAAATACTTGAATAAACATAATTTCAATAAATAAAATACTCACCACCGCTTCCCTTTAACGTTCTCAGCTTCATTCCCACGTTGACCCTGTGACGCCATCCTCTGGTTTTAGGCCTTGGAAACCACTGAAATAACACATACTTTATTTGGGTTGCGTCACTAGTTACGCGTAGCGTTGAAGTAAAAAGGTTTGGTAAAAAGACGTTTAAATCAGATAAAATCGTGAAACAAAAATAAATACAATAAAATCCAAAAATTTCATAAAATGATCTCAAATCAGCTCATAGCTCCAAAAACAACTCACAAAGCCATAATAGTACTTAAAACTGGCTAACCAGTCCTCAAACAGCACAACCAAGCTGTAGTATCCAAAAATAGTCCAAAATCAGCCTGATAATGGCTAACCAACACCAAAAACAACCTCCAAAAGGGTTGTCCAGTACAAATCAGCCCCCATTATAGCGGCTAAGTATCACAAAAACAACCCACAATATCTAGGCAACATGGAAACCGGAAAGAGCAATTGCTCCTTCCCAGCAGCCCTAAAACAACCCTAAAATAGCCATCAAATAGCTCCTACACAGCAACTAGGCAAAATCCAACCAAAACCGGCTAACATAAAGGAGATAACTCAATTTCAGCGAGGCAGCGGCTAGTAAAAACAACGTAGAGAAGGAGAAGAACATCGTTACAGTGGGAGAGGGAGCAAGAACGTCAACGTGCAACCGATCCTTCTCGGATCGCTGAGGAGTGGCGAGATCCTTCCTAGAACTCCAAAGGACGTTCTGAAGAAGAGAGGAAGCAACAGTAGCAGCTCCAAAACCGGCGGCAGCAAGCCCTAACCAGTGACAGAAATCGGCGGCACAACACAGAAACAGCGGCGCAATCCAATGGCACCATCGTTATCAAAGGTGCAAGGCGCACCGAGGCGCAAAGGGGTCCTGGAGCCTAGGCGCAGGCGCGCGCCCGAGCAACATCAGGCGCAAAAATGAAAAATTGAAAAAACTACTAGATCAAGATGTTAAAAGCAAATAAAAACTTAGCAACAAAGCATGCTACCAAATATAATTTCCAATATTAATCAAATAAAAAAACTACAGTATGTAATATAAAACATTATGCATGTGTACCTTTTGATTTTTGAACATCAACCCCTCTTGAACTAACAACAATGACAAATGCACCTGCAATATCGTCGATATGACCAGTTTTTGAAGGCAACATAATAAAAAAACATAAATAAATCAACCAATGAGTACAAAAAACAACCATAAACTACCAAGTAAACAATCATAAGCTTTAAGCTAATGTGCAAGAAAATAACATAACAATTAACATCCCATAGTATTTCAAATATTTCTCAGCCGCGCCATCATTAAATATTAATTACTCATCGTCCGATTCAATTAAGGTTTCATCTTCTTCACTATAATCTTCTTCTTCTTCATTGTACTCAGCTTCTTCATCCTCGACATCATCTATAGCATTGCTGAAGTAGGAGCCCTCTTCCTAGATGTGCTCCCCTGGTCAACTATCTTCTTCCCTTTGGATAAGCGTGTCTGGTAGATATCCTCTTCCACTCTAGTGGCGCTAGAAACTACACCCCATGTCAATAAGTCATTGTCAAAAACTAATTCTTCATCCTGCTCAACCTCCTCATCTTCCTCCATTCTGCCCATCAACCATTTGTTGTTCTCGTCAATATATTTCAGTGAGATTGGATCAATACAATCACGTGAATCATATCGCCGACGCAAGGCGCGATTGTATTTTACAAATACCAAATCATTTTGACGTTGCTGAGCTAGCCGGTTTCTTTTCTTGCTATGAACCTGCAACATAAACAAATAAACAATTAATCATATAATGATATAATTTTAATTTTACATACTTATTTAAAAAAATTCATACATGTTCAAAAAAACTCCAATTACGCTCACATCCAGATGCACTACAAGTGGGACTTAGAACCTTTATAGCAAATTTAGTAAGATTAGGAGTATCGGCTCCATATGATTTCCACCATTCAGCTGCCCAAAAAATGAATATCAAGTTCCACTTGCCCTGTAAAACTCCTTAGCATGTTGACAAGTCCAGGGCGAACATAAATATAACTATTTATTATTATTGCTCTTTTAATTGTTCTACTAATGCTAGGCATATTTCCTATATCCTCCAGCATTAAGTCGATGCTGGGCAGCACAAGGTGTCCAATATAAATGTGGATGTTTTGCTTCCAATAATTTTCCTATTTCATGAAAAAAAAAACAAGTCAATATATAACAATAAAATTAAATAAATATTAAATAATGTGGATTAATGATGTATTTACCTGCTAGTACATTATTGCTTGCACTATCAGTGACAACTTGAACGACATTGGCCTCTCCAACACGTTCCACCACTCTATTAAGCAATTCATACATCATCTCTCCAGTCTTTGCGTAATCGGATACATCAATAGATTCCAGGGAAAATGTTCCTTTGGGTGAATTTACCAAAAAAATTATAAGAGTTCTTTGTTTCTTATCTGTCCATCCGTCCGCCATGATAGAACATCTATACAACCTCCACTCATCCTCATAATTCTTCATCATATTCTTGATTTCACCTACTTCATTATTCAACAAAGGCACACGAACTTCATGGTAACTGCGTGGTTTCATTCCAACTCCAAACTGTCCAACGACCTCAATCATCACTGTAAAATTAGGATAATTAACAACATTAAAAGGAAGAGTTGCATCATACATCCATTGAGCTATATGTTTGCAAGCCCACCATCTAAGTTCCTTCTTACACGCCTCGTTAATTGTAGTTTTCTTCATTAGCTTTTGGTGACCCTTTTTTTCAAATTCTTCTCAATGTTAGGTGCAAAAAAACATCGATCGGTCCTTTGGTCCGAGGCTTTTTAGATATACCGCTTGGTGCACATCCATGAATCTTCACTACAATGTCATCCATATCCTCATCACTTTCGAAGGTATCTACATCAACAAAGTCAGGGAATGCTTGCTTTTCCGTATTGCCTGCATTCATCCTCTTCTCCATATAATCTTGAATTTCAGTCCGTACATGTTGTGGGCATTTGGGACAAGCTTTTGTATTTCTAAATCCCCAAACTAGGTGTTATTTAGCACAGAAAATTCCACCCTTTGTGACTTTCTCACAAAAATTACAAGTTAAATCATTTTTATTAAAGGCTGAAATCTGGCGCACATACTTCCATCCTGGATTAGTAGTGCCCTTAAAATCCGGGCCTAGGGGCTCGGCCTGGCAAAAGCCCGGCTAGGCCCGACCCAGGAAAAGCCTGGCCCGGGCAAAGGTCGGGCTTGGGGGGCCTTACAGGGCCCCCATATAAGCTGGTTGCCCGGGCCGGGCCGGGACGGGCAAAGCCCGGGCGCTGGGCCTAGCCTGGGCCCGTCACTCGGGCAAGCAGAAAATCCCATCTCCTGGCGGGATTTCCATGGAAATCCCGCCAGCTAGGCGGGATTTCCTATTGGAAATCCCGTCAGTGGCTGTATTTAGGCTAGGCGGGATTAAATCCCGCCTAATCCTATTAGGCGGGATTTTAATCCCGCCTATTTAGGCGGAATTAAAATCCTGCCTATTAGGAAGAAAACTGGGCTGGGCTGGCCGTGGGGGCCTAGGAAGGCCCCCTTCCATGGGAGAAAGCCCAGCCCGGCCCGGTTGCAAACAAGGTCCGACCCTGGCCCGGCTCCAAAAAGCCCGGGCCCGGTAAGCCCAGTTCAAGCCCGGGCCCGGGGTGCTTTTTGGTCAGGACTAACCTGGATCAAACCTTCATTGAACACTGGATGAAGAATAACCACTCGCATCCATTTCCACCTATGCGGGTATTAAATCATTTTACAACAAAACGAATGAGTATATGTAACCATTAACAAGACAATTCAATCATAAAACAATGAACTGAAAACCGTGGATTGGATCAATTCTTCCCATATTAGTTGATGTAGATACTTGACAAGAATAAATGGAAAACACTTAAAGCTCCAGTTCACTGTAAAACAGTGAACTGGGCTTCCAGTTCACTGTTCACTGTAAAATAGTGAACTGGAAGCTCCAGTTCACAGTGAACTAGAGCTTCCAGTTCACTGTTCTACAGTGAACTAGAGCTGCCGATGAGGGCTAACCTTAAATCCAGTAGAGGAGCGGCATATGTTACCATTTGGAGAGGTGGCGTGAAGAGGAGGTCGGCAAGATATCGAGGCAAGAGGAGCGGCCGACGAGAGGCAAGCCTAACTGGGAAGATGGACGGTGGCGTGAAGAGGATGTCGGCGAGCTATTGAGCCGAGAGGAGCGTCCGACGAACGGCAAGACTAACTGGGAAGATGAGGCCAGCGAGCAATTGAGAGCTATCGAGCAAGGAGGAGGGGTCGGTGAGCTCTCGTGAAAGACTAACTGGGAAGAATGAAAGAGGAGCGGTCGGCCCTATGAAAACGCAGACCTAAATCCACCCTAAACGTAATTAAAACGGCCGACCCAATTGATGGAATTCCATCCATGCCTATTGCGTCTGGATGGCATGCGAGGCGAGCGCCTAGGCGCGCCTGAGTCGTGCCTGAGGCAAGTCTCCCTCCTCGGCCCTTCTAAGGCGATGTGGGTTGCGCCTGGTGCGCCCGACGCCTCAAGCGCACCTAGGCGCGCTCCTTGATAACGTAGAATGGCACAGAGCAGTAGTTTCTACCATGAGAAGTAACTAGGGTGGAGGAGAAGCATGACAAGAAGGAGAAGTTGGAAGCAGTCGTCGATAGTAGCAGAGTAGCGGCACGGGAGAAATAGCGCAGAGAGCAGAGACGGAATGTGGGAATAGGAGACAGCGCAAGGGCTCGACTCTATTTAATCAGCACAGTAAGCGGCCAGCGGCAAGATGAAGCCAAACCCAACCCAGGTGCCAATTTCATACGCCCACAACACACCTCCTGCCAACACCCAATCCGGCCAAGTGTCAAACCACAAGCCAAATCAGCCAAGCCAACTACCTCCACATGGCATTAACACATGTTAACACTACACAAGCCCACAATAATCAGAATGAATGAACTATCACAAAAATTTGACTCATGGCACCCTCTATAACAAATAATGCAAATTCAACTACCTCCACATGGCATTAACACATGCTAACACTCCACCAGCCCACAACAATCAGAAGGAATGAACTATCACAAAAATTTGACTCATGGCACACTCTATAACAAATAATGCAAATTCAACTAATAAAATGAAACGAAAAATCGCGAAAAATATTATATAAAATCTGTACTGCTTTGCGGTCTCATCATCAGGGAAAAATATTTTGTTTTGCAAATTTCTAGGTTGTCACATATGTTGCCTCCGACCTCCGTTGCTGCCCACCTCCGTCGCCTACCTCTAACTCCGCCTACCTCTGTCGCATCCTATCTCCTACCACCGACCCCTCCTACCTTCTACCTTAGTCGCCTCTTACTCCACCGCCTCCTATCTCCCTCAATGCTTACCTCTGTCGCCTCCTATCTTTGTTTCCTCCAAACTTTGTCGCTTTCATCCTCCATCTTCTCCAAACCATACCTTCATCGCCTCCTTACTCTGTCCTCTGCCACATCTGGACCTGCATCTGTCGCATCCAGCTCTTGCCTCTGTCGCATCCTGCTCCTACCTTCATCGCCTCCTTCCCCCTTCACATCCTACCTCCTCCGCATCCTACTTCCTCCGCATGATACCTCCACCGTATCTACCTCCGACCTCCGTTGAATCCTACCTACTACCTCTGTCGCCACCTACCTACTACCTCCACTGCCTCCTACCTGCATCCTTCGTCGCCTCCCACCTGCTACCTCTGTTTCTTCCTTCTTCGTCGTATCCTACCTTTGTCTCCTCCTACTTGTGTCTTCTCCTATCTCCATTGCCTCCTACCTCCTACCTTTGTTGCCTCCACCTTCGTCGCCTCCTATCTACGTCCACTCCTACCTTTGTTCTCCGTCACCTCTTACCTTCGTTCTCTGTCGCCTCCTACCTATGTCATATCCTACCTATGGACTTCGTCTCCTCCGAGCTCCACCGCCTCTTACCTCCGACCTCTGCCACCTCTTACCTCCGACCTCTGTCGCATCCTACCTCTACCGCGTCCTACCTCTGCCGCATCCTACCTTTGTTGCCTCCTACCCGCATCTCATACCTTCATCGCCTCATACGTCTGCCTCCCCATACCTCCATCGCCCTACCTCTGCCATCTCGTTTTATTTCGTCTACTTCTCTATTGCCCCAGTCTCCATTTTCTCCCCTTTTGTAGTCTCCAATTCCATCCTCTCCTTCTCCGTCATCTCCTTCTCTGTCGTCTCCAACTCCATACTCTCCTTTTTTGTCGTATCCTTCTCCTTCGTCCCCTATATGTTTTCTCATTGTTTGTCATTTAGAACTCCATGATATCCTTCATAGTTGATGAGTCCCATTTATATACACTTTTATGGACTCATCCGGGATAGTTTTCTCGCATATGCACTTCCCTTTTAGTTCATTATTGCTTATATTTCGCTTGAACACATTTCTTCACAAAGTGCACTCTTTTGTCCCATTTTGGTGTGCAATTGCGCGCTATGTTTGTTGGGGGTAAGCACATGGTGCTCCCCAATCCTTTTTCTGTATTTGGATTGAGCTGGAAGGGTATTCCCGGTTGTGTGATTGTTGTTTGGTGCTGTGCAGGTGGGTAGAACATCTATTTTCCCCAGATTTCATGTCTCCATGAATCGCACGGTCGTGCATTTTCTTCACGCACGGTTGGTTGCGATCGTGCGCTCTCATCTATGGCCCAAAGTAGCATTCTGAATTTGGTCGTGCATTTTTACGCACGGTTTGTTTTGACCGTGCGTGAGTAAAATCGCACGATCTCCTTTTTTGTCTAAAAAAATTATGTTTTATTTTGTTCACGCACGGTCGTGCATTTCTAAAATGCACGGTCGTGCATGAACAAAATTCTGCACTCTTTCTATTTAAGCTGCAATTTTTAGGTTTTCAGGACCCCCGATTCAGTTCCGTCATTTTCACCGCAAGGAGAGCTCCAGCTCTGTTTTCTTCCACCCTTCCATGAGGGCTTTTCCCTAGGCCGCCTCCATCATCCAAGAGCTTCCAAGGAGAGGGATCTAGCCCTACATCCATCATCATCCAAGGATAAGGAAGCTTTGGTCTTGTGGCCGGATCGTGACATGAAGAAGACGACATTGGATGGTAGTGACAACCTTCTCTACCCCGGACGCAGTTGAGGACCGAGCTTGGATGCGGATTGATAACCCAGCGATTCCAACCGTGAATCTTCAACAAGGCTTCGGATTGGGTCGATTCCTTTGCTTTCCCCCTCTTTGTTTTGATGAATGTAACTAGATTCTCTATACTTTGATGATGTGCACTATAAACCATGACTTGTAATGTCTATTTCATTTCTATGAAATTAACTTGTTTATATTTGTGAATGAGGTGTGCACCAAATCCACTCCACCCTCCACTTCATTCCGCTAGCCTACTCGCCCATTCCGTTTGCCTACTCTTCCATCCGCCAAGCTAAGCGGTGCTAACGGCCCGTGTAATCCACTTCGACTCCGCTGGTGCGACTCACTCCATCAGTGTGCCTACTCTTCCATCAGCCTAGCAAAGCGTGGCATAGCGGCCCGTGTAATCCATTCGCATCACGAAGCAGTGCGCTCAAGGCCTGCACAGTTCGATTCCGCACTTACCACTCCATCCGCTTGCCTACTCGTCCATCCTCCCTTGCGAAGTAGTGCGTTCAAGGCCTACATAGTTTCCATCCCGCCTAGCGAAGCAGTGCGCACAAGGCCTGCATAGGAGTAGTTGATTTAGCTCTTTTACTTTATTTTCCACAATCTAATCCAAGCCTTCCGCAATCCATCCGACCTAAAGGACTTCGATCTCAAGTCCTTCCTTAAAAGTAAACTCCACCTTACTGTGTTCCTTCGAGATTCGATACTCGGGGATTCACTCCTCATTTTATATTACTTGAACGATCGGTACACTGGCGTTTCATGCCGCAGTCTCGCTACCGCCTATAGCGGTGTGCTTGATTTGTGCATCAAGTTTTTGGCGCCGTTGCCGGGGAACACAGTCGTGTGAGTTTTCTGGAGAGGGAGAGTTGTGAGATAGAAGTTCTTTTCCATTTGTATATTGCATTTGTTTTAATTTAGTGTTTGTAAATTCTCTTTTTATCTGTTTTTAAGTATTTCAAAAATTAGGTTTCCGCCGTTTTAAACTTTATTACATGCATATTGAGATCAATTTCTGTTTTTATTAGTTGTTAATCCTTCTTTACACCAATATGTATGCTTATCAACAATGTAGGTGGTGTAGAGCGTCTAATCACTCTAGTGATGAGTGCTATTTAGGAAGCCATAATTATAATCTGTGTAGTTCATCGTATGGAGAATATAGAACTTCATACAATGAACTTATATATTATAATTATGCGTCCCCATCGCGAGGATCGCCTTCACCGAGTGGTTTGGCTTTTCCACAGTCAAAACCAACCGGGAAGCGCTGCTTGTGTTGTCAAAGTTTTGATCACGCGCTGAAAGACTATAAGCAATGGAAATTGCAATTGGGAGAGGATGATGAGCCAACACTTATCTCCATTCTACTGCCTTCCTATGCCACCGCTCCTTCCATCGCTGATGACACATACGTTAGGCCCCCGGGTCATCTTGGGAGCACAACGAATACGTCGATCAGCGTCGCTGTTGATCACTACGACGACATTGTGGAGTTTTCTTCCTCCATTGTGCCATCCTTTCCTTTGGATTCTGTATCTGAGGATATTTCTTCACTCCTATCGGACTCTATCTTGAGTCCTATTTCCACTCAGATATTTTCTTGTATCAGTATGCATGCATCTTCTGCTCTTACTGCCGAGTTTTTAGATGTGCAGGGTAAGCCTATGGATCCTGAAGCTATGCTGAGTTGCACTGAGGAGGACATTTTCCTTAGTGATGAGGATTCTACCTCATCACCGGAAGAGAAGGTCCAACTCATCATCGAAGTTCCTAGCTGCTCATATTATGCCTGCAGTGATTCTATTGCAACCGACATTTAGCCTTTTGTGGAACCTGTCAGGAGTGAAACCGGGATCACTCCTCCTTTGTTTGATTCTTTTAGTTCTTCTTCCATTTTATTTCCTAATCAACATTCTTATAATGCAGATATTGATAAGTTCATCCTTCCTGCTTCCCCTCCTGCTTTAATTTCTAATATTGCATATATTCCTTTGCAGGTGCATGAATTTATAGACCCATTCTTGGGTAATTTTGAGAGGCAGTCATGGAAGGGAAAGCAGATGGCAATGATGAAATTAATAACATATTCTCCCTCATCATCATTGCTTGCATTTTTCTTGAAAGACTGGGTGCAGGGTGGTAAACGCTACTTCATCCATGACCGCCAATTGGAGGAGAGGAAGAAGATGAAGAAAGATGAAATATGGAGATGGAAAGCTCCTGATCTTCTGGACTGCTGCTGTTGGGTCTTCAGACCCATTTCTTTTATTTCTAGTTACTATTTCAAATCAACTTACAGTTGATCTTTTTGGCATGCTTGTAATAATTAGGATATTTTAGTTGTCTCTTTTATGTTTAGACAATGTTATTAAAACTGCATAATACAGGTATTAAGTCCAGCTTAAGGACGGTAAACAAAAGCGCTACTGTGAGACAACCCAGTTTTGGTTGTTTTTATTTTTCTAATCCGCTAATGCCTTAATATATTATTTTTGCTATTGCTTGGTGCGTCCTTTTTGTAGGGTGGTGATCTTTTGGTGGCGGACTAGGACTTCCATCGCAGTATTAACGCTAATCTTCTGGTATGCTCATTTCTGAGAATGGGTAATTTTTCTTCCCCTAGCCTTTTACTCAATTTTCACAGTTACATCATTTGCGTCTATTGCTTAGATTAAGTCTGGGGAAGAGCCGCTATGTGTTACCCACTGCACGGGCACATCTCAGTGCATGCTAGAAGTATTTTATTTCAGTTATTTTATTTGTTCATCTTCATCGCACACCACTACACACACTTTAGCGCGCACTCGCTTGTTTGTATGCTCCTGTATATTCAATTCTTGGTTGTGATGTAGAAATTGTTGTATTAGCCTAAAAATTGCAAGATGGAGTGGCATGTTGACTCTTGTAGTACTCTAGTTGAGTACTTGCGTCTTGCCTAGAAATTTGAGTAGAATTAGTTTTTATTTATGCTTCTAATTTATAATTAGTAGATCTGCGTAGATTTTAATTTATTTTACTCAAAATGGTGAATGTGTTTGAATCTAGTGGTAGCGTGGTATTGTGCGTAGGCGAGCACGAGGTTCTTGTTGCTCGAGTCGGGAGGAAGGATTACCTTTCTCGGGGGCTAAGAACTTGCCCCAAGCGACTCTCAAAGCATGGGTGCGAACGATTTGCAAGATGAGCGTGACGTAGGCCATCTATTTGGCAAGCTTGAGCTTTTTTTCTACCTTACATATACGCTAACCGTAGCTAGCCTATTTTTGTGCCTACCCAACCTTTTGGTTCAGCTCCACCATACTTCACCAAGGCCTAAAAGCTAATCCCATTATCGCAACCAAAAAAAAATTTAAGCCAAAAGCATAATGAATTGTAATTTTCCAATGCGGTGCGGTCTTGTGAAACTTTTGTGTTGTTGTGGATATCCTAAAAAATTCTATATGCTGAGATTCTTGCTAATAGATTTGGGGATATAAAAAAGGGGGAAGGAAAAGAAAAAGAAAAGGAAAAAGCAAAGAGAGAAAAATATATATCCCTAGCGTTTGAATTTCAAAAATCGCGAAAAATATTATATAAAATCTGTACTGCTTTGCGGTCTCATCATCAGGGAAAAATATTTTGTTTTGCAAATTTCTAGGTTGTCACATATGTTGCCTCCGACCTCCGTTGCTGCCCACCTCCGTCGCCTACCTCTATCTCCGCCTACCTCTGTCGCATCCTATCTCCTACCACCGACCCCTCCTACCTTCTACCTTAGTCGCCTCTTACTCCACCGCCTCCTATCTCCCTCAATGCTTACCTCTGTCGCCTCCTATCTTTGTTTCCTCCAAACTTTGTCGCTTTCATCCTCCATCTTCTCCAAACCATACCTTCATCGCCTCCTTACTCTGTCCTCTGCCACATCTGGACCTGCATCTGTCGCATCCAGCTCTTGCCTCTGTCGCATCCTGCTCCTACCTTCATCGCCTCCTTCCCCCTTCACATCCTACCTCCTCTGCATCCTACTTCCTCCGCATGATACCTCCACCGTATCTACCTCCGACCTCCGTTGAATCCTACCTAGTACCTCTGTCTCCACCTACCTACTACCTCCACTGCCTCCTACCTGCATCCTTCGTCGCCTCCCACCTGCTACCTCTGTTTCTTCCTTCTTCGTCGTATCCTACCTTTGTCTCCTCCTACTTGTGTCTTCTCCTATCTCCATTGCCTCCTACCTCCTACCTTTGTTGCCTCCACCTTCGTCGCCTCCTATCTACGTCCACTCCTACCTTTGTTCTCCGTCACCTCTTACCTTCGTTCTCTGTCGCCTCCTACCTATGTCATATCCTACCTATGGACTTCGTCTCCTCCGAGCTCCACCGCCTCTTACCTCCGACCTCTGCCACCTCTTACCTCCGACCTCTGTCGCATCCTACCTCTACCGCGTCCTACCTCTGCCGCATCCTACCTTTGTTGCCTCCTACCCGCATATCATACCTTCATCGCCTCATACGTCTGCCTCCCCATACCTCCATCGCCCTACCTCTGCCATCTCGTTTTATTTCGTCTACTTCTTTATTGCCCCAGTCTCCATTTTCTCCCCTTTTGTAGTCTCCAATTCCATCCTCTCCTTCTCCGTCATCTCCTTCTCTGTCGTCTCCAACTCCATACTCTCCTTTTTTGTCGTATCCTTCTCCTTCGTCCCCTATATGTTTTCTCATTGTTTGTCATTTAGAACTCCATGATATCCTTCATAGTTGATGAGTCCCATTTATATACACTTTTATGGACTCATCCGGGATAGTTTTCTCGCATATGCACTTCCCTTTTAGTTCATTATTGCTTATATTTCGCTTGAACACATTTCTTCACAAAGTGCACTCTTTTGTCCCATTTTGGTGTGCAATTGCGCGCTATGTTTGTTGGGGGTAAGCACATGGTGCTCCCCAATCCTTTTTCTGTATTTGGATTGAGCTGGAAGGGTATTCCCGGTTGTGTGATTGTTGTTTGGTGCTGTGCAGGTGGGTAGAACATCTATTTTCCCCAGATTTCATGTCTCCATGAATCGCACGGTCGTGCATTTTCTTCACGCACGGTTGGCTGCGATCGTGCGCTCTCATCTATGGCCCAAAGTAGCATTCTGAATTTGGTCGTGCATTTTTACGCACGGTCTGTTTTGACCGTGCGTGAGTAAAATCGCACGATCTCCTTTTTTGTCTAAAAAAATTATGTTTTATTTTGTTCACGCACGGTCGTGCATTTCTAAAATGCACGGTCGTGCATGAACAAAATTTTGCACTCTTTCTATTTAAGCTACAATTTTTAGGTTTTCAGGACCCCCGATTCAGTTCCGTCATTTTCACCGCAAGGAGAGCTCCAGCTCTGTTTTCTTCCACCCTTCCATGAGGGCTTTTCCCTAGGCCGCCTCCATCATCCAAGAGCTTCCAAGGAGAGGGATCTAGCCCTACATCCATCATCATCCAAGGATAAGGAAGCTTTGGTCTTGTGGCCGGATCGTGACATGAAGAAGACGACATTGGATGGTAGTGACAACCTTCTCTACCCCGGACGCAGTTGAGGACCGAGCTTGGATGCGGATTGATAACCCAGCGATTCCAACCGTGAATCTTCAACAAGGCTTCGGATTAGGTCGATTCCTTTGCTTTCCCCCTCTTTGTTTTGATGAATGTAACTAGATTCTCTATACTTTGATGATGTGCACTATAAACCATGACTTGTAATGTCTATTTCATTTCTATGAAATTAACTTGTTTATATTTGTGAATGAGGTGTGCACCAAATCCACTCCACCCTCCACTTCATTCCGCTAGCCTACTCGCCCATTCCGTTTGTCTACTCTTCCATCCGCCAAGCTAAGCGGTGCTAACGGCCCGTGTAATCCACTTCGACTCCGCTGGTGCGACTCACTCCATCAGTGTGCCTACTCTTCCATCAGCCTAGCAAAGCGTGGCATAGCGGCCCGTGTAATCCATTCGCATCACGAAGCAGTGCGCTCAAGGCCTGCACAGTTCGATTCCGCACTTACCACTCCATCCGCTTGCCTACTCGTCCATCCTCCCTTGCGAAGTAGTGCGTTCAAGGCCTACATAGTTTCCATCCCGCCTAGCGAAGCAGTGCGCACAAGGCCTGCATAGGAGTAGTTGATTTAGCTCTTTTACTTTATTTTCCACAATCTAATCCAAGCCTTCCGCAATCCATCCGACCTAAAGGACTTCGATCTCAAGTCCTTCCTTAAAAGTAAACTCCACCTTACTGTGTTCCTTCGAGATTCGATACTCGGGGATTCACTCCTCATTTTATATTACTTGAACGATCGGTACACTGACGTTTCATGCCGCAGTCTCGCTACCGCCTATAGCGGTGTGCTTGATTTGTGCATCAAGTTTTTGGCGCCGTTGCCGGGGAACACAGTCGTGTGAGTTTTTTGGAGAGGGAGAGTTGTGAGATAGAAGTTCTTTTCCATTTGTATATTGCATTTGTTTTAATTTAGTGTTTGTAAATTCTCTTTTTATCTGTTTTTAAGTATTTCAAAAATTAGGTTTCCGCCGTTTTAAACTTTATTACATGCATATTGAGATCAATTTCTGTTTTTATTAGTTGTTAATCCTTCTTTACACCAATATGTATGCTTATCAACAATGTAGGTGGTGTAGAGCGTCTAATCACTCTAGTGATGAGTGCTATTTAGGAAGCCATAATTATAATCTGTGTAGTTCATCGTATGGAGAATATAGAAATTCATACAATGAACTTATATATTATAATTATGCGTCCCCATCGCGAGGATCGCCTTCACCGAGTGGTTTGGCTTTTCCACAGTCAAAACCAACCAGGAAGCGCTGCTTGTGTTGTCAAAGTTTTGATCACGCGCTGAAAGACTATAAGCAATGGAAATTGCAATTGGGAGAGGATGATGAGCCAACACTTATCTCCATTCTACTGCCTTCCTATGCCACCGCTCCTTCCATCGCTGATGACACATACGTTAGGCCCCCGGGTCATCTTGGGAGCACAACGAATACGTCGATCAGCGTCGCTGTTGATCACTACGACGACATTGTGGAGTTTTCTTCCTCCATTGTGCCATCCTTTCCTTTGGATTCTGTATCTGAGGATATTTCTTCACTCCTATCGGACTCTATCTTGAGTCCTATTTCCACTCAGATATTTTCTTGTATCAGTATGCATGTATCTTCTGCTCTTACTGCCGAGTTTTTAGATGTGCAGGGTAAGCCTATGGATCCTGAAGCTATGCTGAGTTGCACTGAGGAGGACATTTTCCTTAGTGATGAGGATTCTACCTCATCACCGGAAGAGAAGGTCCAACTCATCATCGAAGTTCCTAGCTGCTCATATTATGCCTGCAGTGATTCTATTGCAACCGACATTTAGCCTTTTGTGGAACCTGTCAGGAGTGAAACCGGGATCACTCCTCCTTTGTTTGATTCTTTTAGTTCTTCTTCCATTTTATTTCCTAATCAACATTCTTATAATGCAGATATTGATAAGTTCATCCTTCCTGCTTCCCCTCCTGCTTTAATTTCTAATATTGCATATATTCCTTTGCAGGTGCATGAATTTATAGACCCATTCTTGGGTAATTTTGAGAGGCAGTCATGGAAGGGAAAGCAGATGGCAATGATGAAATTAATAACATATTCTCCCTCATCATCATTGCTTGCATTTTTCTTGAAAGACTGGGTGCAGGGTGGTAAACGCTACTTCATCCATGACCGCCAATTGGAGGAGAGGAAGAAGATGAAGAAAGATGAAATATGGAGATGGAAAGCTCCTGATCTTCTGGACTGCTGCTGTTGGGTCTTCAGACCCATTTCTTTTATTTCTAGTTACTATTTCAAATCAACTTACAGTTGATCTTTTTGGCATGCTTGTAATAATTAGGATATTTTAGTTGTCTCTTTTATGTTTAGACAATGTTATTAAAACTGCATAATACAGGTATTAAGTCCAGCTTAAGGACGGTAAACAAAAGCGCTACTGTGAGACAACCCAGTTTTGGTTGTTTTTATTTTTCTAATCCGCTAATGCCTTAATATATTATTTTTGCTATTGCTTGGTGCGTCCTTTTTGTAGGGTGGTGATCTTTTGGTGGCGGACTAGGACTTCCATCGCAGTATTAACGCTAATCTTCTGGTATGCTCATTTCTGAGAATGGGTAATTTTTCTTCCCCTAGCCTTTTACTCAATTTTCACAGTTACATCATTTGCGTCTATTGCTTAGATTAAGTCTGGGGAAGAGCCGCTATGTGTTACCCACTGCACGGGCACATCTCAGTGCATGCTAGAAGTATTTTATTTCAGTTATTTTATTTGTTCATCTTCATCGCACACCACTACACACACTTTAGCGCGCACTCGCTTGTTTGTATGCTCCTGTATATTCAATTCTTGGTTGTGATGTAGAAATTGTTGTATTAGCCTAAAAATTGCAAGATGGAGTGGCATGTTGACTCTTGTAGTACTCTAGTTGAGTACTTGCGTCTTGCCTAGAAATTTGAGTAGAATTAGTTTTTATTTATGCTTCTAATTTATAATTAGTAGATCTGCGTAGATTTTAATTTATTTTACTCAAAATGGTGAATGTGTTTGAATCTAGTGGTAGCGTGGTATTGTGCGTAGGCGAGCACGAGGTTCTTGTTGCTCGAGTCGGGAGGAAGGATTACCTTTCTCGGGGGCTAAGAACTTGCCCCAAGCGACTCTCAAAGCATGGGTGCGAACGATTTGCAAGATGAGCGTGACGTAGGCCATCTATTTGGCAAGCTTGAGCTTTTTTTCTACCTTTCATATACGCTAACCGTTGCTAGCCTATTTTTGTGCCTACCCAACCTTTTGGTTCAGCTCCACCATACTTCACCAAGGCCTAAAAGCTAATCCCATTATCGCAACCAAAAAAAAATTTAAGCCAAAAGCATAATGAATTGTAATTTTCCAATGCGGTGCGGTCTTGTGAAACTTTTGTGTTGTTGTGGATATCCTAAAAAATTCTATATGCTGAGATTCTTGCTAATAGATTTGGGGATATAAAAAAGGGGGAAGGAAAAGAAAAAGAAAAGGAAAAAGCAAAGAGAGAAAAATATATATCCCTAGCGTTTGAATTTCAAAAATCGCGAAAAATATTATATAAAATCTGTACTGCTTTGCGGTCTCATCATCAGGGAAAAATATTTTGTTTTGCAAATTTCTAGGTTGTCACATATGTTGCCTCCGACCTCCGTTGCTGCCCACCTCCGTCGCCTACCTCTATCTCCGCCTACCTCTGTCGCATCCTATCTCCTACCACCGACCCCTCCTACCTTCTACCTTAGTCGCCTCTTACTCCACCGCCTCCTATCTCCCTCAATGCTTACCTCTGTCGCCTCCTATCTTTGTTTCCTCCAAACTTTGTCGCTTTCATCCTCCATCTTCTCCAAACCATACCTTCATCGCCTCCTTACTCTGTCCTCTGCCACATCTGGACCTGCATCTGTCGCATCCAGCTCTTGCCTCTGTCGCATCCTACTCCTACCTTCATCGCCTCCTTCCCCCTTCACATCCTACCTCCTCCGCATCCTACTTCCTCCGCATGATACCTCCACCGTATCTACCTCCGACCTCCGTTGAATCCTACCTACTACCTCTGTCTCCACCTACCTACTACCTCCACTGCCTCCTACCTGCATCCTTCGTCGCCTCCCACCTGCTACCTCTGTTTCTTCCTTCTTCGTCGTATCCTACCTTTGTCTCCTCCTACTTGTGTCTTCTCCTATCTCCATTGCCTCCTACCTCCTACCTTTGTTGCCTCCACCTTCGTCGCCTCCTATCTACGTCCACTCCTACCTTTGTTCTCCGTCACCTCTTACCTTCGTTCTCTGTTGCCTCCTACCTATGTCATATCCTACCTATGGACTTCGTCTCCTCCGAGCTCCACCGCCTCTTACCTCCGACCTCTGCCACCTCTTACCTCCGACCTCTGTCGCATCCTACCTCTACCGCGTCCTACCTCTGCCGCATCCTACCTTTGTTGCCTCCTACCCGCATCTCATACCTTCATCGCCTCATACGTCTGCCTCCCCATACCTCCATCGCCCTACCTCTGCCATCTCGTTTTATTTCGTCTACTTCTTTATTGCCCCAGTCTCCATTTTCTCCCCTTTTGTAGTCTCCAATTCCATCCTCTCCTTCTCCGTCATCTCCTTCTCTGTCGTCTCCAACTCCATACTCTCCTTTTTTGTCGTATCCTTCTCCTTCGTCCCCTATATGTTTTCTCATTGTTTGTCATTTAGAACTCCATGATATCCTTCATAGTTGATGAGTCCCATTTATATACACTTTTATGGACTCATCCGGGATAGTTTTCTCGCATATGCACTTCCCTTTTAGTTCATTATTGCTTATATTTCGCTTGAACACATTTCTTCACAAAGTGCACTCTTTTGTCCCATTTTGGTGTGCAATTGCGCGCTATGTTTGTTGGGGGTAAGCACATGGTGCTCCCCAATCCTTTTTCTGTATTTGGATTGAGCTGGAAGGGTATTCCCGGTTGTGTGATTGTTGTTTGGTGCTGTGCAGGTGGGTAGAACATCTATTTTCCCCAGATTTCATGTCTCCATGAATCGCACGGTCGTGCATTTTCTTCACGCACGGTTGGCTGCGATCGTGCGCTCTCATCTATGGCCCAAAGTAGCATTCTGAATTTGGTCGTGCATTTTTACGCACGGTCTGTTTTGACCGTGCGTGAGTAAAATCGCACGATCTCCTTTTTTGTCTAAAAAAATTATGTTTTATTTTGTTCACGCACGGTCGTGCATTTCTAAAATGCACGGTCGTGCATGAACAAAATTTTGCACTCTTTCTATTTAAGCTACAATTTTTAGGTTTTCAGGACCCCCGATTCAGTTCCGTCATTTTCACCGCAAGGAGAGCTCCAGCTCTGTTTTCTTCCACCCTTCCATGAGGGCTTTTCCCTAGGCCGCCTCCATCATCCAAGAGCTTCCAAGGAGAGGGATCTAGCCCTACATCCATCATCATCCAAGGATAAGGAAGCTTTGGTCTTGTGGCCGGATCGTGACATGAAGAAGACGACATTGGATGGTAGTGACAACCTTCTCTACCCCGGACGCAGTTGAGGACCGAGCTTGGATGCGGATTGATAACCCAGCGATTCCAACCGTGAATCTTCAACAAGGCTTCGGATTGGGTCGATTCCTTTGCTTTCCCCCTCTTTGTTTTGATGAATGTAACTAGATTCTCTATACTTTGATGATGTGCACTATAAACCATGACTTGTAATGTCTATTTCATTTCTATGAAATTAACTTGTTTATATTTGTGAATGAGGTGTGCACCAAATCCACTCCACCCTCCACTTCATTCCGCTAGCCTACTCGCCCATTCCGTTTGCCTACTCTTCCATCCGCCAAGCTAAGCGGTGCTAATGGCCCGTGTAATCCACTTCGACTCCGCTGGTGCGACTCACTCCATCAGTGTGCCTACTCTTCCATCAGCCTAGCAAAGCGTGGCATAGCGGCCCGTGTAATCCATTCGCATCACGAAGCAGTGCGCTCAAGGCCTGCACAGTTCGATTCCGCACTTACCACTCCATCCGCTTGCCTACTCGTCCATCCTCCCTTGCGAAGTAGTGCGTTCAAGGCCTACATAGTTTCCATCCCGCCTAGCGAAGCAGTGCGCACAAGGCCTGCATAGGAGTAGTTGATTTAGCTCTTTTACTTTATTTTCCACAATCTAATCCAAGCCTTCCGCAATCCATCCGACCTAAAGGACTTCGATCTCAAGTCCTTCCTTAAAAGTAAACTCCACCTTACTGTGTTCCTTCGAGATTCGATACTCGGGGATTCACTCCTCATTTTATATTACTTGAACGATCGGTACAGTGGCGTTTCATGCCGCAGTCTCGCTACCGCCTATAGCGGTGTGCTTGATTTGTGCATCAAGTTTTTGGCGCCGTTGCCGGGGAACACAGTCGTGTGAGTTTTCTGGAGAGGGAGAGTTGTGAGATAGAAGTTCTTTTCCATTTGTATATTGCATTTGTTTTAATTTAGTGTTTGTAAATTCTCTTTTTATCTGTTTTAAGTATTTCAAAAATTAGGTTTCCGCCGTTTTAAACTTTATTACATGCATATTGAGATCAATTTCTGTTTTTATTAGTTGTTAATCCTTCTTTACACCAATATGTATGCTTATCAACAATGTAGGTGGTGTAGAGCGTCTAATCACTCTAGTGATGAGTGCTATTTAGGAAGCCATAATTATAATCTGTGTAGTTCATCGTATGGAGAATATAGAACTTCATACAATGAACTTATATATTATAATTATGCGTCCCCATCGCGAGGATCGCCTTCACCGGGTGGTTTGGCTTTTCCACAGTCAAAACCAACCGGGAAGCGCTGCTTGTGTTGTCAAAGTTTTGATCACGCGCTGAAAGACTATAAGCAATAGAAATTGCAATTGGGAGAGGATGATGAGCCAACACTTATCTCCATTCTACTGCCTTCCTATGCCACCGCTCCTTCCATCGCTGATGACACATACGTTAGGCCCCCGGGTCATCTTGGGAGCACAACGAATACGTCGATCAGCGTCGCTGTTGATCACTACGACGACATTGTGGAGTTTTCTTCCTCCATTGTGCCATCCTTTCCTTTGGATTCTGTATCTGAGGATATTTCTTCACTCCTATCGGACTCTATCTTGAGTCTTATTTCCACTCAGATATTTTCTTGTATCAGTATGCATGTATCTTCTGCTCTTACTGCCGAGTTTTTAGATGTGCAGGATAAGCCTATGGATCCTGAAGCTATGCTGAGTTGCACTGAGGAGGACATTTTCCTTAGTGATGAGGATTCTACCTCATCACCGGAAGAGAAGGTCCAACTCATCATCGAAGTTCCTAGCTGCTCATATTATGCCTGCAGTGATTCTATTGCAACCGACATTTAGCCTTTTGTGGAACCTGTCAGGAGTGAAACCGGGATCACTCCTCCTTTGTTTGATTCTTTTAGTTCTTCTTCCATTTTATTTCCTAATCAACATTCTTATAATGCAGATATTGATAAGTTCATCCTTCCTGCTTCCCCTCCTGCTTTAATTTCTAATATTGCATATATTCCTTTGCAGGTGCATGAATTTATAGACCCATTCTTGGGTAATTTTGAGAGGCAGTCATGGAAGGGAAAGCAGATGGCAATGATGAAATTAATAACATATTCTCCCTCATCATCATTGCTTGCATTTTTCTTGAAAGACTGGGTGCAGGGTGGTAAACGCTACTTCATCCATGACCGCCAATTGGAGGAGAGGAAGAAGATGAAGAAAGATGAAATATGGAGATGGAAAGCTCCTGATCTTCTGGACTGCTGCTGTTGGGTCTTCAGACCCATTTCTTTTATTTCTAGTTACTATTTCAAATCAACTTACAGTTGATCTTTTTGGCATGCTTGTAATAATTAGGATATTTTAGTTGTCTCTTTTATGTTTAGACAATGTTATTAAAACTGCATAATACAGGTATTAAGTCCAGCTTAAGGACGGTAAACAAAAGCGCTACTGTGAGACAACCCAGTTTTGGTTGTTTTTATTTTTCTAATCCGCTAATGCCTTAATATATTATTTTTGCTATTGCTTGGTGCGTCCTTTTTGTAGGGTGGTGATCTTTTGGTGGCGGACTAGGACTTCCATCGCAGTATTAACGCTAATCTTCTGGTATGCTCATTTCTGAGAATGGGTAATTTTTCTTCCCCTAGCCTTTTACTCAATTTTCACAGTTACATCATTTGCGTCTATTGCTTAGATTAAGTCTGGGGAAGAGCCGCTATGTGTTACCCACTGCACGGGCACATCTCAGTGCATGCTAGAAGTATTTTATTTCAGTTATTTTATTTGTTCATCTTCATCGCACACCACTACACACACTTTAGCGCGCACTCGCTTGTTTGTATGCTCCTGTATATTCAATTCTTGGTTGTGATGTAGAAATTGTTGTATTAGCCTAAAAATTGCAAGATGGAGTGGCATGTTGACTCTTGTAGTACTCTAGTTGAGTACTTGCGTCTTGCCTAGAAATTTGAGTAGAATTAGTTTTTATTTATGCTTCTAATTTATAATTAGTAGATCTGCGTAGATTTTAATTTATTTTACTCAAAATGGTGAATGTGTTTGAATCTAGTGGTAGCGTGGTATTGTCCGTAGACGAGCACGAGGTTCTTGTTGCTCGAGTCGGGAGGAAGGATTACCTTTCTCGGGGGCTAAGAACTTGCCCCAAGCGACTCTCAAAGCATGGGTGCGAACGATTTGCAAGATGAGCGTGACGTAGGCCATCTATTTGGCAAGCTTGAGCTTTTTTTCTACCTTTCATATACGCTAACCGTTGCTAGCCTATTTTTGTGCCTACCCAACCTTTTGGTTCAGCTCCACCATACTTCACCAAGGCCTAAAAGCTAATCCCATTATCGCAACCAAAAAAAAATTTAAGCCAAAAGCATAATGAATTGTAATTTTCCAATGCGGTGCGGTCTTGTGAAACTTTTGTGTTGTTGTGGATATCCTAAAAAATTCTATATGCTGAGATTCTTGCTAATAGATTTGGGGATATAAAAAAGGGGGAAGGAAAAGAAAAAGAAAAGGAAAAAGCAAAGAGAGAAAAATATATATCCCTAGCGTTTGAATTTAAACATCTATCTCTATCGATTGGAGTAGGCCGTGAGCACACCCGGTTTCAAAGTCAAGTCTGGGGGTGTGTTACATGTGTATTATTGGGGCTGTTATGATTTAGCACTTTTGTATGCTCATTTGGGTTGCGATTAGCCTTCACGTTTATCTTTGTATTCCAAACCGTAACCTAAGCCTCGTGTATACCTAAAGTCCTATCGATTCGTCTTGTGAGTTCACTAGCGCCGTGGAGAGAGTGTGACAGGGCGAGCTTATTGTTCTTGACATTCATGGATTTCAACGGAGATAATTCTGAGTTCCGGTCTTGGGTAACACTCCCCTTCGCGTCTAGCTTACTTTCATACTACGCGTGACCACGAGATTCACCACCATTCCATTTTTGAGTAAAAATAAATTCCTTTTTATGCATCTACACTTTTTATAAATTAGCTAGCATATTTAAAAACTTCTTCTAATAAATTTCTACGAGCACAAGTATGCAACTTCGCATACTACTTCATGTCGCAATTTTTTAGCTAACTATGCTTTTCCCACTCCGCCGGATTTGTTTGCTCGGGACGTGCAAACAGGTAAGTCTGGGGGTGTGATGAGTCCCATTTATATACACTTTTATGGACTCATCCGGGATAGTTTTCTCGCATATGCACTTCACTTTTAGTTCATTATTGCTTATATTTCGCTTGAACACATTTCTTCACAAAGTGCACTCTTTGGTCCCGTTTTGGTGTGTAATTGCGCGCTATATTTGTTGGGGGTAAGCACATGGTGCTCCCCAACCCTTTTTCTGTATTTGGATTGAGCTGGAAGGGTATTCCCAACTGTGTGATTGTTGTTTGGTGCTGTGCAGGTGGGTTGTACATCTATTTTGCCCAGATTTCATGTCTGCATGAATCGCACGGTCATGCATTTTCTTGACGCACGGCCGGCTGCGATTGTGCGCTCTCATCTATGGCCCAAAGTAGCATTCTGAATTTGGTCGTGCGTTTTTACGCACAGTCTGTTTTGACCGTGCGTGAGTAAAATCGCATGATATCCTTTTTTGTCTAAAAAATTATGTTTTATTTTGTTCACGCACGGTCTTGCGTTTCTAAAATGCACGGTTGTGCATGAACAAAATTCTGCACTCTTTCTATTTAAGCTGCGATTTTTAGGTTTTCAGGACCCACGATTCAGTTCCGCCATTTTCACCGCAAGGAGAGCTCCAGCTCCGTTTCTTCCACCCTTCCATGAGGGCTTTGCCCTAGGCCGCCTCCATCATCCAAGAGCTTCCAAGGAGAGGGATCTATCCCTACATCCATCATCATCCAAGGAGAAGGAAGCTTTGGTCTTGTGGTCAGATCGTGACACGAAGAAGACGGGCCATTGGAAGGTAGTGACAGCCTTCTCTACCCCGGACGCAGTTGAGGACCGAGCTTGGACGCGGATTGACAACCAAGCGATTCCAACCATGATTCTTTAACAAGGCTTCAGATTGGGTCGATTCCTTTGCTTTCCCCCTCTTTGTTTTGATGAATGTAACTAGATTCTCTATACTTTGATGATGTATACTATAAACTATGATTTGTAATGTCTATTTAATTTCTATGAAATTAACTTGTTTATATTTGTGAATGAGGTGCGCCACCAAATCCACTCCTCCCTCCGCTTCATTTCGCTAGCCTACTCGCCCATTCTGTGTGCCTACTCTTCCATCCGCCAAGCTAAGCGGTGCTAATGGCCCGTGTAATCCACTTCAACTCCGCCAGTGCGACTCACTCCATCTGTGTGCCTACTCTTCCATCCGCCTAGTGAAGCGTGGCATAGCGGCCCGTGTAATCCATTCGCCACACGAAGCAGTGCGCTCAAGGCCTGCACAGTTAGATTTCGCACTTACCACTCCATCTGCTTGCATACTCGTCCATCCGCTCTTGCGAAGTAGTGCGTTCAAGGCCTACGTAGTTTCCATCCTGCCTGGCGAAGCAGTGCGCGCAAGGCCTGCATATGAGTAGTTGATTTAGCTCTTTTACTTTATTTTCCACAATCAAATCCAAGCCTTCCGCAATCCATCCGACCTAAATGACATCGATCTCAAGTCCTTCCTCAAAAGTAAACTCCACCTTACTGTGTTCCTTCGAGATTTAATACTCGGGGATTCACTCCTCATTTTAAGTTACTTGAACGATCGGTACACTGCTATTTCATGCCGCAGTCTCACTACCGCCTATAGCGGTGTGCTAGATTTGTTCATTAATAGTCTATTCTTCTCCATATACTCCTTCTCCCTCGTCTCATTCTCCGTAGTCTTGGAAGCTATCATACACTTCTCCATCAACACTAACAACGATATCTCCTACTTCGTAGTCTCCTTTACCGTAACCTTATTTGTTGACTCCCCTGCTGTCATACTCCATCCCGTCCTTCTCAATTTTGTCCTTTTTGTAGTCTCCAATTCCATCCTCTCCTTCTCCGCCTTCTCCTTCTCTGTCCTCTCGAGCTCCATACTCTCCTTTTTTGTCGCATCCTTCTCCATCATTTCATTCTCCATCATCTCCTTTTACGTTTTCACCTTCTATATTTTCTCATTGTTCGTCATTTACAACTTCATACTGTTTTTCAGTTACTTCTTCTCTATCGTCTCCTTCTCCCTCTATCGTACTCTCCTTTTTGTCTTTGTTATCAATTTCACAGTATCAAACATCTAACATTATCTTGGTAGATGTATTTCTCATTTTTTGTCTCAAGTAGCTTATGCTGATTCAAATTTTTTTGTATTGCAGGGCCCATTTTTATTTTTTAATACTATTTTGTAATATTGGAATTTTACAACCACTTATTCAATATGGGGTTGTCATGATAGCCATCTATTCAAAGTAGTCTGGTGCTATCATTAGTTTAATTTTGGAGCTTTAATTTGTGTTTTTTGTCTAAGCAATCTCCTCCTTATTCGTATTACATGCCCTCTGTTGAGGCCTCTTTTGTCACACCCTCCTTTGTCGCGCTCATCTCTGTCTCGCTCACCTCAGTCACAAGGAGCATGGAACATGGAGCAATGAAACACAGGAGCATGAGACCATGACAGCATGGACCACAGACCATGGAGGATGAATGGTGGGTGAAGTTGGATGAGGATTCACGGAAGGTGGGAGTTGAACATCGGTGGAGGATGGTTGGTAGGGGACGATGGAGGGGGGAAAACATTGGAGAGGGGACGACGACAGAGAGGGGGGTGACGGGGGAAGGAGGACGACAAAGGGGGCAGGGGGACAATAGAGGTCGGCCTCTCCTTTTTCATTCACTCCATTGTTCCTTCTTTCGTTGCACCTGCATTCGTTGCACCCTCCTTTTTTGTGCCCATCTCCGTCGCGCTCACCTCCGTTACTATGATGGTGGGTGAAGAAGGATGAGGGTCGCGCAAGTTGGGTGGTGAACAACGGAGGAGGATGGTGGATGGGAGACTACAGAGGGGGACGACGACAGAGTGGGGAGGGGGTGACGGCGGAAAGGGGATGACAGAGGGGGTAGGGGGACGACAGAGGTCTTGTTCTCCTCTTTCTTTCCCACCCCAGTCATTCCCGCCATTCTGCCATCTTTTGTCGCGCTTGCCTTTATCGCGCCCATCTCCGTTGAGCTCACCTCAGTAACAAGGAGCAGTGAGCAGAGGAGCAGAGGTGTCTTGGAGCACGGAAGCAGTGTACCACGGGAGAAGGGAATCATAGGAGAAGGGACCACGGACCACGAATTGTTGGTGAAGTGGGATGAGCCTCATTGACGGAAGTTGGTGTTGAACGTCGGTGGAGGATGGTGGGTAGCGGATAATGGAGGGGGGATGGCGTTGGAGTGGGGACTTCGACGGAGAGGGGATGACGACGGAAGGGGGATGACTGAGGGGGCATGGGGACAACAGAGGTTGGGCTCTCTTCTTTCGTTCCACGGAGGGGTGTTGGTGGACGACAAAGGTCGGACTCTCCTCTTTCGTTCCCTCCTCAGTCGTTCCCTCTGGTGCGCCCTCTTTCGTCGTGCCCGACATTGTCGCGCCCATCTCTGTCGCACTCACCTAAGGATCAAGGGGCGAGGATAATGTTGGAGAGGAGACTATGATGGAGAGGGGGGGGGGGGGGGACCTGCGACGGAAGTGGGGCGAAGAAAGAGTGGGGGAGTGGGGGCGGCGGAAGTGGAACGACGATGAAGTGGGGGAGGGGAGTGCGGCGGAAGTGGAACGACGACATAGTGGGGTGCTTGCGGCTTAAGTGAGACGATGACGGAGTGGGGGCTTGCGGCTTAAGTGGGACGACGACGGAGTGGGGGGCTTGCGGTGGAAGTGGGACAACGTAGAGGGGGGGGGGGGGCTTGCGGCGGAAGTGGGACAAAGACGGAGAGGGGGCTTACGCCGAAAGTGGGACGACGACGGAGAGGAGGGATTACGGCGGATGTGGGACGACGACGGAGGGGCGGCTTACAATGGAAGTGGGATGACAGCGGAGGGGGAGTGGTTACGGCGGAAGTGGGACAATGACGGAGGGGTTGGGGGCTTCCGACAGAAGTGGGACGATGACAGCTAGGGTGGCTTACGGCGAATGTGGGACGATAGAGGGGGCAGGGGGACGACAGAGGTCGGGACCTCCTTTTTCGTTCCCTCCTCAGTTGTGCCCTCTATTGCGTCCTCTTTCATTTCTCCTATCTTTGTCGCGCTCATCTCTGTCTCGGCCACCTCCGTCACAATTAGCAGGGAGCATGGACAATGGAACTGGGGAGCACAGCAGCAGAGGACCATGGACCATGAATGGTGGGTGAAGTGGAATGAGGGTTCACGGAAAGTGGGAACTGAACGTCGGTGGAGGATGGTGGGTAAGGGACGACGACGGAGAGGGGGGTGACTGCGGAAGGGGGGGGCGACGGAAAGGGCAAGGGGACAACAGAGGTCGAGCTCTCCTGTTTCGTTCCCTTCGTTGTGCCCTATGTTGTTCCCTCTTTCATCGCGTCTGCCTTTGTTGCGCCCTCCTTTGTCGCGCCCATCTCCGTCGTGCTCACCTCCGTCATTAGGATGGTGGGTAAAGAAGGATGAGGGTTGTGAACGATAGAGGAGGATGATGGGTGGGCGTTGACGGAGGGGGGATAACGTTGGAGAGGAGAAGATGACAGAGAGGGGCGGGGGTGATAGTGTAAGGTGGACGACAAATTGGGGCAGGGGGACGACAGATTGCGGCAGGGGGACAACGGATTGGCGCAGGGGATAACAACGGTCTTGCTCTCCTCTTTCATTTCCTCCTTAGTTGTGCCCTCTGTTGTACCATTTTTCATCATGCCTGCCTTTGTCGCGCCCATATCCGTTGAGCTCACCTCAGTAACAAGGAGTCGGGGAGCATAGGAGCACATGAGCAGTGTAGCACGGGAGTAGTGTACCACGGGAGTAGGGAACCACAGGAGCAGGGACCACGGATGGTTGGTGAAGTGGGATGAGGGTTCACAAAAGGTGGGTGCTGAACGTCGGTGGAGGATGGTGGGTAGGGGACGACGGAGGTGGATGACGTTGAGGTGAGGACGATGACAGAGAGGTGGTGACGACGGAAGGGTGATGACGGAGGGGGTAGGGGGACAACATAAGTTGGGCTCTCCTCTTTCGTTCACTCCTCAGTTGTGTCCTCCGTTGTGCCATCTTTCGGCGCCCACATCTCTGTCACAAGGAGTCCGTCTCAAGGAGCAAGGAGCTCCTCATTCATTCCCTCCTCAGTCATGCCCTCCATTGTGCCCTCTTTCATCGCACCCGCCTTTTTTGCGCCCATCTCCGTCTCTAGGTGCAAGGACTCCATCCCAAGGAGCAAGGATTTTGTCGCAAGGAGTCCGTCTCAAGGAGTAAGGACCAGGGACCAAGGAAGTGGGATGAGGTTTCACAGAAGGTGGGTGTTGAATGTCGGTGGAGGATGGTTGATAGGGGACGAAGGAGGGGGATTGATGTTGGAGTGGGGACGACGACAGAGGGGGGTGACGACGGAAGTGGGACGACGGAGGGGGCAGGTGGACAACAGAGGTCGGGCTCTGCTCTTTCCTTCCCTCCTCAGTAGTGCACTCCGTTGTGCCCTCTTTCATCGCACCTGAAATTTTTGTGCCCATCTCTGTCGCAAGTCACAAGGAGTCCGTCGCAAGGACTAAGGAAGTATGATGAGGGTTCACGAAAAGTGGGCGGTGAACGACGGTGGAGGATGGTCGGTAGAGGACAACGGAGGGGGGATGATGTTGGAGAGAGGACGATAACGGAGATGGCACGACGACGGAGAGGGGGGTGACGGAGGAAGGGGTGATTGCGGAAGGGGGCGATGGAGGGGGCAGGGGACACCAGAGGTTGGGCTCTCCTCTTTCGTTTCATCCTCAGTCATGCCCTCCGCTGTGCCCTCTTTTGTCATGCCTGCTTTCATTGCGCATGCATTTGTCGCGCTCACCTCCGTCACTAGAATGGTGGGTGAAGAGGGATGAGGGTTCACAGAAGGTGGTTGGTGAATGGCGGAGGATGGTGGATGGGGGATGATAGATGGGGGATAACGTTAGAGAGGGGACGACAATGGAGGAGTGGGGTGGCTGACGTTGAAAGTGGCACTACGGAGGGGGGCAGGGGGGCGACAGAGGTCGGGATCTCCTCTTTCGTTCTCGCCTTTGTAACACCCATCTCTGTCATGCTCTCCCCAGTCACAAGGAGCAGAGAGCGGGGAGCAGGTGAGCACGGGACCAGGGGACCTTGAGAATAGGAACCATGGATCACATATGGTGGGTGAAGTGGGATGAGGGTTCACGGATGGTGGGTGCTGAACTTCCGTGGAGGTTGGTGGGTAGGGGACGACAGAGGATGGATGACGTTGGAGAGGGGACAATGATAGAGAGGGGGTGACGGTGGAAAGGGGATGACAGAGGGGGCAGGGGGACAACAGAGGTCGGGCTCCTTTTTCGTTTTCTCATCAGTGCCCACCATTATGCCCTCTTTCATCATGCCTTCATTCATTGCGTCTGCCTTTGATGCGCGCATCTCCATCGCACTCACCTCCGTCAGAGGCGGCATCCGAGTCAGTTGAGGCGGTGTCCAAGTCGGCGGAGGCAGCATTCAAGTCAATGTAGACTGTGCCCGAGTCGGCGGAGGCAGCATTCGAGGCATCAATGGAGGCGTTTGAGACCAAAGAGGAGGCGTCCGAGGTGGTGGACTTTTGAGGTTCTTGCTTATGCCTTATGACTAAAGGCTTTTGTGATTAACGAATAGCGATAAAGGATTAGCGATTAGAGATTATGCATCAATGATGTCTGAGGCTGTCGAAGTGTCTGATGTGGTGCAATGGAGGCAGATGCAACGACATTCAAGATAGCGAAGCTCACATTTGAGGCGCCTTAGGTGTCCAAGGTGGCGGAAGCTGTTAAAAATTTAGAGGTAGGATCGAAGAATAATGCAGCGGAATACTTCAATACCAATTCTCAAGCAAGGCAACCAATGACAATGGGAAGACAACATAATGCACTTGTATTGACTATTGTTGTTTATTGGGCGTCAACTTATCACCTAGAGGGGGGGGGGGTGAATAAGTTTTACAAATTATTTTATCCCCTTTAGGTGTTCTTGATTTCTGATTAATAGATTTATAAACTATAAAGCACAACACAGAAAACCACACAGTGATCTATAGAGGTTCCTCAAGACCGGGCGTCTTGAGTAGTCCTCTTTCCCTCTGCGCCTACCTAGCAGTGTGCTAGACTCGACAAACTCCGCCAAATCTTCAGGCCCGCAAGCCTTACAACACAGACCCGAGAGTCCTACAGCCTAAGCCCGCAAGCCCCTACTGCACTCAAGCCTGCAAGCTCGACACTCAGGCCCTACACAACACAGACCCGCAAGTCCTGTGCCTACAGCCTAGCCCGCAAGCCCTTACTGCACCCAAGCCCTCAAGCTCGACGATATCGAACCCGCAAGTCCACTGCTCTGACCCTCAAGCCTCACAGCTCTCCAGCCCTCAAGCTAGACAAAATCGGACCCTCAAGTCCACTGCCCTAGCCCTCATGCCTCACAGCTCTCCAACCCTCAAGCTAGACACTTAGGCCCTAGAGCCTTTACAATAATAAAAGATTTACAGTGATGAAAATTGTTTCTTCTGCCTGATGAAGATCGACAACATAGCCTGATTGAGATCGACTTCTTATCAGTCAATGGAGATGACTGATTCTTCTTTAGCTTGATGTTGATCGGCTTCTTATCAGTCAATGGAGATGACTGATTCTACTGAGAGCACTTGATTCTTGTTCTTCTTCTTCTCCGCAGAAAGTACTGTTGTATTGAGAAGCAACGACGGAATTCTTTTATAATTGATTATTTTTTCTAGGGCATCACTATTACCTTTTATAGGACGGAAGAGCCACTTAACGGTCACATATAATGTCCTTTAATGTCATACGCCCATTCCTTAAAAGCACGCGCTGATTGGACAATCAGGCGGCGGCATTAAATGCTGACAGCGCATCCGCAACATTTGAATTCCATTTCGATGATATTTCCATTGTTACGACAATATGGATAATATCTCGATGACATGACTTTGTCGAAGCCTTAGGCCTTGGTGGATCTTCAAGTCTTCTAGCTTCTGCCTCTGACATTGATTCTCGACGATATGAGATATTCTGGCGTTTCTGCATATACAACGATATGCTATCTCTGACTGTGTCATCGTGATCTTCTTTCTTGTAGTCTGTCGTCGTAATCACTTTGTTCTATCGATGACATGAGCGATATCACGTCGACAGACTCTGCTTTAGTAACTGCTTGTCTTCAGCTGTCCTTCTTCAGTCTTCTCGACGTCACGCCTTTTTTACGATGATGTTATTGGCATCAGTTTTACTTAGCCTTTCCGACGACACGGCTTCTTTGATGATGTCGACGATACTGCATCTTCTCGACGACATTCCTTCCTTTTGAATCTGTCTCAGCGGTTGGGCTGAGATGACTTCCTCTTCTCATCGGATTCGTCGATCTGCAGAGAAGTTTCTGCGTTCGACGAACTGCATTCTGCGTTCGAAGATCTTCATTCTGTGTTCGACGAACTTCGTTCTTCGTTCGACGAACTTCATTCTTCTGTCGACGAGGAGCCTTCTGCGTTCAACGAACTTGCCAAGTCTCAGCGCTTGCTTCTGTCCAGTCTTTGCGTTCGACGAACTTCATTCTTCGTTCGGCGAACTTGATTCTTCGTTCGACGAACTCGCCAAGTCTCAGCGTTTTCTTTGCTCATCATCATGACGACAAGCATACTTTGTCGACGACATCTCCTATTCCTCTCGACGATATAGTACTTAGTGAAATAACTAAAATACTTGACATATTGTCGATATCTGCAAGCATGAGCTAGATGGGACATTAAATAAAACTTGCACTTATCATTGAGCTGAGCACTTCTTCAAATCAGGAACACTGCTGGGCACTGTTCCCAACAATCTCCCCCTATTTGAAGAAGTCATAACCCACTCAATGTTAAATGCCACTCAAATAAAAGGTTTAATATTTTAAGCAAACAAGCTTATAATGATGACATTGCAGCTATAGTTTAGTGAACACGGAATTTGAAAAATATTACTTTAATTATAAATAGTGCCAAATGTTTTCAAAAGTTTTGACATTTCTACATTTAGCCCCCTAAAGATTTAGCCATATATCTCTGGTGCCCTCATAGCAGCTTCACCCTTTGCTTTCTTGGCACTGGCTTCATTTTCCTTTTCAGCTTGTCTGATGAAGTACTCAAACAGTTTAGGATGATACTTTAGAGGTTCATGAGTGTCAGCTGGAATTCTTCCTGCTTGCTTATCCCTTCTGTATTATCTCCTTACTTCTTCTTGATCTTCAAGCTTAGCCCATTCTTGAGGACTGTATACACTGTATCATTCACCTTTATTAGCTTTCACTTGATCCCATGCTTTTACAATTATGGTCCTGGATATGGGACTCCATCTTTCATAGCCACCCTTTTTCTCCATTTTCTCCCTGTACTTTCTCTTCCTCATTTTTATTTCTTCATCCTCAAGTATTTCCTTCTTTTTGCCCTTAATAGTGGCAATATCAGGAATTTCCTTCTCTCCTGCAGGCTCATCAAAATGGAGAGGAGGGAGACTCATTGCTTCCCTGATGGTGTTTGTGGTCCAGATGGCATGATTACCACTGGCCTTTATCATTGATCTCTCCCCCTTTATGACTGCTTCAGATATCCCACTCTGGAGATTCTCCTCAGAAACCAAAATTTTGTTCTTAAGCATGTGAATTCCTGCTTCCAAGTGATTCTTGGTCTCAAGCAGATGACTGTCTAGATCTTTATTGTGGTGATCTAGAATTTCTTGGAGATCAGTTTTGTGTTCAGTCATCCTCTTGGTGGATGCAATGTAGGCCTTTTCTATGTTGCTGACAATCAGAGTCTGATTGACCCCTAAATTAGATAGACCCTTGTGAGTAATGGTTGCCTCTTTGGCAGTATACTCTTGTAGATACTTCACATCATTTCTCCAGCTCTCTGTTTCAACAGATAGTTCCCTTTTCAGTTCATTGATCTCATAGGTAACATAACATTCAATTTTTAATCTTTCCTCTTCCAGGAGCATCTTTATCTGAGACAACAGTGAGAGCTCCACTGGTCTATTCTCTGGAGGTGAACTAGCTTCTTCTTGTTCCTCTTCTTCATATCCTTCCAGTATTGGAGATAGAGGTTTTCTGATGGGTGATTGGTTTGGCCCTTCTACCTTTTCAGGACTCAGTAGATCTCTGCTAGTCTCATCAGAAGAATCCTCTAGCTTCTCTTCTTGGGGATCTCTACTTGGGTCCTCTTGGTCTAATGATCCATGATGGACAGCATCCTCAGCCCCAATGATCTTATTGATCACTTCTTCCACTTAAGCAGGGAGATCACCATTCTTCTCCCCCTCAGACTCAACATCCTCTTGCTCAGTTCCTGCTGTTACTATTTTCCCAGATTCCATACTTAGGGCATAGGTCTGGAGGGAAATATTACTCTTCTCTATAGGCACTTCAGGGTCAGACGAGTCTGAGCTGTTGCCTGATTCGCTTTCTTCTGATAATATTTCTTCCTTCCTCTTCACATCCTCTGCAGTCTTAAGCTTCTTGGGAGATTTAGTCAGAACTTTCTCCCACCTTTCCAGTATCCTGATATCCATTCTTCTCATGTGATGGATTTTTGCACCATACTTCTTGTGAAAGCTTTCAGGGTAGGATAACAGTAGATACAATGATAGTATTCTTCCTAGATTTGGAATTTGAAAGCTGTCTTGAATTCTCTTTAAAGTAATCTGACCCCAGTTGGTCTTCTTCCTTAGGATTATCCTTGCCATTGTCTCGAACATGGGCCTGAATACCCCTTCATGCGACCCTACCTTGCAGAGGAGGGCTTTTCCCACAATGTCTGCCATCAACTTTCCTTGTTGATTGAAGGTCTTCCTTTCAAGAGAACCATTGGTCTTGCAGGAGTGTCCACACCATTCCAGAGCTTTGTTGAGGTCTTCCTGGGTGACCTTTTCATCTTCCTCCCCCTTGGCAAAGGCCGATAGCTGAAGAGCCCTGGCCAACCTCTTAGGATTCACTTTGACTTTTATCCCATTGATCAAGCTTTTCACAGACGTTCCCATTGAGCCACCCTTGGTATTCGAGTAGAACTCCAACACTTCTCTTTTTAATATAATTGTCGTCTCAGAGAGGGTGAACTCCAGGCTGATGGCCTCGAGCAGCTTAATGGTGCTCTGGATTTCTTCTGATCCTTCTGAGAACCCATTCCTCACCACTTCACTTCCTTCGTACAGAAAATCTTCCTTCTTTGGCGCCATCTTTTGCTTGATCCAGGAGGATTTCAGCACTGTCGACTCGTTCACTCTTAGAAGGCGTGGAGAACACGACGACTTTTAGGGATAATGTAGAGAGTGTTTGAACCTTAAGACATTTGACCTTATTTATAGTGTCCGAGTTGGAAGTCGAAGTGTCATTTGTTAAATGTCTGATTAAGTCGAGTTTAGCTGTAATGATTGGTTAAGCATAGGTGATGGCGCGGCCCCTCCGACACTCCTTGATGATGACCCGGTTGCCGAGGCGCTACGACACAAAGATCTGAGGTGCCATGATGATGCTGAAGGAAGTCCGCGTTACAATCTCCGCCCGCGGCGTGCCAAAGTCGCCGTGAAAAATTAAAGTTTTATTTATGCACTTTTATTTATGCACTTTTATTTTATATTTATGAATATAAAATTATTTCATGTTTGATGATAATTTTATATTCATAAAAGTTTGTCATTTTTATTTTTGGACATTTTATTTTATTATGGTGTGTATTTAACCATACGGATGGATGAGATTACATCTCCATCTTGGATGGTTAAGGTTTTGTTGTAACTCCTATATAAGGAGGTCTTTATGATGAGATTAGAAGCATTGAAGAAAAAAAAAACCCTATTTCCCCTCATTGGAAATTTCGGCCACAAGGAGGACTCCTCTAGCTGCCCCCCCTGGTGTGAAGCCTCCCTTGCGATCTCCATCCCGTTCGGTGCGACTCCGGCATGGCTTCCTTCGGTGTGACTCCAAGGAAGAAGGTTGCCCCATTCGGTGTGACGTCGGTGCATCCGTGGAGAGAGTGAATCTCCCACCTTATCTTGTGTGTGTTCATCTTCTTGGTTCGGTAATCTCTTTCTCATATTGTGATTTCTTTCTTTGAGATTTGTGGAGGATTATTCGAACCGTCATTTCCGTGATTTTTAAAATGCATCGCTTGCAAATTCTGATTTTGATTCGTTGTTATTGAATCTCTTGTGACCCGGATTGGGAAGATCCGGTGCGGGAGCAAACTCGGCCTAGCCTTGACTTGTTCTCCAAGATTTGGCACAATTAGTGTTAACAAGGGAGTTAATCTCAACTAAAGTTTCGACCGCTACTAATCGTTTGCCGCCGCTCTGAAATAAATTAATTGTTGCGTTTGAAACGGCTCAAGTTGAAAGAATAGATGCTTGTGTAGGTGCGGTGAGTTGTGTGCTTGTTGGAGAGGTAGGTCTTAAGGACGTTGTATCGAGTCCGGCTTTCGGTGAGTTGTGTGCTTGTTGGAGAGGTAGGTCCTAAGGACGTTGTATCAAGTCCGGCTTAATTTTATCAATCGCATTTTGGAGCCAACCGACCCCTTTTCGTTCGCCTTTGGTCGGAGCCCTCCTATGGTGTTTTAATTTCTGTGATGATGGTTATTCTGTTAGCGTAAACGACGCGTGTCCCGTCCTCCCCTACATCAATTTGGTATCAAAGCAGGTTGTGTTGAGTTCTATCTCGACACCATCCTTACTCTCAGATCTGTAGGATATCCGTCCTCTAGTCGGTGCGTTCGTTAGAACGGTCAAAATCTAAAAAATTTCGGATTGGTCTGCATTTAGTAAAATCTCAGAATTTTAAAACTTGTCAAAAAAATCTGAAATTTTTTCTGTAGCTTCCTGCACGTATTTCCAGCAACATTAAAACATAAAATTTTTCGATTCGTCCTCGATAGGTCGGCATGAAAATTGGGAACGTCATAATTCTGTCTAGTTGGTCTGCGAATAGCGGGCCAAAACTTTCAATTTTCGTCGAAATTTTAAAAACAAAATTCTGGAAGTTCTCAGTCACATCCCGAATATATTTTCCTGCCAAAATTATTTTCTATTAATCTGCAGTACAAAAAAATTCACTTCATAGTTTTGTCCAACCCTGTATGCGCACTAGGCTAGGAACGGAGTACACGACACCGTCTACGTCTAGGATGGCTGCGAATCAGCATGATGATCCCAACACCGAGGCCATAGAAGGTCTACGTACCGAAATGACCGAGCTTAGGATGATGTTAGCACAAGTTTTACGGAATCAAGGAGGACCGCCACCACCACCATGTGATGTTGAGGAGCCCAACCGGCACCAACCGGTCACTGATTCGGATTCTGATGGGGACCATCCCCGAGTGCCCCCTCAAGAACACCGTCCCGAGCGTGGTTTCTACATCACTAGAGCCATTAAGATGAATGCACCCACTTATGACGGATTGGGAGATCCCCAGATCTTCCTTAATTGGGTAGTAGACATAGAGTGTTATTACGAGTGGCCCAACCTCACGGACCATCAAAAGGTCCAAGTCGCTAGGATGAAATTAGCGGGTCGCGCAAAGACATTTTGGCTAAACGAGGAACGGAGATTAGGAGCCGGTCGCGGAGTTCCCCTTATAGGCTGGGAGGTGATGAAGAATTTGCTCACCGATCAGTACGTCCCTGCGTACCACCGAACTCAAATGTTCGATGAGCTTGCCACCCTGCGGCAGGGCTCAAATTCGGTAGCCGAATATATGGGAGAACTATAGGACCGCATGGTGCGTTGCGATCTTAGGGAGATTCCGGAAGTCACGTTATCTAGGTTCCGTAAAGGGCTTCATCCTGATATCCAAAGGAAGCTCCTGCGCTATGGGCATACGGACTTAAACACGACCTTCAATGCCTCCCTAGACATTGAAAAACACCTAGCCTCTAAGGCTCACTCCCGATACTCTCATGCGAAGAATAAGTCCACCACTGGGGCTTCTTCTTCCACATATCCTGATAAGGGAAAGTTTAGGTCCACCGAGTCAAAGTCTGTTGTGATCACCTCTAGAAACACTAAGAACCTCGCGAGTGAGCGTATCCCTATTGGGAAGGTTTGCAAGTCTAACACCACATGTTATTCTTGTGGCGTTCAGGGTCATTACGCCTTGGAATGCCCAACGAAGACAAAAGCCATAGCCTTACTAGAATCGTCTACTGACCCTGCTGATTACGTGTACGAGGCTGCTGAGGAAAGTGACCCGGAAGGGGTCCCAAGCGATTTAGAGGACGATCACCACCTTATGGTGATGCGTTGCATCTTGACCACTCCTCGTCCCGTGGATGACTGGAAGAGGACGAGTATATTTTCCCTGATCTTTAAGAGTGGCGAGAAACTTTGCAAACTAGTTATTGATGGCGGTAGCTGCGTGAACGCCGTTTCTGAGAACGTCGTTAAGCGTATGTCCTTGACTGCTGAACCACATCCGACCCCCTATCAGGTCGCTTGGATCAGTAAGGTTACTATTTGATGGCGCGAATCTCGCACACCGCTATAGGCGGTAGCTCGACTGCGGCACGAAACGGCAGTGTACCGATCGTTCAAGTAATATAAAACGAGGAGTAATCCCCGAGTATCGAATCTCTCAAGGAACACAGTAAGGTGGAGTTGACTATTGAGGAGGGACTTGAGATCGAAGTCCTTTCGAGCGGATGGATGCGGGAACGGGGATTTTGGATTGTGGAAAACAAAGAGAAAATGCTATGACTACTCCTATGCAATGCCGCTATGCAATGTTTCGCTTGGCGGGATGGAGACTAGGCAGGCCTTGAGCGCGCTGCGTCGCTAGGGCGGATGGACGAGTAGGCAAACAGATCGAACTATGCAGGCCTTGAGCGCGCTGCTTCGTTAGGCCGGATGGAATACACGGGCCGCTATGCCACGCTTCGGTAGGCGGATGGGCGAGTAGGCTAACGGAATGAGGGTCGTCGGCACCTCTTCGACAAGCACGCCACTAGCAATTGCTAGTGCGGCACCGGGCACGGTGGAGGAGTGGAAAATGGATGGGGGCGCACCTCAACAACACAAATGAACTAAATAATTCCATAAACATGAAATAAACAATAATACACATGGTTCATAGCATTCATCATATAAATAAAGAGATTACAACAAATATAACCACACAAGTAGAAGAAAAAGGCAAGAGATACGACCGAATCCGGAGTCTTGTTGTAGATTCACGGTAGGAAGCACCGGGTTGTCAATCCGCGTCCTAAGTCGGCCCCAACTGTCGTCCGGGGCAGAGGAGGGCTGTCACACCTCCCAATGGACCCGTCTTCTCCAGCGATTTACAATCCGACCACGTCGGATGCGAAGAACTTCTTCCTTGGCGATCAAAATTAGTGTAGAATCCTTTCCTTTAAGCCCTTGGATGATGGAGGAGGCCTAGGGGGTGAAAAACTATGAAAAGGGCGAAAAACGGCGGACTGAACGGCGTTCCAATGCGTGATCCCGACCTAATTCGCGAGCAAGGCATTATATAGGCGCTGAATTAAACAGTGTGCACGGTCATTGGCGCACGACCAGTGGTCGTGCGCACTAGAATTCTGTGATCGTGCGCCTGACTGGACGGAGCCTGCAAGGGAAGAAATTTATAAAATACAATATTCGCACGACCAGTGACGCACGACCAATGGTCGTGTGCACTATCGTAAGTGGTCGTGCGATAAGCCAGACAGACCTCATAAAAAGCGGTGTTAAGTGCGCACGATCAGTGGCGCACGACCAGTGGTCGTGCGCAATAGAACCAGTAATCGTGCGCAGTGTTCCTGTGCAGAATTGTACCGGGAACACCTGCACGACTCCTGTTCCAGCGTACAACACCAATCTAGCCACTAAAGATGGCACTTAACAAAGCATGAAAACTAGTAACGAAGGTAAACAAGAGATAACACAAAAACGGGCCAAAAGTGCACTTAGCTTGGAATAACAGGTAGAGAACAAATATGAGTGATTATGGATCTAAAATGTAGTGCATTGACTCAAATACCGGCCCAGATGAGTCTATAAATGTGTATATAAATGGGACTCATCATACCCCCAGACTTACCTGTTTGCGCGTCCCGAGCAAACCATCTCTCGCGGACAGTAAAAACATAAGCTGGCGAAGAAATTATCAAGCGGAGTACCATGCGAAGTCGCATGCTTATGTGCGTAGAAATACAGTAGACAAAATTTCTAATTATACATATTGGTTTATAATTTTCTAGGAGCGTATTTATATATTACGTTTACTCAAAAGGCGAATCACGGTGAATCATAAGGTCGTACATAGGAAGAAAGTAAACTGAACGCTGAGGCGAGCATTGCCAAAGATCGGGGCTCGGGACAACTCCATTGAAATCCATCAATGTCGGTGACCATAAGCTTGCCCGTTCGCACTCTCTCCACGGCACTGGTTTGACTCAAATGCGTGAATCAATAGGACTTTAGGTTTTAAATGGGCTTGGGTTTAGGTGAGGTATGCAATGATAAAGACGATGGCTCAAATATTAAACCCAAATGAGCTAGTGCAGAAATTCTCCTTATTCGCCACACAAACACACGGGTACATCACACCCCCAGACTTGGACTTAACAACATGGGTGTGTGCACCGCCTACTCCCAAACATAAATTTTTACACAGATTTTTTCATTAAAGCTCAAATCTTTTTCTTTTCTTTTCACTTCTTTTCTTTCTATCATTTTCTTCTTTTCTTTTCTTATCATTTTCAGCAACTAAACAATAACACATCCAAATCTTCACAAACATATCACCAAATCAACAACCCAACTCATGAAAATATTAAACAGCTAAAGCTCAAATTTGGGAGTGCTACTAGGTTTGGCATTTAGGCTTTGGTGAGACAATAGTGGGGCTGAATCAAAGAAAGGGTAGGCACAACTGGGCTAACGAGGATAAAGCGATAGGAGTGGGCAGAAAGGCTCAACCGGGCCAAAATGATGGCCTATATCACATTCACGCAATTGACTAACCGTATACCCATGCTTCAAGAATCGCTTTGGGCAAGTTCTAGCCACCGAGAAAGATAATCCTTCCTCCCGGCTCGGGCAATACGAGACTAACGAACGTTTACACACATTCTTATGCTACCGTTTGATTAACACCGGATTCACCACTTTTTGAGTAAAGTAAACAATATCTACGCTAATAGAAAAATATAATCTAAAAGCATAAAAAGAAATTGAATCAACACGAATTCCTACGAGACATGAGCACTCGACTAGGAACACTGCAAGAGTCAACATTTTACTCCACCTCATAATCCTAAGCCAGCACAAAGATTTTCCAAATCACACAAAAAAGACAAATTCAACTCGCGACGTGCCAACGGCTAAGCGCGCTCAAGTGGGTGCTGTGGTGTGCAATGAAAATGAACAAAACATTTTAAATGAAATCTTCTAATATGCAATGCAATAGTGCATGCGAGCGGGTAAACAAAACTACTCTCCCCCAGACTTAAACTAAACAATCCGCATAATATATGACAGGAAAATCAAAATAGGGCTAGGGGAAGAGAGTACCCAATGCTCAGCAAGTGAGCATACCAGAAGATTGGCGTTTAAACCAAGACTAAGCTGCAGCATCCGCCATCCAGAAGAAGTACCTGCAGGGGTCAGCTCCGCAAAACAAAAGAAACAGAAAAAGATAAACTACAATAAGCTACAGCTAACTAAACAGGATGGACTAAAATAAAATGCATGAAAAGTAAGATAACTACTGGGGTTATTGTCATCCCAGCACGACTTATTCAAAAACATGAAGGTTCTAGCTAATGGGCCTATGAAAAAGGAAATGGACAGGTAACTGTTCTAATACACGTGTCGGTAGCGGGTACCGATACAGCGACAGAACAGTTACTCCTCTACCCAAATAATAATACCTACATAACGCAGGTAGAGGAAACAGAAAGTAAGAAGAGGAGGAGACCTGGTCCTCATTCATCTCACCAAAACAATCCTTGCCCAGCAAGGTATCATCTCCAGGGGTGCAGCAGGAGGAGAAGGAAATGAATGAGGCTTCCTCTATGGAGGAGGGGTCAACCTCCTCACATATGAAGATACACTCATCATTGACTTGAGCATCATGCTCCAAGTCCTCCTGATGTACCTGCGAAGATTCAACCTGCACAGGCTCAGATGAAGAAGGGGGGTTAGGAAATAAAAGAGAAGAATGACTTAAATAATCAAAAATTGGGGGAGTGGTCCCGGTCTCACTCCCAGCAGGATCCAAGGATAGATCGCTATCATCATCATAAGTATCATGGAGAGGGGAACCCAAGAACTCAAGGGCCTCAGTGGTGGTTTGGACCTCCTCGTCCCATGAAGAAGTGCAAACCTCCTCATCAGAGAGAGTATCCTCCTCAACCCACTTTGGAGCATCCTTCGAGTCCGAAGCATCACCCCACTCCTTTACTTTGATAGGATCATAAAGAATGTGTGTAGAAAAATCTTGCAAAAAAACTGGAGGAACACAAAAATTTGGCTCCTCCGCAAAAAGATCTGCTGACGCCTCCCCGATGGAAAGAATACTTTCCTCATCATACTCAGGTGCATCTAGGAGCTCCCATTCCTCTCCTTTTTGGCTAACAGATGAGTGATCATCAACACTAGGAGTGAAGCCATACACAGGGAGTGAGGAGTCCATGCACGAGACAAGCTCAGGGGTAGAGGGCACAATTGCCTCCATGGGCACAGAATGAGCGATAGGGACACTGTTGTCATGAGTGGAGGAGCAGCGGTCAGGATTGAAAAGACTAGGATAGTCCTTCAATTCATGACCCTCTCCTCGACACAACAAGCAAACAATGTTCCTACACTGCCTAGCATTCAACTCATTCATTTGGTCCATATAATAAACCATGTCATTAAAGCTAGGTGAAATATCCCAAGACGACATTTTCAATAATTAAAGCAGATAAAATGAAGCTGAAATTCTTTGCAAGGAAATTTACACAAACTAATAAAACTCCTTGGATTAAACTTGCCTAAAAAAAAAAATTAAAACAGGAAAAGGGAAATAGTAAAATTAATAAACGCAAAAATTAAATAGAAAACAAACAAAATGACAAGAGGACAATACACAATGGAAGAACTTCTAACTCTTGTCTCCCCCTACAACAACTCACACGTCTGTGTTCCCCGGCAACGGCGCCAAAAACTTGATGGCGCGAATCTCGCACACCGCTATAGGCGGTAGCTCGACTGCGACACGAAACGACAGTGTACTGATCGTTCAAGTAATATAAAACGAGGAGTAATCCCCGAGTATCGAATTTCTCAAGGAACACAGTAAGGTGGAGTTGACTATTGAGGAGGGACTTGAGATCGAAGTCCTTTCGAGCGGATGGATGCGGGAACGGGGATTTTGGATTGTGGAAAACAAAGAGAAAATGCTATGACTACTCCTATGCAATGCCGCTATGCAATGCTTCGCTTGGCAGGATGGAGACTAGGCAGGCCTTGAGCCCGCTGCGTCGCAAGGGCGGATGGACGAGTAGGCAAATGGATCGAACTATGCAGGCCTTGAGCACGCTGCTTCGTTAGGCGGGATGGAATACACGGGCCGCTATGCCACGCTTCGGTAGGCGGATGGGCGAGTAGGCTAACGGAATGAGGGTCGTCGGCACCTCTTCGACAAGCACGCCACTAGCAATTGCTAGTGCGGCACCGGGCACGGTGGAGGAGTGGAAAATGGATGGGGCGCACCTCAACAACACAAATGAACTAAATAATTCCATAAACATGAAATAAACAATAATACACATGGTTCATAGCATTCATCATCTAAATAAAGAGATTACAACAAATATAACCACACAAGTAGAAGAAAAAGGCAAGAGATACGACCGAATCCGGAGTCTTGTTGTAGATTCACGGTAGGAAGCACCGGGTTGTCAATCCGCATCCTAACTCGGCCCCAACTGTCGTCCGGGGTAGAGGAGGGCTGTCACACCTCCCAATGAACCCGTCTTCTCCAGCGATTTACAATCCGGCCACATCGGATGCGAAGAATTTCTTCCTTGGCGATCAAAATAAGTGTAGAATCCTTTCCTTTAAGCCCTTGGATGATAGAGGAGGCCTAGGGGGTGAAAAACTGTGAAAAAGGCGAAAAACGGCGGACTGAACGGCGTTCTAATGCGTGATCCCGACCTAATTCGCGAGCAGGGCATTATATAGGCGCTGAATTAAACAGTGCGCATGGTCATTGGCGCACGACCAGTGGTCGTGCGCACTAGAATTCTGTGATCGTGCGCCTGACTGGACGGAGCCTGCAAGGGAAGAAATTTATAAAATACAATATTCGCACGACCAGTGACGCACGACCAATGGTCGTGTGCACTATCGTAAGTGGTCGTGCGATAAGCCAGACAGACCTCATAAAAAGCGGTGTTAAGTGCGCACGATCAGTGGCGCACGACCAGTGGTCGTGCGCAATAGAACCAGTAATCGTGCGCAGTGTTCCTGTGCAGAATTGTACCGGGAACACCTGCACGACTCCTGTTCCAGCGTACAACACCAATCTAGCCACTAAAGATGGCACTTAACAAAGCATGAAAACTAGTAACGAAGGTAAACAAGAGATAACACCAAAACGGGCCAAAAGTGCACTTAGCTTGGAATAACAGGTAGAGAACAAATATGAGTGATTATGGATCTAAAATGTAGTGCATTGACTCAAATACCGGCCCAGATGAGTCCATAAATGTGTATATAAATGGGACTCATCACTATTAAGGTTACCCAGCGCTGCTTAGTTCCCCTGTCATTCAAATCCTACACGGATGAGGTTTGGTGCTACATCCTGCCGATGGACGTTTGTCATGTGTTGTTAGGCCGCCCCTGGCTCTACGATCGTGATGTGATGCACTATGTTCGCGCCAACACATATGAGTTCAAATTCAACGGCAAGACCGTCACCTTGAGGCCGACTGTGCCGAAAGACCCGGTAGTGTTGGCTAAGGATACCTCTGTCCCGGTAGAAAGGAAAGCGTTGAGTTTAGTTGGAAGGAAAGAATTTGTGAAGGACTCCTTCCTTGAGGGTATGATGTACGCTCTCGTTCTCATGAGTGCAAAGACTGATAGTGGCATAATGGATGATTTACCTCGAGAGCTACGGGTAATGTTGGAAGATTTTAAGGACGTTTACCCGGACGAGCTGCCTTCGTCATTGCCACCACTTAGAGATATACAACATGCCATAGATCTTATCCCTGGATCGTCCCTACCCAACCAGCCCCACTATAGGCTTAATCCCGCTGCCCATAAAGAGTTTCAAACCCAGATTGAGGATCTACTGAGTAAGGGATTCATTAGGACGAGTATGAGCACATGTGCTGTCCCAGCCCTTCTTGCCCCTAAGAAGGATGGCACTTGGCGCATGTGTGTTGATAGACGAGCTCTCAACAAAATTACTATAAAATATAGGTTTCCAATTCCGCGACTAGATGATCTCTTGGATGTCCTATCTGGTGCCACTATTTTGTCGAAGTTAGACTTACGGAGTGGTTACCATCAGATTAGGATTCAGGAAGGGGATGAGTGGAAGACAGCGTTCAAATCTAAGGATAGGTTGTATGAGTGGCTGGTGATGCCCTTTGGGTTATCCAATGCCCCCAGCACCTTCTCTCGGATGATGACGCACGTTTTTAGGCCGTATATGGGGAAGTTTGTTGTAGTATATTTCGACGACATCCTACTCTTTAACACCTCCCCCGCCGAACATCACTCCCACATCAAAGTGATCCTCTCCACCTTATAAAAGGAAACCTCATTTCTAAACCTTAAGAAGTGCACAATTTATGTTCCGGAGGTCGAGTTCTTGGGTTAAATCGTTGGTTCTGAAGGTGTTCGTGTTGACCCAGGAAAGGTCCAAGTGATTAGAGACTGGCCCGAGCCCACTAGCCTACGAGAGGTATGAAGTTTCCACGGATTAGCCACGTTCTACCGTCGTTTCATACGCGATTTTAGTAGTATCATGGCGCCCATTACTGACTGTATGAAGAAGGGCGAATTCACATGGACGAAATCCGCCACGTTTGCATTCCGTCGTATAAAAGAGCTTATGACCGAAGCACCGGTGTTGCGTCTCCCTGACTTCACCAAGGTCTTCGAGCTTACTTGTGATGCATTTGGCGTAGGAATTGGAGGCGTCTTGAGTCAAGAGGGTCACCCAATTAGTTATTTTAGTGAGAAATTAGCGGGCGCTAAGTTAAATTATTCCAATTACGATAGGGAGTTTTATGCGGTCGTTAGATGTTTACATCATTGGAGGCACTATCTCCTTTCTAAGGAATTTGTGATCCTCTCTGATCATGAAGCGTTAAGATTCATCAACGGTCAGCACAAAATCAGCCCACGCCACGCTAAATGAGTATCTTTCCTACAAGGTTACACGTTTAATCTTAAGCACCTTAAGGGAGCTGATAACCGAGTCGTGGATGCCCTTAGTCGCCTTACCATTTTGCTTACTACTATGGAGGTTAATGTTGTAGGATTCGAGCGCATTAAGGATGCGTACGCTACTTGCCCAGATTTCCAGGATTCATATTTATCTGCCCAGGATAGTTCCCCCACGACTATATCTGCGTTCGTTATTAAGGATGGCTATCTATTTAGGCATGGGAAGTTGTGCATCCCGCAGTCATCTCTGCGTCTTCATATCATCTGGGAGCTGCATAGAGGAGGGTTGAGTGGCCATTTCGGTAGGGATAAGACCGTTATGTTAGTTGAGGAGAAGTTCTATTGGCCTAAACTTAAGGCGATGGTGGGAAGGGTGGTGAGTAGTTATCGTACCTGTCAGGTATCTATGGGCACAAAAACCAACGTTGGATTATATACACCCTTGCCTATCCCTTCCACACCATGGGAAGACGTGAGCATGGACTTTGTTTTAGGCCTACCCACCACTTTACGCCGTTTAGATTCTATTTTCGTAGTTGTGGATAGGTTCTCCAAAATGACATATTTTATTCCATGCACTAGGACCAACGATGTGTCTCACGTGGCAAAACTATATTTTAAGGAGGTCGTTAGCCATCGCGGAGTGCCGAAGACCATTGTCTCGGATAGGGATGTAAAATTAACTAGCTATTTTTGGAAGACTCTATGAATGTTAATGGGAACGAAGTTACTATTCTCCGCTGCGTATCACCCGCAAACTGATGGGCAGACGGAGGTAGTCAATCGAAGCCTAGGAAACCTTCTTAGATGTCTAGTGAGCGATCATAAAGGCACATGGGATCTTCTTCTCCCCCACGCCCAACTGGCATATAATAATTCCAAAAATCGGTCCACCAGTTTGTCTCCAAACGAGATTGTTCACGGGTACAAGGCCCCTGTGCCTCTTGACTTGGTTCCGTTGCCCCCAACGTACAAGCCAAGTCAGTTCGCACAATCCTTCGCCCAACATATTCATGACTTACATGCACGTATACGAGCTACCTTGACCGATCAATATGAGTCTTATCGAACGCATGCTAATTTACATAGGAGGGTGTCACACTTTAAAGTTGGCGATCTGGTTTTAGTACGGTTAGTTACCGAACGAATGCCAACTGGCACCGTTAAAAAGTTAGCACCAAAGCGTACTGGCCCTTTTCGAATTATAAAGAAGCTAGGTGACAACGCTTTCGTGTTAGATTTGCCGGCTGATTGGGGTATATCCCCTATTTTTAATGTCTCGGATTTGACGTCGTTTGTTTCGCCTCCGCATGAGTTGGATTCTTTGTCGTCTTCTCCCTCCACTAAAAATTCTAATGGGTTGGGGAGTGGTAGTTCGGATGATCTCTCTCCTTCGGTCCCCGTAGGTATAACATCGGATGGTACGTTGTCTTCCTTTATTCCTACTGCTGACATGTTTCCCAGGTTCCCCAAGACATTTCTCACTCCAGATGTGATTCTCGCTGCTGAACCACTTGCTACTCCTGATGGTGCTACCTACCGCTTCCTCATCCGTTGGCGTGACCGCCCTCCCTCAGACCACTCATGGGTACTCACGACAGAGCTTCAACGTTTGGACACCGAGCTTCTCCGCCGCTATCTCTAGGACCACGCATCGGAGATACGTGCTTTTGAGTGGGGGAGGATTGATGGCGCGGCCCCTCCGATACTCCTTGATGATGACCCGGTTGCCGAGGCATTATGACACAAAGATCTGAGGTGCCATGATGATGCTGAAGGAAGTCCGCGTTACAATCTCCGCCCGCGGCGTGCCAAAGCCGCCGTGAAAAATTAAAGTTTTATTTATGCACTTTTATTTATGCACTTTTATTTTATATTTATGAATATAAAATTATTTCATGTTTGATGATAATTTTATATTCATAAAAGTTTGTCATTTTTATTTTTGGACATTTTATTTTATTATGGTGTGTATTTAACCATACAGATGGATGAGATTACACCTCCATCTTGGATGGTTAAGGTTTTGTTGTAACTCCTATATAAGGAGGCCTTTATGATGAGATTAGAAGCATTGAAGAAAAAAAAAACCCTATTTCCCCTCATTGGAAATTTCGGCCACAAGGAGGACTCCTCTAGCCGCCCCCCCCCCCCCCCCCCCCCCCCCCCCCCCCCTTGGTGTGAAGCCTCCCTTTCGATCTCCATCCCGTTCGGTGCGACTCCGGCGTGGCTTCCATCGGTGCGACTCCAAGGAAGAAGGTTGCAACCCCATTCGGTGTGACGCCGGTGGATCCGTGGAGAGAGTGAATCTCCCACTTTATCTTGTGTGTGTTCATCTTCTTGGTTGGGTAATCTCTTTCTCATATTGTGATTTCTTTCTGTGAGATTTGTGGAGGATTATTCGAACCGTCATTTCCGTGATTTTTAAAACGCATTGCTTGCAAATTCTGATTCCGATTCGTTGTTATTGAATCTCTTGTGACCCGTGTTGGGGAAATAATTTATCTTAACACCTAAAAATGAGTAGAATATAAATTCTAAGAATGAAAAATTAGTCTAAGTAAATATGCGTCGAATAGTATTCGACGCAACGTCGAAGTGTAGTCGACCTTCCTCTCAGAATGAGTCGAAGTAACTCTAAACATAATTCGACGTAACCTATGTCAACGTACCTCTGACTTCAAAGTCGACGCATCTAGTGAAGTCGACGTACCTTCCATATTCTCCTCTCGACGTCCAGCCAGTCTGAAATCGATGCTTCCGTAGAATAGTAATCGACGTACGTCGATTCTTATGACAAGTTCAAAACACGCCAGATCTCTTTCCTTCCTCTTGTAGATCTGATTCTTATGGAATTATATTATTCTTTTATAGCTGTTCTGAATCAGTCTTTCCTTCTAATTGATTCTTGGCTAAATTGATTAAGTTTATTATGGATATTATTTGAAATCAGAATGATCTCTTTCTTTCTACAGAAATATTGCTATGGAATCTTTTCTCTCTTACTATTTCTCTGACTGCTAATTGATTATTCTCCTATAGTATTCTTTGAATAAACAGAGCTATAAATAAGAGAGAAGTCGGCAGAGAAGAATAAGAAGTGATCCACTCCATACATTTGAAATAGAGGAAAAGCTCCCAAGAGAAAAGTGAGAAAATCCGAGAAAAGTGAAAGTGTGCTACAGCAAACAACAAGCCTTCTTCTTCTCCTTCTTCTGAGATCATACTGCTGCAATTTCTGAAACCTCTCACTGAAAGAGAAAAAGGCCTACAATCTCCTTCTCACTATAGAAGAGAGATTTCATTCACTATTTCTTGTGCTTCTAATCTTCTTGCTAAGAAGAAGATTCTTTTTTGTTTCAATTACTTCTTCTACTTCTTCTTCTTATTCTCATTTCATTTTCAAATTGTGTAAAAGAGTTTTTAGAATCTCTCTTCAAAAAATTCAGTTGTACTGGTTCTAAGAGTCTCCTTATCAAAAGACTCAGGCTGGTTCTAAGAGTCTCCTTATCAAAAGACTCAGTGCAAGATAGTGAATTCCTACCAAGAGGGTAGAAGAGTGGACTACCCAAAGTTTGGGGAACCACTATATTTCTTTGTGTTGTGCTGTGATTTTCTTTTTGCTGTTACTTTCTTTATTTGCCTAATTCTTGTTGGTGTGTGTGGGAAGCTTAAATCTGTGATTATTACACACACATATATATATATATTTGTTAACTTTGCACAAAGTATTTTTAAATCTCTATTCACCCCCCACCCTCTAGAGAATTCTAGTGAGGTTAACTGTGCACTTTCAATTGGTATCAGAGCCAGGTTGATCAAAAAGGGATAACTCCTTGATCAAAAAGATCTTACCTCATATATATATATATATATATATTTCTAAAAACTAATTTTTTTTATATGGCACAAATCAAAGATTATGCTTCCACCAGACCACCAATTTGCAACCTTGAAAAGATTGCACTTTGGAAAACAAGAATTAAAATTTATCTAAACTCTATTGATGGAGAATTATTTGATGTTATTATGACAGGTCCTCCCAAGCCATTCAAGAAGAACTCAAGTGGAAAGGTCACACAAACACTTGCTCCAAAGGCTGAATGGACATATGAAGAAAAGAAAGCTAATGCATGTGATGCCAAGGCTATGAATATCTTTGTCTCAACCCTCTCAGATGAAACCTTCCAAAAGATTGCTGAATGTGAGTCAGCTAAGGAAATATGGGAAGCTCTCACTAAAATGGTAGAAGGGAGTGCTGATGAGAGAAAAGATAGAAAGGCATTACTCATCTCTCAACATGAAAACTTCCAGAAGAAAGATAGTGAAAGTGTTGCCGACATGTATGCCAGATTCAGCCTCATAATAAATGAGTTAAGAACACTTGAGAAGGACATATCTCTCACTGAGATAAATGACAAATTGCTAACTTGCTTCCCTAGCTCTTGGGACTCAAGAATTTGGCCAATTAGAGACTCCAGAAGCCAAAATGAAATCTCAACAGATGTTATGTTGGGTAAATTAAGATCCTATGAACAGTTGCTGAAAATAAGAGCTGAGAAAGAAGTGAAAGAAAAGACTCCTTCACTCTCAAAGGAAAAATGTATTGCATTAAAAGCTACTGCAGGTGAACCCTCTACAAGTGATGAGGAGCTGATCAGTCTATTGGCCAGAAGGTTCAAGAAGTGGATCAAAACAGAAGATTCCAGAAGGAGAGATTCAAAAACCAGGTATGATAAAACTCCTACTAAAGAAATTATATGTTACTTTTGCAGGAAACCTGGACACATTGCACCTGAATGTCCTAAAGAGATCAGTAACAAGAAAGATCTGAAAAGAACAGATCTAAAGAAGAAGAAAAAAGTGAAAGGATTCATTGCTCAATCATGGAGTGATTCAGAATCTGAAGGAAGTACCTCATCTGAAAATGATCAAGAAGAGGCTAAGCAAGAGGAAACCTGTTTGATGGCTACTGAGAAGCCTGAAGATAAATCTCTGGTAAATATATTTGATGATATAGACTTCTCTTCTACTGATTTCAAAAATAATTTCAAACAATGTTGTTTAGATCAAGTCAAATCTGAAAAGGAAATAAAAGAACTAAGAAATGAATTGAACAATCTCAAACAAATGGATACACAATATAAAAACTATGAGCTCAGTCAAGAACTCTCTAGATCAGAGGAGCAACTAGATAAAATAAATACTGAAAATTAAACACTGAAAAATGAGCTAGCAAAGGCAAAAGCCTTTGAAGATTCTCTAAATGACAGAAGTCAAAAACTCAAGAAAATCTCTGAAAATCTCACTAATCGATTTAGACAACTAGAGTTTAATACTGATTTAGAACCCAGGCCTCAGTCACCCAACAAACTTGTCTGGAGACATCCTATCCACTTCAGTAGGAAGAATAATCTCATAGGAGAAGAATCACAAGAAAATCCAGAAACAACTACTGTATTTAATAAAAATAATTTCACTATGTATGAAGGAATCCTAGGTAAATATCCTCTGAAAAGAAACAAACTTGCGTCGAATCAGTATCGACGTGCGTCGAATTCTACTCAACGCAACTCAAATAATACATCGATTTCTAATCAACGCATACACCGAAATACGTCGACTCCCAATCAACGCAACCTCTCCTATGCTTCGACTAAAAGAGAACACAGAATGAAGGAAGCGTCGACTTCGACTCGACGCAACCTTAAACATACGTCGAATTCATATCGACGCAACCAATCTAACAGAAATATCTCCTTTTCCAAAAAGTTTTCTCAATCCATTTCATTTTATTATGAATACTATTTCTGCAATATTACTAAAGACTGTTGGTATGATAAGCCAACACTCCTAAAGAAGAAAGGGTACTTTGAAAAACCAACTTTCTCTTTCATTGAACCTTTTTTTGTTGGGAGGAAGGGACCCCAACTTAGCAGGGTCCAAACTAATATTTAACATCTTATATGCAGATGTATCACACATTCAGGCTGGTGTGGTACTTGGATAGTGGATGCTCCATGCACATGACATGGTACAACAATCTATTAACCAACTTTGAAGATAGACATGGACCATCAGTGACTTTTGGAGACTCTAGCTGTGGGCAAACCAGGGGCTTTGGAGATTTCAAAGAAGGGAAAGTTACCTTCAAGAATGTGGCAGTAGTCAAAGGACTGAAGCACAATCTGATAAGTATAAGTCAGATATGTGACAGTGGTAAGTATGAGGTAAAATTCACCACACTATTTTGCCATATTTTTGATGTCAAGACTGGTGTCATAGTACTCAATGGAATTAGAAAAAGGAAAGTATATATAGTAGACTTTAGCTCCACACCCACAGATGTTTGTTTGTTCAACAATATTATTGATAAAAGTGAATTATGGCATAGGAGACTGGGTCATCTAAACTACAAAACTATTAGTAAACTAGCAAAGAATAACCTAGTCAGAGGCCTGCCAAAGGGTAGGTACTCTAAGGATTCTCCATGTAGACCTTGCCAACTAGGAAAACAGACCAAATCATCCTTCAAACCAATTGGTAAGGATGACTCCCCCAGGATTCTCTACTTACTGCACGTGGATCTCTTTGGTCCCATATCCACTCAGAGCTTAGGTGGAAAGTCCTATACCCTAGTCATTGTGGATGACTATTCTAGATTTAGCTGGGTATTCTTTCTAAGGGCTAAGTCTGAAACCCACAAGGTTCTCTCAAGATTCATAAGACAGATTCAATCTGAATTCAATACTCATGTTTCCATAATCAGAAGTGATCATGGGACTGAATTTGAAAATCAGTTAATCTGTAGTTTCTGTGAGGATGTAGGTATCAAACAAAGCTTCTCAGCACCTAGAACTCCTCAACAAAATGGAGTTGCTGAAAGAAAGAATAGAACCTTAATTGAATCAGGAAGGACCTTGCTTGCAGAATCAGGATTACCAAAAACCTTCTGGGCTGAAGCAGTCAACACTGCAAACTATGTTCTAAATAGAAGCCTCATACATAAAACTAAGTCAAAAACTCCATATGAGCTCCTGAAGGGAAAAACACCTATTGTTAAATACTTTAAAATTTTTGGATGTGCTTGCTTTATCCTAAATAATGGGAAAGATCATCTTGCCAAGTTTGACAAGAAGTCTGATGATGGAATATTTCTGGGGTACTCATCATCTAGTAAAGCTTATATATGCTATAACAGGAGAACTCTCAGAATTGAAGAATCCATGCACATTATATTTGATGAAACTAACATGCTATTTAAGGGGGAGGAAACTTCCATCAGTCCTTTTCCACAGGAAAACAGCAGCATAGAGACTCAGCTTGAACATCTGACTCTAAAGAACACAGACACTGGGAAAGAAAACCAGCTACAAGAACCAAGTGAGGAGTCTGAACCAGAACATGAAGAAGGTTCAGAAAAGAGCAATCAAAACCAACTCCCACAAGAGAACATGGTTCAGGAGGAACAATTGGACAATGATCCCATTGTTAATGAGGAAGAAGAGCATCTGACAAATCCTAGCAGGACAAGGATCAATATGAAAAATCATCCACAATCCCAAGTAATTGGAGACCCCAATACTGGAGTAAGAACAAGACACCAAGTCTCCAGTGGGATGATGCTCCAATGCTTCTTATCACAAGTTGAACCAAAGAAGTTTGAAGAAGCAAATTGTGATCCTCACTGGATCATAGCCATGCAAGAAGAACTAAGCCAATTTGAGAGAAACAAAGTATGGAACTTAGTTGAGAGACCAAGAAACTACCCAGTTATTGGTACAAAGTGGGTATACAGAAACAAACTAAATTCCACTGGAGTAATTATCAGGAACAAGGAAAGACTTGTAGCTCAAGGATACAGTCAAGAAGAAGGAATGGACTACAACCAAACCTTTGCTCCGGTAGCCAGATTGGAAGCAATCAGACTCTTTCTTGCCTATGCATCTTTCATGAAGATGAAAGTCTACCAGATGGATGTCAAGAGTGCTTTTCTGAATGGTGACCTTCAAGAAGAGGTGTATGCAGAGCAACAACCAGGTTTTATCAATCCCTCCTCTCCTAACTTTGTTTATAGACTTAACAAAGCTCTTTATGGCCTTAAGCAAGCACCTAGAGCTTGGTATGAAACTCTCTCCAACTTCCTGATAGAAAATTCTTTTGAAAGAGGTAAAGTAGATAAAACACTTTTTACTAGAACCCACAAGAATAAACTCCTGCTTGTTCAAATCTATGTAGATGACATCATCTTTGGCTCAACTCATCCCAAACTATGTAAAAGATTTGCTAATCTAATGCAATCTAAATTTGAAATGAGTAATATAGGAGAACTCTCTTATTTCTTAGGGCTACAAGTAAAACAAAGCAGTGAGAGGATCTTTATCTCACAATCTAAATATACTAAAGAGTTAATCAAAATGTTTTGTATGGAATCAGCATCTACCATGAAAACACCTATGGCAACTAATGCCATCATAGAAAAGGATGATAAGGGAAAAGCAGTAGGTCAAAAGACCTATAGGGCAATCATAGGTTCCCTTCTCTATCTAACAGCTAGCAGACTTGACATTATGTTTTCCACCTGCATATGTGCTAGATTTCAGGTTGATCCAAAAGAATCCCATCTCTCCTCTGTAAAAAGAATTCTTAGATACCTAAAGGGAACACCTGAACTAGGTTTATGGTACTCAGCAGAAACCAACTTTGAATTAACAGGTTTCTCAGATGCAGACTATGCTGGTTGTAGGGTTGATAGAAAAAGCACATCTGGTACTTGCCAATTTCTAGGTGACAGATTAATATCATGGTTCAGTAAGAAACAAACCTCAGTCTCAACCTCAACAACTGAAGCTGAATATATAGTTGCTGGGAGCTGCTGTTCACAAATCCTATGGATGCAAAATCAGCTTCTTGACTATAAATTGGAAGTCAACAACTCTAAAATCTATTGTGATAGTTCTAGTGCTATATCCATAGCATCCAACCCAGTCCTTCATAGTAGAACCAAACATATAGAGATCAGACATCACTTTCTTAGAGACAATGTTGAAAAAGGCAAGATAACCTTAGAATATATTCCTACTGACAGTCAAAGAGCAGACATTTTCACCAAACCCTTGGATGAAACTAAGCATACTTACTTCATCAACACCTTAGGAATGCTTGATGGAAGCTTGTAAACATCATTGTTGGGCAAATCTAAAAGAGGTTAGAAAAACTAAGAGAGCACTTGAAGATACGTCGATTACCTATCGACGCACCGTCGACTTGATATCGACGCAAATCTGCGAACACGCCGAAAGGACAATATGCTAACAAAATTTCGACGGAGCGTCGACCCCATATCGACGCATGCGTCTACTTCATGATAATACTGGAAACAAATCGTTTCCTAATATACCATGATAATACTGGAAACAAATCGCATGCGTCAACTCCTTTTGACGATTGAATTACTTAATATACCTTGATTTCTATTTCCTTTTCGATGTTTCACCTTCTTTAAATAATACCTCTTATTTCACAACTCATACTCTCCCAAACCGCCAAAAACTTCATCTTTTACCCTTCTCTCTACAACAATGGCGCCAACTCCTGTTCAATCTGCCATCATCCAAGCAATAAACGATGCTCTGGAACAACTCGTGAATGAATTTCAGACACGACTGAACAACTTCTCAAACGAGTGTTCCGCCATGCTAACTACCTGTGAAGCCAAACTGGCCAACCTCTCTGCTTCTCTTCCTGAGCTTCATGTTCTTCTTCACGAACAACATCTGTCGCCAAAAAGGTTTACATCCTTTCTGAAGGATATAACCAGGGGGAGAGTTGCTCCAAAAACCCCTCTATTCAGGTTCTATATTCTCTTAAAGCTCAGGGCTAACTCTTCTCCAATCTCTAAATATTATCTCTAAGTATTAAACCAACTTCATTTTTCTTACCATAGGCTCAAATCTTCTCCAATCACTCTGATTACACCTTCAACAAACACTTTGGTGAATCCTCATCCTACCATACAGAAGGAGACCATGTTGTGGATTCAGCATTCAGAGTAGATGCCCCATATGTTCAGGGGGAGTTTGTTGTAGTCCAGGGGGAGGAAGAAGCAACTACTTCTGATGACCTGAAAGGGCAAGTCTGGATTGATGTACCCCTGTGTGTGGAAGAATATCAGTATCACTCTCCTGGCTTCTCTTCCAGTCACATCAAACTCAGGACACCTCTACTTGAGGATGTTCCTCCAGAAGAAACTCCTCCTCCTAAAGTTCCTTCTCCATCCTATCTTTCTAAAGAGAAACTACATCTCCACCTCTGCCTCTACCACCACTTCAACCTCCTTCTCTACCTCCTCTACTACCTTTACATCCACAAATGCTACCTAGGGAAAGACCAAGTGGAGAAATGAAAAGAAGAAGAGAAGCCATCCCTTATTGGCAAAAATTCTCCAAAGAAGAAAGGAAAGACTATGCAAAGGAAAAGAAATATAGAAAAGCTGTTGAGGAGATAAAAAGGTTTGAAAGAATGCCTAATATCACTCCTAACAGTCCTGTAAAGGAGTACCATGACCCTGACATGGAAAAGAGTCATGAAGAAATGAGAGAAAGAGAGTTGTATGAATTTGAAGCAGCAATGAAAGAGACAGAGGATAAGAGGAATATCTGGATGGAAAAGATCAAGAAGGGGATGACCAAAGAACAGATTCTTGCTGAATCTTCCATCAAACTTCCAAAGAAATTGTTTGATGTTGAAGCATATCAGAAGAAAAATCCTCATGCAGGGCTTATCCGAGACAAAGGACAAAAGCACAAAAGGGGTGTAGGGTGTTCAGAAGATGACTACATTCCCTATAAGAAGCCTAAAAGACTAGAAGGATTAGACAAATGGCATAGTTCACCCTGGAAAGGGAAAGGAAAAGTGTCTGAGATCCCTGAGAAATAGGAATTAGAGAAGAAGAGAAAATATAGGCCCAAGGTTGACAACAAGGGACCATTTGAGTCCAAATCTACACAAAAGAAACCTCAAAGCATTACAATTGAAATGATTGATGAAAAGGCATCTATTATCATTAGCAAGGGCTATTCCATAAATGACACTCTCCCTGATGCTGAAAAGACCCTGGCAAAGCTGCACACAATTATCAGAAATGCTTAGGAGCATCCTGATAGAACCAGGACGTACATTTTTGAAGCTATTGAAAATTTATATAAGAAACTTTATTCTGCCTTTGTCAACTTCTTGTATAACAAGAAGTTCTTAGTTTAAATCTTGTGAAAGATACTTACATGTTATATGATTTCTTTCTCTACTTTCTTAACATATCTCTTTTCTATATAAATGCCTGCTTTGTTGATTAAAAGCTGATACAATTTCTCCCTGAATAGGGTTAAGACAAATAGGGGGAGATTGTTGGGGAAATGATTTATCTTAACCCCTAAAAATGAGTAGAATATAAATTCTAAGAATGAAAAATTAGTCTAAGTAAATATGCGTCGAATAGTATTCGATGCAACGTCGAAGTGTAGTCGACGTTCCTCTCAGAATGAGTCAAAGTAACTCTAAACAGAATTCGACGTAACCTATGTCAACGTAACTCTGACTTCAAAGTAGACGCATCTAGTGAAGTCGACGTACCTTAGTCGACGCACCTTCCATATTCTCCTCTCGACGTCCAGCCAATCTGAAATCGACGCTTCCGTCGAATAGTAATCGACGTACGTCGATTCTTATGACAAGTTCAAAACACGCCAGATCTCTTTCCTTCCTCTTGTAGATCTGATTCTTATGGAATTATATTATTCTTTTATAGCCGTTCTGAATCAGTCTTTCCTTCTAATTGATTCTTGGCTAAATTGATTAAGTTTATTATGGATATTATTTGAAATCAGAATGATCTCTTTCTTTCTACAGAAATATTGATTATGGAATCTGTTCTCTCTTACTATTTCTCTGACTGCTAATTGATTATTATCCTATAGTATTCTTTGAATAAACAAAGCTATAAATAAGAGAGAAGTCGGCAGAGAAGAATAAGAAGTGATCCACTCCATACATTTGAAATAGAGGAAAAGCTCCCAAGAGAAAAGTGAAAGTGTGCTGCAGCAAACAACAAGCCTTCTTCTTCTCCTTCTTCTGAGATCATACTGCTGCAATTTCTGAAACCTCTCACTGAAAGAGAAAAAAGCATACAATCTCCTTCTCACTATAGAAGAGAGATTTCATTCATTATTTCTTGTGCTTCTAATCTACTTGCTAAGAAGAAGATACTTTCTTGTTTCAATTACTTCTTCTACTTCTTCTTCTTATTCTCATTTCATTTTCAAATTGTGTAAAAGAGTTTTTAGAATCTCTCTTCAAAAATTTCAGTTGTACTGGTTCTAAGAGTCTCCTTATCAAAAGACTCAGGCTGGTTCTAAGAGTCTCCTTATCAAAAGACTCAGTGCAAGATAGTGAATTCCTACCAAGAGGGTAGAAGAGTGGACTACCCAAAGTTTGGGGAACCACTATATTTCTTTGTGTTGTGCTGTGATTTTCTTTTTGCTGTTACTTTCTTTATTTGCTTAATTCTTGTTGGTGTGTGTGAGAAGCTTAAATCTGTGATTATTACACACACATATATATATATATTTGTTAACTTTGCACAAAGTATTTTTAAATCTCTATTCACCCCCCTCTAGAGAATTCTAGTGAGGTTAACTGTGCACTTTCAACCCGGATTGGGAAGATCCGGTGCGGGAGCAAACTCGGCCTAGCCTTGACTTGTTCTCCAAGATTTGGCACAATTAGTGTTAACAAGGGATTTAATCTCAACTAAAGTTTTGACCGCTACTTATCGTTTGCCGCCGCTCCGAAATAAATTAATTGATGCATTTGAAATGGCTCAAGTTGAAAGAATAGATGCTTGTGTAGGTGCGGTGAGTTGTGTGCTTGTTGGAGAGGTAGGTCTTAAGGACGTTGTATCGAGTCCGGCTTTCGGTGAGTTGTGTGCTTGTTGGAGAGGTAGGTCCTAAGGACGTTGTATCGAGTCCGGCTTAATTTTATCAATCGCATTTTGGAGCCAACCGGCCCCTTTTCGTTCGCCTTTGGTCGGAGCCCTCCTATGTTGTTTTAATTTATGTGATGATGGTTATTCCGTTAGCGTAAACGACGCGTGTCCCATCCTCCCCTACATCAATAGGTTTATTTAAGAGTCCGCTGATGATTGGATATCGTTGTGATGTAGATTCGATGTCGAGGAGTCATTTCGACGTCATGGTTTTGGTTCACTCTTTTATATGACCAATGCAATACTTTTAGCAGTGACATACATATGTGCTCCTTGAATGACAACTTTTACTTACTTAAGTGAAAACTACTTTTACAAGATGATAAAGATGAGGTTATGTATTGAGCATCAACATAGTTACCTTCACCTTAGCTTTTAAGTCTTCTTGAGCAAATAGCTCCCCCTTGATGGGATGTCCACTTATCTTTACTTTTATCCCCCCTTGATCAGTGTACCTTTGCATGTGGTGAGTTTTTCTTAGTCCATAGTTGAGCCTGGAGCACTTATTGTCCATTAGTCTTGTTTGCTTTTTATTGGCTAAATGGACCACCCTGCAAAACAGATTTTAATATCCCTTAGGAACCCAAGGTGACTTGGGTCCTAGGTTCTTGTTAGCATAATAGGGAATTCTTCTACTCACCGCAACGCATCCAGGAGGTCTCTCCTTTGCACTAGGCACACTAGGGTTGTGCCAACAGTCAATGGCAAAGTGTCCCAGTTTGCCACAACACCAACATTCATGGATGTTGTACCTTCTTTTCTGAACAGTTTTTGAAGTATGTTCAGTAGAGAAGGCAACAACATTCTTCTTATCTCTCTCAACCAAGAGCTGACTAGCTGCTCCAGTATAATTGTTTCTTCTTGACTTTATCTATTTGTCAGCAACAAATGTCAGCTGGGTAGCTGACATGGGGTTGATGGCATCAGATATGATCAAGTGAGAATTGATTATATTGGGGCTGCCAGTCTGCTTCTTATCTGGAAGAGATTGGGAAGATGTTGCTCCTTTATCCTTGAAAGTGGGGGCTTGGGCACCAAACACAAATGGTCCAAGGTGGGCCATTTGGATTTCCTCATGGGGAGCCTTTAATGCACTCATCCCCATTCCCTTTTTCTTCCCATAATCAGGAGCATTTCCATGACTAATGGAGCTTCCATTCATCCAGTGACCATGGACACTGTCCTGATCATACCTATTAGAGGGAAGCACTCCCTTCTGAAAGGTGGTATGAGGCACTGCTGTAGTTTTGCCCCTTTTCACCAATCCCAGCATCTAGTGGCCCTTCATTGTAACCCAATCCCCTCCTATTTCCATAGGAGGAGAAGATGTCAATGATGGGCAGTACAGTTTTGGGCTTAGAGAATTGAGACACCAAGATTCTTTCTTTAAGAAGGTCATTCTCAAGTTTCTTGATAAGTTCTTCCCTTTGGCTTCTTTCATCATAAAGCTTGTCTATGATTTCCTTGAGCTCACAGGATTTGGCGCTTTCATTGGGGGACATACCCATTTCCTTATTCATCTCAGCCTTAGTGGGCCTGCGTGATTCTAGCTCCATAGCTTGCTTCTTAATAAGCTTCTCGCTCTTTCTCAGAGCTCCCAAGAGATCACCAAACTATTCAATTAGATCAGCATGGTTCTTATTGTTGCATGATGAGCAGTCTTCTGCATCATCTTCAGAAGATGAATAATCACCTGATGCACTCTTGGTTTTCGTAATTGAAGTAGGTAGTAAGGGCGTGTGAGTGATGCATACCTGATCATAATGTGAATCATCATGGTTTTCTTCATCTGATAGAGCCATCAGCCCATGAACCTCTTCATCCTCAGAATCACAGTCTGTGAGAGTCAAGGGTGCTCTTATTCTTTCTCCTGCTCTAGAGCATTCTTCATCATCTGATTCACTGTCTGAAGTACACAGTGGTGCTCTGATGCATACATCTTCATGAGGGGTTTCTTCTTCAAAATCTTCCTCTAACCTATCCATGAGGATTCCTAGAGAGTCCCACATGTCCTTTGTTGTTGTGCAATGACTCAGCTTCTGGTGTCTTGGCAGATCTACTGCACCAGCTAGAATACTTCTGGCTTCTTTGTCCAAGCTGGCTAGAAGAGTCTTATCTTTTAACATTGTCATGGAGGGTCCTTCTTGAATAATTAAAAACATTCTTGGATCCATTGCGTCCATGTATATTTTAGCTCTTACTTTCCAAAGGAAAAAAGTTCTCTCTAGAACAAACATCTATCCTTGATTACACAGCTATGATGAATGGACACCCACTGGCAGATCTGTTCAAGCTGTTAAGCTTTTCTTTGAACAACCTCTCTTTGATACCACTTGTTGTTTATTGGGTGTCAACTTATCACCTAGAGGGGGGGGGGGGGGGGGGGGGTGAATAGGTTTTACAAATTATTTTATCCCCTTTAGGTGTTCTTGATTTCTGATTAATAGATTTATAAACTATATAGCACAAAAAAGATAAGCACACAGCGATCTATAGAGGTTCCTTAAGACCGGGTGTCTAGAGTAGTCCTCTTTCCCTCTGCGCCTACCTAGCAGTGTGCCAGGCTCGGCAAACTCCGCCAAATCTTCAGGCCTGCAAGCCTTACAACACAGACCCGCAAGTCCTACAGCCTAAGCCTGCAAGCCCCTACTGCACCCGAGCCCGCAAGCTCGACACTCAGGCCCTCAATCCCTACACAACACATACCCGCAAATCCCGTGCCTATAGCCTAGGACCACAAGCCCTTACTGCACCCAAGCCCTCAAGCTCGACGATATCGGACCCGCAAGTCCACTGCCCTGGCCCTCAAGCCTCACAGCTCTCCAGCCCTCAAGCTAAACAAAATCGGACCCTCAAGTCCACTGCCCTGGCCCTCAAGCCTCACAGCTCTCCAGCCCTCAAGCTAGACACATAGACCCTCAAGACCTACAACAATAAAAGATCTACAGTGATGAAAACTATTTCTTCTGCCTGATGAAGATCGGCAACTTAGCCTGATGGAGATCGGCTTCTTATCAGTCAATGGAGATGACTGATTCTTCTTTTGCCTGATGCTTATCGACTTCTTATAGGTCAATGGAGATGACTGATTCTACTGAGAACACTTGATTCTTGTTCTCTACTTGTTCTTCTTCTTCTCCGCAGAATGTACTATTGTATTGAGAAACAACGGCGGGATTCTTTTCTAATTGATTCTTTTTTCTAGGGCATCATTGTTACCTTTTATAGAACGGAAGAGCCGCTTAACAGTCACATATAATGTCCTTTAATGTCAGACGCCCATTCCTTAAGAGCACGCGCTGATAGGACAATCAGGCGGCGGCATTAAATGCTGACAGCGCGTCCGTAACATTTGAATTCCGTTTCGATGATATTTCCATTGTTACGACGATATGTATAATATCTCGATGACAGGACTTTGTCGAAGCCTTAGGCCTTGGTGGATCTTCAAGTCTTCTAGCTTCTGCCTCTGACATTGATATCTCGACGATACGAGATATTCTGGCGTTTCTGCATATACAGCGATATGTTATCTCTGACTGTGTTGTTGTGATCTTCTTTCTTGTAGTCTGTCGTCGTAATCACTTTGTTCTTTCGACGACATCAGCGATATCATGTCGACAGACTCTGCTTTAGTAACTGCTTGTCTTCAGCTGTCCTTCTTCAGTATTCTCGACGTCATGCCTTCTTTACGACAATGTCATTGCATCAGTTTTACTTAGCTTTTCTGACGATACGACTTCTTTGATGATGTCGACAATACTGCATCTTCTCGACGACATTCCTTCCTTTTGAATCTGTCTCAGCGGTTGGGCTGAGATGACTTCTGAAAGTGAGTTTTAGTTCTTAAGTTAAAAACTCTTTTTAAGTTTATTTTAAAATAGTGATATATATATAAATATGTGTGTATATAGTGATTTAAAAAAGCAAATAAAGAAATCACAGATATCAGCACATCACAGAAAATAGACAAGCATCACAGATGACACAAAGAGCTATAGTAGTTCCCCAATCAACCTGGGTACATCTACTCTTCTACCACACTGGTAGGAATCCACTACAGGTTTTTGATCAGGTGCCCTGCCACCATATGAGCTTTTGATCAGGTAACTCAAAAACCAAATCACAGGTTTTTGCTAAGGTGCCCTGTCACCGAGAGGTTAACTTTTGAAGGGATTTATAACCCTTTGTACAAGATGAGAAGGAGAAAAGATATATTGTTCTTCTCTTTGCTGAGAAGACTCTTGATGATCCTGATGGGTTGTTGAGATTGGATCTTTGAAGATGATGTTGAAGACCTCCCCCTGTCTGATTGAATTGATGACAGTTTGTGGAGGCTTCTTCTCTTGATTGTAATAACTCGTTTTCTTCTTATGCAGCTTGATCCTGGGCAAATGATATTATTTGGTGTCTCAGGATGAAGATGATATGCAAAGAGGAGTTAGCAAAAAGAAGATAAATATATATTAGATCTGCTTCTTCTTTTTGCTTCTCTGTTTTTGTCTTCCTGTAATAATCCTTTTTCTCTTCATATTCTCTCTTATTTCTTCTCTGATCTTCTCTCTGAATATATAATCTGGAGAGCTGTTCGACTGATTTGAATTCTTGCCAACAAGAGAGGAAAGAGATAATGTCTCTTTTATTTCCTAGATTCCTCGAGAAGATAAATTGCCGTCTTTAGCTTTTCTGCAACAGCTATAATATTTAATGCTTCTGCCAACGGCTATAATACTTAATGTCTGCAACGGCTATATTGTTAAGGCAGCAATATATAAATAGAAACTATACAAAATATTGCTTTATTAAATCTGACAACATATATAATTTTAGTCGAGCTGAGAAAGGAGAATTTATATAGCTGATAAAATTTTTATCGAGCTCAGCTTCAAGTTCGTCGATCTGAACATTTAATTCGTCGTTCTGAGCTTCTGCTGAATATTCGTCGAATGCGGATTTGACATCGTCGAACGCAGCTTTTCGTCCACCGTTGAGATAGCTCGATTTCATCGACCGCTGAGACGGGATTGTCGACCGCTGAGATAGCTGGATTTCATCGACCGCTGAGATAGTTGTTCTTCGTCGAGCGCAGAATGAATATTATTTGTCGACCATAGAGCGCCGTTCGTCGAACGCAGATAGCCGTCCGTCGAACCCAGAGAACATGTATAATTTTTATCTTTCTCTTATTTTCTCAGCTAATTAATTATATATATTTTCAGCCTTCTATCTTAATGGGATTTGATCTAAGTTATAAGATGTGTTATGATAGAAACTTAGACATTAAAGATGGATCCTAACTCAAATCAAAACTAAGGTTCCAACAATCTCCCCCTATTTGAGTTGGGATCCTAATCCAAATTAAGACTAGGTTCTAACAATCTCCCCCTATTTGGTTTAGGATACCTAGTCATAAAAAGTTTTGAATAACTTAAGGCTTAAGGGTCAGAGATTATTCCTGAGAATAATATAAAGTTTGTTTAGAAATAGAAGAATTTATTTGTTCTTTTTGAAAACATTTAATCATAAATTATATTGTTTTCTTCTTAAATTCTAAATTTCTTCTTTTAAAACCAAGCAATTTCGGATTTCTTATATTTTGATTTAAATAGGATTTTAATGATATGAATTGCTACAGCTGTTATTGGATTCTAAGTAATTTTTAAAATCAGAAAAACATTGCCTGATACCTTCTTCCTATAGAATCCCCTTAATCAGAAGAGACTCACACTCAGTGCTCTGATCATTTCTAATCTATGCAATCTGAGTAGAATGCTCAACATGATTTTGGAGAAAATCTGTAAGAATGTGAAGTTATCTGACTTTGTTTTTAAGATAGAAAAATTTAAATGAATCATATAATTGTTGTTTAATTATAAAAGTTTTAAAATAGATAAAAACAAATGCCTTATAATTAGATATATTGGCCTTTTTATCTTATTAAAATATAAATTTGAAAAATTATTTTTGATTTTGCTGAACATAAAATATTTCTTTTTTCTTTAGCCTTAATTGACTTATTTTTCAAAGAAATAATTTGTTCTTCTGAGTTTTTTCAAATTTTCTTTAAGTTTATTATTTTCAGGAATTAAAAATATTTATTTCTATTAACTCTTTTATAATTTCCTTCTCAGATTTTATTATATTTGTATATAGAATTTTAAAATTTGATTTGTAATTTTCAGAGGTAGAATTGGGATTTGAAGTTACCTCATTTACCTTTTCTGCATCTGAGATGTAGTTTGAGCCATATATGGCCAACATGTAGAAAGCTTTTTGTTCTTCTTCTTCTTCTTCTTCACTTGATCTTGAAAATGGTTCTGCATCATAAATACAGTTAGTGGAATAAGTGGAAGAAGATTCATTTACCATCCTTGAGAGGGAGTTCCAGATGCCCCTTGCTGAAGTGCAATCAACCACTCTTTGGAGAATGTCTTTTGACATTGATTGAGCCAATATGTCCATTGCCTTTGCATCAACACTTATCAACTTCTCTTGATCATCTGTTGAAGAAGTTGAAGATGGAGGTCCTGTCAAAATAGAATTGTAAATATCTTCATCTATGTCATTTATATATAATTTAATTCTAACTTGCCATAAAGAAAATCTATCCAAATTACAGATTGATGGATTTGAAAATTCTACTTGTGCCATTAGATTTTAGAAAAACCTTTTAAAAAAATTTAAGAACTAAGAGATCTTTATGATTCAGGTGTTAGCCTGTATAAATAATCAACCTGCTTTGATACCAATTGAAAGTGAGTTTTAGTTCTTAAGCTAAAAACTCTTTTTAAGTTTATTTTAAAATAGTGATATATATATACATATAAATATGTGTGTATAGAGTGATTTAAAAAGGAAATAAAGAAATCACAGATATCAGCACATCACAGAAAATAGATAAGCAACACAGATGACACAAAGAGCTATAGTAGTTCCCCAATCAACCTGGGTACATCTACTCTTCTACCACACTGGTAGGAATCCACTATAGTTTTTGATCAGGTGCCTTGCCACCATATGAGCTTTTGATCAGGTAACTCAAAAAACAAATCACAGGTTTTTGCTAAGGTGCCCCGTCACCGAGAGGTTAACTTTTGAAGGGAGTTATAACCCTTTGTACAAGATGAGAAGGAGAAAAGATATATTGTTCTTCTCTTTGCTGAGAAGACTCTTGATGATCCTGATGGGTTGTTGAGATTGGATCTTTGAAGATGATGTTGAAGACCTCACCCTGTCTGATTGAATTGATGACAGTTTGTGGAGGCTTCTTCTCTTGATTGTAATAACTCCTTTTCTTCTTATGCAATTTGATCCTGAGCAAATGATATTATTTGGTATCTCAGGATGAAGATGATCTGCAAAGAGGAGTTAGCAAAAAGAAGATAAATAATATATTAGATATGCTTCTTCTTTTTGCTTCTCTGTTTTTGTCTTCCTGTAATAATCCTTTTTCTCTTCTTATTCTCTCTTATTTCTTCTCTGATCTTCTCTCTGAATATATAATCTGGAGAGCTGTTCGGCTAATTTGAATTCTTGCCGACAAGAGAGGAAAGAGATAATGTCTCTTTTATTTCCTAGATTCCTCGAGAAGATAAATTGCCGTCTTTAGCTTTTCTGCAACAGCTATAATATTTAATGTTTCTGCCAACGGCTATAATACTTAATGTCTGCAATGACTATATTGTTAAGGCAGCAATATATAAATAGAAACTATACAAAATATTGCTTTATTAAATCTGACAACATATATAATTTTAGTCGAGCTGAGAAAGGAGAATTTATATAGCTGATAAAATTTTTATCGAGCTCAGCTTCAAGTTCGTCGATCTGAACATTTAATTCGTCGTTCTGAGCTTCTGCTGAATATTCGTCGAATGCGGATTTGACATCGTCGAACGCAGCTTTTCGTCGACCGTTGAGATAGCTAGATTTCATCGACCGCTGAGACGGGATTGTCGACCGCTGAGATAGCTGGATTTCATCGACCGCTGAGATAGTTGTTCTTCGTCGAGCGCAGAATGAATATTATTTGTCGACCATAGAGCGCCGTTCGTCGAACGCAGATAGCCGTCCGTCGAACCCAGAGAACATGTATAATTTTTATCTTTCTCTTATTTTCTCAGCCTATTAATTATATATATTTTCAGCCTTCTATCTTAATGGGATTTGATCTAAGTTATAAGATGTGTTATGATAGAAACTTAGACATTAAAGATGGATCCTAACTCAAATCAAAACTAAGGTTCCAACAATCTCCCCCTATTTGAGTTGGGATCCTAATCCAAATTAAGACTAGGTTCTAACAATCTCCCCCTATTTGGTTTAGGATACCTAGTCATAAAAAGTTTTGAATAACTTAAGGCTTAAGGGTCAGAGATTATTCCTGAGAATAATATAAAGTTTGTTTAGAAATAGAAGAATTTATTTGTTCTTTTTGAAAACATTTAATCATAAATTATATTGTTTTCTTCTTAAATTCTAAATTTCTTCTTTTAAAACCAAGCAATTTCGGATTTCTTATATTTTGATTTAAATAGGATTTTAATGATATGAATTGCTACAGCTGTTATTGGATTCTAAGTAATTTTTAAAATCAGAAAAACATTGCCTGATACCTTCTTCCTATAGAATCCCCTTAATCAGAAGAGACTCAGACTCAGTGCTCTGATCATTTCTAATCTATGCAATCTGAGTAGAATGCTCAACATGATTTTGGAGAAAATCTGTAAGAATGTGAAGTTATCTGACTTTGTTTTTAAGATAGAAAAATTTAAATGAATCATATAATTGTTGTTTAATTATAAAAGTTTTAAAATAGATAAAAACAAATGCCTTATAATTAGATATATTGGCCTTTTTATCTTATTAAAATATAAATTTGAAAAATTATTTTTGATTTTGCTGAACATAAAATATTTCTTTTTTCTTTAGCCTTAATTGACTTATTTTTCAAAGAAATAATTTGTTCTTCTGAGTTTTTTCAAATTTTCTTTAAGTTTATTATTTTCAGGAATTAAAAATATTTATTTCTATTAACTCTTTTATAATTTCCTTCTCAGATTTTATTATATCTGTATATAGAATTTTAAAATCTGATTTGTAATTTTCAGAGGTAGAATTGGGATTTGAAGTTACCTCATTTACCTTTTCTGCATCTGAGATGTGGTTTGAGCCATATATGGCCAACATGCAGAAAGCTTTTTGTTCTTCTTCTTCTTCTTCACTTGATCTTGAAAATGGTTCTGCATCATAAATACAGTTAGTGGAATAAGTGGAAGAAGATTCATTTACCATCCTTGAGAGGGAGTTCCAGATGCCCCTTGCTGAAGTGCAATCAACCACTCTTTGGAGAATGTCTTTTGACATTGATTGAGCCAATATGTCCATTGCCTTTGCATCAACACTTATCAACTTCTCTTGATCATCTGTTGAAGAAGTTGAAGATGGAGGTCCTGTCAAAATAGAATTGTAAATATCTTCATCTATGGCATTTATATATAATTTAATTCTAACTTGCCATAAAGAAAATCTATCCAAATTACAGATTGGTGGATTTGAAAATTCTACTTGTGCCATTAGATTTTAGAAAAACCTTTTAAAAAAAATTTAAGAACTAAGAGATCTTTATGATTCAGGTGTTAGCCTGTATAAATAATCAACCTGCTTTGATACCAATTGAAAGTGAGTTTTAGTTCTTAAGCTAAAAACTCTTTTTAAGTTTATTTTAAAATAGTGATATATATATATATACATATAAATATGTGTGTATAGAGTGATTTAAAAAGGAAATAAAGAAATCACAGATATCAGCACATCACGGAAAATAGATAAGCAACACAGATGACACAAAGAGCTATAGTAGTTCCCCAATCAACCTGGGTACATCTACTCTTCTACCACACTGGTAGGAATCCACTATAGTTTTTGATCAGGTGCCTTGCCACCATATGAGCTTTTGATTAGGTAACTCAAAAAACAAATCACAGGTTTTTGCTAAGGTGCCCCGTCACCGAGAGGTTAACTTTTGAAGGGAGTTATAACCCTTTGTACAAGATGAGAAGGAGAAAAGATATATTGTTCTTCTCTTTGCTGAGAAGACTCTTGATGATCCTGATGGGTTGTTGAGATTGGATCTTTGAAGATGATGTTGAAGACCTCACCCTGTCTGATTGAATTGATGACAGTTTGTGGAGGCTTCTTCTCTTGATTGTAATAACTCCTTTTCTTCTTCCTGAGCAAATGATATTATTTGGTATCTCAGGATGAAGATGATCTGCAAAGAGGAGTTAGCAAAAAGAAGATAAATAATATATTAGATATGCTTCTTCTTTTTGCTTCTCTGTTTTTGTCTTCCTGTAATAATCCTTTTTCTCTTCTTATTCTCTCTTATTTCTTCTCTGATCTTCTCTCTGAATATATAATCTGGAGAGCTGTTCGGCTAATTTGAATTCTTGCCGACAAGAGAGGAAAGAGATAATGTCTCTTTTATTTCCTAGATTCCTCGAGAAGATAAATTGCCGTCTTTAGCTTTTCTGCAACAGCTATAATATTTAATGTTTCTGCCAACGGCTATAATACTTAATGTCTGCAACGGCTATATTGTTAAGGCAGCAATATATAAATAGAAACTATACAAAATATTGCTTTATTAAATCTGACAACATATATAATTTTAGTCGAGCTGAGAAAGGAGAATTTATATAGCTGATAAAATTTTTATCGAGCTCAGCTTCAAGTTCGTCGATCTGAACATTTAATTCGTCGTTCTGAGCTTCTGCTGAATATTCGTCGAATGCGGATTTGACATCGTCGAACGCAGCTTTTCGTCGACCGTTGAGATAGCTAGATTTCATCGACCGCTGAGACGGGATTATCGACCGCTGAGATAGCTGGATTTCATCGATCGCTGAGATAGTTGTTCTTCGTCGAGCGCAGAATGAATATTATTTGTCGACCATAGAGCGCCGTTCGTCGAACGCAGATAGACGTCCGTCGAACCCAGAGAACATGTATAATTTTTATCTTTCTCTTATTTTCTCAGCCTATTAATTATATATATTTTCAGCCTTCTATCTTAATGGGATTTGATCTAAGTTATAAGATGTGTTATGATAGAAACTTAGACATTAAAGATGGATCCTAACTCAAATCAAAACTAAGGTTCCAACAACTTCCTCTTCTCAGCGGATTCGTCGATCTGCAGAGAAGTTTCTGCGTTCGACGAACTGCATTCTGCGTTCGACGATCTTCATTCTGCGTTCGACGAACTTCGTTCTTCGTTCGACGAACTTCATTCTTCTGTCGACGAGGAGCCTTCTGCGTTCGACGAACTTACCAAGTCTCAGCGTTTTCTTCTGTCTAGTCTTTGCGTTCGACGAACTTGATTCTTCGTTCGACGAACTTGATTCTTCATTCAACGAACTCGCCAAGTCTCAGCGTTTGCTTTGCTCATCATCATGACGACAAGCATACTTTGTCGACGACATCTCCTATTCTTCTCGACGATATAGTACTTAGTGAAATAACTAAAGTACTTGACATATTGTCGATCTCTGCAAGCATGAAATAGATGGGACATTAAATACAACTTGCACTTATCATTGAGCTGAACACTTCTTCAAATCAGGAACACTGCTGCGCACTATTTCCAACAACTATCTCTTTACAATGCGAGACATACATGGTGAGACATGCTTTATAAGAAACACAGAGAAGAGCAAAAACAAAACAGAAACCAAGTATCCAACAGACTGAATATCAGTGACCGCCCAGACCGCTTGAATAGCAAGACTGCACGACAAATCCTTGAGACCGCTCGTATAGAACAGGATGATGACCTGCAAACTGCCAAACCGCCAGCTCAGACCGCACTCGCTCCTAACTTATTCAACTGCTGAGAAGAACATCAAGTTCGCACTTCTTGATTGCCCGACCGCGAGATCGCCTGACCACAAAAATCTCCCGTGAACAGAAGAGAAGAAACTGCACAATGCCGCCTGATCGCAACTCCTGATCGCCTAACTGCTGAGTTCGCCTGATCGTCAAGTTCGCTGCGAACAGCCAAAGAACTAACACAGCCACTCCAGACTACTGTCACCTGAGAGAGACCGACCAAAGTCAGACCGCAAAACATACTGCCTGAGTTGTTGTTCAACAGTTCCCCTCCTTTGCTACGTGTTCATACTACTGAAAAACTAGGCCCTGTCCCTCTATTTATAGGCAGACGGATGGATGTTGTCACCGCCCCAAAAGGATACATAAACCTGCCTTATTATGACGCACGGTCATCAAACAACTGACCGCCCGGTCACTATAAGAACCAAACTACTTAATCACACCTAGCTGACCGCAGCTGGCCGCCGATCGAGCCCGCGCAGACCGCGCAGTCCCTACCGTCTCCAAAACTTCAGACCGCCAGACTCCACTTCCACTTCAATACTTCAACACTTCCCCTTGAAGTGGGATGTGGAAGTCAGCCCAAGTAAACTCCACAACGGACAAAATGGTCCCTTCGACAATGGCTTTGTAAAGATGTCAGCGACATTATACTTGCTCTGCACATGCTCAACCATCAGAGATCTCTCCGACACCTTCTCACGAATGAAATGATGATGATTCTTTATGTGCTTTATCTGTGTGTGACAATCTGGATTGTTCACAGTTTAAGGGCACCTCTCATTTTCCTCCACTAGCCTCCTAAGACAGATGGCTTCCTGAGCTGCCAAAGCCGAAGATTTGTATTCTGCTTCCATAGTGGAGACAAACACCGAATCTTGCTTCTTACTACTCCACGAGATAGCTGTAGAGCCCGTCATAAAGACATATCCAGAAGTCGACTTCCGATCATCTGAATCTCCTCAATAATCAACATTCGTGTATCCATGCAGGTTAAATCCCGCGTCCCTCCCATAAAAGAGACCCAAACTAGAGGTGGACTTTACGTACTTCAAAATAGTCATAGCTGCCATCAGATGAGGTTTCCGCAACCCCGCCATATATTGACTCACTCGGCCCACAACATAAGCAATACTCGGCCTCATGATCGTCAAATATATAAGACTTCCAACTAAAGCCCGGAACACCAAATGATAGAAAGAACTTTCCCCTCATCTCGTCGAAGATGCATGCCAACCTCCAGTGGAGTAGAGATGCTCTTCCCTCACCCATGCCGAATCTCTTCACGATCCGATCTGCATAGCCCTTCTGGGAAATGAGCACACTGCTCTCTTTCCTCTCTACCTCGAGTCCAAGGAAATGGTGGATCTCACCCAGATCCTTCATCTCGAATCTAATAGCTAGCTCAGCCTGGAGCCTAGCTACCTCCATCTGAGAATTCCCCGTGACGAACATGTCGTCAACATATAACAGCACCAAGACCCGAAGCTCCCCCGACTTCTTTCACGAACAAGCTCGAATCAGAATCAGAAGCAAAGAATCCGCAGAACTGAAGGTATTCTGCGATCTTCCCATACTACGCCTGAGGCGCCTACTTCAAGCTGTAAAGAGCCTTCTTGAGCTTGCAAACATGTCTTGGATGATCTTCAGAAACATAACCAAGTGGCTTTACCATGAAGATATCCTTGTCAATCTCGCCGTAAAGGAAAGCATTCTTCACGTCAAGTTGCCAAATCTTCCACCCTCGGCGAGCTGCCAATGCAATCACCATTCGAACTGAAGTCATCCTGGCAACGGGGCTAAATGTTTCTTCATAGTTTTCCACATACTTCTGAGAGAACACTTGAGCTACAAGGCGAGCCTTGTACCGCTCGATGCTGTCGCCAGCCTTCTTCTTTAGCTTATGAATATGACAATACATATGACAATACTAGTGAGTATTTCTCTAATTGATGCTCTACTAGTGAAACAAAGCCATAGAGCTCAAAGAATAGAGCAGACATTGGACTGAGTGCCCTCAAGGCACCCCATGAGGAGATCTAGATGAAAGATCATGGATCATTCATACTTGGCTCTACAACACCAACGACCAAAGGAAAGGGAAAGGCTCTTCCTCAAAGGCCTATCCCTAAAGTGAAACCTGTGACTGTGCATTCAACTTCAAATCATGTGCACATCCACATAATTAGCCTAAGAAATGCTAGAAATGCAACAACCTGCTTTTGTGATCATCAACATCATCACCCCACTCAAATGATGACTTAGAAGAGGAGATACAATAAATTTGAATGCTGGTGTTGTGGCAAGATTGACCACGTTGTCATAGACTGTTGGTACAATTCAACAGTTCCTAGGGCAATTAATGTAAGGCTTCCTAATAATATAGTTGTAAAGCATCCAAACCAATTTGGGTTCCTAAGGTGAACTAATTTATTTTTTGTAGGTATGTCCAAAGATCAACAAAATGCCTAGGGCAATGAATGGTATTTGGGCAGTGGATGTTCCAGGCACATGAATGGAACAAGAAGCCTTTTGAAGAACTTCACCTCTATAGAAGATGGAGCCAAAGTAATCTTTGGTGGATCTGACAGAGGCATTATCAAAGGCTATGGTAAGATTACCAATGACATAGTCTCAATTACAATGTTGGCTTATGTGGAAGGGTTGCACATAATTTTATAAGCATAAGTCAACTATGTGATTTAGGCTATGTCATTGAATTCCACAAGGATAAGTGTCTGATCAAAAACTCTATAGACATTGAAACAATCCTATCAGACACTATGAGTGGAAATATTTATTGTTTGAATTTCTCATGTTTTGATTCTTCTTCACCTGTATGCCTTGCAACAAATGAGAGAGACTCTCTTTGTGTGCAATGGCATAAGAGACATGCCCACATGAACTATAAGACAATCATTAAGCTGTTTTCAGAAGATTTAGGGTTTGTTTGGTTAGGCGTTTAGGGCTAGGCGTTTGGAGCAAACGCCGACCTAAGGCGAAAAAACAAATGAACCTCCATCCCCGTTTGCTGTGTCTAGTCCCGCCGCAAGGAGTAAAAGCTGCCAAGCTGCCGCGTTTCGATCCCCGCCTCTGTCCCTCCGGTTCCAGACCCGCGTCTACTCTCGCCGTCTTCTCCCACCACCGCCGCGCCAAATAAAGCCTTAGTTAGAAATGGATCTAACCTTAAATGCATTAAAGAGGGTATTTGTCATGTCTGCCAGATGGGCAAGCATACTAGGATCACCTTTAAGAGCATAGACTCCAAAGATTTAGAAAGATTCTATATCTATTGCATATGGGTTTATTTGGCCCTATGCCAATTCATAGTTTAGGAAGGAAGTTATAGACTCTTGTGATAGTTGATGACTTTTCTAGATATGCATGGGTGTCTTCCTTAGGAAAAAGTCTGGTACCTTGAACAATTTTGTGTCTTTTGTCAAGCAGGTTCAGAATGAGAAGAACTATACTGTGGTCAAAATTAGAAGTGACCATGACACATAATTTCAGTCTGAACCCATAACAAATTTCTGCAAAGAACAAGGTATCCTTCAAGAATTTTCTTCTCTAAGAATCCAACAACAAAATGGAGTTGCTGAGAGGAAAAATAGGACTCTCATAGAAGCTGGGAGAACCATGCTAAGTGACTCTTCACTATCAGAATATTTATAGGCTGAAGTTGTCAACACTGTCTGCTATATGCATAATAGAGTTTCTATCACCAAATATCACAAGAAGGCTCCTTATGAACTAGTGAAGGGCAAAAAACTAAATATCCTATTTTAGGTTCTTTGGAAGTAAATGCTTTGTATTAAACAATGGAAAATCATACCTAACCAAATTTGCTGAAAAGTATTTTGAGGGCATCTTTATTGGATATAGTAGCCACAACAAGGCTTATAGGATATTCAACAAAAAGGCTTAAGTTGTGGAAGAATCAATTATTGTTGTATTTGATGATACAAACATGATTCATGAAGGCTTATCTAGTTCTTCTAGTATTGCAGGAACATGTTTGAAGCTAAAAGATCTAAGCCTAGAAGACTCTACATCTCCAAACTTGATCATTGAAGATGGAGGACAAATCCAAGGAGAATCACAAGAGACGGTGTTTGAATAATAGCCAGCTGAAATAGAGATTGCAGATAATCAAGGAGCACTACCACCAGCTTGGAGACGCCTTAAAGACCACCAAAGCAGTCAAGTCATTGGAGATATAAGATAGGGAGTGAGAACAACAAGAAGTACTCAGAATGAGGCACTATATCTGAGCTTTCTATCACAAGTTGAACCAAAAAAATTTGAAGAAGACAAATTAGATCCTTCTTGGATCATGGCTAGTTCCTAGGCCCCAACATCAGAATGTTATTGGAACCAGTCTTTAGTAACAAGCTAGATGAGAGTGGTGACATCATCAAAAATAAAGTGAGGCTGGTTGCAATGAGATATAGACGGGAAGTATCATTCAATTTGATCAAACTTTTGCACTAGTGGCAAGACTTGAAGAAATAAGACTATTCCTAGCATATGCTGCTCACAAAGGTTTCAAAGTATATCAAATGGATGTGAAGTCAACCTTCCTAAATGGAGATCTCATAGAGGAAGTATATGTAGAACAGCCTCCGGGTTTTGTTGTTCCTAACTTAACTGATCATGTCTATTTCTTAAGAAAAGCATTGTATGGGTTTAAACAAGCACCTATGGCTTTATATGAAACCATGTCTCGCTTCCTCATTGAAAACAAATTTTCAAGGGGGGATATAGATAAGACATTATTCTTGAGGGAAATTAAGGGCAAGATCTTACTAGTCCAAATATATGATGACATTATATTTGGTTCTACTGATGATAAACTTTGCAAGAAGTTTGCCAACTTAATGCAAGGAAAATTTGAGATGAGCAGCATGGGAGAGATCAAGTACTTCTTAGGCCTCCTAGTGAAATAGTCTGAAGATGGAATTTTCATCTCCCAGGCCAAGTTCACTAAGGAGTTAATAAAGAATTTTGGAATGGAGAGTGCCTCCACTATGAGGACACCCATGATGTCTAATGTATCACCGACAAGGAAGAAAAGGGGAAACCTTTTATTGAAACCATGTATAAATGCATTATTGGCTCCTTGCTCTACTTGACTGTCAGTAGGTCTAACATAATGTATGTTACATGTGCATGTGCTAGATATCAGGTGAATCCAAAGGAATCTCACTATTCCTCTGCTAGGAGGATTCTAAAATACCTTAAGGGCACACCAAATCTTGGCCTATGGTACCCTATGAATAATGATTTTGAACTAATTGATTATTCAGATGCAGATTTTGCAGGGTGCAAAGAAGACATGAATAGCACCTCAAGCACATGTCAATTCCTAGCCAAGAGGTTAATATCTTGGAGAAACAAAAAGCAGACAAGTGTAGCCATTTCAACATCAGAGTCAGAGTACATCTCAGCTGGGAGCTGCTATACACAACTCCTTTGGATAAAGTACCAGCTGGAGTATTAAAACATCCAGATAAGTTAAACAACATTATTTTGTGACTCATCAAGTGCAATCACAATTGCTAAGAACCCCGTGTCACACACCAGAACTAAGCACATTGAGATCAGGTATCACTTCATCAGAGAGTATGTTGAAAAGGAAGATATATGTCTTGACTATGTCCCCACTGACAGACAAGTGACAGATATCATCACTAAGTCTCTTGATGAAGCTAAATTTAATATCTTCAAATTTGAATTAGGAATGCTTAACCTAGAATAAAATTAGTGATAAACAAGTGTAATTTCTCTCTATCATTGCCAATCCTAGCAAAATTATGTTCTAGAATGCTCACAAGGTATGCAGGAAAAGACCTTAAAAGATTGCAGGAAGGAACTCAGAGAACCTGCATGTGTCATTGTGACATCAAGACGACATGAAGCCTATATCGTCGTGATAACAAAACGACACACTTTCGACAAACAGTCAATCACGAATATTAGATCTTATCATCCCAACCGTTGAATCTTAATTCAATCTCATAAGATTTAATACCCAGGTACGTGTCATAAGCCATCACAATGAGTTAGTGCGCGCACTACGACAAAGTTCTGCCGTCCCTCAGCTTTCAGAAAAATGTCTCCTAAGAAACGTGAGGATTCCTTCAACATAGGTTGTGAATTAGTTAGAGATGGATTCAGGAATGAAAGTGAGGAGATCAAAGCTATCATCGGCTTGTTAACAATCGCAGGATTAGAATATGTGCTTTCAGAACACACAATTATAATGAATAGGTAAGTAATGGAATTTTACTCAAATACAAGAGTAAGTTCATCAGTGAAGGCCATTAAGGCCAAGATTGCTGCTATTAAGTTAAATGTCAGCGCCAAGAGCTTGGACAAGATATTACAAATGCCTAGGTTTGGTGCAGATGAAGAAGATGACGAAATAATAGATCGGGACTTTAGTGATGCATTAAAATGTTGTGATCACTCAGAAGAGATATATGGGTCCCTGAAAAGGAAGAATTTCAATCAACAAGGGAAGCTATTGGCTGATATAGTTGGAAAGACATTCCCGTGTAAGCCAGGATCACATGACAAAATCTCAAAGAACATGTTTGAGATCATGGCCAGGGTGATCCTAAACAAAAAGACTGATTGGGCCTATATTCTGTTCATGAAAATTCAAGAAAGTCTTGGAGTGCCAAACTTTGGAAGGATATTGTCCTTGTATTTTTTGAATACAATTCATGGTCAGCTGAACAAAAAGTTAGGGGTTCCAATTCATTACATGAAAAAGATAGACATAAAGATATTGGGAAGATGAGAAATAATTCTAACAAGATTTCCAAAGAGTAAGAAGGGCGAGGACTCAGGCAAAGGAAAGAAAGTTGCTGAATTAGAATCTGGCTCAGAGGAAAGATCATCTGAGAATAGTGAATCAAATGTGGTCCCAAACCCTGCAAACACTGAGGGGGAGGAAATTTCAAGAACTATTTTTGTACCAACATCGGAATCACTAGAAGAGCCTTTGGTTGCTGATCTGTCCCTGCCTGAAGAGCCTACTACTGTAGAGGGAAGTGCTTCAGTTGACGGGGGGTTCATGATGAGCTCTCATCCCAAGACAATATGCAGAATATTGAAAGAATAACTACTATTGAGGGGGAGTCTCACAATGAGCTCCCAGCTCTAGAGGCTGAGGAAGCAACCTTCACTGGGTTTGCTGTCCAAGAGGACCTAGAAAGTTCCAAAAAAAGTTTATTGATGATGTTGTCCTTGAGAAGGAAGATACTAAAGGAAATCATGATAATCAAGAGTTAGTATCCCTGATCATTGATGGAGAGAACATGTGCAGAGACTTCATTCTAGTCCAAGAACAAGAAGTTGTCAAAGAATATGACAGTGCTGATCAAAGATAGGACTCTCCTGATAATTTGTTTGATGATGATATCATGGATGACATATATGAAGATCTACAAAGAAAAGCAAATAAGAAAGTGCAAAATCTTCTAAGCTCATCTGCTCAAACATCTCAAGAAGAAGCTTCAATTTTCATGATTAATCAAATAAAGGCTCTACTAACTGAAGAAAGGCAACAATATCAGTCCTATTTTGATATAGTTGTGAAGGAAATCAAGGAAGACATGTCTGTTCAGATGAAAGAGATGAAGAAAAAAGTTGATCACATTAATGCAGAGATTACCAGTTCACCAAGGTAGGAACAACTGTAGACTGCAACATGACTACTGTTCTTCAGTCTCTGGGTGAGAGGATTGACTCCACTCTGCAATTCAACCAATGGTCAGTAGAGGACTTGGAAAGTGCAGTTGGGTGGATCACCCAAAGAATTACTAACAGTCAAAAGATAATCATGTCCGGATGTATAAATTCTCAAGAGTTCACCCATTAAACTCTAACTAACAAACTAGAGGTATGCACAAAATAAATTTAGAGAAGAATCATTAAAGAAGTCAAAAAGGGGGAGAAGACTTTAAGTGATCAAGCTCTATGGATAGTTAATGAAATTCATCACTCCCCGGGACTCCCTCCCATAGTGTATGAACCTGTACAACCTTCAGAGCCTCAAATATCTACAAGTCCATTTGTTGAGTATACTACTGAGACTACACAATTTGAAGCCGAGTCAAGTCAGAGAAAGAAGCAAAGACTATCGGATGAAGAGATGGATACTAAGAGGAAAAGAGAAGAAGACAGAGTTAATGATCCAAACTTTGACATGTGGAGCCCAAAGTCAAGAGACATAATACTTAACACATGTACAAGCTTTGGAAGCATTGGCAAAGACATAACCAAATATTACCCCACTAATGAATGGGACAAATATGTGAAGACAGAAGTCAGGAGGAGTCTATACAAAAAAAACAACAATAACAAGAAATACTTCTCCTATGCCTACCAGATATTTTCCCAAGCCCTTCAAATATTTTGAAAGACAACAACAAAAGCAACTTGACATGGAGGCAGGAAAGCAGAAGATGAATGAAAAATAAATGGAATATGGCTTGGAGCAAATGTAGTTGATAATGTGTTTTAAAAACCAGTGACAAATATTTATATTTATGAATTTTTGGATGTTTCTTCATTATTTTCCATGTTCATAATTATTATCTGTTATATGTAGTTTATCATTGATTGGGGTTCTGACTTCTTCAAATAGGGGAATATTGTTGGGAACCTTGCCCACAATGTTCCTGATTTGAAGAAGTTCTCAAGTCAATGATAAATACATCCTGTATTTGATGTTCCATTTAGTTTTGAAGTGACAGGTATAATTAAAGTGCATGACTAATGTAGGGTTAAGCTTATAGTCATTGAAACAGTGTTTTGCCCGTGTAATCCCTCATGGTGAAAAATACATGTTGACCTATGCCCTAACACTATATTAGACTTGTCACTAACAAGGAAAAATCACTTAGAAAAGTCTTGAAGATCATGCACAAAGATAGCAAACAGGTTGGACTTAGCAAAAAAATATGCTAAGTCAAATATCATCTAGATGAACTCACAACAAAATCGGCTAAGTCAAATATCATCTAGACAACCTTACAACAAAAGCTGCTAAGTCAAATATCATCTAGACGACCTCACATCAAAAGATGACAAGTCAAATATCGTCTGGATGAGCTCACAACAAAATCAGCTAAGTCAAATATCGTATGGATGAGTTCACAACAAAATTCAGTTAAGTCCAATGTTGTCCAGACGACCTCACAACAAAAGTGGCTAAATCAAATATCATCTGGATGAGAACACAACAAAATTCAGCTAAGTCAAATATCGGCTAGATGATCTACACGACAAATTCTTCGTGTCATCTAGACCATAGCCATATCGGCTAGATGATCTAGACAACAAGAGCCAATCCATGCAAGTTAACTCACTCTAAGTTAAATGTCATCGAGAACAATTCAAATGTCGTCGAGAAGCCTGCCCGACAATTCAGAAGCTTGTTGAGTTGAGAATGATTAAGTCCATATCGTCTAGATATGGCTCCCCTGCTGCCAAGACAAAAGCTCAGATCTAAGAGTTAAGTCTTATCGTTGTGACAAGTTGAAATGTCATCTTGAAGATGAAACATCGTTGTGAAGACAACAAGTATATCTGAGAAGAGCATCTATCGTTATGATAAGCTAATATTTTGGCAGAAGAAACAAGTATCATCATGAAGAGTTGAAATGTCATCGTGATCAGTTGAAATATCGTCGTGACGAGAAGAAACATCGTTGTGACAATTTAAATTCGCAGAACTCATTAATTGACGTCGTCAATCAACTCAATCAGTGCATACTTTTGAGGTATGAGATTTCTGACATAAAGAAATCCTCATATTGACCATTATAGTTTGTCGATGCTATAAATACAGATATGATGGATACCTTAAGTAACATTTCATAGAATCTATCTTCAAGAAGATTGAAAAGCGGATCGATAGAATTGTATTCTTCTCTTCAAGAAAGTAATTCATCCTGAGAAGAAGAAGTAGATCTGAGATCAAAATCTAAAGAAGGAGATACATTCAGAGAATCAATTCCATGCTCCTGTTTAATTTGTGATAAGCAAATACAAGATTCATCGGTTAAGATTTTTGTTGGTGCTACTATGAAGGTTGTCTTCATCAAATCCTAAAAAGACTCGCGCAAATCAAGTGAAGATTATTTTCTAGTCTATTCATATTCCTGTAATAAATTTTCATCATCTTTTCTGTAAGATCTCTTTGAGATCTGAGGTAATGTTCTATGAGAACTTGAGGTAGGATTCACATGTGAATCTGAGTGTAGGGCTCTTGTTGAAGGCCTGATTGAAGGGATCTTGTTGAGAATCTGAGGTAGGATTCATTTTTTGAATCTGATTGTATGGCTCTTGTTGAAGGCCTGAGGTAGGGTTCCTGTTGAGGACATGGGGTAAGATTCTGGTACAGAATCTGAGTTGTAGGATCTTATGGTTGGATCTGAGGTAGGGAACTTGTTGTTGTTCCTGAGGTAGGAGTCTGGACTCTAAGCTGTAAGATTTGAATGATCTGAGATCTGGAGAAGTTTACGGAGGCTAGCACATTGCTAGATAGGCACAGGGGGAAAGTGGAGTACCCATATTTGAGAACTACTATAAATTCTATGTTATCAGTGCTGTGATTTTCTATGATTGTTTATAGTTCTTTATTTATCAAGAAAACCTCAAAAATAACCCATACACCTATTCACCTCCATTTAGGTGGTAGATCCATGTTCTTTCAGGCATCTCTCTAAATATGAATTAGTCAATTATAAAGAACCTCAGTGAAAGCCTGATTAAATGTGGAATGTACAACCTTATAACAGCCAAGAGATCACCCTAAACTATTATTCATAATTAGAAGTAGGTTAGAAGGAGCACAATTCACAAGCAGTGAACTGAATTCCAATGACTAATATCATAAAAGTCAAGTTAATTAAGAGGAGATCAAGGTTAGAAGTAGTTACCAGAATATTGGAGGAAGAGGAAGGAGAGAAATTATGAGTTGCTCGAGTTGACGGGGGTGTAAGTGAGAAAGGAGCTCTGGTTTTGCTCTTCCAACTCCTCCATGAACACCATGACAAATAGAAGGAAGAGAGGTCCCTCTCAGGACATCCTCAATGCTCTGCCCTGTGTTTAACAAACTTAGAGGAGAAGGAGAGAGTGATGGGAAGTAAGGGGGAGGGGGAGAGATGCTACCCATTTGTTTTTAGGATCCTCATCCAAAACCAGGAATCGTAGAAGGGAAAGGGGAGTGTAGATCAGTAACAGCTTCTAAACATCATAGAAAGAAAACCCATCATTGAATCATTATGTTATCAACTGAAATGAAGTACCAAACCATTCATCGGATTGGGTAATAACTCAAGCATGTATCCCAGGTAACCCAAGAGAGCCAGAGTTTGAGTTTTCCAGAATCAAAAGAAGAGGAGGGAAGCTTGATGCATGGGTTGCCCGAAGATATCGTCCACGGGCCACCCTCGATGCATGGCTCGTGAATCTGAAACCAGAAACTGAAGGAGGAGAGTAGTGGAGTAGTCAAGCTCATGCCATGAGCCGTGAGGAAGAAGAGGAACCGTTCCATCCCATAACCAGAAGAGAAAGAAGAAATGCAATCGTCAGGTTGCTTGCGATCATTCCTCAAGCCCTCTTTGATGCACCAGCTAGAATAGTTCACAAATCGATGAAGCAAGAAGAAGCAAAAAGCATCCCCGAGAAGACGATGTGTGCGATGAAGAGGATGAATATGAAGAACTCCCTTGCCGTGAGCTGGTGTCACAAAAAGGCGATTAAATCCAGCTGTGTGTGAGAGAGAAGGAGATGGAGGTGGAGAGAGGAACTCTATTCCAGGTCTGGAGGGGTGAGTTGGAGTTGTCGTGGGTCGGAAAAGGGGCGGTATGCACTTTGCCATAAAATGCACTGATCAGATGGTCCGCGTGGATTAGTGCAATGAACTTTGAGATGTGTGCACTTTAAGAAGTGTGCATTTTATGATGTGTACACTGATCCACGAGTATTATTGGATCAATGCACTTTACGGTAAAGTGCAAAAGTACATTTTACCACCCCTTTCCCCGTGGGTCCTCCATGAAAAGGAGATGAAGATGTGTATAAGAAGAGCAAAATTTCAGGGTCCGGGTCCCGAACGCTGCCCGGGACGAATTTCACCATTCAGTGTGCCCCACGCAAAAATGTTATGTGTACATCATACTGTGCACAGCGGGACCATTATATGGTGGAAATCCTAGATTTTCATTGGTCCCGGACGCCAGCTGACGTCCGGGATCCAGACCCAAAGTTTTCCCGAACGAGGGGAAACCCGTGGATTCCACCAATTTTGCCACTTTTCACCCCCTGTTTTCGAGAGATATTTAGGTAAGGGTAACACACCGTGATCATAATTGATCATCGTGTGCGGGAGCAAATACAACCGTATGATCTGTGATTTCAGCAGTGTAGATTGTTTGCGAAAATATATGATAAAATTTGTGTAATATGATCGTATTGAAAAGTGATCGTATTTTAGATCAATCATGCGCAAAAATTCATGCTGGCAAAAATATACTGCGCTGGATCAGGGGTCGTGCACAGAGATCTAAGGTGTTCTACACGCTCCCTGATTTATAGTAGGGTAGAGATTAAAATACCTTAATTTATTAATTATATATATATATATATAATAAAAAGAATATATATATGTATATATATTTACTAATATATAACTCACAAAATACGCGCGGGAAAAATGCGTGGAGGGTATCGTTGTACTAGTGTCGAACACATTAGTCTAAAAAACACAACCGAAGTGTATTCAGAGTCTTTTTGCTTTAAATTTATCACTCGAATCGTTGCGCAGCTCAAAGCTACTCATTTCGGCCAACTTTCTCAAATCTCATCGGATTTGAAAGAAACAAATTGTATCACGCTCGTATTGACCATACGAGTCCGATGCAACTGACTGAGATCGATTCAGAGTTCGTTTGCTCATATTTTTCTATTCAGATCGACTTGTAGTTCAAATGCGACCTAATTTAGTCAATTTTCTTGATTTATGTCGGAATTGAATGAAACAAAAGACGTCAAGATTGTGTTTACCATTAAAATCTAATGCAATTGACTGAAGTCGATTCAGGGTCGGAAAAGGGGAGGTATGCACTTTATCGTAAAATGCACTGATCAGACGGTCAGCGTGGATTAGTGCAATGAACTTTGAGATGTGTGCACTTTAAGAAGTGTGCATTTTAAGATGTGTACACTGATCCACGAGTATTATCAGATCAATGCACTTTACGGTAAAGTGCAAAAGTATATTTTACCACCCCTTTCCCCGTGGGTCCTCCATGAAGAGGAGATGAAGATGTGTATAAGAAGAGCGAAATATCAGGATCCGGGTCATGAACGCTGTCCGGGACCAATGGAATTTCACCATTCAGTGGGCCACACGCAAAAATGTTATGCGTACATCAGACTGTGCACAGCGGGACCACTGTATGGTGGAAATCCCTGAGTTTCATTGGTCCCGGACGCAAGCTGACGTCCGGGATCCGTTCCCAAAATTTTCCTGAAGGAGGGGAAACCCGTGGATTCCACCAATTTTGCCACTTTTCACCCCTGTTTTCGAGAGATATTTAGGTACGGGTAACACACGATGATCATAATAGATCATCGTCCGTGGGAGCAAGTACAATCGTATGATCCGTGATTTCAACGGTGTAGATTGTTTGCGAAAATATACGATAGTATTTGTGTAATATGATCATATTGAAAAGTGATCGTATTTTAGATTAATCATGCGCGAAAATTCATGGTGGCAGAAATATACGGTGGGATTAGGGGTCGTGCACAAAGATCTAAGGTGTGTTACACGCTCCCTGGTTTGAACAAAACGAATTGTATCACGCTCGAATTGATCATACGAGTCTGATGCAACTGACTAAGATCGATTCAGAGTTTGTTTGCTCATATTTTCCTATTCAGATCGACTTGTGGTTCAAATGCGACCTAATTTAGTCAATTTTCTTGATTTATGTCGGAATTGAATGAAAAAAAAGTCGTCGAGATTGTGTTTACCATTAAAATCCAACGCAATTGACTGAGGTCGATTCAGAGTCTGTTTGCTTGGAAAGTTACGCCGGGGTCGTCACGTAGCTCAATTCAGCCTGATTTAGCCAACTCGACATTATGCATCGAAATGAGGCATAATCCGTGTTGTTGAGTTCGGATTTGATCTCACGAGTACACTGACCTAGGTCGATTCCGAGTTGAATTACTCAAATATCAATATCAAGGCATCGTAGCTCAAAATTGATATAAATATAAAACGGAGGTCTGGTCACAATTTACTGTGACCCCAACTAAGCTTCTCCAGTGGTTTCATTGAACCGGCTAGGCCACCTTATCGAAGTTAGAATGTTACACAATTGCCCATGCTAATGAACCTAGATCTCATCCGAGCTCCAAACACATACTTAGGAGGCTCCATCTCATTTGAGAGATTGTTGATCGAGGTGATATGAACATTTGCAGAGTTCTGACTGATGACAACATATCAGATCCACTGACAAAGACTCTTCCTCAGATAAAGCATGATTGTCACAACTGAGTCTTTTGTTAAGGAGACTCTTAGGACCAATCAACTAGATCTTTTGATAAAGAGATCTTGAACCACAACCTGAATTCTTTGTAGAGGGATTCTAAAAACTCTCTTCACAAAAAATAGAAGAGTAGTGAGTTAGAAAGAGAGATGAAGAAATGTGTCTTGAGATTTGAATCCTCCTTTAGCAGTTTATCTGAGGATTTCCTAGTTTTGAGTTCTTATGTTTGTGGTTGTCATTAATATTAATGCTATAAATTATAAGGCATAATTTTGATCCACTGTCTTTAGACTAAAGAATTACTGGAGTGGTCAAATGACCCATATACCCTTATTGGAAGACATGTGGTTTCATCATAATCCTTGAGCCTAATCTAATGGTTACACCTAGGGAGTATGACGGAATTTGCACCGCCTGTGTCTGGGGATTATGCCACATTCTGTTTAGTTATTTCATCTTTTGATTCTTCCAATTTTCTGTTTTTAGTGTCAACATTGGCGAGGGTGTAACAACCCAGGTTTATATAAAAAAATACAGAAAACAAGGTTCATTTCAAAATTTAAAAGAAATGGAAATATTGTAAATAACCCTACTAGGGCTTCCTTATTGTTGCCTCTTTTAACAAGCATCCCCCACCCAGATTTAAACCCTCACGGTCCAGGGATTTAATCTCGTCGCTTGCTAGCCGCCCCGATCCCGTCTCCCACAAGCTGCAGAGCCGACGTCTCCCGCGCGCAGCGCCGCCACCGCCTGTTGCTGCTGGTCCCCCTGCCGGCGTTGCCTCCCTCTCCTCCTCCCGCTGAGACCTCCTCCTGCTCTTTCCCCTCCCCAAGCCGGCAACTCCTGCTCCGGCCGACTCCCTCCTCTCTACTCCAGGAAGTCGCCCGATCTCCTCCAAAGGGCCGGTTGTAGCAAGGCTCTTCCTTCTCCCTTCCCCTTAAGGCCGACAACCGCAACCTCCTCCTCCGACAGCCCTCTTTGTGTCCGCTTTGGCCAAGATTTGCGAAGAGGGCCATCTAGGGTTTTCCTTCCCCCGCCCCCTTGAGGCCGTATTCGACTCCCTTGGGTATGCGTCTCATCCTTTCTCTTTCAATTAGATTTAATTGAAAATCCTTGCAAACTTTTGTGCCCCTAATTGTGTATTGTCGTGATTCATGATTGTATCACATTATGATAGTCCAATCTCTAGGTTTTTCATGCTCCCCGGCGCTACTCATCGCCCTAATTGGAGGGAACACTAAAGGCCCCTTCCAATTTAGGGCTTCCCTAACCTAAAGCGTCGCCAATTCGTCGATTCCTTCATGTAATTCCCTCTCCCCTCACCTTCGAGAGAGGTAATTTTTCGCCAACCCGCACCTGTCTAATTTTGTGATTTAAATTGTGCATGCTCATGTATGATTTCCTGTTTAATGCAATTGTCATCCCTGTTTGTGCTTAATCAGGTCAAATTAAAATTGTTAAATTGGTTGCGCCACTTAACTGCCACTGTCAGCTTCAGTCTTACTTAAGGCACGAGAAATCTCTCTCTTGCAACATCTGATTGTAATTTGTTACTTTCTAATTTATGTCCATAAGTTTTACTGCTCGACCCCTGAAACATCCAATTGATAACTAGCCTCATTCACCAAATTATGAATTGTTTAGTTAATAACGTAGGTAAACAATGAAAGGTAGCGTTCAATTGATGCAACCCCTTGACTTGGGTTCCCACTTGAAACCCTAACAGGGATGAGGGACACGTTATAGCAAGTTTGAACTCCTGAATCTCTTATAAGTCTTGAATTTGAACTTGAATCTGTCTGAATCAAGAATTTGCCCCCTCGGAAGGAAGGGCTAAAACTGGCGCCAAACACAGACATTGCTTCAATTCCAAGAAAGCCCGCTCACACTGATTTGACCACTCGAATCTAGCATGCTTTTGAGTTAGCTTTGTCGATGGAGCAGCAAGAGGGGAAAAACCCTTGATGAAACATCGATAGTAGCTAGAAAGCCTAAGGAAACTGCGAATCTCAGTAGGGGTAGAAGGTCGCTTCCAATCCATCACAGCAGAAATCTTGGCAGGATCAACGGAGAGTCCATCACCAGAAACAACATGCCCCAAGAAAACAACACGATCCAGCCAGAACTCACATTTTGTCAGCTTGGCATAGAGTTGGTGCTGACGAAGTGTAGAGAGAGTGAGTCTAAGATGTGCTGCATGATCCTCATGAGTCTTGGAATAGACCAGAATATCATCATTGAACACGATGATGAATTTATCCAGATATTCGCAGAAGACACGGTTCATCATTTCCATAAAAGCAGATGGTGCGTTAGTTAAACCAAAAGACATCACTAAGAATCCAAAATGACCATACTGAGCTCGGAAGGCAGTCCTGGGGATGTTAGATTTCTTGATCTTCAGCTGATGGTAACCTGATCTGAGATCTATCTTGGAAATGACTGTGCTACCCTTAAGATGATCAAAGAGATCATCCACGCGCAGAAGGGGATACCTATTTTTGATGGTTACCTTGTTCAGCTCTTGATAATCAATACAAAGCCTCATGGAGCTGTCCTTCTTTTTGACGAAGAGGACAGGGGCTCCCCAAGGTGAAGAGCTAGGACGAATGTACCCACGTTCAAGCAATTCATCCAACTACGACCTAAGCTCCTCTAGATCGCACGAGGCCATACGGTATGGTGCTTTAGATATGGGGCACGTTTCATGCTCTAAATCAATAGAGAACTCCACATCCCGATCAGGAGGCATCCCAGGCAGTTCGGCAGGAAAGACGTCAGGAAATTCAGAAGCAACAGGTATGGATTCAAGTGAAGGAGAGACAGAATTTGAAAGTGCAGCATATACAAAACAAGCAGAGCATCCTTGACCAAGAAGACGAGTGGCGCGTACAACCAAAATTATCTTCATGGGACTGCGGGTCTGAACATGAACGTTGAAATCCTTACCATCGATATTGAGATTAACCCTCTTTGCCACGCAATCAAGCTTTGCTCAATACGTGACAAACCAATCCATGCACAAGATTACATCGAACTCTGACATCTCCAGAACTATGAGATCTGATTGTTGGAACTTGGTCTTCCGTATCTCCTAGGTTTGAGAATAACAAATCCTATGTGTATTTGATCTTATGTGTTTAAGTGTGCAGGAAATCAAAGTCCACATGACTCAAGGATGGTTGCCCCCAATTTTGAGCCAGCAATTCCAAGACTCCCACTAGCGCCGGCGGTAACACTTAGCGCCTGGCGCTAGCGATGATAGCGCAATTCCGGGAGCACATATGGAAGGAGATAGTGCCTGGCGGTAGCCGATAGCGCAGGCGGTAGCGACGCACACAGTTGGCAAGGAGGAATTGTTTCCTCGGAATGAAGATTCTGTCGCGCAGAATGTCTCCTAATATGGGATAGCGCTGGCGGTAGCCAATAGTGCAGGCGGTAGCGACGCACGCAGTTGGCAAGGAGGAATTGTTTCCTCGGATTGAAGATTCTGCCGCGCAAAACATGTCCTAATATGGGATAGCGCCAGCGGTAGCACTAGTGCCGGCGCTAGCGCTAAGTCTATAAAAAGGACATCTTGGCTCCGACTTACTAAGCCTCTTGAGATCCAGAATTCCAGAGCTTCGTGCCACAGCATAGAGAGGAAGGTTCAGAGAGATACCCCCACAAATCCATGAAGGCTTAAGGAGATCCGTGGAGAAGATTTCAACACGCGTCATCATCGTGATGAAAGACCGCATCGACTACGATCATACTCTGCGTCTTCGTCTACTTCTCCAAGAGATCCACATAGAGGGAGTTCTTATATTATTGTCTTTTCATTTCATATCTTTTCTGTAATCGTTTAGTGAAATTCGTCTCGTGTTGGCGACTAGGTCTGGGTGGGACTTAGGGCTGAAATTTGCCTCGTATTGGCGACTAGGTCTCGGGTGTAGGTCTAGGGGGTGCTCGAGGCCATATCCGGGGAAGGGTTGGCTAGAGCGGCTTGAGGCCGTATCCGGGGAAGGATCGGCTAGAGCCAACCGGTTCGTGGGAATACGAGTCGGTATAGAAAACAAAAAGAGTTTTTTCTATTAGCTTTGATTTCTAGCTTCGATAAGAGATCAAGTTTTGTAATCATGCTTCTCAAGTTAATAAAATCATGTCTTTACTTTCACTTCACTTGATTTGTCTTGATCTTCTCTAGTTTAATAATCAAAGCTTTTTCAAAGTTATTCAAAATATATTACAAGTTTTTAAAACCCTTATTCACCCCCGCATAAGGGCGCCTACCGATCCAACAAATGGTATCAGAGCAGTTTTATTGCAATCGGCTTAACAACCGGGAATAATGGCGTCTCATGATCTCGCTTCTACTAGTGGGGTAAATTTTTATGAAGAAGAAAAATCTCTTAAACCACCGTTATTTGAAGGAAGAAATTATAAAGGATGGAAAATAGTAATGGAAAATTTTCTTAAATGGTTAGATGAAAAAGTTTGGAATATTACTATCAAAAAAACACCTAGCGTATTAAATAAGAACGAAATGGTTTTAAATGCAAAATCTATGAATAATCTATTTTGTGCGTTAGATCATAATATTTCCAAACTCATTTACACTTTTCCTACTGCATACGAGATGTGGAATTTTCTTGAAATAACTTATGATTCTCCTTCTGCAGGTATGGAACAATTATAAGAACCGGAGAATATGCAAGCCTGCACAGGTATTCAAGAAAGCTCCACACATGATGGATCCATGAAATGCACATCAAATGGAAAAGAAGAAGTACTGTCTTCGAAAGAGGAGTGCCAAAAAGATTTAAAAGAAACCATATGTTCAAATCATGCCTCTCCCAAAAGCAATGTAAGGAAATCAAATCCCATCTTTTGTACTTCTATTTCTACCTTACAATTGCTACAAATTACAAAGCGCAAACTTAAGAAATTAAAAAATGCAAATTGCAAATTGCACTTAGAAAATAAAAATTTAAAGGCAAAAATTAATGAACAATCAAATTCAAATTTATCTAGTTCTATCCATGGTTCCTTAGTTGAAAACACTACACCTTGTATGGAATTTGATGACTTAAAAGAAAAATGCAAGGAACTTGAAAAGGAACTTCTTTTTATAAAAGAACAAAATAAAAAATTATGTTTAGATAATTCATCTTTGGAAAATGATTGTGCTAAGTGTAAAGAATATAAAATTGAAATTAAAGAGATGGATGAAACATTTGATGAATATAGAAACAATTATCAAGATCATATAGATTCAATTGTTTCAACCCTTAAAAATAGCACAATCGCTTATAATAAAGCTAGACATAATTTAAAGATTAAAAATGATGAATTAAAATAAAAAATCAACTTGCTTATGAAAATTGTAAATACAAATTCACAATATCAAACTATATCGAAAAACAAGTTGAAAATGAATATGAACATCTTAACTAAGTTTAATAATGGGAGTAAGGAACATAAAGTATTTGCAAATCAAAATCAAAATCACCATTATTTACAAAATCGTGTTTCTCCCAACTTAAAAATAAAACTACACAAATTTCCTATGAACAACACTTTTAATAATCATTACAATCATAATCATCAATATAAAGATAATCTCAATGGAAATTTGATGAATAAGAATAACATTAAACCAAGATTTGAATGGAGACCCAAAGTTAAAGATGAAACACAAACTCCACTCAAAAGGGCTCATTCACTTCCATCACCTCAAAAGCAAACACGATGTTTTTGGGTACCCAAAGGAACCATCCCACATGGTCCCCTTTGGATACCTAAAACTCTTATTCATTAGGTATCATCAATTGCATGAAGTAGAACCCCTTCAAAATAAAATATACAAAGCTCTAATTCATGATATGCTTTCATGTCTTTTAATTTTTCTTGTTTTTCTTATTTCTTTTGAACTATCATGTCATGGTCATCATATACAGTATTAAAAATATGATTTTATCTCTTAAAAGCTTAATATGTTTATAAAATCAAATTGATCAAAATTCAAAATCATATTTTATTTTGATGACCTATCTTTTATTCTTATATTCATTTCTTCTAAATATCTTATATTATCCATATGAATCAAACTCTAAATTTGCTATAAGATATTTCAAATTAAATCCGGTTATTAGGCTATTAAGATTCTTAGCCTTCACCAACAAGTGGTTTAGTGAAATAACTTGATCTAAAAGAAAATTCAAGATCTAAATAAAAGCTCAACTTTCAATATGGTTGTCATTGTTCACAACAAAAATTATATTGTGTTCACTCCTTGATGTCAAACATAATCTAAACCATCACTATTGTTCACCTATCAAAAATCACATATATATTTTCAAAAATTCATAATTAAAAGAAACTCACTAAAATGTATTGAAAGAATTTACCTTCATATTGAATATTGAATTCACATGCACACCATGATCTATTGATGTCCTTTGCTAAATTCTCTAACATCATATATCATAAGTCATATCAAAAGTCTTCTGAAAACAATTATTTCTATCACAATTATGTGAATTATAATTGATATAATAATTGATGACAATTGATATTATAAACCATGGTTGGTGTATTATGTGTGTATTGTGATTTATTTCTAGTTTAGACCTTTGAATCATCTTGATATCAAATCAAATAGAATCGTTACTCCATTCTTGGTCTATAAGTTGAAACACTATCAACAAACCTTGGTATAACATTAATCTCAAACTTATCATACTAACATTATCGACTAAAGAATATTTGTGTCTATGTTAGGCTTTATATGTTTACCAAGACATACAGGCTAGGTATTCTCATCTAGGGCTCATCCATGGTATTCCTGTGCATGAACATTATGGTTAATCACTAAAATCATGCATATTTGGTTTGTTCATTAATGTCATCTCATGCAAAGTGTAGGTGGTAAGGTCATATACAAAATCGCTAATGTTTCATGAAATTTGCACTATCTAGACATTTCCTAAAAATCTGAAATTTCAGCATAAAACTACTATTATGACACTTAATCAAGATCAACAATTCAAAATTTCAAAAACGAAACATAAATTTGAAATCCGTCTGTCCGTCATTCGTCGATACTTTACGTGAACATTCGACGAATTGACTTAGCCATTGAAAAATACTGACCAAAGCTTGAAAACTATCTTCTGTTTTCATTCGTCGGAATTCGTCGGGAGTCTCGAGAACATTCGACGAATTGACTTAGCCGCACATTTTCCTTCACAAGTCTGCCTTTTGACTTCTGTCTGCGTTCGTCGATATTCGTCGGGAGTTCATGAGAACATTCGACGAATAGACTTAGCCGCAGAAATTTCTTCTTTAAAATTGAAATTTGGCTTCTGTCTGGATTCGTCGAGATTCATCGGAACTTCACGAGACATCTCGACGAATTGACTTAGCAAAAATTTCTTTTCTTCTGACAACCCGCTCCACTCCTCAAACTTCCTGAAGTATTAATGTGATTTTCATGATCACATTAAGTTTTTGTTCTCCGAGTATTTTTCAAAATCAAATACAAAATTACAAAAAACCAAATTACAAAAAATATGTCTTTTTTTGTCTAAAGGTTATGTCTTTTTGAAAAATAAAATCAAATACAAAAATATAAATCACTAAAACTATAATAAAAAAAACTGTATGGATTTTCCTATGAAAATCGAGCATGATTTAATCTATTCTTTAGAACTTCTATAATGTTGCACTTTATTTTTTTAAACTCTTTGAACATTTTTTCATCATGCTTTGATATATCTATTACCATGTGCATCAATTATATTGAAAGTTGTGTAGAACTAAGTTTAGCATGCCTCTAAGTATGAGTAAATGTTTTATGTTTGATAATGATCATTATTCACTCACTTATTTTGGCATTGTCTACATTTGTGCTTAAACTAAGAATGCTTGTGTATGTTTTGTATTAGTACTATAAATTAAAATTGCACAAGTATCTTTCCTACAATCCTTTATTTGCACTCTTAAAAATTAAGAAAAGTGGTTACCTTTCTCATAAATTATATTGGTTTGCAAAACAAGTGTATTCAGAGAACTTTGTACAAAACAAAAATCATAAAATAAAGTGACAAAGATAACTCCACCAAGCACTACTTGAACCTCCTGATAAGTCTTAATAAGCGTTGTGAGGTTGAGCACCTTGGAAAGAATAATAAAGTATCTTGTGCAAACCATAACTTTCCTTCAAAATAAAAACCACTTTTTCTTAAGTACACCGGATCACAATAAAAATCAATCTTGAAGAATAAAACTAGGTGATCCCCCAAGCACTACTTTGCACCCTGATAAGCCTTAATGAGCATTGTGTGTGCAAAGCACCTTGGTAGTTGTACATGTTTGGTTGTGCATTGAAGTGCGTGGAAGTAAAATTATTTGTGTTTTATTGTGCTCTTTACTTTACATATCTACTTGTATTTTTGATTAAAACATTTGTTTACTCTACTCAAAAATACACTTATGTGCACATCATTATCTTCCATAACACTTCTTCTCATGAGTATTGGATCCTAATGCAAATTTTATACTACTCTTTATTTATGAAATGCACTAGATAACCTAGCATGCTTTCTACAATGTTTTGATATGTCTTGAAATTGTGAATTAAAGTAACATTGTAGTAATCTCTTTTTGATAACATTATTTCATGCTTGGTTACTTTATTGTCAAACTTAAAGATTTTATTTGAAAAATGATTTACAAAAACATCTTTTTGAAATTTAATTCATATATCTTTTTATGGATCATCATTGATTACAATAAGATGTTTCTTGTATTTCGATAAGTCTTCCGCATCATCACCATATATTTTCTACCTTGCGCTCTCATGCTTATATCAAAGTCTTAAATACCAAAATTCCTTTCTTTCAACAAATGGTAGACTTGCTTGGTAGATTTTATATTGGGTACTCTACACATGAATATTTTCTTTTTTGCTAAAAACTCTGATTTATTTCTATGAAAATATTGTAATGCTAAAATTCTGATTTATGAATTGATTTCAAAATAGCTATGTGAGTGTTTTCATAAATTCAAATAAAAATATAAATCCATAGGCTATGTCGTTAGATTTAAAAAGCCTAAATATTTCCAATAATTATTTACCATGACTTCATTTCTCACCATAGCAGGGGCGTAGGGTTGTAGACATTAGATAATTAACCTTTATCTCTAGTCATGTCTTGTCCTTAACCGGGGAGGGTTCCAGTGGGGCCTTGCGAGGCACTGGGGGGGAAGAGTGCTAGGTTGAGTTATGTCTAGTGTGTGCATATGGGACTAACACCCCAACCTACGACATGCATGCAACTCCTCATGCCCATCCGTCACTTAGTACGGGGCTAGGGTGTAGACATATTGTCTGGGTAGTTTAGTTACTTGGAAATCATTACATTTTGTTTATGCTACAAACTCTGATTTATGAAAGTGGTGAGATACTCAAACTCTGATCTATTTAAATGAAAAGTATTCTAAAACTCCTTATCTTTTCCTTCTCTACAAGCTCGATCAAGCTTTTATCTTCTTATCAACTTTTTAGTGGTGTCTCCTTACCCGCTTTTGCTAATAACAAAAGGGGGGAGAACTAACATGATAAATATTAATCTATTATCATACTATAATGCTTAATTAAGATGATAGCTTACATATTAGGAGAGCATTCACTTAGGGGGAGCATGTATTTAGGGGGAGCAATTCTAAATGCTAAAATCAATAATTATCCTAAGTCATCACTCTCACACACACACAAATATAGTTTCATCATGCTTATTTATTAATGCTCTGATTTATCATTAATGGATTTGTTATTATCAAAAGGGGGAGTTTGTTGGAACATGGTCTTCCGCATCTCCTAGGTTTGAGAATAACAAATCCTATGTGTATTTGATCTTGTGTGTTTAAATGTGCAGGAAATCAAAGTCCACATGACTCAAGGATGGTTGCCCCCAATTTTGAGCCAGCAATTCCAAGACTCCCACTAGCGCCGACGGTAACACTTAGCGCCTGGCTCTAGCGATGATAGCGCAATTCCGGGAGAACATATGGAAGGAAATAGCGCCTGGCGGTAGCCGATAGCACAGGCGCTAGCGACACACACATTTGGCAAGGAGGAATTATTTCCTCGGAATGAAGATTCTGCCGCGCAGAATGTGTCCTAATATGGATAGCGCTGGCGGTAGCAAATAGTGCAGGCGGTAGCAACGCACGCAGTTGGCAAGGAGGAATTGTTTCCTCGGATTGAAGATTCTGTCGTGCAAAACATGTCCTAATATGGGATAGCGCCAGCGGTAGCACTAGCGCCGGCGCTAGCGCTAAGTCTATAAAAAGGACGTCTTGGCTCCGACTTCCTAAGCCTCTTGAGATCCAGAATTCCAGAGCTTCGTGCCACAACATAGAGAGGAAGGTTCAGAGAGATACTCCCACAAATCCATGAAGGCTTAAGGAGATCCGCGGAGAAGATTTCAACACGCGTCATCATCGTGATGAAAGACCGCATCGATTACGATCATACTCCGCGTCTTCGTCTACTTCTCCAAGAGATCCACATAGAGGGAGTTCTTATATTATTGTCTTTTCATTTCATATCTTTTCTGTAATCGTTTAGTGAAATTCGCCTCGTGTTCGCGACTAGGTCTGGGTGGGACTTAGGGCTAAAATTTGCCTCGTGTTGGCGACTAGGTCTCGGGTGTAGGTCTAGGGGGTGCTCGAGGTCATATCCGGGGAAGGGTTGGCTAGAGCGGCTTGAGACCATATCTGGGGAAGGATCGGCTAGAGCCAACCGGTTCGTGGGAATACAAGTCGGTATAGAAAACAAAAAGAGTTTTTCTATTAGCTTTGATTTCTAGCTTCGATAAGAGATCAAGTTTTGTAATCATGCTTCTCAAGTTAATAAAGTCATGTCTTTACTTTCACTTCACTTGATTTGTCTTGATCTTCTCTAGTTTAATAATCAAAGCTTTTTCAAAGTTATTCAAAATATATTACAAGTTTTTAAAACCCTTATTCACCCCCCTCTAAGGGCGCCAACCGGTCCAACACTGATGAGACTCGCAATTCATCGGGCATGATCGGACAATTGGGAATGCCCTTATTTGAGAGATGCAGATGACCAGGCACGGAGATCTCATAAGGGACCTCAATTGGGGATGTAGGTCAACGATAAAGATCCACAATATGACGAGCAATGAACAAATGAGATGCACCAGAATCAAAAAGGATATGCATTCATTAATTATTGACCCTAAATCTCTCTAGGAAAAAAACATAGACGCAAATTCAAGGTTGTTTTGATACTAAAGCAGATAAAATAAGATGCAGAAATCTAATAACAAAGCATTACATACCAGATATGACATCGGTAGACGCATGAGCCTCGCCCTGGGTAATGACTTTCAGAGCGGCTCTGCCCTTTTCCTGATCTCCCTGGACAAACTGCAGAGGCTGAGCGAGAATTGGGTAGTCTTGGATATGGTGCCCAACTTGACCATATCTGTAACAAGCATTCTGCTTACGGCGATAGTCTTTCAACAGATGACCTGGTCTCTTGCAGTATGCACTGATAGTGGAGACAGAGGCAAGCGTCATCTGAGGTTGCGGTGCAGGAACAACAACCTCTTCTTCTTCAAGAGGGTGTGGCAGACTTAGGCAACATGTCCCACTTTATGGCAGAAGGCACACACCTCCTTGGACTTGAGGCCTTGATCCTGGGAAGGAGCACATTTGCGCTTGTGATCAGCTGCGGCAACATTGCCAGTACTATGCTGGACATTCTTAGCAGAACGCTCCAACTCGATAGCCTCCACCTGCAACGCAACTTCCACAGTCTCTACGGAGCTAGTGGCACCATGACCTACCTGTGTTGGCGGAAATCATGATGGAGTCCCTTCACGAAATGACTGACCTTCTTAGCTTCATCTGGCACCATCTCCACTGCAAGGAGGGATAGGCGAGAGAACTCCTTCTCATACTCGGTCACTGATTTGTCTAGCTGCTGGAGGAACATGAATTTCTCAGCTAGTCGGTCACGCTCTATGGAAGAAAGGAACTTCTCCAAAATAGGTCCCTTGAATTGATCCCAGGTCAAGTTGACAGAGTTGGGAAGATTGCGGCGCTGAAGCCACTAGGTGTGCACATCCCCGGTCTGCTGATAAGTAGCAAGAAGAACTTTCTGGACATCCGGAATCCCAGCGTACTCGAAGTGCTTCTCCGTCTAAGCGAGCCCCTCAGAAATGACAAAGTAGTCACGATTGCCATCATAAGATGGCGGCTTTAACCTTTTGAACGCCAAAACGTCTGCCATCCCCACCAGGGAAAAATCAGACTGGACGCGAGCGGAGTCACCAAGTCGACGGCAGGCGAGTTGGTTCCAGGATCAGAAGCAACAGTAACAGTTGCTCCAGCTATCCTAGTGCCGGATCCAGAGGCTAGATTAGAAGTCTGGCGATCCTCCTCCAAGCGAGTGAGGCGATCCAAAATCTGCTAAAAAAGCTGAGTTATGGCATTACCAGATGGTTCACCCGCAGGAGGGGCGGTCTTCTTGCATTGCGGCCGCTTAGGAGCCATCTAGAAGGAGATACAAGAAAATCAGGTAAGAATCGATAATTAACAGAATAGGAAGGATTGAGATCAGAGGTTCTAACACTTTCGTACTATTGGATACATAAAGCATGTAATATTTACAGCATTTTCATTGGACAACTGCTAGTAATGGTCATGCGAATGCAACAATGAAATCATGTCAAGATGTAAGTAATTAATAAAACCATGTGTGTACAATCATTATCTGTTGTTCTTAGCTTGACACTTGTGCAAATGAGTTATGTTATGCATGATATGTCACTGTGTCTAAAATGCATTCCTAATTATGTTCGTGGATGGATAGGCATGCCATGTTAAGCGCCCATATCACTTACCATGTCATGCGCATGATGATTCTAATGTCATCGCACTTGAAAATATTAAACCGCCCATACAATTTAATATTCGCAAGCGGTGTATATCCTAGTGGAAATTCATATGCATATAAATATTAAGTTTGCCATGCTCCCTTAACATTTATACGCATACTACTCATGCTTATGAGTGAGTGTGTGCATGTTTCAGCCTCGAACAACAGACAACGACAAAGTGAGTGAGGAAATGATGCATGTACATATATTTACATAATAGATTTCAAAATATATGAAAATTTTAAAATACTTTATCTTTAGATGCTAAACCTAGCTCTGATACCAACTATCATGACCGTCTAAAAACAAAAGATAGAGCGCGCTTCGGGAGGAACGTGATGCCACAGACCGTGAGGGTTTAAATCGGGGGGGGGGGGGGGGCGCCGGGTTCCACTCATGTATGAGGGGGAAAAGGGGGAAGAGAAAAGAAAAAGTGGGGGAGGAGAAGGAAAGGGGAGAGAGGGGTAAGGGAGGAAAAAGTGGGTGGGGCATGTGGCAATGAGAATCACCAGGCTATGTCCCAGAAATTTTATTAAGGATAAAAACTTTTCTCTACTCATAATTTCGGCGTCGTTTGGCGTAGCTTATTTGCTCCGGTGAGCTTGGTCAAAAATGCCATTATCATAGAATTTATGTTTTACAAAACAAAGGTTATGACCGCTATCAAGAATATACACTAGTTTTGAGCATAAAATGCATGAATTTTTTTAGGTGAGGTCGGACGTTCAGGAATGGCGGTTCATAACCACCGCGTTCACGACCGCCACCACCGTGCCAAACGAGGCCTTAGTTTATTATTGAATATATACTTGTTTGAAATATGCCTCGAATCATAACCCATCTCAAGTCTGAAAGTCGTGCCTTTGCATAAGATTTTGGGTTTTTTAGGAGGGCATTTTTTGGGGACTTTAAAGTGTACAGTAAAATATATAAACTCCCCTGATTCTAGGATTCGCTTGATTTAGCAAATACAAAAACTTATAACAACCTATATTCTTCAATGTGGTGCTACTTCTTCCGATGGATATAAGCCATCTTAGGTTGAACCACAAATTAGTATTACTACAAAATATGAACTGAACAAATTTCCAGACAAGAGAAGCACATCGCATTTATTTCCATCATACAAAATTAAGTTTCATAGTTTACTTACGAAATTAACTGAGCAAATTACTAGAAAAAATCATAGAAATAAAATTCCGAAGCATTTAATATCTAAATTTATTGTGGTAATTTAAATTTTTGATAGTTTCCTTTTGACTCAATCTTCAAGTATGGTTCCTACATTTTTAAGTGTGATCTTTGGTGTAACATTCGCTCGATTTCACTCGCTCGATTTCAGCAAAAAACACCAAATTGAAACAAGAAAATCTTGAGCCATTAAACTTCAAAATTTTGATTTTGAGAAGTGCGTAAATCACTCAAACTCGACTTGATATCACCACTACCCAACAACACTCATAAAACATTTTCTAAGCAATAAATACAACAAAAAAAGAATGAATGAGCCCTCAACCATCCAATTAGAACTTCAAGTTGATTGAATACTATCAAGCAGAGCAAGTGATTCAAGTCGATTCATGTTTAGAAACATTCTAATGATCACTGCAGTCAAAGTAGAATAAATATATTAAGGTGCGGATTGAAGAGGAAAGTAGAACAAAAAAAGATGATTCTAATGATCACCGCCATATATATTAAGCTGCAGATTGAAGAGGAAAGTAGAGATAATTGAAAGTGGAGGTTAGATCTTAAATTAACTCTAGAGGGGGGTGAATATAGTTTAAAACTTTTCCCTTAGTTTTATAGCGGAATTGAAAATACTGATATAAGTATATGTGTATAGAGTGAGTGATAAATAAAAACTGAAATAAAATGAATAATAAAAACAGCACACATCACAACACAGAAAGAAATCAAACACATAGGACACAAGGAGCTATAGTAGTTCCCCACTAAACTTGGGTATGTCTACTCTTCTACCACCCTTGGTAGGAATCCACTAGGATTTTTGATCAGGTGCCCTCACACCAATGAGCTTTTGATAAGGTGCCCAAAAAACCAACTAGATTTTTTGATCAGGTGTCTTGCCACCAATGGGGTAAACTTTTGAAGGGAGTTTTAACCCTGTACAGAATGGGATGGAGAGGGGTTTAGATTTCTTATCTGCCAAGATGTATAGAGAAGACTCTAGTGGATTTGATGTTGTAGAAAGGCTCCTCTGTCTGATTGAAGATGTTTGACAGTTGAATGGCTGGAGCTTTCTCTTTGAAGAAATGATCTTCCTGTAACAGATAAATCTGGAAGAAAGAGTTCTTCAGATTTTTGTTGCTCTTTTGAAAGATCTATGCTTGCAGATAATGACTGAGAGAGTAATGTTGATGTTGTTCTCAGAAAACGTGTGCTGCTGAAGAGGAAGAAGATGAAGTTCTGTTCTCTAAAAAATGCTGAGGAGGAAGAAGACTAATTTTTAATTTCTTTTCTTCCAGTATATTTCTTTTTTTCTTTTTTTGTCGTTTTCTGTACAACAAATATGTAATATATTCTAAATTTGATCTGTCGTGAAAAACCAACTGTAAAATTATTCTGCTGTATCTTCTTTCCTTTTCTTTTGAAAAACTCTGACAGACATTAGATGCAGATCACTTATATTAAGGAATAAATATATCTGAAGAGTTATTTTGAACACATAAAACTGCTGCGCCGTTTAATTCTTTCCTTCTCCATGAATATGTCCTTTTCCGAAGAAATGTCAACGGATATAACTTAAATAATAAAGGAAATATATTTTCCTTACTTGATCTGATGGAAAGAGCCGTTGCTGTTAGTCGATCTGAGTTCAGAGAATGAAATGATATAATCTTTCTAAATTTTCTGAACTTAAATAATAATTCTTCGATATGATAAAAATTCGTCGAACGCAGATTCGTCGACCTCAAGATTTTCGTCGAACACAACATTTACTTCGTCGACCTCAATTGAATCTTGCTGGAATAATTAATTTTGTTGAGCTGTGAAGACTTTCATCGATCTGAAGGTATTCGTCGAACGCCGACTTGAGTTTGTCGAACGGAAGTATTCGTCGACCACTGAGCCTGGATAAAATCGTCGACCGCTGAGCTTGAGTAAGAGCGTCGAGCACTGAGCTGGGATCTGTTTTTCGACCGCTGAACCGCTGAGACGGGATCGTCGACCGCTGTGAACAAGTCTGAAGCAAGCCATTTGTCGAACGCAGAATGTAAGCCGATCGTTGAGCGCAGAGAGCTTGCCGTTCGTCGAACGCAGATAGTCGTTCGTCGAACGCAGTGTGGAGTTTGTCGAACGCAGAATCTGAATGAAATCTTTAGTTCTAACAGCCAAAACTCTTGACCCATAAACTATACATTGGGGTCAACTTTGTCCTTAGTCAACATATAGTGATCCTAGCCCAAATCAGAAATATGGTTGTTCCAACAATCTCCCCCTATTTGGGTTAGGACACTATTTGACAAAAATTGAAAATATACAAATACTAATACAGCAAAAACAACAGAGCATGAATATTTCTGATATATTTTTAAATATTTTATCAGATATGAAATAAATAAAACTCTGAGTTTTGAAACATTTTAATGAAAATAAAACTGATAGAAATACAATCATAACATTTGATTTTTCTAAATTCTGCCTTCTGAATTCTGAAATTCTGAAATTTTGATAGAAATTCTGATATTGTTTGATTTGTATTGTTCTGAATTCTGATCTGAACTGAACTGTATCTGCTATGTAAATCGGCTTTCTGAATTTGTTCTGAACTGAATATGTTATCTGCTGCTTCTTTTAAATTCAAAACTATGTTCTGAATCTGCATATAAATACTGCAATCTGCTTTTTAATCTGAACAGCTTTATAATTCTGATTAGCTGTGCCTGTAGCAATAACTGATACTGAGTTTGCTATATCAAAATTCGTCTCCTGAGTCGTACTGTATTTGCATCTAAACTTCTGAATTTTTCTGAAACAGCAAACTGCTGTGAGCTTTATCAAGCTTCTTCATACAGCAACTCCCCCTGAGAGTGTCTCCCCCTGAGACTGGCAATTCTTCAGCTTTCTCCCTTGCTTAGTTTATAGAACAACTCCCCCTGAGCAGAATAGTGCATCAAATGGAGCTTGTTCATGAAAACTTCTCCCCCTGCCTAGTTTCAGGAAAGGCCTGAAGCTAGGCCCCTTGAAGAAGGGGCATTTGATGGAGGTAGGGAAGGATGCAAGATTTATATTGCTGTTGTTCCTGCACAATAAAATAGAAATCAATTGCAAAGGGAACTAGAAAGAGAAACAATTCTGTAGGCATTCAGCTAATATAAAAAATTTGATTAATGATGACAGGCTGAAATAAAAAAGCTTCAGAAAAACTGGGTTCGACGAAAAATGAGTTTTCGTCGATCTCGGTTCGACAAACTTGAGGACTTTGTCGATCTCCGTTCGACGAAAAACTTGATTTCGTCGAGCCGGTTCAATGAAGAGATGGGTAAGTAGAAAACTTAATTTTGTTTAACAGATTGAGTCTCCATCTATCATACCTAGCTGATTTATATAGAAAATGTGTTTCTTTTCATCAAAGGGCTTGGTGAAAATGTCAGCTCTTTGCAAATCAGTAGAGATGGACTGTAGGCAGATTTTGTTTTTATCCACATTATCCCTAAGAAAGTGGTGCCTAATATCTATGTGTTTAGTCCTGCTATGGAGAACTGGATTTTGTGCTATAGATATTGCACTAGTATTGTCACAAAATATAATTGAATTATTTAAGTTGACACCATTATCTAGGAACTGATTTTGTATCCACAATATTTGTGAGCAGTAACTGCCTGCAGCTATATATTTAGCTTCAGCTGTTGATGTAGACACAGATGTTTGTTTCTTACAAAATTAAGACACAAGCCTATCACCAAGAAACTGGCAAGTTCCTGATGTGCTTTTCCTGTCTACTCTGCATCCAGCATAATCTGAATCTGAGAATCCAGTTAATTCAAATTCAGATGTTGTTGGGTACCAAAGTCCTAGATTAGGGCAACCCTTTATATATCTCAAAATTCATTTTAGTAAAATTAGATGAGATTCATTGGGGTTAACTTGGAATCTAGCACAAATACATGTAGCAAACATTATATCATGCCTACTAGCTGTTAAATAAAGTAAGGAGCCAACAATTGCTCTATATACCTTCTGATCAACAGGTTTCCCTAATTCATCAGCATCAACAACAACATTAGAGGGCATGGGTGTTTTCATGGTGGAAGAATCAGACATACCAAATCTTTTCACCAATGCCTTAACATACTTAGATTGGGATATGAAGATTCCATTTGGAGTTTGCTTCACTTGAAGACCAAGGAAGTATGATAATTCAATTCACCCATACTGCTCATTTCAAATTTAGATTGTATTAGATTAGAAAATATTTTGCATAAGTTTGAATCAGTAGAGCCAAAGATAATGTCATCTACATATATTTGAACTAGTAGAGTTTGATTTTTATGTATCCTGAAAAATAAAGTTTTGTCTACTATGCCTCTACAAAATTTATTCTCTAAGAGAAAACTAGCTAAAGTCTCATACCATGCTCTAGGAGCTTGTTTGAGGCCATAGAGAGCTTTCTTAAGCTTAAATACAAAAGAAGAGTGAGTTGGAGAGATAAAACCTGGTGGTTGTTCCACATAGACTTCTTCTTTATTTTCTCCATTCAGGAATGCACTCTTTACATCCATTTGATAAACCTTGAATTTCTTGTATGTTGCAAATGCAAGGAAGATCCTGATTGCTTCTAATCTTGCAATTGGTGCAAAAGTTTGATCATAGTCTATTCCTTCTTCCTGTGAGTATCCTTGAGCTACTAGTCTAGCTTTGTTTCTCACAATGTTGCCATTTGCATCTAGTTTATTCCTGTAGCCCCACTCAGTTCCAATAACTGGATAATTCTTTGGTCTAGGAACCAATTCCGAAACTTTGTTTGTCTCAAACTGATTGAGCTCCTCTTGCATAGCAATGATCCAGTTGGGATCTTGTTCTGCATCTTGTAGGGATTGGGGTTCAATCTGAGAGAGAAAACAAGTATGCATCATATTCTAATTTGCTTGATGCCTTGTTTGCACACCTGCTGAAATATCACCAATAATTTGAGATATTGGGTGATCTCTAACTGTGATTTGATCAACAGTTGGATTGGGTTCAGCAATAATTTCCACTTGGGGAATTTGTTCAGCTGGAAGATGTTCTGCTGTAGTCTGAATTGAACTGTCAGCAAAATCTGGGTGATTTTCTTCTTCACTTTCTTCAGCATTCTGCTGTACAGGATCCAGAAATCCTTCTTTATGTAGAGCTAATTGATCTAGCTGCTCACATAGTGTAGGTACCTGTAGATTTTCTATGGTAGAAGAATTATTCTCCTTGTAAAACATATTAGTTTCATCAAAGGAAACATGCATAGATTCTTCAATTTTAAGAGAAACTTTCTTATAAATCCTATATGCTTTGCTGATTAAAGAATAGCCTAAGAAAATTCCTTCTTCAGATTTTGGTTCAAATTTCCTAAGGTATTTCTTATCATTATTGTGAACAAAACATCTACAGCCAAAAGCTCTAAAATAGTTAACTTTAGGTTTCTTCCCTTTAAGTAATTCATAAGGGGTCTTACCCTTAAGTTTGTGTATCAAACTTCTATTCAATACATAGTTTGCTGTGCTAACAGCCTCTGCCCAAAAAGATATGAGCAAATTAGCATCTGCAAGCAATCTTCTTGCTGATTCAATTAAAGTTCTATTTTTCCTTTCAACTACCGCATTTTGTTGAGGAGTTCTAGGAGCTGAGAAGCAATGCCTGATACCTTCCTTCTCACAGAATTCTTGCATGAGAAGAGACTCAAATTCAGTGCCATGATCACTTCTGATCAATGCAATATGAGTAGAGTACCCAATCTTTATGCTCTTAAGAAAGTCTGTAAGAACTTTAAAGTTATCTGACTTTCTCTCAAAAAGAACACCCAAGTGAATCTTAAGAAGTCATCTACAATAACTATAGTGTAAGACTTCCCCCCTAAACTCTTAGTTGCAATAGGTCCAAAAAGGTCCATATGTAGCAAATATAAGATTCTAGGTGAATCACTTTTAGATAATGATTTAAAACTATTTTTAGTTTGCTTGCTTAGTTGACATGCCCTACAAAGACCTTCTTTCTTGTATGAACCTGATGGTAAACCTCTAACATGATTGTCCTTAGATAATTTAGCAATGGTCCTAAGGTTTACATGTCCTAATCTCTTATGCCAAAGTTCACTAGGTTTGCTTAATTCATTAAATAAACAAATTTTTGATTTAGATGAATTGAAATTCACTAAATATATATTACCCTGCCTAATACCTGATAAAACAATAACATTATCAGAAGATTTAATAAGACATTTTAATTTATTAGAAGTTACCTGATACCCTTCATCACATAACTGACTAATGCTGATGAGGTTGTGCTTCAGTCCCTTGACATAAGCTACCTCTTTGAAGGTGACTTCTCCAACTTTGACTTTTCCATAGCCTTAAATTGGTCTGTCCACAGTTGGAGTCTCCAAATATAACTTTTGGTCCAAGCTTTGCCTTGTAGTTGTTCAGGTTGGCCTTGTTTCCTGTCATATATTTTGAACAACCACTATCCAAATACCATTTTTCATTTATTCTTGGACAGCTGTGTACCTGCAAAAACAGAAAAACAATCTATTTGTTCCTAACCCAGACTATCTTGGGTCTTTTTGTATTTCCACAAAAATCTGAAATAAAAGACATTTCAGGTTGGTTCTTGTAACCTTGTGGATTATATCTCCTTGGAGGTATTATCCATTAAGTGAAAGGATTGATAGAATGTGAAAAATAAGAATTGTTCAGATTTGCTGTATAGTTTCTGTTCGACGAACTGGGCTGAGTTCGTCGAGCGTCGTTCGACGAATGACTGAGATTTCGTCGAGCGCCATTCATATAATAACTATATTGAAAATCTGTCTTCAGAGTTCATTGAGCTCCGTTCGACGAAGTGGATATATTTCGTCGATCTCCGTTCGACGAATTCTGCTGAATTCTGCTATTCTCGACAGTCTTACTTGAAATGTTTTTATTTACTCCTACAACCTCTTTGCTCTTAGCAGAGATGAATTTTATAGGTGTAGATAATATATTCTTCTTAATCAGATGTGGCTCACTTGATGAAGCACCTAAGCCTAGTTTGCTATTAAATCTAGCATTTACTGTGTTTGTAATGTCCATCAGTTTGATGCTTCTCCCATTTAGGGATTCTTCAAATTTCTTGGCCTCAGAAAGTTTATTCTCAAGGAGAATAGTTTGTTCTCTAGAGGCAGCCAAATCTTTCTTAAGATTTACATTCTCTTCACTTATTTGATTTATTTCAGCTAGCTTATGTCTGAGTGAGATTATTTCTTTCTCAGATTTTAGTAAGTCTAAGCAAAGAACCTTGATTTCATCTTTGAATTCAACTGAAGTAAAATCAAAGTTAGATATTACCTGATCTGCATCATCTTCTGCTTCTGATTCTAATTTTTCTTCATCAGAATTGTTGGCTGAGGCATTGATTGTCATCATGCAGAAGTTCTTCTCTTGTTCATTATCTTCATCATCACTGGATGATGATGCATTTCCTGACTCACTGCCTGAGTCATAAATGTCCATCAAACATTGGTCATTTTCTTTTGTTTCTTCTTCATCATCTGAAGAACTGGATGAATTTTCTGATTCAGTTTCACTCCAGGTTTCTGCTACAAATCCTCTTCCCTTCTTTTTGTGCTTGTGGGAGTAAGACTTGTTGGAGTGTCTTCTTTCCTCTTTTTCAGTTCTCCTCTCCTTTTTCTGATTTTCTGGACAATCTGGCAGAATATGTCCAGGTTTCCTGCAACCATAACAAATAATTTCTTTAGAATTTGACTTGTCATACCTTGGCTTTTCATGGCTCCTGGATGACTTTTTCCTGAAGTCTTTTCTTGCCATCTTGTAGAATCTTTGGTCAAGTAGACTCATGAACTCCTCACCTCTTGGAGATTTTTCTTCTTCATCAGCTGCTTTGAAAGCTATGCTATTTTCTCTCTTTGTTGCTGGAGATGAAGTGGATGATTCAGCTTCCCTGGATTTGATGAGCTGCTCATAGGATTTGAGCTTGCCCAACAAAGTTTCAGTGGTAATCTCATTGAGGCTTTTGGCTTCCTTGATAAGCCAGATCCTAGAGTCCCATGTGCTGGGGAAGCACATAAGAATCTTATCATTGATCTCAGTGATAGAGATCACTTTATCCAAGGTCTTCAGCTCATTTATTATGAGGTTGAGCCTATTGTACATATCAGCTACTGTTTCATTTTCTCCTTTCTTAAAATTCTCATACTGAGAAATAAGATGTCATCTCCTGTCTTTCCTTTCATCAGCAGATCCCTCAACCATGTTGTTGAGATAAATCCATATTTCTCTTGCTGATGTGCATTCCATCACTCTCTGAAGAATGTCATCAGACATTGTTTGAGCCAGAATATTCATTGCTTTTGCATCAGCACTCCTTTGCTTTTTCTGTGCTTCTGTCCATTCAGGAGGTGGAACAGCACTGTTGTTAGTAGTGGTTCCAGTACTTGCTGCTGCTGTATGTGTTGGAGACCCTGTCAAAATCACATTAAAAATTTATTCATCAACTGAGTTCATATATAACCTAATCCTTGCTTTCCACAGTGCAAACTTACTGAGATTGCACATAGGAGGTCTTGTGCTAGAATACTCTTTGTTTTGTGCCTTGAGTTTTTAACAGAAAATAAATAAAATAAATACTCTAAAATAATTTAAGATCAAATTGATCTTTGTGATTCAGGTGTTAGCCTGTAAAGAATCAACAGCCCTCTGATACCAATTGAAAGTGGAGGTTAGATCTTAAATTAACTCTAGAGGGGGGGGGGGGTGAATAGAGTTTAAAACCTTTCCCATAGTTTTATAGCGGAATTGAAAATACTGATATAAGTATATGTGTATAGAGTTAGTGATAAATAAAAACTGAAATAAAATGAATAATGAAAACAACACACAGCACAACACAGAAAAGAAATCAAACACAGAGGACACAAGGAGCTATAGTAGTTCCCCACTAAACTTGGGTATGTCTACTCTTCTACCACCCTTGGTAGGAATCCACTAGGATTTTTGATCAAGTGCCCTCACACCAATGAGCTTTTGATAAGGTGCCCAAAAACCAACTAGATTTTTTGATCAGGTGTCTTGCCACCAATGAGGTAAACTTTTGAAGGGAGTTTTAACCCTGTACAGAATGGGATGGAGAGGGGTTTAGATGTTCTTCTCTGTCAAGATGTATAGAGAAGACTCTAGTGGATTTGATGTTGTAGAAAGGCTCCTGTTGGGTCCAGCATTCCTTCACTTGACCCGTAGCGCCTTTCCGTTGATATAAAGATCAAGTTGCGCCTTCACCAACAGTCCGGGCTTTTGGTGCAGTTGGTTGCGCTGGGTCCTCTTAATTGGTATCAAAGCAGGTTGCGGGTTCGAGACCAGGGGGCACTGATAATTCCTGAAATTCTCTCTACCTGTGTGGGTCCTGGTGGGTCAGGCGGCCGGAGACATGTGTCAAGCCACCTCTGAGCCATGTGGTGCGCCACCTCTGAGCCATGTGGAGCACCTCTGAGCTTGCGGGTCATGCTGGACGCTGGGGGGGGGGGGGGGGGGGGGGGGGGGGGGGGCGGGATTGTTGGGTCCAGCATTCCTTCACTTGACCCGTAGCGCCTTTCCGTTGATATAAAGATCATGTTGCGCCTTCACCAACAGTCCGGGCTTTTGGTGCAGTTGGTTGCGCTGGGTCCTCTCAGCTCCTCTGTCTGATTGAAGATGTTTGACAGTTGAATGGCTGGAGCTTTCTCTTTGAAGAAATGATCTTCCTGTAGCAGATAAATATGGAAGAAAGAGTTCTTCAGATTTTTGTTGCTCTTTTGAAAGATCTATGCTTGCAGCTAATGACTGAGAGAGTAATATTGATGATGTTCTTAGTTGAATGAAGTTGTTGCTATTGAGGAAGAAGAAGATGATTTGTATTCCTGTTCTTCTTTGTTCTTCCTGAAGTTTTTCTCCTTTCTTGATCTGATTCTTGCAGCAGGAAATCTGAGAGATAGTGTAGTTGTTCTCAGAAAATGTTTACTGCTGAAGAGGAAGAAGATGAAGTTCTGTTCTCTAAAAAATGCTGAGGAGGAAGAAGACTAATTTTTAATTTCTTTTCTTCCTGTATATTTCTTTTTTTTTCTATCATTTTCTTTACAGCAAATATGTAATATATTCTATATTTGATCTGTCGTGAAAAAACAGCTGTAAAATTATTCTGCTGTATCTTCTTTCCTTTTCTTTTGAAAAGCTCTGACAGACATTAAATGCAGATCCCTTATATTAAGGAATAAATATATCTGAAGAGTTATTTTGAAAACATAAAACTGCTACGCCGTTTAATTCTTTCCTTTTCCATGAATATGTCCTTTTCCGAGGAAATTTCAACGGCTATAACTTAAATAATAAAGGAAATATATTTTCCTTACTTGATTTGATGGAAAGAGACGTTGTTGTTAGTCGATCTGAGTTCAGAGAATGAAATGATTTAATCTTACTAAAATTTCTGAACTTAAATAATAATTCTTCGATCTGAACAAAATTCGTCGAACGCAGATTTGTCGACCTCAAGATTTTCGTCGAACACAACATTTACTTCGTCGACCTCAATTGAATCTTGCTGGAATAATTAATTTTGTTGAGTTGTGAAGACTTTCGTCGATCTGAAGGTATTCGTCGAACGCAAACTTGAGTTCGTCAAACGGAAGTATTCGTCGACCGTTGAGCCTGGATAAAATCACCGACCGCTGAGCTTGAGTAAAAGGGTCGAGCGCTGAGCTGGGATCTGTTTGTCGACCGCTGAACCGCTGAGACGCGATCGTCGACCGCTGAGAACAAGTTTGAAGCAAGTCGTTCGTCGAACGCAGAATGTAAGCCAATCATTGAGCGCAGAGAGCTTGCCATTCGTCGAACGCAAATAGCCGTTCGTCGAACGCAGTGTGGAGTTCGTCGAACGCATTGTGGAGTTCGTCGAACGCAGAATCTGAATGAAATCTTTAGTTCTAACAGCCAAAACTCTTGACCCATAAACTATACATTGGGGTCAACTTTGTCCTTAGTCAACATATAGTGATCCTAGCCCAAATCAGAAATAGGGTTGTTCCAACAGAGATGGCAGCTAATGAGCATCCAAAGTTGTCATCCACAGGCATCTGCATTAAAACGAACACCAAAAAGCACTGCCACCAGATGAGCTTCCATATTATGTAAATTATGTAGAGTAGGTGAAGTTCTGCTTCAATAATAAATTATAAGCAACAAAAAACTGAAAAGAATTAGTCAATTGGGTGAATACATTTTATGAATTAGGCCAGCAAGGTCTATACAACTTACCAATGAGCAGTGTAAAAGAACAGACAAACTGCTGAGTGCAAATATTTACAAAAATAAAGTTATTTCTAGGTAAATAATTAATATCATATAAATGAAAAAAAGCAAGTACTTAAACATTAAAAAAATGATCTACAAAGAGCTTCAGAGCATCAGTTTCTTCAAATTGATGACCTTTCCACTACACCAAATCAGATTCATATACAATCTTTTTTGATGTAGGCCCGACCAAATCGATCCTGCACAGACGACGAAACAACGACTCTCGTTGCGTTCTGTTGACCCAGAAATCGGCGATCCTCCCTTAGGAGGCCTTTTTCGCTACATTTTTACAGATCACGCGCCCGGGATAGATCAGACCTCACGCAAAGGCCATTTTTCACACCCAAAGTGGTAAGAAGGGGCGGACTCCCCCTTCAAACCGCCCAGGTGGGGCGGCCTCCCCCTTCAAACAGCCCAGGTGGGGCGGCCTCTCCTTTCAAACCGCCCAGGTGGGGCAGCCTCCCCCTTCAAACCAGCCAGGTGGGGCAGTCTATCCCTTCAAATCGCCTAGGTGGGGCGGTCTCTCCCTTCAGACCGCCCAAGGAGGGCGGCCTCCTCCTTCAAATTGCCCAAGACGGGCGACCTCCTCCTTAAGACCGCCCTAGGCGGGCGGCCTCCTCCTTCAGTCCGCCCTAGGCGGGTGGCCTCCTCCTTCAGAGCGCCCAAGGCGGGCAGCCTCCTCCTTCAGACCGCCCAAGGCGGGCGGCCTCCTCCTTCAGACCGCCCAAGAAGGCGGCCTCCTCTATCAGACCGCCCAAGGCGGCGGCCTCCTCCTTCAGACCGCCCAAGGCGGGCGGCCTCCTCCTTCAGACCGCCCAAGGCGGGCGGCCTCCTCCTTCAGACCGCCCAAGGCGGGCGGTCTCCGCCTTCAGGCCGCCCAGCAGTGGCGGTCTCCGCTTTCAAACCACCCAAGGTGGCGGTCTCCTTCGTTTAAACCGCGCAGGTAGGGATCCGGTCACTGGCTCACCGGAGGTGACGACATCGACCCAGAGCCTATAAATAGGACCCTCGACCATGAACAGCGGACAGGCAAGGGGGGAGGACCAAACCGACGGCTAGAAACAGCCAGACCGCATCTAGCAGCGGTCTGTACGGCGATCTCCAGAGGAATAACCCGGGCAGCCTCGGCGACTAGTTCGGCGGCCTCGGCTACTAGTCCGGCAGCCTTGGTGACTAGTCCGGGCGGCCTCGGCGACTAGTCCGGGCGGCCTCAGCGACTAGTTCGGGCGGCCTCGACGACTAGTCCGGGTGGCCTCGGCGACTAGTCCGGGCGGCCTCGGCGACTAGACCGGGAGGCCTCGGCGACTAGTCCGGGTGGGCTCGGCGACTAGTCCGGGCTGCCTCGGCGACTAGTCCGGGCGGCCGCGGCGACTAGTCTGGGCGACTTCAACGAACAACCCGAGCGACTTACTTTTCTTATTTGCCACTCTCTTGTACTCATTCTGTTTCCATGTACTAAAAATGGCAAGTTGTAATGCAGATTATTAAATAATGGGAAAGCCCGCTGCAGGAGTGTCATTTGCCGCGGCGGGCGAAGTCCGGCCTCACCGCAAGCTAGCGCCCTCTCTTCTTCTCTCTCACTCAGCTCTTCATTTGCGACTCAAGTAACCAGCTGCTCGACCACTACCCCCTCTCTTTCCTCTGGGATTGAGCGTCGAGGGCGTGGGGACAATTTTGGATTCAACAGAAACACGCGACCTTCAGATAGCGAGAGGTTGATGAACAACAGTTGCGATGAAGATGCGAGATTCGGCCTAAAATACATTCAATTTTACAACGGCCATAACTTTTGATCCGGGTGTCGGAATTCAGAAATTCAAAGCCCGACGCGACCGGATTGAGCCGAACTATCCAAAAATTGAATCGGGTTCCCCGATCAGGCACTTTTTAGCCCTCAGATTTCAAAATTTTGGCTCAGTTTGAAAGTTATTTCAGTTTTACTCTTTCGACAATTCCTGTTTTCATGGATCATCCGCCAAAGGGCCTCGAGCATCCTTCCAATCATCCTAATGTTCCTACCCAAAGAAGCGACATCAACTCCCTATTAGTAGAGATCGCTCACCTCGAAAGACAAGTGGATTCTCAAATTAATACTACGTCAGCTACTAACAACAAGCCCTCTAGCAATCATTTGGAACATTTGCCGCAACTTGAAACAGAAGAGTTCTCTATTCCTCACCATGAGTTATATAAGGTGGGTATGAATAACTCTCCATATCAAGTTGATGTGCTAACTTTTCTTGCAGGATAATAGCAAGACCCTTCCCAATATCAAACAAAATTTGCTGGAAGGGTTCCGAGTTGAACCTCGTCCATCCAGATCAGGTCCCATTGGGGAATTAAGTCCTAACTGGGTAGGCCCATTTATCATCAAGGTGTTAAGAAATGGAACTTATCACCAAAAGACAAGTGTACACAAGTGATGGTGAAGACATCTTGAAGCAGCAACGATCTCAAAACGGTTATGACCTCAATGATAATGCTCTCATTTGTTGCATTTTTTATATCCACAGTACTGACACTCTTACTTGTGGACTCTTCCTTGTGACTTGTCTATTCCTTATTATCAAACTCACTGAACCGTGGAGACATCGCCAAGTTCTGCTCGAACCCCCTCGGATTGTAGTCATTAGTGTAAAACCACGAAGATCATGTGTAGCGGGGAGTTTTCGCACACGTGTAGTGGTAGCTTGCCAATTCCCGTGCGGTGGTCTTCGGAATCTTGGATCCCGGCTGATATCTAACACACCACTGCATCAATGGAGGTCTAGGTGATTGTTAGCTCTATCATGCCCCGAGAGGGATATAGTTACAGCTTTGATGATCTTTTTGAGGAAAGCAATGTCGGTATAGCCTCCGTGACATAACCATACCTGCCCAACTGATCATCTTAGTCTGTGACCATCGAATACTCCTAGGTACTCTCAAGCGATGCCTAAGCGGGACCCACAACTGAGTTGATCTCTCCGAGGAAAGCAATGTTCGACGCCTAGGCCCACCTGCCCAATTGATCAACTCGGCTTGTAGCCCTAGGCAAGAGAGCAGTTGAGTCGTTTACAGCCCTTATGACCACTTGAGGAAAGCAATGTTCGCCGCCTAGGCCCACCTGCCCACATGGTCATCTGGGTCTGTACTTACTTTTTCTTTATTTCTACAGCTCTTATGACCACTTGAGGAAAGCAATGTTCGCTGCCTAGGCCCACCTGCCCACTTGGTCATCTGAGCTGTAAACATTCCTTTTTCTTTACAGGAAAATTATCTCTCTTATGATCCTCGATCATTTGGAGAAAGTAGTATCTAACAGGTACAAATATTGGCCCACTTGGTCATTTATAAGTTGAAAAACTTTTAGACCGGGCGGTTTTATCTATCAAGCCGGTCGGTTTGAAAGAGTACTACAGGTTATGAAAAATGGCTGCATTATATGCTAGCCAAGTGGGTAAAATGTATCTGGCTTTAAAGCTAGAAAGCGGGCAATTATAGGAAGCCATAAGGCAATATTTCCGACTCGAGATAATCGAGTCAAGGCTTTCACTCTAATAGTCGGGAAATGGACTTATTAATCCTCTGGGTTGCATTCTAACTGCACAACTCATTGCTTACAATCATAGTTTATGAAGATATAATCTCTGGCAGTTTCAAGCCGCGATTCATCTTCACTGAGTCAATCAGGATTTACTTTAGAACTAAAATGATAAACCGTCAGGGCAACATTTCATGATAACTGGGCAATTATTCTTTTGGAGATATCTTTTCCCTGGAGGTTTTTCAGAAAGGATTTGAAGTTCTATAAGGAGTAACGCTAAAAACAGAAGATCGCATATGAATATCCACAAGTAAGTAAGATAGCAAAGACTAACAATTATGAATTCATTTATACCTGCTTAAAGTTCTGTTTTTTTAGAGATTAGCAGGTATTCGCGAGTTCTCTTCAGGTACTCGCATTATAGATTGTTTTATACCTGCTTTAAATTCTATTTTTGCAGAGATTAGCAGGTATTCGCGAGTTCTCTAACGGTACTCGCATTATAGATTGTTTTATACCTGCTTTAAGTTCTGTTTTTGCAGAGATTAGTAGGTATTCACGAGTTATCTTCAGGTACTCGCATTATAGATTGTTTTATACCTGCTTTAATTTCTGTTTTTGCAGAGATTAGCAGGTATTCACGAGTTCTCTTCAGGTACTAGCATTATATTGTGTACCTGCTTTGAGTTCTCTTTTGTAGAGATTAGCAGGTGTTCGCGAAGTCTTTTCAGGTACTCGCGTTATGTTTTATACCTGCTTTAAATTCTCTTTTGTAGAGATTAGCAGGTGTTTGCGAGGTCACTTCAGGTACTCGCGTTATATTTTATACCTGCTTTGAGTTCTCTTTTGCAGAGATTGGCAGGTGTTCACGAGTTCTCTTTAGGTACTCGCGTTATATTGTATACCTGCTATGAGTTCTCTTTTGCAGAGATTAGCAGGTGTTCGCGAGGTCTCTTCAGGTACTCGCGTTATGTTTTATTACAGCTTTGAATTCTCTTTTGTTGAGATTAGCAGGTGTTCGCGAGGTCTCTTCAGGTTCTCGTGTTATATTTTATACCTGCTTTGAGTTCTCTTTTGCAGAGATTAGCAGGTGTTCGCGAGTTCTCTTCAGGTACTCGCGTTATATTTTATACCTGCTTTGAGTTCTCTTTTGCAGAGATTAGCAGGTGTTCGCGAGTTCTCTTCAGGTACTCGCGTTAAGTTTTATACCTGCTTTGAATTCTCTTCTGTAGAAATTAGCAGGTGTTCGCGAGTTCTCTTGAGGTACCCGCGTTATGATTTATACCTTCTTTGAATTCTCTTTTTTGTACATTAGCAGGTGTTCGCGAGGTCTCGTCAGTACTCGCGTTATATTGTATACCTGCTTTGAGTTCTCTTTTGCAGAGATTAGCAGGTGTTCGCGAGGTCTCTTCAGGTACTCGTGTTATATTGTATACCGGCTTTGAATTCTCTTTTGTAGAGATTTGCAGGTGTTCGCGAGGTCACTTTAGGTACTCGCATTATATTTTATACCTGCTTTGAGTTCTCTTTTGCAGAGATTAGCAGGTGTTCGCGAGGTCTCTTTAGATACTCGCATTATATTGTATACCTGCTTTGAATTCTGTTTTGTAGAGATTAGCAGCTGTTCGCGAGGTCACTTTAGGTACTCGCGTTATATTTTATACCTGCTTTGAGTTCTCTTTTGCAGAGATTAGCAGTGTTCGCGAGTTCTCTTCAGGTACTCGCGTTATATTTTATACCTTCTTTGAATTCTCTTTTTTAGAGATTAGCAGGTGTTCGCGAGGTCTCTTCAGGTAATCACGTTATATTATATACCTGCTTTGAATTCTCTTTTGTAGATATTAGCAGGTGTTCGCGAGGTCACTTCAGGTACTCGCGTTATATTTTATACCTGCTTTGAGTTCTCTTTTGCAGAGATTAGCAGGTGTTCACGAGTTCTCTTCAGGTACTCGCGTTATGTTTTATACCTGCTTTGAATTCTCTTTTGCAGAGATTAGCAGGTGTTCGCGAGGTTTCTTCAGGTACTCGCGTTATGTTTTATACCTGCTTTGAGTTCTCTTTTGTAGAGATTAGCAGGTGTTCACGAGGTCTCTTCAGGTACTCGCGTTATATTTTATACCTGCTTTGAGTTCTCTTTTGTAGAGATTAGCAGGTGTTCGCGAGATCTCTTAGGTACTCGCGTTACGTTTTATACCTTCTTTGAGTTCTCTTTTGCAGAGATTAGCAGGTGTTCGCGAGGTCTCTTCAGGTACTCGCATTATATTTTATACCTGCTTTGAGTTCTCTTTTGCAGTGATTAGCAGGTGTTCGCGAGGTTTCTACAGGTACTCGCGTTATGTTTTATACCTCCTTTGAGTTCTCTTTTGCAGAGATTAGCAGATGTTCGCGACGTTTCTTCAGGTACCCGCGTTATGTTTTATACCTGCTTTGAGTTCTCTTTTGCAGAGATTAGCAGGTGTTCGCGAGGTCTCTTCAGGTACTCGGGTTATATTTTGTACCTGCTTTGAGTTCTCTTTTGTAGAGATTAGCAGGTGTTCGCGAGTTCTCTTCAGGTACTCGCGTTATGTTTTATACCTGCTTTGAGTTCTCTTTTGCAGAGATTAGCAGGTGTTCGCGAGGTCTCTTCAGGTACTCGCATTATATTTTAAACCTGCTTTGAGTTCTTTTTTGCAGAGATTAGCAGGTGTTCGCGAGGTTTCTTCAGGTACTCGTGTTATGTTTTATACCTGCTTTGAGTTCTCTTTTGCAGAGATTAGCAGGTTTTTGCGAGGTCTCTTCAGGTACTCGCGTTATGTTTTATTACTGCTTTGAATTCTCTTTTGTAGAGATTAGCAGGTGTTCGCGAGGTCACTTAAGGTACTCGCGTTATATTTTATATCTTCTTTGAGTTCTCTTTTGCAAAGATTAGCAGGTGTTCGCGAGTTCTCTTCAGTTACTCACGTTATGTTTTATACCTGCTTTGAATTCTCTTTTGTAGACATTAGCAGGTGTTCGTGAGTTCTCTTCAGGTACTCGCGTTATGTTTTATATCTGCTTTGAATTCTCTTTTGTAGAGATTAGCAGGTGTTCGCGAGGTCTCTTCAGGTACTCGCGTTATAATGTATACCTGCTTTGAGTTCTCTTTTGCAGAGCTTAGCAGGTGTTCGCGAGGTCTCTTCAGGTACTCGCGATATGTTTTATACCTGCTTTGAATTCTCTTTTGTAGAGATTAGCAGGTGTTCGCGAGGTCTCTTCAGGTACTCGCATTATATTGTATACCTGCTTTGAGTTCTCTTTTGCAGAGATTAACAGGTGTTCGCGAGGTCTCTTCAGGTACTCGCATTATATTTTATACCAGCTTTGAATTCTCTTTTAGAGATCAGCAGGTGTTCGCGAGGTCTCTTCAGGTACTCGCGTTATATTATATACCTGCTTTGAGTTCTCTTTTGCAGAGATTAGCAGGTGTTCGCGAGGTCTCTTCAGGTACTTGCGTTATGTTTTATTACTGCTTTGAATTATCTTTTGTAGAGATTAACAGGTGTTCGCGAGGTCTCTTCAGGTTCTCGCGTTATATTTTATACCTGCTTTGAGTTCTGTTTTGCAGAAATTAGCAGGTGTCCGTGAGTTCTCTCTAGTTACTCGCGTTATATTTTATGCCTGCCTTGAGTTCTTTTGTGCAGAGATTAGCAGGTGTTCGCGAGTTCTTTTCAGGTACTCGCGTTATATTCTCTTTTATACCTGCTTTGGGTTCTCTTTCGCAGAGATTAGCAGGTACTCGCGAGTTCTTTTCAGGTACTCGCGTTATATTCTCTTTTATACTTGCTTCGAGTTCTCTTTTGCAGAGAAACTAGCAGGTGTTCACGAGTTCTGTTCAGGTACTCACGCCACGTTCTTTCTTTACTTATCAAGTTCTCCTCAGAGACTAGTAGATGATTATTAGTCTACCTCAGAGGACAAAATGAGCCGATGTTCGCAAGTTCCCTTGAGGTACTTGTGAATTGTGTTTTATACTTGCTATGACTCTCCTCCCTCACAGGAGAAAGAATAAGCATTCACTAGTTCCTTTGTGGAGAGGCATCAGGTACTCGTTCCCTCTCTGTCTTTCCCACTCTTTTGACAGTTTACCAGTAGCGGATCACGATTTTGGTGGGTCAATACCTACTTTTTCGAAGTTTCTTGGAAATTTGAAAAAGTGCCGGGATTATGTTGCCCCAAAAATCGGCGATCCTCCCCTGGGAGGCCTTTTTCGCTACAGTTTTACAGATCACACGCCCGGGATGGATCATACCTCACGCAAAGGCCTTTTTTCACACCCAAAGTGGTAAGAAGGGGCGGCCTCCCCCTTAGAACCGCCCAGGTGGGGCGGCCTCCCCTTTCAAACCACCCAGGTGGGGCGGCCTCCCCCTTCAAACTGCCCAGGTGTGGCGGCCTCTCCCTTCAAACCGCCCAGGTGGGGCGGCCTCTCCCTTCAGACCGCCCAAGGCGGACGACCTCCTCCTTCAGACCGCCCAAGACGGGCGGCCTCCTCCTTCAGACCGCCCAAGGCGGACGGCCTCCTCCTTCAGACCGCCCTAGGCGGGCGGCCTCCTCCTTCAGACCGCCCAAGGCGGGCGGCCTCCTCCTTCAGACCGCCCAAGGCGGGCGGCCTCCTCCTTCAGACCGCCCAAGGCGGGCGGCCTCCTCCTTCAGACCGCCCAAGGCGGGCGGCCTCCTCCTTCAGACCGCCCAAGGCGGGCGGCCTCCTCCTTCAGACCGCCCAAGGCGGGCGGCCTCCTCCTTCAGACCGCCCAAGGCGGGCGGCCTCCTCCTTCAGACCTCCCAAGGCGGGCGGCCTCCTCCTTCAGACCGCCCAAGGCGGGCAGTCTCCGCCTTCAGGCGGCCCAGCAGGGGCGGTCTCCGCTTTCAAACCACCCAAGGTGGCGGCTCCTTCGTTTAAACCATGCGGGTAGGGATCCGATCAATGGCTCACCGGAGGTGATGACATCGACCCAGAGCCTATAAATAGGACCCTCGACCATGAATAGAGGACATGCAAGGGGGGAGGACCAAACCGGTGGCTAGAAACAGCCAGACCGCACCTAGCAGCGGCCTGTCCGGCGATCTCTAGAGGAACAACCCGGGCGGCCTCGACGACAAGTCCGACGGCCTCAGCGACTAGTCTGGCGGCCTCGGCGACTAGTCCGGGCGGCCTCAGCGTCTATTTCGGGCAGCCTCGCTGACTAGTCCGGGCGGCCTCGGCGACTAGTCCGGGCGGCCTCGGCGACTAGTCCGGGCGGCCTCGGCGACTAGTCCGGGCAGCCTTGGCGACTATTCCGGGCGGGCTCGGCGACTAGTCCGGGCGGCCTCGGCGACTAGTGCGGGGAGGCTCGGCGACTAGTCCGGGCGGGCTCGGCGACTAGTTCGGGCGGCCTCGGCGACTAGTTTGGGCGGCCTCGGCGACTAGTCCGGGCGACTTCAGCGAACAGCCCGAGCGGCTTACTTTTCTTATTTGCCACTCTCTTGTACTCATTCTGTTTCCATGTACTAAAAACGGCAAGCTGTAATGCAGATTATTAAATAAAGGGAAAGCCCGCCGCAGGAGTGGCATTTGCCGCGACGGGCGAAGTCCGGCCTCGCCGCAAACTAGCAGCCCTCTCTTCTTCTCTCTCACTCAGCTCTTCATTTGCGACTCAAGTAACCAGCTGCTCGACCACTACCCCCTCTCTTTCCTCTGGGTTTGAGCATCGAGGGCATGGGGACAATTTTGGATTCAACACGTTTTATGCCCTCTTTACCACACGCTAACGAAATGCAACATCCACAAATTATTTTATTTATCTTTCGCGCTAACGTACGGGTAGCCACGCCGCACTTGGTTCGGAGAATGGCTATAGGCCAAAATCCGCTCCGGCTAAGAGGAATAATATTGATTCCGACGAGCTTGGAGTTGTACCAAAACAGATCCACCAAAGAAAAGCACGATTCGAAAGTGGTAGGATCTATCCCAACTAGAAAAAGAGCGAGGGTCGCCAATCCTCTCGAGAGTTATCGGTAAACCAAACGAAAACCACAGATCTATTATAAAAATTACCGCGATAATTAAAGCTTCGAAAATCCACGCAAAAATCGTCCACCACAAGACTATCAAAGAAAGGAAGATCTCTTGAGTAGTAATTTTTGTTACCCCTCTCGGAAAAGTAGATCCGAGATGTTGTATCCACAAGAAATGATCGCCTTCCGTCGAGATCTTCGGGAAGCGCACCAAAGATGATGAACACGTCCCTCTTCAACGCTTCACGCCGTAGAAAATCACCAAAACCTTTCCTTCATGCACGAGAATTTTGGAGCCATGGATGAAAGGAGAAATAAAGAGATGAAAGGTGGTGGAGGAATTGTGTGGAGGAGAGAATATGGAGGAAGGAAGAAGAGAGAGAAGGGGGGCAGCCGAACCTTAGCAGCAAGGGGAAACCCTCAAGGGGGCGGCGGCAATGAGAGAGGAAGAGGGAGAGAGAAGTTTAGGTTTTGGGGGGGGGGGGAATTATAACTTTCAATTTCATCAAAATCTAATAACATAGGTAGAGTTTTTGGCCTTATATAAGTTGTACATCCAAAAGATTAAGAGTAGCCCATAACAGTGGCTAAACGCACGCCACAAATTCAAAATGACAGAAATAAAATAATTTAAATGCAAACCACATAAGTAGATAATTGCAGACCATAAACTAGCAAAATAAACTAAATTAAATTCTTGTTGCGTGGGCGAAGATTGTAGTCGTGACCGCTACGACGTCGCAAGTCTTTGGCCGGCGGTTCAACATCATAATCTTCCGCCACTATCCCATGATCACCAAGTGCGCCATGGACGTCATCTTCATCACCAAGTTGGCCGTCGTGGAGGCTGTCGCCATCAATCCTCCCCCGCTCAAAAGGACTCATCACCGATGAGTGTGCGGGTAAGAAACTACATAGGAGATCCGCGTCCAGAAGATCTACCTCCGAGGCGGAGAGCCAAGAGTCGTCTGAAGCAGGGCGACCTCACCACCGGATCAAAAACCCGTGAATGTCACCGTCGGGAGTGGAAAACACTGAATCCTGGAAAATCTTGTCAGGCAAGAAATCGGTCCCGGGAAACCTTGGAAAGGCATTAGGCAAAGAAGAAAAGAATGTTTTATCACCAGTAGGCAACATACCTCCCGTAGAATCCGAAGGAGAGAGCGATCTGTTGGATCTATAGGCGCCCTTAGAGGGTGGTGGGGGTGAATAAGGGTTATAAAATTTCAGAGATTATAAGAGAAAATAATTCTCAGATACTACTGCCAGCGGTAGTGTTAATGCTCGGCGTTAGCAACAGTGGGAATACTTTTACGTTTGAACAATGAGAATCACAGAGTACGACTCAGAGATGAAACAATAAACATATTTTCATTAATCATTAACTGGAAGTAAATACGATTACAAAGCTTTTCCCAATAACGCTTGGAAAGAGGTGACCAATGAAAACACTTTTGGTTTTCAATACCGACCCTTCTCCCAAGGACCGGTTGGCTTTAGCCTATCTCTCCCTAGACAAGGCCTCAAGCCGCTCTAGCCCTTCACTCACCGGAAAGGCCTCAAGCACTCCCTAGATCTACACCCTAGACCTAGTCGCCAACACGAGGCAAATTTCCCCTAGTCCCCGCAAGGCCCTAGTCGCCATGTGGCGAGTTCCTCTACCGAACAAAAGATATAAAGGTTACAATAAGAAAAGTAAAACAAGACACAAACTAGAAACTCCCTCAAAAGTATAACTTGATGTCAATGTATATGCGATCATATTGGTCTTCAAGTTCTTTTGCGTTCACGAACATTGATGGAGTTCTTTAGGCTGCTTTTGAAAGTTTACTCGTGTGCTCTGAAAGTAAGGCATCAATAACTTCTGTAACAGCAAGCAACAACGGAGGAGGCGCTGCTCTTTAAATAGATTCGACAGTTACCGCCTGCGCTAGTACTACCGCCCCGCGATAGTGACATGACGCTCACACGGATCGTGGTAGTTAAGGCAACTTCTGAGCTCAAACAGTTGTGACAGCCTAGCGCGCCGCGGTAACACTATCGCCCCGCGATAGTGCAATTTCCTTCCTTCAGCCAATATCTCTTTCCAAATTTGCCCCTCAATCAACTGCAGATGGGATGTTTCCAAAAGCTACCGCCGGGCGTTAGACCTAACGCGCCGCGATAGTACTTGCCACACATAGCAACCCGTCGACATTCCTTTTTCTCCACTTTCCTTTCTGGCAATAGTTTCCAAAAATGCTAACGCCAGCGTTAGTACTAATGCTCCGCGGTAGATCATTTCGTCGGGCGCATCTTTGTCGAGCTGACCTCAGCTTTCGTCGATCTCAATCTGGTTCGTCGAACGGAAACTTGTTTTCGTCAATCTCAATCTGGTTCGTCGAACGACATCATTTTCTTCGAACACCATTTCATCTTTTGGACGCTAGCGCCAGCGTTAGTGCTAACGCGCCGCGGTAGAGCTGCATTTCGTCTAACGGGCCTCAGCTTTCATCGATCGTCGAACGCCCTGATATGAATTTCGTCGAACGGGCTTCCGCGTTCGTCGTTCGTCGAACGGAGCACCGAGTTTGTCGAACCTAGTTCGTCGAACGAAACTAGCGCGCCGCGGTAATGCAGACGCCCTGCGGTAGTGCATACATTTCGTCGAACGCCAGCTTGCATCTCAGCGGCTTCCCTTCTCAGCGGTTTCGTCTCAGCGGTTGTTAATGCTAGCGCTAGTGGTAGAGTTAGCGCGGCGCGGTAGCAACAACAACACAGCACCACGGAGTTTTGAAAGTACAGAATCCTGCATACTATAAACACAAAACAAGTATGACCAAATAAAATAGGATTTGTTATTGTCAAACAAAGAGATGCGGAAAGCATGTTCCAACAAACTCCCCCTTTTGATAATAACAAATCTCCTTAGAAAGAAATAATACAGTTGATAGGAATTTGTGTTTATAATAGAGATAGGCATGAAATTTAAGACTTGTGCATATGCTCCCCCTAAATGAATGCCCCCCTACAACAAATCTTCCCATGAACTTAACTCCCCAAACATGTTAATTTCTTTCAAATTTATTCTCCCCCTTTTGGTATTATCAAAAGAAGGTGGAGAGGAAGGCCAACAAAAAGTGAGTAATTACTGTGTAGAGAGGGAATGAGCATGATAAATAGGTAGACACTAAGAAAGAAATACAATTAATAGGAGTGAAAAGAGAATGTGAAGAGATTTTCATAAAAAGACCACTTGTTAAAAAAATGTATTCATGATCGAGCATACAAGTAGTAATGAGGTGGAAAGCATGACAAAAATATTTTTTAAGTGAACATCTTGATATGAATTGAGAAGCATATTAGATGATAAAGATTTGAAGACATAACAAAATAGATGTTTTAGCAGTTGAAGTACACAAAATAATTTTAAATCATAGCCATACACTAGTGTTGAAAGATATGCAATACAGAGTTCTCATGGCGTAGCGGAAAAAAATGGAAGCATGATATAAGTTATCAAGATAAGATAGAAGAATACAATGTTCAAAATTTAGAAATCCAGTATACTTATACATTGTAATGATCATGCAAAGCTATCTAGTGCATTTACTTAAGAGTTTAGATAAATACATGTAGATATGCAATAAACACCAATTCTCATGAGTAGAAGGCTTACAAGTGATAATGATGTGTACAAAATAGTGTTTTTGAAAAAAGTATACATATGAGTTAATCAACACACATGACATGTATAATGAAATAAACACAACATTATTGAACAAGCGTTTTTAGAGTTACCTCTACCCACAAGGTTATATAAATATTTCAATGCACATAGAAAAATAGTACAACTACCAAGGTGCTCTGCACACACAATGCTTACTAAGACTTATCAGGGTGCAAAGTAGTGCTTGGGGAATCACAATTATTATTTTGAATTTTATTTATTTGTGATTCGGTGCACAAGAAGAACTATGTAAGAAAAATGTTTGCGACAAGGCACTTCACAATTCTCTCCAAGGTGCTCAACCTCACAATGCTCATTAAAACTTATCAGGAGGGAGAGTAGTGCTTGGTGGAGTTATCTTTGTCAATTATTCATTTGAATTTTTTGCTTAACGAAAAAAGTCTCCGAAATCACTTGTATGTGCAAACAAAAGTATTTTTGAAAAGACACACTTCTTCAAAGATAGGTTCATGAAAAAAGATTTTAACATGTGGTGATGGTAAAACTAAGCATGCCAAAACAATAATATGACGTTGTTGCACTACACAATCTTGTAAGAGAAGATTAAATTCATATGTAGTTTGTCAAAAAGTGTGAGTGAAACAAAATCATTAGCAAATATAAGCCATTAATTTACTCATACATAGAGGCACGCTATGCAAACCTACATATGATTTCTATAATCAATTTCAAAGCACACAGAAGATAATGATCAAGGCATGATACAAAAACAATGTTATTAAGATACATGAATGAGAGAATGAAACATTGTATACGAAGCTTGGCAAGATAAACTATATCATCCTTGAAACATAGAAAATCTACATTAGTTTTTATAAATTTTAAGTTTTCAAAAACAAAAAGAAAACAAATAGAAAGCATGTTTTTGATGTTTTAATTGGTTTTTCAATTTTGTAGTTTATTATGATATATAGAAGAAACACACCATGTTTTTGGTTGGATTTTGATTTGTTTTATATATAAATTTTTTTGAATTTTTTTTAAAGAAAATAGCAGAAACAAAAAAAGAAATAAAAATGAAAAAGAGACTAGAAATAATCAGAAAATAAGTGCATAAAGATAAATCAAAGAAAATAGCAAAAAGGACAAAAAACACACTACCGTCGGGCGATAGAGTTACCGCGCTGCGGTAACGCTTGAGATATAAGGGTTTGACCCGGTCAGATCCCATTTTGTCAAGGGTTTTGGATATCATCGACTTCCGCCGGCGATAAAAGTAAGTAAGGTGTTTCTTTTGTTGTTTTACTTTCTTTCATGGTTCATTTTGGTGATTCAAGCTAGGATCTAGTTGATTTGAAGGATTTTCATGGTGGTGTGGTCATAGGAGGATATATGGCAAAAATTTGAAGTTATTTTGGTAGATATATGAGTTATAGTTTGAGTATTCATGTTAGATTAGTTGAAATAACTCAGATCTGGAATTTTTGAGTCTTTTCGAAATGATTTTGGAGGACTTTTTGGTGGATTCGAAGGAGGAAGACGAACAGCAGTTTCGTCAGTTATCGCGCGGCGTTAAATATACCGCACCGCGGTAACTTTCCTGTACCGATTTTCAGGTAATCCCCTGTCCAGATTCTGATGTTTTGCCTTTAATTTTATTTTGGTGCAGATTTGATAATGGCTTCCACTAGTCGTCATGCTCGACGGTCAAATGTAGGTCGGAATCAAGAGGGTGGAGCAATATTCCCCGGTATTGAGGATGCTACCATCGGAGTGGCAATGTCGGTGGGGATAGAGCTACCCGTTCATGAACATATATATGAATATTTGGCTGACGCAGGTGTACTCTCAGTGATCATAGATGATAATTTTTCTTCAGTTTTGGTAAGAGAATTTTATATGAGATTGGGGGATCTGGCTCGGACAGATCTTCAAGGAGGAGTACATTCCTATATTCAAGGTCATGAGGTAGTGATAACTCATGAAGATTTACGTGAGGAGTTTGGCCTTGAATGGAGTGGTAATCTGTTGGATATTGTAGAGCGGTTCCGAACGCTTCGGAACTGGACTCGAATTAATGAAGTGTTGCATGGTCGAGAAGGTGTGTGGGAATTGATTTCATCGGTTACTACACTAACTCCCGATGCATACATTATCCAAGAGATCCTACGACGTACTATCATGATAAAGGCGGGAGATACTAGGATGATCACATCTCAATTGAGTATGGTCACCTATCATATTTTAGAAAAAATTAAGTTTGATATGGCAGATCTCCTATTATCTATGATCCGATACACTTATAAGTTGAAATACCCACGGCGACAGCGATTGAATACTCTTCCGTTGGGAGGAATAATTCAACGAATTGTTTGCAAGAAGTGCGTGCCTCTCAATATGGAAGTTTTTCATCTTGACTGTCGTCCGGCCAGATTATCCTCCCTATCTATTCATCCTCCACGTCAAGAGCGAGCTCCAACTCCATAACCTCCAGTTCGATGAGGTGTGTCAGTGAGAGAGACCCAACGAGAACTTCAGGAGCTAGCAGAGCAAGGAGCGGATATCAATAGAAAGGTGACAAGAATGTCGAAAAAGATTTCTGGAATCGAGAAGATGGTACGAAAGATCATGGTGGCCCTAAAATTAACTCCATCACCACCTAGAGAGGAGAGTCCAGAAGAGGAGCAGCCACGACCATCGGTTCGTCGAAGACGTCCTGGAGGTGATGAAGGAGAAAGCAGTAGTATAGGGGCTGGAGAGTAGGAAAATGAAGTTTATTTTTATTTTTGTAATTAAAACAGGTTTTCTGAGACACTAAAACAGATTGCTGTTACTACCGCGTGGCGCTAGTGCTAGCATTGGCATTATTATCAGCATACTTTCTGGGTTTATTTATTTTAGTTTGGACTAATATCTGGCTTTGTTTAAGTGTTCTCTTATGCTTATCTTGCTAACAAGTTTTAAGAATTTCCTGCATGGTTATGAAATTTTTACTCCATAGTTTGATAATTATTCTTATTTGTCTTTGAAAAGTTCAATTATCACGTGGCATTATCTTAACTATTTCAATTTAGTGTTACAGAATTTTTGATTAAAAAAAATTACAAGTTATAAAGTGATTTTATCATGACGGCTCAAGGAAATAAAAACAAAAAAAGGAAATTCAACATATCATGAAGTAGATAATTGATATTTTAATTTTTTGTTGATTTCTACTTCATGCAAATGATTGGATACTAATGAATGAGAGATTTAGGTATCCAAAGAGGACCGGGTGTGACAGTTCCTTTGTGTACCCAAATACAACGTGTTTGCTTTTGAGGAGATAGTGATGAATGGGTCCTTTTGAGTGTAGCTTGTGTTTCTTCTTTAGCTTTGGGTCTCCATTCAAACCTTGGAAAAATGTTACTTTTATTTTTCAGGTTTCCATAGTCATTTTCTTGAATGTTTGGATAACAATGACTTTTGAATTTATTTTTTAAGGGAAATTTGTTTGCGTTTAATTTTAGGTTGGGAGAAACATGATATTGTAAATTATGGTGATTTTGATTTTGATTTACAACTCCTTTATGTTCCATACTCCCATTTTTAAACTTAGGTAAGATGTTCATATTCATATTCAACTTGTTTTTAGATATAGTTTGATATTGTGAATTTGTGTTTACCATTTTCAAAAGCAGGTTGATTTTTGATTTTAATTCATCATTCTTAACAATAAGATTATGTCAAGCTTTATTATAGGCGATTGTGCTGTTTTTAAGAATGGAAACAATTGAATCAATATGATTTTGATAGTTATTTCTATATTCATCAAATGTTTCATCCATCTCTTTAATTCAATTTTATAGTCCTTGCACTTAGCACAATCATTTTTCAAGGATGAATTTTCTAAACATAATCTTTCATTTTGTTCTTTTGTAAAAACATGTTCCTTTTCAAGCTTCTTGTGTTTTTCATTTAATTCATTATATTCTACACAAGGTGTAGTGTTTTCAACAAAGGAACTAGATAAATTTGAATTTGATTGTTCATTAATTTTTGCCTTTAAATTTTTGTTTTCTAAGCCCAAATGTTTATTAGCATCTTTTAATTTCTTAGTTTTGCGCTTTGTAGTTTGAAGCAATTGTAATGAAGAGATAGAAGTACAAAAAATGGGATTTGATTTCCTTATGTTCCTTTCGGGAGAGGCATGATTTGAACAAATAGTTTCTTTGACATCTTTTTGGCACTCCTCTTCCGAAGACAGTACTTCTTCTTCTCTTCCATTTGATGTGTGATCCATTGATCCGTCATGAGAGGAGCATTCTTGAAGACTTGTGCAAGCTTGCATATTCTCCGGTTCTTGCGATTCTTCCATACCTGTAGAAGGAGAATCATAAGTTCTTTCAAGAAAATTCCATATCTCATATGCGGTAGGTAGAGTGTAAATAAGTTTGAAAATATTTTGGTCTAACGCACAAAATATACTATTCATAGATTTTGCATTTAAAATAATTTCGTTTCTAGTTAGTACGCTAGATGGCTTTTCAATAGTAATATTCCAAACTTTTTCATCTAAGGCCTTAAGAAAATTTTTCATTAATGTTTTCCATCCTTTATAATTTTTGCCCACAAATAAAGGTGGTGATAATACTTTTTCATTTATATTAAAATTTTCCCAACTAGTAGAAGCGAGATCATGATCAAGAGACACCATTATTCCCTATTGTTAAGCCGATTTGGAATAACCTAGCTCTGATACCACTTGTTGGATCTGTAGGCGCCCTTAGTGTTGGGTTTTTCTAGAACCATACATCAAATGTAGGCGCAGCGGAAATGAAGAGAAACAACCCAAAAGATTCGGATCGACCATGAATATTGAATCAAGAAGTAAATCAAAATGCTAGGTATGAAATTACCTTTGCGGGATTGGATCAAATCCAACCTAGATGCTCCAAGAAGAAGATTGCCTTCGTCGGCTTTGCAAGAGTTCTCACGTAGAATAATGTCTACGTCTCTACAGTAGTCCACACGAGCCGGGAGAAGAAGACTACACCTTGCGCTTCCAAGGATTGCTAGATACGCTTCAGGAAGAACAACACCGGCGACAATCGTCGGAGAGGAAGTCGGCGGAGGCGATTCATAACGGCGGAACACTTCCGTCTAGGGTTCGAGCGAGAGCGGAACTCCTTCCGTCGGCTTCTATTTCGTTAGTTATGAGAACCCTAAAAGAAGTTATATTTATACCCAAAGGATAAACATACTTCTAGAAGAATCGTTATCCGCAGACCACACAGCAGAATAGGGGCTTCTGTTACAATTCGTCGAGATTCCACGGAACAATCCGACGAATCCCGACGAATCCGACGAATCATATCAGACGGCAACATTTGCCGAGTTAATGATCTCTGTGACAATTCGTCGAGATTCCACGGAACAATCCGACGAATCCCGACGAATCCGACGAATCATGTCAGACGGCAACATTTGCCGAGTTAATGATCTCTGTGACAATTCGTCGAGATTCCACGGAACAATCCGACGAATCCCGATGAATCTGACGAATCATGTCAGACGACAACATTTGCCGAGTTAATGATCTCTGTGACAATTCGTCGAGATTCCACGGAACAATCCGACGAATCCCGACGAATCCGACGAATCATGTCAGACGGCAAAATTTGCCGAGTTAAGGATCTCTGTAACAATTCGTCGGGATTCCACGGAACAATCCGACGAATCCGATGAATCCGACGAATTCTATCCGTGTAAACCCGACGAATTCAGACAGCAACATTTGCTGGACTTCCCCCATTCTATATGGTGATTGGTAACCTTTACCAACATAGTCAATCTTCCAACTTCTCCACATGCTCTTATGTGCGACCCTGCAGGCTCATATCGTGTTGGCAGTGACATTACATGTTTGACCACTTCTAGATCACAATGGTAACTCCAACACTTAGAGGGGGGTGAATAAGGGTTTTAAAATTTCAGAGATTACAAGAGGAAATAATTCTCAAATACTACCGCCAGCGGTAGTGTTAACGCTCGGCGTTAGCAACAGTGAGAATACTTTTACGTTTGAACAATGAGAATCACAAAGTACGACTTAGAGATGAAACAATAAACATATTTTCATTAATCATTAACTGGAAGTAAATACGATTACAAAACTTTTCCCAATAACGCTTGGAAAGAGGCGACCAATGAAAACACTTTTGGTTTTTATACTGACCCTTCTCCCAAGGACCGGTTGGCTTTAGCCTATCTCTCCCTAGACAAGGCCTCAAGCAGCTCTAGCCCTTCCCTCACCGGAAAGGCCTCAAGCACTCCCTAGATCTACACCCTAGACCTAGTCGCCAACACGAGGTGAATTTCCCCTAGTCCCCGCAAGGCCCTAGTCGTCGTGTGGCGAGTTCCTCTACCGAACAAAAGATATAAAGGTTACAATAAGAAAAGTAAAACAAGACACAAACTAGAAACTCCCTCAAAAGTAGAACTTGATGTCGATGTAGATGCGATCATATTGGTCTTCAAGTTCTTTTGCGTTCACGAACGTTAATGGAGTTCTTCGGGCTGCTTCTGAAAGTTCACTCGTTTGCTCTGAAAGTAAGGCTCCAATAACTTCTGTAACAGCAAGCAACAACGGAGGAGGCGCTGCTCTTTAAATAGATTCGACAGCTACCACCTGCGCTAGTACTACCGCCCCCTGATAGTGACACGTTGCGCACACGGATCGTGGCAGTTAAGGCAACTTCTGAGCGCAAATGGTTGTGACAGCCTAGCGCGCCGCGGTAACACTATCGCCCCGCGATAGTGCAATTTCCTTCCTTCAGCCAATATCTCTTTCCAAATTTGCCCCTCAATCAACTGCAGACGGGATGTTTCCAAAAGCTACCGCCGGGCGTTAGACCTAACACGCCGCGATAGTACTTGCCACACATAGCGACCCGTCGACATTCCTTTTTCTCCCCTTTCCTTTCTGGAAATAGTTTCCAAAAATGCTAACGCCAGCGTCAGTACTAACGCTCCGCGATAGATCATTTCGTCGGGCGCATCTTCGTCGAGCTGACCTCAGCTTTCGTCGATCTCAATCTGGTTCATCGAACGGAAACTTGTTTTCGTCGATCTCAATCTGGTTCGATGAACGTCATCATTTTCTTCGAACACCATTTCATCTTTCGGACGCTAGCGCCAGCGTTAGTGCTAACACGCCGCGGTAGAGCTGCAGTTCGTCGAACGGTCCTCAACTTTGGTCGATCGTCGAACGCCTTGATATGAATTTTGTCGAACGGGCTTCCGCATTCGTCGTTTGTCGAACAGAGCACCGAGTTCATCGAACCTAGTTCGTCGAACGGAACTAGCGCGTCGCGGTAATGCAGACGTCCCGCGGTAGTGCATACATTTCGTCGAATGCCAGCTTGCATCTCAGCGGCTTCCCTTCTCAACGGTTTCGCTCAGCGGTTGTTAATGTTAGCGCCAGCGATAGAGTTAGCGCGACGCGGTAGCAACAACAACGCAACACTATGGATTTTTGAAAGCACAGAATCCTGCATACTATAAACACAAAAAAGTATGATCAAATACAATAGGATTTGTTATTGTCAAACAAAGAGATGCGAAAAACATGTTCCAACACGATCCAGAAACAATCTCACCCCCCACCCCATTAGAAGATGTAGTGGAAATATTAAATGGAGAGACAGAAAGTTCAGGTGGTGGAGCGACATAAAGCGCTAAATCCGAAACGATAAAACAGGGGAAATTCCCCAATCAGCGGGTAACTTCAATAGATATGCATTTTCGCCTAGCTTCTTTAAAACCGAAAAGGACCGGCTCTCCTATTCGCCAATTTCTTTACGGTGCCCGATGGCATCCGTTCAGGGATTAGACGAACCATTACCCAATCACCAATATTTAAGGGGACTGCTCGCTTATGTACGTTAGCATTCAATTGATAAATAGAATATTGCTTAGCTAATGTCTCGCTAATGTGCTTATGGAGAGTGTGAACATGTGAGGTGAAGTCCTGTGCTAATTGACTGGATTTAAACGATGGCGGTAGCGGAACCAAGTCAAGAGGCGCGGGCGCCTTATATCCATGTACGATCTCATTTGGTGATAATCCAGTGGGCCGATTCTTAGAATTATTATAAGCTAGTTGAGCATGAGGAAGAATAAGGTCCCACGTACCCTTATGATCAACCACGAGGCAACAAAGTAAACCACCCAAGCTTCGGTTAACCACTTCCGTTTGCCTATCCGTTTGGGGATGATAGGCCGACGAAAACATAAGTCTAGTTCCCAAAAGCTTCCAAAGTGTTTTCCAGAAATAGCTAGTAAATTTAACATCCCTATCAGTCACTATCGTTTTGGGGACGCCCCGATGATCCATGACCTCCTTGAAATACAATTTAGCAACATGTGATGCATCATTGGTGTTATTGCATGCGATAAAGTAGGCCATTTTGGAAAATCGATCCACTACGACCAGAATAGAATCGTGTCGCCTAAATGTTAGGAGTAGGCCCAATATGAAGTCCATGCTAACATCCTCCCATGTGACAGACGGAATCGGCAGTGGTGTGTACAGACCCGCATTGGTCTGGTTACCTTTCGCAAATTTACATACACGGCAACTCCCAACGATTTTATTGACCATTGGTTTGAGGCCTGGCCAAAAGAATTTGTCCTCGACTAGTGTGATAGTTTTATCCCGACTGAGATGTCCACCTAACCCTCCACTATGTAACTCCCATATAATGAAATGGCATAGCGAGGAACGGGGAATACATAATTGCGTATGCTTAAATAGATAACCATCACAGATGTAGTATGCAGAGATAGTAGAAGGGGAATTGTCCTGAGTGACTAAATATATATCCTTAAAATCCGGGCATTAACCATATTCATCCTTAATTCTCTCAAATCCTATGACCGTTACTTTAATTGCAGATAATAATAGTGTGACACGACTAAGAGCGTCCGCCATACGATTTAACGTACCTTTAAGGTGCTTGATAATGAATGTGTACTCCTGAAGGTACGAGACCCATTTGGCGTGTCGAGGGCTGATTTTACTTTGGGAGTATACAAATTTTAGCGCCTCATGATCGGATAAGATTACAAATTCTTTTGATATAAGATAGTATTGCCAATGTTGAAGACAATGTATGACGACATATAACTCATGATCATAATTGGAGTAATTTAATTTTGGGCCCGCAAGCTTCTCGCTAAAGTAACCTATCAGATGTCCCTCTTGACTTAAAACTCCTCCGATTCCTATCCCAGATGCGTCACATGATAATTCAAACACCTTGCTTAAATCCGGCAACTGTAGTAGTGGGGCTTCGGACATCCGTTCCTTAATCGTTTGAAATGCAGTAGTGGCCACTTTAGTCCACTTAAAATCACCCTTCTTCATGCATTCAATATGTGGCCAATCCATGGAAACTTCTAACCTCCCGGATATTTTTTGGTTCCGGCCATTCTCGAATAACTTGGACATTTTTAGCGTCAACATGAATACCTTCGGAACTCACTATGTATCCTAGAAACTCTACGGAAGTCACACCAAATGCGCATTTTTTAATATTAATAAATAAAATTTCTTGGTGCAATGTTGTAAGGATCGTCCTTAAATGTTCTTCATGGTCCATCGGCGAGAGGCTAAATACTAAGATGTCATCGAAATAGACCACTAGAAATTTACCCATATATGGTTTAAATATTTGGGTCATCAACCGCGAGAAAGTACTCAGTCCGTTAGTGAGCTCCTCTCCAAGCACCATCCACTCATAGAGCCCATCCTTAGACTTAAATGTCGTTTTCCATTCGTCTCCCTCCCGTATCCGTATTTAGTGGTAACCACTTTTAAGATCCAACTTTGAGAAGATGGTGGCTCCAGATAACATATCTAATAGATCGTCCAAACGTGGGATGGGAAACCTATATTTAACAGTAATTTTATTTATGGCCCGGTAATCTACACACAATCTCCAAGACTTATCTTTTTTTCGGACCAAAAGTGCAGGGACGGCACATGGACTCTTACTATGGCGGATATATCCCTTTGCTAATAAATCTGAAATTAAAGTTTGTAATTCATTATGTGCGGCGGGATTGAGCCGATAATGGGGGAGATTAGGCAATGATGTGCCCGGGATGAAATCAATCTCGTGCTGGATTTCCCTAATGGGTGGCAACTTAGATGGTAAGTCCACCAGGTAGACGTCCTTATACTCTTCCAAAAGTGTTCGCAGAGATAACGGTAGGTTCTCTAAAGATGGTGAATCGTCCTTAGCTTGTAGACATACTAAAGCGTAGATGACGCCATTTAAGAAGGTTTCACGCTCTAGTTCCTTCCTACTTATCAAGCCTATTGTTTTCTTTTCCGCAGGCACAATTGTGTCATTGGAGGCAATCGACGGATCCTTAGGCGGTGAGGGTGTCAAGACAATGATCTTACCATTAAACTCGTATGTGTTGGCTCGTCCGAAATGGGTCACGTCATAATCATAAAGCCACGGTCGTCCTAGTAGTACATGACAAACATCCATGGGGATGACGTCGCACCACACCTTGTCGATATAGCTCTTCACCGTAAGCGGCACCGGACAACGTTTAGAGACCGCAATAGTCGTTTTATTTACCCATGCTATTTTATACAGATGAGGGTGCGGTTCAGTGACAAAATGCATACAAGTGATAGCGTTCTCCGAAATGACATTCATGCTACTACCGCTATCTATTATTAATTTACACCACTTCTCACCGCTTTTAAAATTCAACGAAAAGATATTCGACCGATTATACTCATCTGACGCACGCGGTGTGGCCAAGATACACCTCATAACCATCATATAAGATTCATCTTCAATATCACTCGGCTCGGCATCAGATTCAGTTCTGGCTTCATAGACAATCTCGGCGGGTTCAGACGTGGAGTCTAATAGTGCTAGTGGTTTACTCTTAGTGGGGCACTCACTAGAGTAATGCCCTTGGATCCCGCAAGAATAATATGTGGCATTAGTCTTATTAATCCGTCCTACCGGAACTCTCTCACCAGTGGGATTCCTAATGTTCCTAGCAGTAATGACTACAGAATTCGAATCAGTCGATCAAAACCTTCCTTTGCCCCTCATGGAGGACGAAAGTGGGGCTCCTAAAAGAGACCTTCCCTTCTAGAATGCTCGTCCCTTGGACTTGTAAGCGTTGTGCTTCTCTATGTCTAAGGAAGCATTGAATGTCGTGTTAAGGTCCTTATGACCATAACGCAAGAGCTTGCCTTGGATGTCTGGGTTGAGTCCCTTACGAAAATGAGATAGTGTAACTTCGGGCATTTCCCGGACGTCACACCGCACCATCATATCTTTAAGGAGTCCCATGTACTCAGCTACCGATTTGCTCCCCTGATGATGGGTGGCTAACTCGTCGAACATTTGGGTTCGGTGATACGCAGGGACATATTGGTCAGACAGGAGTGCTTTCATGGCAGCCCACCCAATTGGGGGTGCTCCATTTACGGTACCTAGATGCCTCTCTTCGTTCAACCAGAACATTTTGGCACTACCCAGAAGCATCATTCGTGCAACCCGCACCTTCTCACCATCCGTCAGATTTTTCCACTCAAAATAACACTCGATCTCCATAATCCAGTCTAAAAATACTTAGGGTTCACCCATACCATCGTATGACGGTGGATCAATTTTCACGGCTCTAGTTACATCGAACTCATGAGGAGCTCAAGGCGCTTGCTCATCGTCCTGATTACGGGGATGGTTTGGTCTCCCATCACGTTGGTTGGAAGCGGGATTACGAGGCGCCGCTTGATTTAATGCTAACCCTTGTATTAACTGTGTGAGTGCATCGAACTTAGCGTTAAACTCATCCCGAAGCTCCTCAATCATTGTCGGAGCGTGCTCATCCTCATGGTCGTCTGCCATTGTGGAAGTGGTTGGGAGATACTCCGTGCCAAGCCTAGTGCTCATGAACAGAACAAGGGATTTTTATTGTATTTTCTGCAGATTTTTTTTGCTTTTACTAAATGCAGACCAGAATTTTAGATCAGGGTAAAAATTTTATGAGAGATAATTTTATTCCCGCCTATTAACTAAGGTATGTAGAAATTTTTTTTGATTTTCTTACAGAAAATAATAAGTAGAATTCCCAAAATTTTTGTTTTTTGAATTTCGCTAAAAAATGAGAATTTTAGACCGCTATTCGCAGACTGGGGAAATTTTATTTTTAAAATTTGAGTGCCAAATCGTATTACGAAATTCCTAAGGAATGCGTCAATTTAGAAATTGACATGAACCTCCCTCTGATACCAAATTGATGTAGGCCCGACCAAATTGATCCTACACGGACGACGAAACAACGACTCTCGTTACGTTCAACGCCCTCTTTACCACACGCTAACGAAACGCAGCAGCCACAAATTATTTTAGTTATCTTTCGCGCTAACGTCCACCACAAGACTATCAAAATCGTCCACCACAAGACTATCAAAGAAAGGAAGATCTCTTGAGTAGTAATTTTCGTTACCCCTCTCGGAAAAGTAGATCCGAGATGTTGGATCCACAAGAAATGATCGCCTTCCGTCGAGATCTCCGGGAAGCACACCAAAGATGAAGAACACGTCCGTCTTCCCTGCATCACGCCGTATAAAGTCACCAAAACCTTTCCTTCTTGCACGGGAATTTTGGAGCCGTGGATGAAAGGAGAAATAGAGAGATGAAAGGTGGTGGAGGAATAGTGTGGAGGAGAGAATATGGAGGAAGGAAGAAGGGAGAGAAGGGGGGCGGCCGAACCTTAGCAGCAAGGGGAAACCCTCAAGGGGGCGGTGGCAATGAGAGAGGAAGAGGGAGAGAGAAGTTTAGGTTTGGGGGGGGGGGAATTATAACTTTCAATTTCATCAAAATCTAATAACATAGGTAGAGTTTTTGGCCTTATATAAGGCGTACATCAAAAAGTTTAATAGCAGCCCATAACAGTGGCTAAACGCACGCCACAAATTCAAAATGACATAAATAAAATAATTTAAATGCAAACCACATAAATAGATAATTGCAGACCATAAACTATCAAAATAAACTAAATTAAATTCTTGTTGTGTGGGCGAAGATTGTAGTCGTGACCGCTACGACGCCGCAAGTCTTTGGCCGGCGGTTCAACATCATCATCTTCCGCCACTATCCCATGATTACCAAGTGCGCCATGGACGTCATCTTCATCACCAAGTTGGCCGTCGTGGAGGCAGTCGCCATCATTTTTATTGTTCAGAGTCGATGTGGTTGTGTAGATGATCACATAATTGAATATTAACCGATCACAATATTATACAAATTGCGGAGATGACCAATGGCAAATTTTGAATTTATGGTTTGAATTTACACATGATGTTTATTAAATCGATATAACTTCTTAATTTCCTAATATAAAGAATGAAGATCAATAATGAAAGAATGAGTATGTGTATTCAAAGTTGAATAAAAAGTTGATATGCCCAAGCATTCATACATATATATGACACAAATATTTTCAGATTAAATTGAAATATACTCTCTTGTGGAGAATCATAAGTAACACCAAATCACTATGATTGCGATGTAAATTACATGTTCCGCATGGAACCATCTTCCCATGCCTGCTACCATGTGTTCTTTTCCCTCCTGCTGTGTAAGTTTTTTTTTGCTGGAGAGACAGAGGTTTTTCTGGAGCATTAACATAGCTTGAGTGGTGCAAGGAGGGAGAGCATTCAAGTTCTCGTGCAAATGGTGTGACTTCAATTTTTGATGTCATCATCTCAACCCAGGGTTTGTTTGTTTGGGCAGGGAGAGTGGGAGATGTGAAAATGAGAGCGGTGGGAATGGAGGGAAGTGTTTGCGATCTCAAATAAGGTCAAAACAATGTTTTTGAGTCGTGGCGGAGGGAATGAGAGGTCTACCGAATAGATTTTTCTAGCAAATGGTCTTTCATTACTGGTGAGCAAAACATGCATGAAAATAAATAAAGTAAAACAAAGCTTAAAAATAAAATCATCAAAAGAAAGAGTAAGAGGGAGAGGAGAATACACACTACAGATGCAAGCACACCGGAGGAGACTTGAGCCTGTGGAGATGCAATAGCGAGAGCGGCGAGAAGTCAACATCAAAATCCCATTTAATATAGCATAGAAAAAGGCCAGAAAATAAAAAATATAAAGACATTGATGCATAGCATGCCTACAATGGAAACTAAAACTTATTGTGTCACTGTTCTCTATTGTGTTTGGAATAATTGCCTGATTTGGTTTCATGTTTTGATGAAAGAGACTATGAGGCTTCGTTTTGAGTTAATCCTTTCAGAGAGACCTCCTTTGGTAAATTGAATCAGTTAAACAGTGCGATAAATAATATTAGGATTTATGATGAATGAGGCGAGAGTTAAGTGGCAAAATACGTGAAGTATATAATTTTAGAGGTAGTGCATGCGCCTCATTAGGAAATTCTATATAGAGCTTGTGCAATAGTTTTGATTGGAGAAATACATGCTCAGATGTGTTTTTTTAATGCGGGCATCTATTATTCATCCTAATTTCCATATTTCTAATATATTATTTTTGCAAGTTTCAAACCTGATGAAAGCCTATAATTATCAGAGCTAGGTTGAGATTGACCATAGAGCGCATCAAAGACCATAGAACATTAGACATACATACATGAATAAATTAGTTTAGGGGAAAACAAAGATAAACAGTCTTGAATTATTATTGAATAGAGAAATCATCTCTAAAAAGATGCATAGTGGATAATTTTACCAATCCTTTCGGCGCAGAAATATCAATTTATTAGTTTGATGGAGAGGCAGTCCCACTCGGACAATTCATCAAACACATGAGGGGAAGTTAATTCAAACAATGGAGGAGGATGGTGGACAATAGTTGCACTCAACGGGACATTTGTGGAGAAGTCCAAACTAATAAATTGAGAGCAATGTGGGAAAAGAGAGAAAGAAAGAGGTTGTAATGTGATGTCTGAATGCGCTTGAAATCAAAGATGAGTTTGAAGCGTAAGCAACCTTTTAAAAACCAGACCGGACTGGCCAGTCCGGCCGGTCGGACCGCCGCCCAGACCCCTAGCCTGTCCGGTCCTAGCTGGCCGTTTTTTGGTTTCCTCAACCATTTTGGAACCGGGAACCGGCCCACTACTAGAAAATTGATTTCTAGCTACACATTTTTTGCTAGGGTCTAAAAACCGTGGCTAATACACTGTCATTATCCACGATTGCAATAACTGTGGCTAGTAGTTATGTTTTAGCCATGGTTGCAAAAAGTGTGGCCAATACTTATGTATTAGCCATGAAAAACTATGATCGTGGCAAAAACATAGAGTATTTACCAAAATATATTTATTTTGTGGCAAATACAAACCCTTTGGCCACGGTAATCTTCATTTTATGCGAGACATCCCGTGAATGATCCCTTCACGTTCCCTTTCTCGAAACCCTTTCCCCATTTCCTCATTTCCCCATTTCCTCCCTTCCCGGTCCCGAAACCCTTTCTCCTTCTCCTCTTCGACGCATCCATCGCGCACCTCTACCAGGCATCTTCTCCCATAACAAGATTGTTTCCTTCTCCATTTTCGCATCAAACCAGATCTCTGGCGCCTCTCAGTTATCTTCGAGAGGTAGCGTTTAGGGGGGTAGACTAAGTCAAAAACACGCTCTACAGAGACCTCGCTCAGTCATCCCTCACCCTCTCTTCGATTTCGTTGGCTCACCTCCCGTCGGCAACCGATCTTTGCATCCTCTTCCTTCGCCTTCATCAAGGATCGACGTTTGCCTTCGCCGTGTTCAGAAATTGTTCCGGTAAAAATATCTTTCTCTCCTATTCTTTGATTTTTCTTGTTTAGGTTTTATCAACTATGAAAGAAGTGAAGTTTCAATTTTTTGTTGGTTTTGCAAGTCTCGCCCTCTTCCGTTCCATGCATACATTTATATAAATGATGCACTTTCATTTTAACACCTTAGTGGTTGAGCACTACCATCTTAACATTCCCAGCAGCGTCAGCAACACATATGTAGTTATGGATGGGATTATTTATCTCATCACATTCTTGCATATATTTCTACAAGCTTATTGACTAGAAGAGTGCTAGATTTTTATGTTGTGTGCCTAAGCTTATGTAATCAATCCCTTCCATCGTTAAGAATGTAAGTTTTTTCATCTCACTTTTAATGGTATTTCTCCAAGCTTATTACCTAAGCTTATTCCACTTTGTTAGTTGCTTTTACCAACAATTCTAATGTTACATGGAAGTAATTCTAATTTTTTTTCTAACATTATGTATGATTGTTTTTGTATTACTCCATTTAGATGTCTAATCATAAAGAAAGTGGGTTATCGACTTCATGGGAATCAACCGATTTCTTACTATTTTGTGACATATTTATTAAAGAAATAAATATGATTTTGATTTTTCTCTTCTTGTGTGTATTAAAGATATCTTCCAACCACTCCTTGTATGGGAAAACTCTAGGAATTAAAACTAGGGATGACATTTTTCCAGTTCGCATCACCAGAGGTGTGGTAATTTTTCTTCTTATTTCAATTTCTTTGAGACCCACTGCTCATAAGTTTAAATATATTTGTTTATTTTATATGCTCATAAATGTTTTAATGACTGGGGATGACATGGAGAATATTTTATTTTATATAATGCATATTTTTATCTTGTTATATATCTGTATTTTATATGCTAGTTAGAAAATCAGACTTTTGCCAAAGGATTGATAAGCAGTTAAGACCTTATATTTTCTTAGTTACTCAATTGAGGTTGTATAATTCTGATGGTTAGAAATTTTCATATCACAATATAGTTGGTGCACTTTCTTTTGCAACTTCAACCTAATGAAATTATCTTTCCTAGATCTAGTGCAGGGTTATGTACTTCTATGTTATCTGTCTTTTGCAAAAAAATCCTCCAGTGGTTTGTTTCTATCATCTCTGTTTCACCTCTTCACTGAAATGTTATGATGCTAATCTCTAAGAATATTTTGACCTCGTCTACTCATCCACAATGATCCATGGACAGACCACTAGGCAAGCTGTCTCTTTGTTTATTCTTGGCCGAGGAAGGGCAAACAATGAATATATTTATTTTTCAGGTCTAAAGGCTATCTCAATCTAAGTTCACTAATCTAATTCCAACTCTTTATCTGAATAGGTAGAAACTTTATGCATTGGAATCATCAAGAGTATGAAGGATGACCTTGGGTGGCCTGGGGATGTAATGGTCTACATGGACATAGCTGTCTGGACTGGTACACTTCCAAGTTTATTGGTTCTTGTTTTCTTATGCTGAAGTTTATACGAAGTCTCAGTTGTTTTTACGTTGGCCACTCTCTTAGGTTATTGTCACATATTAGAGGCCACGAATTTGAAGTAGGGATTAAGGCAATGATGCTGAGCAATATTGTTTAGTTTTTAAAACTCAATAATATTAGCCCAGTCAGTTTGCTAAATCAGTAACCAAGGCAAGTATTTCTTTTGGTTTTTTCTGCCAACTATTACCAACTAATATATGACGCCTATAAATTTATCAAATGATACAAACGTTTACCTACTATGATACAAGCTTTTACCTACTAATATGTTATTTTTTATCAGGAAGTGAGTTGCATACCTTCATCGCATTCTGTCTCAAATATTACTTGAGAATGATGTCCAAGCAATTTTTAGGTGAGTATCTCTACATATATAGGTGAGTGTGTGTTAAGAACGAAGAAGAAGGAAGAGAGAAAAATAAGCGGCTACAATAAGGGAGAGACTAGGGTTAGGAGGAAGGAGGAGAATACCGTTTAAGAGAATAATTTTGCATGCCTCCAAAAGAGGGGGGTCCGGGGTATTAATACCCGGACCCAGGGCCGGCCAACCAAGGTGGCGGCCGGCCCACAATGGGGGCTGAACTGGGTGCGGTTCAGCCCCCCTGGGCCGAACATTAAGAGGAGGGGGCTGAACCCACTGGTTCAGCCCCATTGTCGCCACATGTACTGCCTTCCAAATAGTCGAGCCTCGTCCGGGGGCGTAACATTCCCTTCCCCATCAAGAACCAACTTGTCCTCAAGGTGGTAATCAGGGTAAAGCTCTCGAAACTCCAGTAAATCCACCCAAGTGTTGTGCTCCGTTGGTAGATCCTTCCATTTTACCAACAGCTCAGGACAGTGCGTCGTGCCACAGCGCTTCCACTTGATCAGTATGTCCTCAGGAATCGGGCGCAGCTCGCCCCCACTAGTAGCCTCTGGCAAGAAAGGAGTTACCTGAACCGTATCTCCAAGCTTCCGCTTCAATAAGGAGACATGAAAGGTGGGATGGATCCGGGAGCCGGCGGGCAACTCCAATGTATAAGCAACTGGCCCAACCCGCCTGATGACCCGAAATGGACCATAGTAGCAAGGTGCCAGCTTCTGGTTCGTCCGTTGTACAACGAACAATTGCCAATAAGGGCGGAGTTTGAGGAAAACCTCATCCCCCACCTGAAATTCTCGCTCAGTCCGATGCTTATCTGTTTGTGACTTCATATGATCCTGTGCAGCCCAGAGATTCTCGTGCAAGGTCGCGAGGGTGTGGTCACGGTCACAGAGTGCTCGATCAACTGTTGTCACTGCTGTACTACCGGGCTCATAACTGCTCAAAGACGGAGGTGGCCTGCCATACACGACCTCAAAAGGAATGAGCTTGATAGTCGAGTGATACGAAGTGCTGAAGCAATATTCCGCCCAATGCAACCAACTCATCCATGTCCTCGGCTCATCCATAACAAAGCACCGAAGGAATGTCTCCACGCCGCGATTCAAGACCTTTGTCTGTCCATCAGTCTGCGGATGGTGAGCCGTGCTAAAATGTAAGGAGGTCCCCTGTAAACGAAAGAGCTCCTTCCAAAAATTGCCAACAAAAGTAGGTTCACGATCCGAAATGATCGCCCGTGGAAGTCCATGTAAGCGAACAATCTCCCGAACAAACAAAGCCGCCACAGATTCGCCGGTGTATGGGTGGCTCATGCGAGGAAGTGCCCATATTTGGACAGCTTATCAACCACCACCAGAATGACTGTTTTGCCCTTTCACCGAGGCAACCCGTCAATGAAGTCCAGAGAAACCGTGTCCCAAATCTGGTGCGGAATCTCCAGAGTTGTAAGTAGCCCGGCTGGAGAAGTTGTCTCATATTTCTGCCTCTGACAAACATCACACTGCTGCACAAATATTTGAATGTCGCGGCGCATCCCCTTCCAAAATACATTTGCTTATGCTCGCTGAAGAGTGCAAAGAACACCAGCGTGACCACCCTTCTACGAAGAATGGAACTCATGCATCATCACAGTCCGCCAAACTGACTGGGCCGGGATGACCACGCGGCCCTTGTAATATAGCCTGTCATTTTGTAAATGATAACATGGGATTTTCTCCTGAGCCTGCCGCAAAGCCTCCACAATATCCTGTAACTCAGGGTCGCGATGCACCTCCTCTTGGATTTCATCCAATGAATCCAACTATGGCGTAGAAACATGGGCCAAGGCGGCCTCGGGAAAGCGGGATAATGCGTCAGCCACCCGATTATCCTTCCCTGGTCGATACACAATTTCGTAATCATATCCCAACAGCTTGGTGACCCATTTCTGTTGGAGAGGAGAAGAAACGCGCTGCTCTAAACAATGCTTCAGGCTTTGATGGTCTGTCCGAATTTTAAAATGACGTCCCAGCAGGTAAGTGCGCTAGAGAGCCACAACATGAATAACTGCCAACATCTCCTTTTCATAGGCCGGCAGTCCTAATGTACTCGGAGCCATAGCCTTGTTGTAAAAGGCAATCAGCAGGCCGTCCTGCATCAACACTGCTGCCAACCCCACTCTGGAGGCGTCTGTCTCCACGACAAACTCCTTGGTGAAATCCGGAAGTGCGAGCACTAGAGTTGTCGTCATTGCCCATTTCAGAGTCTGAAAAGCAGTCTCTGCCTCCTCCTGCCACATAAAAGCATCCTTCTGTAGTAACTCTGTCAGTGGCCTAGCAATCTTCCCATAATCCTGTACAAAGCGCCTGTAATAGCCTGTGAGACCTAAGAAGCCCCGAAGAGCTCGAATAGTCTGGCGCCGCGGCCAAGAAACCATGCTCTCAATCTTTCGTGGGTCGGCCTTGACCCCTTCAGCTGAAACCAAATGTCCCAAATATTCCACTTCCTCCTGGCCAAAAGAACACTTGGACCTCTTCGCATATAACTAGTGCTGGCGTAGAATAGAGAATACCTGAGAAACATTGCACAGATGGTCTACCCAGGTAGCACTGTATATCAGGATGTCGTCAAAGAAGATCAACGCAAAGATCCGAAGGAAGGGATGAAAGATCTCATTCATGTTGGCCTGGAAGGTGGATGGCCCGCCCGTCAACCCATTGGACATCACCAAGAACTCATAATGGCTGTCATTTGTCCTGAATGCTGTCTTGTGAATGTCCTCCGCCTTCATAAGAATCAGGTAATATCCTGACCGTAATTCCAGCTTCGTAAACCGAGTCGCTCCATGCAACTCATCCAACAGCTCCTCAATCAGTGGAATTGGAAACTTATCCTTCAACGTGACATTGTTTAATGCACGGTAATCCACACAAAATCACCTGGATCCGTCCTTCTTAACCAAAATGATCGGGGCCGAGAAAGAGCTTGTGCTCGGGCGTATGATACCTGCCGCAAGCATCTCCCTCACACTACGCTCGATCTCCACCTTCTGCATGTGCGGGTATTTGTAAGGTCGGATATTGGGTGGCTCCGCCCATGCCTTGAGCACAATCTGATGATCACGGAATCGTGATGGCGTAAGTGTACGCGGCTCCTGGAAAATGTCATCATACTGCTCCACTAAGGGCTGCATCGGTAGAGGGACCTCAGTCAGCCCCAACTCATCTGTCCGTACTCCCAATAGAACTGCCATCAAGCTACCAGTCTCCTCAAGCTGTTGTAGGCTGCGAAGGGAAATCTCCTTGACCGGAGAAGATTTGAGCCCTTTTAGACAAAACTGTTGCCCACCCTGCAAGAACTCCATCATCATTCGGTCCCAATCGAAAGTAACCCTCCTTAACTGTTGTAGCCACTGAACTCCTAACACCATGTCTGAGCCCCGTATGGGTAAGAGATAAACGTCTGTGCGGCCCACATAACCTTGCATCTGAAGCTCCACACCCTTTAGCACGCCCTGGCACTGTAACTTGCTGCCATCCGCTACCATAACCTGGAATGCCGCCCGATGTCAATCAAAAGCCCCACCTTCTGTGCCACATTGGGGTGGATGAAATTATGAGTACTCCCACTGTCGACAATGATAGTCACACTCTCCTGCCGGACCCTCCCCGCTAGCCTCATAGTGAGTGGAGGGGGATTACATGCTTCCATGGCATGTATGGAAACCCCCAGCTCTGTCAATTCCAAGTCACCTTCGGGCTCCAACAACTCTTCAGAAAGCGCATCCTCCTCAGTCTCCTGATGTAGCAGAAAAACCTGGACCTTTTGACACTTATGGCCCGGCGTAAACTTCTCGTCACAATTGAAGAAAAGTTCTTTTTCCTTCCGTGCTTGCAACTCGTTCCAAGACAACTGTGTCACCGTCGGCCGACCGGCCGCTGGAGGCTCCCTCCTGCCAGTGGCCAGTGTAGTAGCGTGCTTCAATGTACTACGGTCTCGCTGTCTGTTAAATTGTTCCTCCTGGATGCGCGCCAAACTGATCGCGTGATTCAGGCTATGTGGCATGTAGGCTTGTACCTCATCGCGTAAGTGGTCCTTCAGTCCGGACATGAACAGCTGAGGAGCTTCCTCTCCTCCCAGTGCAGCCTGTTAGCCAGCCTCTCGAACTCAGTCCTGTATTCCATCACACTCCCCTTTTGGCGAAGTTTTTGCAAAAGGGTTTCGAAGTCCTCAAACTCCAGGGGCCCAAACCGAGCAGTAATTTTGTCCCCGCAGGAACCACTGAGTCCACTGAAAAGCATCGTCCTCCAAGTGAAAGGATGTCAGTTGCACCCACTGATCTCCCGACACTTCCTGGTAGTTGAAGAATAACTCCGCCTTATGTATCCACTCCAACACATCCCCACCACTGTAATGAGGAAAATTCATCCGCATCAATTTTGGTGCCATGTACGGCCGCTGTCCGACCTATCCACGCCACCCTGGCTCCTATCTTCGTGGTTCCTCCCGTTCAATAGGCATGCCCGGGAATTGTCAGAATTGTCCCCCCACCGGAACGCCTTGATGGCACGCGCCTCCTTCTTCCCACTGCATGCCCCTTCCAAATGGGTGAGGTGACAAGCCTTCGCCACCCCGTATCCAAGGATACTGCCCCATCCGCGTATCGGCGCCATGTGGCCCCCTTGCCCATACCCGTTTGGACCCAAACCAGGGCCGCCGAAGCCACCAGCCCCCATTCCGGCCACCCCGAAGCCTCCAGCCCCTATTCCGGCACCACTGGTGTTGGATCTCCCCTGGTCGAGCCCTTCTAGGCCAAGACCAGCCCTTCCCAAGCCACTGACGCTTGTTCCGGCCAACCCTAGGCCGCCAGCTCCAACCCCAGGCGCCCCGCCCCTGTATCGGCCCAGATCGGCCGCTCCCGTGCCAAATCCTGCTGCACCCCGGCCGCCTATAACCAACCGTCCATGATTGCCGCCAATACCGAAGCCTCCACCATTGTATCCACTGGTTCCGACTTCCCCGATCCCGCCGACGCCAAGGCCCGCCGAATCTCGCAATCCGCTTGCATCGTTCCTGTGCGAATCGGGCTTGGATCTGGAAGATCTGCCTGGGTCCTCTTCTGGCACCGCCTTTTTTGTTTATTGGGTGTCAACTTATCACCTAGAGGGGGGGGGGGGTGAATAGGTTTTTCCAGTTATATTATCCCCTTTTAGGTGTTCTTGATTTCTGGTTAGTAGATCTAAAAGTTATAAAGCATAACACAGAAAACACACAATAATATATAGAGGTTCCTCAAGACAGGGTGTCTTGAGTAGTCCTCTTTCCCTCTGCGCCTACCTAGCAGTGTGCTAGGCTTGGCAAACGCCGCCAAATCTTCACGCCCTCAAGCCTTACACCTCGGACCCGCAAGTCCAACACCCTAGGCCTGCAAGCCCCTAATGACCCCGCCCGCAAGCTCGACACTCAGGCCCTCAAGCCCTACACAACACAGACCCGCAAGTCATGTGCCTACAGCCTAGGCGCGCAAGCCCCTACTACACCCGAGCCCTCAAGCTCGACAAGATCGGAACTGCAAGTCCACTGCCCTGGAACTCAAGCCTCACAGCTCTCTAGCCCACAAGCTAGACGGTGTCGGACCCACAAGTCCACTGTCCTGGCCCTCAAGCCTCACAACTCTCTAGACCTCAAGCTAGACAAATAGGCCCGCAAGCCTTTACAAGAGATTATAGTAATAAGACTGTTACTTCTGCCGGATGAGGATTGGCAACTTTAGCCTGATGAAGGTTGGCTTCTTTAGGTTGAAGAAGATGCTTCTTGATCTGGAGATTCAGCACTGGATATTCTTCAGCCTTCACTTCTTTTTCCTGGTGTTGATCGGCTACTTTTCAATCGATGATGATGACTGATTCTTCAGAGAGCACTTGATGCTTGCTCTCTAGTTGATCTTCTTCTTCTCCGTCGAGAATACTGTTCTATTGAAGTGTAGCGGTGGGATACAATCTCATTCTTTTTCTCTTTCTTAGAAGATTATTTTTTCTAGGGAATCACTGTTCCCTTTTATTGGACAGATAAGCCGCATAACGGTAACTTGTGATGTCCTTTAATGCCAGAAGCCCATTCCATAAGAGCACGCGCTGATTGGACAATCAGGCGGCGTCATTAAATGCTGACAACGCGTTCGCAACATTTGAATCTGTCTCGATGATATTTCCATCGTTACGACGTCATGGACAACATCTCGACGATAGGACTTTGTCGAACCCTTACGCCTTGATTGATCTTCAGTTGTTCTGGCTTCTGCCTCTCATACTGGTATCTCGACGATACGAGATGTTCTTGCTCTTCTGTATAGACAATAATACGCCATCTCTGACTGTGTCGTCGTAATCACCTTGATTTCTCGACGACACGGCTTCTTTACAACGATGTTCGATGCCATCAGTCATACTTAGCCTTTTCAGCGACAAGGCTTCTTCACGATGATGTTTCTTCTTTCTCGATGACAAGGCCACTTTGGTGAAGTCGACGATACCGCGTCTTCTCTGCGTTCGACGATCTTGCCGAGTCTCAGTGGTCGACGATCTTCCTTCTGAGTTCAACGATCTTGCTTCTGCATTCGACGAACACGCCAAGTCTTAGCGGTCGACGATCTTCCTTCAGCGTTCGACGAACGACATTCTGCATTCGACGAACACGCCTAGTCTCAGCTTTTTCTATGCCCATCATTATGACGACAAGCATACTTTGTCGAAGACATCTTCTTTTTCTCAACGATACAGTACTTACTGATATAACTAAAGTACTTGGCTTATAGTTGATCTCTACAAGCATGAGCTAGATGAAACATTAAATACAACTTGCACTTATCATTGAGCTGAGCACTTCTTCAAATCAGGAACATTGTTGGGCACTGTTCCCAACAATCTCCCCCAATTTGAAGAAGTCATAACTCACTCAAGCAGATAAGCATGTAGTGATGATATTTCAGCTAAACATGAGTGAACACAAAAATTTGGAAAATATCACTTCATTTATAAATAGTGTCAAATGTTTTCAAAAGTTTTGACATTTCTACATTTAGCCCCCTTAAAGTTTTAGCCATCTATTTCTCTAGTGCTCTCATATCAACATCATCCTTTGCTTTCTTGGCACTGGCTTCCTGCACCTTATCAGCTTGCCTGATGAAGTACTCAAACGGTTTAGGATGATATTTTAAAGGTTCAGGAGTGTCAGCTGGAATACTTCCTGCTTGCTTATTTCTTCTGTGTTCTATCCTTACTTCTTCTTGATCTTCATGCTTTGGCCATTCTTGAGGATTGTATACATTGTACCTTTCACCTTTGTTAACTTTCACTTGCTCCCATGCTTTTAGAATGATGGTCCTGGATATAGGACTCCATCTTTCATAGTCATCCATTTTCTCCATTTTTTCCCTGTACTTTCTCTTTATCATTTTTGTTTCTTCATCCTCCAGTGCTTCCTTTTCTTTACCTTTACCAGTAACAGGAATATCTGTATGTTGTTCTTTAGCAGGCTCTTCATAATATAGAGGAGGGAGATTCATTGCTTCCTTGATGGTGTTTGTGGTCCAGATTGCATGATCACTACTGGCCTTTATCATTGATCTCTCCCCCTTTATTACTTCTTCAGATATCCCTCTGTGGAGATTCTCCTCGGATGCCAGTATTTTGTTCTTGAGCATGTGGATACCTGCTTCCAAGTGATTCTTGGTTTCAAGAAGGTGACTGTCTAGATCTTTATTGTGTTGATCTAGACTTTCTTTGAGATCAGTTTTATGTTCAGCCATCCTCTTGGTGGATGCAATGTAGGCCTTTTCTATGCTGCCGACAATAATTGACTGATTTTCCCCTAGGTTAGATATACCCTTGTGAGTACGGGCAGTGAATTCATGCAGATTTTTTAAATCATTACTTAGGGTTGCTGTTTCAGCAGACAGTTCTTTTCTTATATCATTGATAGCAGAGGTGACATAACTTTCAAGCTTTAATCTTTGCTCTTCCAGGAGCATCTTTATCTGAGATAAAAGTGGGAGCTCCACTGGACTAACCTCTGGAGGTGAACCATCTTGTTCCTCCTCTTCATCTCCTTCAATTATTGGAGATAGAGATTTTCTTATTGGTGAGTGGTTTGGCTCATTCTCCTTTTCAGCACTTTGCTGATCTTTGCTAGTTTCATCTGCAGGGTTCTCTTGGTTGTACCGTGGCATTGTTGATACAGAATGACAAGTATCCTCAGCTCTTTTGATCTTATTGATCACTTCTTACTCTCGAGCAGGGAGCTCACTGTCCTTCTCCCCCTCAATTTTAGCACTACCTTGATCTGATTCTGCTGTTGTCCTGCATCCCTGAGTTGGAGTAGAGGTCTGGAGGACGTCGTTCCTTGTCTCCACAACTGCCTCAGAGTCAGATGGAGGTGAGCTGTTTCCTGACTCACTTTCTTCTGACGAGCTTCCTACCTTCCTTTTCACATCTTCTGCAGTTTTTGATTTCTTAGGAGGCCTAGTCAGAACTTTTTCCCATCTTTCTAGTATTCTGATATCCATCCTTCTCATGTGATGGATTTTTACTCCATACTTTTTGTTAAAACTTTCAGGGTAGGAAAGCAGAAGGTATAGTGATAGAATTCTTCCCAGATTTGGGTCTTGAAAGCTTTCTTGTATTTTCTTGAAGATTTGTTGACCCCAGTTGGTCCTTTTACTTAGGATTATCCTTTCCATTAACTCGAACATGGGCTTGGATATCCTATCATGTGACCCCTCCTTGCAGAGGAGGGCTTTTCCCACAATGTTTGCCAACATCTTTCCTTGTTTATTTAAGCTTTTCCTTTCTAGAGATCCATAGGTTTTGCTCGAGTGGCCGCACCAAGCCAGAGCCTTGACAAGGTCTTCCTGAGTAATCTTTTCATCTTCCTCCCCCTTGGTAAAGGCTGGCAACTGAAGAGCCCTGTTCAATATTTTGGGATTCACCTTAACCTTTATCCCATTAATTTCGCTCTTCACAGACGTTCCCTTCGAGCCACCCTTGGCATTTGAATAGAACTCCAGCACTTCTCTTTTTAATATTACTGTTGGCTCAGAGAGGGCGAATTCTAGGCCGATGGTCTCGAGCAGCTTAATGGTGCCCTGGATTTCTTCTGAACCTTCTGAGAATCCATTCCTCACCACTTCACTTCCTTCGAATAAAAAATCTTCCTTCTTTGGCGCCATCTTTTGCTTGACCCAGGAGGTTTTTAGCACAGTCGACTTATTTACTCTTAGAAGGCGTGGAGAACACGACGGCTTTTTAGGGCTAATGTAGAGAGTGTTTTAATCTTAAGACATTTGACCTTATTTATAGTGTCCGAGTTGGAAGTTGAACTGTCATTTGTTAAATGTCTGACTAACTCGAGTTTAGCTGTAATGATTGAGCTTAGACCTAATTAAGAGTCCGCTGACGATTGGATATCATCGTGATGCAGATCTTTCGACGATACCAATCATCATTCTGACGATATATGTTTACCCAGAAGACCGCTTTCAAGAGGATTACTCGCAGACCGTGCGGTTTGCGGATCCAAGTCGCCCGGCTCAGGTTATACAAGGTCCATCAACACCAACTAGCACAGGCCGGGCGGTCTGACATAATTCAGATCGCCCTCAAGTACTAAAGATAATCCAAGCCCAAGTCCAACAGGACAAGTCGCGGTCTCAAGTCGGAGACCGGGCGGATTGTTCCATAGAGACAAGCCAAGGTTCGGGATCAAAGAACAAGCCGCGGTCTCAAGAGAAGACCGCCCGGATTGCATCGTCGCCTTGGTCGCATCATCCTCAGCCTCTGGTCAGACAGGTCGAAAGGGCAAGCCGCCAAGTCGCGCGGCTTCTTTCTTTTCCTTCTTTGTGTATCCTGTCACCGCCTGCCCGTTTCTCCTGTACCCGGGCAGGCGGTTATTTTATCCCTGCCCGTTCGGGCAGGCCCCCGAGCCTATAAATAGGGGGCGGCACTGTTCCCAAGGGACACATACTCGAATCCAGGAGCTCGCTTGTTTGAGCTGCGGACTCAAGTTTTCCGTCTTGCAGACTGTCTGACCGGCCGGCTTCTCTTTTCTGCATTTGTAACCGCCTCATTTTAATCAAAGGAAAGCCCGTCACAGGAGTGGCATTCGCCATGACGGGCGAAGTCTGGCCTTGAATGCTGCTAGCGGTCCCATTTTTCCACCTAAAAAGTAACCGGCAACCCGCAGCCTCCGATTTCCTTCGGAGGTGCGATTTCGGACTCAACAGAAACACGCGACCTTCAGATCGTGGATTGTCGGTGAAATCCTCACTACAATGTCAGACCGCCAGTTCCCCCCTGGAGACCGCTCCGATCACAGCGAGGACTCTTTGTGGGAAGCCTTGGAGCAATCCAGGAGAGAAGCCGAGCGGTCTCAGAGGGTCACTGATCAGCGACTTGAAGCGATCAGCCAGACTTTAACAATGCTAACCGAGCGGCTAGTTCCACAACAAACCGCGGCTAATCAGGCGGTGACCCCGGTCCTTCCTCCACCTCCTCCTTACCCGCTACCACAAGCCGCTAACTTCCAGCCCCAGCAAGAAGCCTTTACGGCTAGGCAAAGCTTCTATCAGGAAGCCGCGCACAGCATGCCGGCTCGGGCCCTTGATTTCCAGGGGCGGCTTCTCACGCTGCCCGCCTTTCCTACCCGCCTGAAGTTCTTATTCATCACTCCTACCCGCCAGAAGCTGCCGCCCGGTCCTCTTATCAGGCGACTTGTCCGCGAATAGCCGCAGCTCCGACGGCTTATTATCCTACTCCACTATATGAAGATATGGAAGAAACTTCTCCCTTTGTGGACGAAGTCAGAGGGGAGCCTGCCCCTAATAATTTCAGAGAGCCCCGCCTGCCAGCTTTTAATGGGGAGACAGATCCCACGGTTCATTTACAAGCCTTCGAGTCAGCCATCGCTCTTAGAACGTTAACTGATGCGACCAAGTGCAAGCTTCTTGTGACCTCCTTTGAAGGACAAGCAAGAGAGTGGTTTTACGGATTGCACCCCAGGTCAATCCGTTGTTTCGCTGAGCTGCGAAGGGAATTCCTGTTGAGATTCTCTACCTCGAGGAAGAGAAAGAGTGGCCCGGCGGCCCTTTTCGATATAAAACAGCGAGAAGACGAGACGTGGGCTCGTTTTGTAGACCGCTTCCAGAAAGAGATCATGGAGGTCCAAAATGTGGATCCCGAGTTGTACAGGGTTGCCCTCATTCATGGTTTGAGGGAGGGCCCCTTAAAATTTGAAGCAAATATAAGGGAGCCTAGGACTTATCAAGAGATGATAAGTCTGGCAAATATGTTTATCAGAGGGGAGAAGAGTAATCCAGGCTACGTCGCAAAGCTGGTAAGCGACAAGGAGCAGTCAAATCAGTCCTTCCATCATCCGCCATCGAATCAGTCCCACTTTGAACCCCGCTCCCAAAGGGGGAGAAATTACAAAAATAAGCAACCATTCATGGGCCATCAGCGATTTCAAGATCAGAAACCACCTTTGGCCATCGCTCCCGCTCCATCCGCTCCTCTTCCGCAAATCATGCCGGTATACTTACAACAGTACACCGCGCAACCACCTCCAGTCATTCCATCCACTCAATATGATGACTCGCAAGAGTCATTCACTCCCTTAAACGTCACCATGGACGAAGTAGTCCAGATTCTACAAAAGAGGCCAGATTTCAAAAGGCCTGCTCCTCTGAAGTCGGATATCCGCAATCGAAATCCGAACCTTTATTGTGAATATCATAAAGAAGGGGGGCATCTAACCGAAGACTGTCGGGCCCTTCGTTTGCTGATAGAGAGACTCCTGGGAGAAGGAAAGCTCTGGGGTCTAGTTCGGAAAGATACAACTCCTGAACCAACTGCCGAGAAGAGAAAAGAGAAAGAAACAGTAGAAGTAACCTGGGAATGTGCCGACGTCGAAGACGCCGGCTGCTATGATGGAATCCATCCTTCCACCAAATGCGTCGAAGTCAATGATGTGGGCCCCTTAGGGGACATCTATTGTATTCATGGAGGAGCTGGAGCGGAATCATCTCGCAAATCCAGCATTGCGAGAGTTCTAAAGCAGGAAGTGGCAGCCACTACAAGTTCTCCTCCCGAAAGCACTATTGTCACATTTGGTAGGGATGACCTTCCCCCCAATGCTAATCCTTTCGACGATGCGGTGTCATCAAGGCCGTCATCGAAAACTATACAGTCCACAAGATTCTGATTGATACCGGCAGCTCCGTCAATCTCCTTTTCCGCCCGAATTTCGAGGCCCTGAATACTGGAAAGTCTTTGCTTTCTACCGACGGGCCCCTCTACGGCTTTTCTGGGGAGAGGAAGGAAGTAGAGGGCTCAGTAAAGCTCCTGGTCTCGCTTGGAGGAGTAATAAAGTTAATCAATTTTGTGGTAGTGGATGCCCCGAGCAACTACGGTGCCATCTTCGGGAGGCCGATTATCAATGCATATAGGGCAGTAGTGTCGACCTTTTACCTTTCCCTCAAGTTCGCGGCCGAAGGAAAGCAGTATCGGGTCAGGAGCAACCCAAAAGTGGCTCGGGAGTGCTACGTCTGAACTGTCAACATGATCACCGACGTTCCGCTTCCCGAGGCCGTGGCTGAGGCTTTGGAGATTGCTGAGTCTCCAGAGGCCACCGAGGAAGGAAAAGATCGAGAAGGAGCTCACTTGGAACCTGCCCAAGCGACCCAAGAAGTTCCTATTACTAAAGGAGCAGAAAAGAAGCTGGTCATCAACGCTGAGTTGCCAAAGGAGGAGAAAATGGAGCTAATCTCCTGCCTGTTGGAAAACCTGGATATCTTCGCTTGGTCAGCGGAGGATATGCCAGGAGTGGATCCGGACGTGGCTTGTCATCATCTAAATGTGTCTCCTGAATTCAAGCCCGTCCAGCAAAAGAAGAGAGAAGTGGCGACCAAGCTGGCGTTGCCCATCAGAGAGGAGGTTTCCAAACTCCTAAAAGCGGGTTTCATTTCTGAGATTCAATATACCACGTGGATGTCGAATGTTGTAATGGTTAAGAAATTTGGTGGGAAGTGGCGCATGTGCGTGGACTTCACCAAACTTAATATAGCGTGCCCTAAAGATTGTTACCCTTTGCCTCAGATAGATGTCTTAGTTGATTCCGCGGTTGGGTATGGTTTTATGAGTTTCCTCGATGCCTTCTCCGGGTATCATCAAATTAATATGCACAAACCTGACATCCCGCATACCTCATTTATCACAAACGATGGGTGTTACTGCTATCTCATAATGCCCTTCGGTCTTAAAAACGCGGGCGCAACATACCAAAGAATGATTGGTACCGTCTTTAAACATCAAAAGGGCAGGAATCTCGAAGTTTACGTTGATGACCTTCTTCTCAAAAGTAAAACATTCTCATTGCACTTGGAAGACCTCGTAGAGATGTTCGCTACTCTACGGAGGTTCAAGTTAAAATTAAACCCATTGAAATGTGTGTTCGGGGCAAGCAAAGGAAAATTTCTTGGGTATCTCTTAACTCCTGATGGCCTTGCACCAAATCCAGATAAGGTGAAATCCATCCTTGATATGACCCCTCCTCGAAATACTAAAGAAGTTCAACAACTTGGGGGGAGATTGGCAGGATTGATCAGGTTTATCTCCAAATCCGGAGATAAAAGTGCCCCATTCTTTAAAACATTGCGAGGGGGATCAAAGTTCGAATGGAGCGAGGAGTGTAACAAGGCTTTCGAGCAGCTGAAGGAACAGTTAACTTCGACTCCACTACTCCAAAGTCCCCGTGAGGGAGAAAAGCTATTCTTATATCTGGGAGTCGGACCAGATGCGGTGAGTTCTGTCCTCATTCGGGAAGAAAAGAGGAGGCAGTTTCCAATATACTATGTCAGCCACATCCTTAAGGATGCAGAAACCAGATATTCGATCCTGGAGAATCTGGCCTTGGCCTTGGTTATGTCCGCGCGAAGGCTTCGCCCTTATTTTCAGGCTCATTCCGTCCAAGTTATTACAGATCATCCTTTAAAAAATATTCTTGAAAAGCCAGTTCATTCAGGGAGGTTGGCAAAATGGGCTATTGAACTAAGTGAATTTGAGATATCATACATCCCCCGGAAAGCAATCAAAGCACAAATCTTGGCACACTTCTTGGTAGATACCACAGAGCTTAGTCTTGAACAGGTGGTACAACCTCCTCTGGCTTGGATCATTTATGTGGATGGGGCTTCTGGCAGAAACTCCGTGGGAGTCGGAGTAGTGTTGATCAGCCCAAATGGCATCAGGCTGGAGCAAACTATCATGTTCTTCTTTCCAGTTACAAATAACCAGGCAGAATATGAAGCACTTCTGGCTGGGCTAAGGCTTGCGAAAGAGCTGTGCATAGAATATGTACATGTTAGAACCGATTCACTGGTGGTGGCCTCCCAGGTCTTGGGGAATTATGAGACAAGGGAGCCGATTCTGCGAAAATATCTGCTATTAGCCAAAAAGGAAATCGAAAGATTCAAGTCATTTATTATCGAGCACATCCCAAGAACGCAAAATGAGGAGGCAGATGAATTGTCGAAATTCGGTCTTCCATCAGGGGGAGTGACCTTTGAACTTTTTCATCCGGCAATAGATGAGGCAGAACTCATGCAAATTGATCATAATCCTTCATGGAAGGATCCTTACGAGCTATTCCTATCAAAGGGGGAGTTCCACCATTCCATCAAAGATCGAAGAAGATTCAAAAGGAAAGCGGCATATTATTATCTGATAGCAGGAGTTCTCTACAGAAAAACTTTGATTTCTCCCTCAGCACGATGTGTTTCGGAGGATGAAGTCCCAACCATACTTCAGGAAGTTCATTCCGGGGAGTGCGGTAGTCACTCGGGAGCGAAGACCCTAGAGAAGAGAATCTTAAGGCAGGGGTATTTTTGGCCAACCATGAGGAAGGATGCTGAGGCATTTGCCAAGCGGTGTGTTCAGTGCCAAAAGTTTGCTCCTCTTCAGCATTTGCGTGCTCAGTCACTCAGATCTATAACTGCGTCGTGGCCCTTCACAGTATGGGGGATGGATCTTATTGGACCTTTCCCAATAGCCAGCAGCCAGCGTCGTTTTATCATTGTAATGATCGACTATTTCAGCAAGTGGATTGAGGCGAAAGTGCTGGCGAAAACTACAACCCAAATTGTCAGAAACTTCATCTGGGGAGAAATAGTCTGCCGTCATGGAATTCCGCTAGCAATTGTCACTGATAATGGTCCACAGTTCAATAATCCGGAGATGATAAACTTTTGTGATCAGGTGGGAATTGATCTTCGATTTGCCTCAGTACATCATCCAAGGACAAACGACCAAGTAGAAGCAGCAAACAGGCAAATCCAGCAGCTCCTGATGAAAAGGGTTTTGAATCAAAGGGGAAATTGGGCAGATCAGCTTCCTTCCATTCTCTGGACCCTTCGTACTACCCCGTCTTCAGCTACCGGGGAGACACCATTCAAATTATCTCATGGCTCAGAAGTCGTTGTGCATGTAGAGTTTGAGGTAGTCACTCCAAGAGTCGTGTATGCAAAAGAGGGAGGAGAAGCGTGGATAGAATACAATGATGAGGCTATCAAGTATAGCCTGGATCATCGAAGAGCTTCAAGACGAGGAAACAATCAGACAAGAAGAAGTTAAGAGGAGGATGGCAAAGTACTTTGACAAAAATGTCAGGGTAAAGCATTTTGCGATTGGCAACGTTGTGCTAAAAAAGGTTGATGCAGCAGCCCGAACAGGCAATGTCGGGAAGCTAAATCCTAATTGGGCTGGACCTTTCATCATCAAGGAGGTATTAAAAAGTGGGGCTTACCACCTCCAAACAAGCGAGGGAGAAGACATTTCGCGCACTTGGAGCGGTGACGATCTTAAACGGTTCTATCCTTAAAATATGTCTTCTTTACTTCCCTGCAACTTTTCAGATATTTTAATAAGAAATCCCATACTGACACTTCTCCATGTCTGATGTTCCCATTTTACATTTTCTCATATATCAAACTCGCTGAACCACGGAGACATCGCCAAGTTCTGCTCGAACCCCCTCTGATTGTAATCATTAGCGTAAAACCATGAAGATCATGTGTAGCGGGGAGTTTTCGCACACGTGTAGTGGTAGCTTGCCAATTCCCGTGCGGTGGTCTTCAGAACATTGGATCACGGCTGATATCCGACACACCCCTGCATCAAGGGAGGTCTAGGTGAATGTTGGCTCTATCATGCCCCGAGAGGGATATAATTACAGCTTTTATGATCTTTCTGAGGAAAGCAATGTCGGTATAGCCCCCGCGGCATAACCACACCTGCCCAACTGATCATCTTAGTCTGTGACTATCGAATACTCAAAGGTACTCTCAAGCGAGGCCTAAGCGGGACCCACAAATGAGTTGATCTCTCTGAGGAAAGCAATGTTCGCCGCCTAGGCCCACCTGCCCAATTGATCAACTCGGCTTGTAGCCCTAGGCAAGAGAGAAGTCGAGTCGCTTACAGCCCTTATGACCACTTGAGGAAAGCAATGTTCGCCGCTTAGGCCCACCTGCCCACTTGGTCATCTGGGTCTGTACTTGTCTTTCTCTTTATTTCTACAGCTCTTATGACCACTTGAGGAAAGCAATGTTCGCCGCCTAGGCCCACCTGCCCACTTGGTCATCTGATTCTGTAGTTATCCTTTATCGCATTACAGGGAAATTATCTCATCCCATATGGTCATTATAGACCATCTGGAGGAAAAAGCAGGATTCCTATGTACATCACAAACCAGATGACTTAACACTCAAACCGGGCGGTTTGAAATAAGCAGGTACCAGGGCTTTCAGGCGATCTGGTTATTAAACCACGCGGTCTAGAATCAGCAGGTTCCAAAGATGTCACGCGGTCCGGTGTTTAGACCGGACGGTTTTGAAATAAGCGGGTACCAGGGCTTTCAGGCGATCTGGTTATTAAACCACGCGGTCTAAAATCAGCAGGTTCCAAAGATGTCACGCGGTCCGGTGTTCAGACCGGGCGGTTTGAAATAAACAGGATATCATTAAAATGTCACAAGATAAATATCAAGGGAGCAAGCATAATCATGACCGGCCTCATTATTCGGGTTGTGTATCTATCATCTTTATGGGTTTCAACTCTATCCGATCGGCTAATTACAGGCTCTTTTCGATCAGACAGTTATGCTTGCAAGTGTTAAATCTACTAATCGCACAAATTCTATATACAACCCGTGCGGGTTGTCAGCCAATATTATATAAGGCTGTCATATAAATTGTTCAGATTAAATATTAATCGCACGGTCTATCAGCTGATCTTCTTGCGACTTGATATTCTGTCTTACAAGGCAATTATATAGAGCCAGGTTATGATCGCACGACTTGGTAATTTCAAAATCCTGATCGGTCGTCAGTTACATTCACGGGGGTGGGGCTTGCAGCAATCTTAGTTGCAAGTCGCCTGAGTTAAAGTCCTGACCGCTCGGTCTGATAATTGTTCTTATGACTTGGCATTCTTTATCCTGGAAAGCAAATATGCAGGGTCTGGTAGTAACCGCGCGGCTTGATTATGTTCGGCTTCCAGGATGTCGTAATGCATTCATAATAAGTTTGCACCTTCTCAGAATGAATCGAACAAATTCGATCCGGATTGAAAGAAGCAAGCTATGCGAGTGGGTCTTTACTAATAGATACTTTACCGGAATCCTGTGAAGAGCATTATCCTAACCGGATGAGTTAATATTAAACCGCACGACTTGGTTAGATCTAACACAGAAAAAGATCGCAAACAACCACAAGTAAGTCGCAAAAGGTAGATAGATAGACAGGTAAAAGTTTTCCATTTCATTATCAAAACATTCTTTACATTATATTTTAAGCCGACCGGCTAACAACGTCAAGCCGACGGCTATTCAAAACAAAAAGCAAAATACAACTACTAATTATGCGACCTAAGTTTCTTAGACGCAGGGGTACTTGAGTGTTCGCTCCCGTCAATTGAAACGTCAGGGGAGTAACCCTCGCTACCCGACGAGGATGAACTGCTCAATTCGCCCGACTTGCTCCCAGCCTCTTCTTCGGAACTGCTGGATTCGGACTCCGAGCCGCTCTCCCCACTCTCAGCCGCTGCGGGTTCTTCGGCCTCATCATCCCCGTCGCCGCTCTCCTCTGAACTGGATCCGTCGGCTTTGTTCTTTCCTTTGGCTTTCCGCCTGATCTTCTCTAACTTCTTTTGCAAAATCGGGTAGGCATCTTAGAAGGTAAAATGCTCGAAACCAGACGCGAATGCTTTGAGCTCCCGCAGGCGGTTGAAAGCATTGTCGATTCCCTCGGCGACATGAGGGAAAAGTTCCTGCTGATAAACCGGATTGGTCTCATCATACTTTGCCTGCAAAAAAGAGTAAGGTAAGAGACCGCGCGGTCTGAAAAATTTAGAAGGACGGCTGGCCAGGTGATAACTTACCGACTCGGCTTCCTTTAGCCGCACATTCTCCTTCTTCAATTCGGCGATTTCCTTCTCTAGGTGATCATTTGCTCTAATCAACCTTTTGAAAGTCATTCCCATAAAGACATTGGTGATGAGGCTCTTGGCACCAACCCGCGCTCCTCTCGGGCGAGCTCTTCCTCGGGAATCCTCCTCAACCTCCTGAAGTTCCGTCGGCCAAACATGGCAATGCTAGCGGCCTCAGCATGCCGGCCCGACTTCTCATTCGACCAATGGGGGAGCGTGATAGAGACCTGAACACCGTCGCCGTCCGGATGCCATGACAAAACCGTGCGGCCTTTTAAATCCTTTACCTTGCTAAAGGAACGAAGTGCGGAGAAGTCGCCCGAAGAGGCCGAATCCTCCCCGTCGGATGGCAGCGGCTTGTTCCTGACTTGTCTTTTTCTCTTCTCTGTCTGAGTTAAGATCAAACCGGCCGGGCTGACCGGCTTGTTGGTAGGGACAACGGCTTCGGCTACAAAAAAAAGGGAAGAGGTCAACACAAATGACCGAGCGGTCAATATTGAAGTCGGAAGCGGGTTAAAGGAAAGCTTACTATCTTCAGGCCGAACATTCTCTAGCTCTGCAAGTAGCGGGATGTAGTAGCTTACGTTAAGCCGCTCATCCTCGAGAAGCTTGCAGGTTTTCTTCTCGACCTCGCTTATTGCGACCTGTTGAAAGGCCTCCTCCGGCCGCACTTGCGGATTCGGGTTCAACAGGCCAAGTCGTCCTTCGAAGATCAAGTATCTCTCCGACCAGGCTGTGACCTTGTTCGCGAGGTTAACCATCTTCAACCCGCGGCATCCAAAGTAGAGATGGCCTTTGAAGACATTCGATTCAGAGTCCGGGATGGCCCGCACCGAGAATATTTTCCTGAAGAGATCCATAGAAAAGCGGACTCTCTCGGATCGCAGGTAGGAGATGAAGATGCAAATTCCGGCCATCGAGTTAGGAGAAATCTGACCGAGTACAACTCCATAATGGTCAAAGACCATGGCGAACTCAATCGAAATCGGGAACTTAAATCCGCAATCGAAATGGTCGATTGGGATCGCGATCTGGTTGGGCCAGAAGAATTCATCCGCTCATCACAGAGCGGAAGTCGCGCGAGCAGCGGGCTGTCAGTCATGTGTTTCTCAACGAATTCGTCCAATTCGGCCTTGGTCAAACGACACTCCTCGTGGTCTGCTGAGTGAAAAGCCACAGCGGCTTCGGAGCGGGTAGCAGAGGTTTTCGCAGGTCGCTTCGGCTGGCGCTTTGCTCCCATCTCGAAATTCTGGTAAAAAGACTTTCGGAAGGACGCTACTTATAAGAACGGCTGATCTGCATCTAACAAGGGTCAAATCACGGCTAGACCGATCAACCCGCGCGGGCACATCGCCACAAAAGAATTACCAAGACGAGTATAATTCAAGCAGACGAATTAGAAAAGCACAAAAAGAAGCCGATCGGCTTATGAAGTAGTCCACAGGCATCAATCAACATTCAACACGAACATAAAGTAAATTCAAAAAACTCAGACCACGCGGCCTGGAAAACATACCAAATATCATGAAATCAAATTCAAACAGTTGTCCAAAGGACCGAATAGAAATATTATTACAGATAATGTTCTTAAAATCACTCATCATTTGCGGGCATCACTCGGCGCATCTTCCCTATGAAGCCGCGCGACTTGGTCACCTATCTGGAGAATTGTCCCTTGCATTTGGTTCATGTCGTGATTAAGGTGATTGATCATGCTATGAAGCCGCGCGGCATCCCTCTCTACCCGCACCGCTGGAATCACACGGGTAGGCAGGGCCGTTGCGGGCTCATTCACACTAACAATATGTTGGATCGTCCCGGCAGCTGGAAGAGACGAGCTCGTCCCAGCATCCAGGCGGCGTGATCCACCCCGACCTCTATCAGCAGCATTAAGGGGACGTCGGCTTCCGCCGATCTCCCTCGACAAATGAAGATATTTATCCCGATAATAGGCGCAGTCCGCTTCAAGCTTCTGCATCTCCTTCTTTCCGCGATCAACCCGGGTAGTCAGTGCGGCCACCTGGTCTTGCTGCGCTTTCTCCTTTTCTCGGCGCTCTCTCCGCTCGGTCTCCAGCACAGCCCAGCTCTCTTTTCTTTCAGCCTCCAGTTATGCCCGCAATGCAATCTTTTCTTCTTGAGCGGTCTTCTCCCGCTCCTCAAGGGTCCTCAACTGCTTTGCAAGAGCTTCAAGATTCCTTTGAAGACGGCCCATCTCATCCTCCATCCGAGTATCTGGTACAACCCGGGATCCCGACGAAGGCGGATCAAGCGGAGAAAAATAGGACACCAGTTCGCCCGGCTCCAGAATAGAGTCACGATCATCTGCAATAAGAAAAAGCAGTCAGAAAGTGTTCAAAAGAAGATTGCTCTCTTCGAAACTTCCTCGCTTACAAGCCGCAGCGGTTTGGGTTGAATTCGGGCGGACAGGTCACCTTGCTTGCTCGGTATCAAACGTTCGGCGTTGTTCTCTCCACGACCTCTCGCTTTGCCTCCGCTTAGCAGCAGAAAATTGAGCAGCGGAGGGAAAGAAGCTGGGCGACGGGTTCAACAACGAAGCGCGCGATTTGTTTCGAGGCCGCGACATGAAAAAACGAATGGGGTGGTAATCCGCTCCCCTTTTACCTTGCAGCAGAAGATTGGGTGGCGGCGATGGCGGCCCGGCAAGCTGATCCCTTACTCGCTCCGCCTTCACCTGCATAAGCCGGAGACCGGTCATCACAGTATCTTCGGGGGCCGGTACGGTTTCCTCGATTCTAGTCACAACTTCAGGGAGGACGACCTCCTTAGTACTGGTCGCATCTTTAGACTGGGCGGCTCCTTTCTCTCCTGGCGGGTTGGCAGCCTGCAGTTCGGAAGAAGTTCTCAGCTGGTCATCTTGCTTCTGAAGAGAATCAAAATCCCTGAGGATGTCACTTACGGAAATACCGTGAGCATCGACGGGAGCCTGGTCGTTCGACTTAGGGGAGGGAGTAATCAAGCCCTCTGAGACTTCCTTCTCGCGCGACTTGCCTTGCAGGCTGTCCGCTCTCGGTTTCCCGGATGCTGCCTTGTTCTTGGCTTTTAGCCTCTTCATCTTCTTCAGAAGCCTGTCCGCCACGGACTCCTCCCCTTTCCACTTTTTTGACTTCAGGACGGCTGGCTTTTCCGGGCTATCCTCGATGTTGACTACTGAAGCTTGCTGGTCGCTCGGCTTGGGGGAGTCAACTGTCTCTCCCCCTTCATCTCTAATTTTTAGATGAAAATCCCCGGACGGGGTGACCTCCATCCTGAAAGACTCGTCACCATCGCTCTTCGGGACGATGGTCTCCAAGTCTGTCTTATCCGGCGGAGGAGGCGGGTTGTCTCCCTTGTCGGAGAAGGCTGGGGGATCAGTTGGGGATGGATTCAGGAAACTCTCCTCCTTTCTAATCGATAAGTCGACTGTCGATTCGGGATTCAGGTCGGTCGGCTTACCCGCTTCCTTTTTGGTCGATAAGTCGACCGTCATCTCAGGAGGCAGGTTGGTCGGCCTACTCGTGGAAGCGATCGTTACTATATTGTCGGGCCGCGACGTTTTCTTCTTCTTTCTCTTATCCTTCGAGCGGTCTCTCTCGCGGCTTTTTCCGGGCTTCTCAAGAACTTCGAGCTGGGCCATTAGATCCACCATCTTTTTCGGGCTGTTCAGCCTAAAAGTTCTAACCGCAATAGGCGAGTAGTGACTCGTGATAGCAATGGAGTTATGCCAGAATAGAAGCTCCTGGAACATTTTATAACCAACAGGGTGAAATCGGCGCGGTCTCCGGCTAGAACTGATATTTTCGAAATCTTCTCGGAAATTTAAAAATATGCGGGGATTATGTTTACCCAGAAGACCGCTTTCAAGAGGATTACTCGTAGACCGTGCGGTTTGCGAATCCAAGTCGCCCGGCTCAGGTTATACAAGGTCCATCAACACCAACTAGCACAGGCTGGGCGGTCTGACATAATTCAGATCGCCCTCAAGTACTAAAGATAATCCAAGCCCAAGTCCAACAGGACAAGTCGCGGTCTCAAGTCGGAGACCGGGCGGATTGTGCCATAGAGAGAAGCCAAGGTTCGGGATCAAAGAACAAGCCGCGGTCTCAAGACGAAGACCGCCCGGATTGCATCGTCGTCTTGGTCACGTCATCCTCAGCCTCTGGTCAGACAGGTCAAAAGGGCAAGCCGCCAAGTCACGCGACTTCTTTCTTTTCCTTCTTTGTGTATCCTGTCACCGCCTGCCCGTTTCTCCTATACCCGGGCAGGCAGTTATTTTATCCCTGCCCGTTCGGGAAGGCCCCCGAGCCTATAAATAGGGGCGGCACTGTTCCCAAGGGACACAGACTCGAATCCAGGAGCTCGCTTGTTTGAGCTGCGGACTCGAGTTTTCCGTCTTGCGGACTGTCTGACCGGCCGGCTTCTCTTTTCTACGTTTGTAACCGCCTCATTTTAATCAAAGGAAAGCCCGTCACAGGAGTGGCATTCGCCGTGACGGAAGAAGTCTGTCCTTGACCGCTGCTAGCGGTCCCATTTTTCCACCTAAAAAGTAACCGGCAACCCGCAGCCTCCGATTTCCTTCGGAGGTGCGATTTCGGACTCAACAATATAGTTTTTGAAAATTACTTTTACAATATTAGATGAAGATGAGTTTATGTGTTAAGCATTAACATGGTTGCCTTCACCTTGGCCTCTAAGTCTCCTCCAGCTAGTGGCTCCCCCTCGATGGGATGTCCACTTATCTTTACTTCTAGCTCGCCCTAGATTAGTGCACCTTGGTATGTGGTAAGTTTTTCTTAGTCTAGAGCTGAGCCTGGAGCCCTATTGTCCATTAGCCTTGTTTCTTTTTAATGGCTAAATAGACTACCCTGCAAGACAGATTTAATATCCCTTAGGAACCCAAGGTGACTTGGGTCCTAGGTTCTTGTTAGCATAATGGGGAATCCCTCTACTAACCGCAGCCCTTCCAGGAGGTCTCTCCTTTGCATTAAGCACACTAGGGTTGTGCCAACAGTCGATGACAAAGTGTCCCACTTTGCCACAACACCAACATTCATGGATGTTGTACCTTCTTTTCTGAATAATATTTGAAGTATGTTCAGTAAAGAAGGCAGCAGCATTCTTCCTATCTCTCTCAGCCAAGAGTTGACTAGTTGCTCTAGTATTATTGTTTCTTCTTGATTTTATCTGTTTGTCAGCAATAGATGTCAGCTTGGTAGCTGACAGGGTGTTGATGGCATCAGATATGTTCAAGTGAGAATTGATCATACTGGGGCTACTAGTCTGCTTCTTATCTGGAAGAGATTGAAAAAATATTGCACCTTTATCCTTGAGAGTGGGGGCTGGGACACCAAATACAAATGGTCCATGATGAGCCATTTGAATTTCCTCATGGGGAGCCTTTAATGCACTCATCCCCACGCCCTTTCTCTTTCCATAGTCAGGAGCATTTTCATGACTAGTGGAGCTTCCATTCATCCAGTGACCATGGACACTGTCCTGATCATACCTATTTGAGGGAAGCACTACCTTCTGAAAGGTGGTGTGAGGCTTTGCTTTAGTTTTGCCCCTTTCTCCATTCCCAGCATCTGTTGCCCCTTCATTGTAACCTAATCCCCTCCTATTTTTATAGGAGGAGAAGGTGTCAATGATGGGCAGAACAGTTTGGGCTTAGAGAATTGAGCTACCAAGCTTCTTTCCTTAAGAAGATCCTTCTTAAGTCTCTTGATAAGCTCTTCTCTTTGGCTTCTCTCATCATAAAGCTTGTCTATGATTTTCTTGAGCTCACTGGAGTTGGTGCCCTCATTGGGGGACATACCCATTTCTTCTTCATCTCAGCCTTGATGTTCCTGAGTGATTCTAGCTCCTTAGCTTGTTTCTTAGCAAGCTTCTTACTCTCTCTCGGAGCTCCCAAGAGATCACCAAACTGTTCTATTAGATCAGCATGGTTCTTATTGTTGCATGATGAGCAGTCTTTTGCATCATCGTCAGAGGATGTACAATCACCTGATGCACTCTTGGTTTTCTTAATTGAAGTAGGTAGTAAAGATGTGTGAGTAATGCATACCTGATCATGATGCGATTCATCATGATTTTCTTTATCTGATAGAGCCATCAACCCACAGACTTCCTCATCCTCAGAGTCACAGTCTGTGAGAGTCAAGGGTGCTTTTATTCTTTCTCCTACTCCAGAGCATTCTTCAACTTCTGATTCACTGTCTGAAGTAGTCAGTGTTGCTCTGATGCATACTTCTTCATGAAAGGTTTTTTCTTCAAGGTCATCCTCTGATCCTTCCATGAGGACTTCTAAGAGGTCCCATATGTTCTTTGGTGTTGCGCAATGACTCAGGTTCTGGTGTGCTGCCAGATCTATAGCACCAGCTAGAATGCTTCTTGCTTCATTGTCCAAGCTGGCAAGAAGAGTCTCATCTTTTAACATCGTCATGGAGGGACCTTTTTGAACAAACAAAAACATTCTTGGATCCATTGCCTCCATGAATATTCTTGCTCTAACTTTCCAAATGGAAAAGTTCTCCCCGGAACAGATAGCTATTCTTGACTCCATAGATATGATACTTGGACTCCCAATGGCAGATCTGTCCAAGCTGTTAAGCTTTTCTTTGAACAACCTCGCTTTGATACCACTTTTTGTTTATTGGGTGTCAACTTATCACCTAGAGGGGGGGGGGGGGTGAATAGGTTTTTCCAGTTATATTATCCCCTTTTAGGTGTTCTTGATTTCTGGTTAGTAGATCTAAAAGTTATAAAGCATAACACAGAAAACACACAACGATGTATAGAGGTTCCTCAAGACAGGGTGTCTTGAGTAGTCCTCTTTCCCTCTGCGCCTACCTAGCAGTGTGCTAGGCTCGGCAAACACCGCCAAATCTTCAGGCCCTCAAGCCTTACACCTCAGACCCGCAAGTACAACATCCTAGGCATACAAGCCCCTACTGCCCCCGAGCCCGCAAGATCGACACTCAGGCCCTCAAGCCCTACACAACATAGACCTGCAAGTCCTGTGCCAACATCCTAAGCCCGCAAACCCCTACTGTGCCCGAGCCCTCAAGCTTGTCAAGATCGGACCCGCAAGTCCACTGCCCTGGCCCTCAATCCTCACAGCTCTCCAGTCTGCAAGCTAGACGGTGTCGGACCCGTAAGTCCACTGCCTTGGCACTCAAGCCTCACAACTCTCTAGCCCTCAAGCTAGACAAATAGGCCCGCAAGCCTTTACAAGAGATTACAGTAATAAGACTGTTACTTCTGCCGGATGAGGATTGTCAACTTTAGCCTGATGAAGATTGGCTTCTTTAGGTTGAAGAACATGCTTCTTGATCTGGAGATTCAGCACTGGATCTTCTTCATCCTTCACTTCTTTTGCCTGCTGTTGATCGGCTACTTTTCAGTCGATGATGATGACTGATTCTTCAGAGAGCACTTGATGCTTGCTCTCTACTTGATCTTCTTCTTCTCCGCCGAGAATACTGTTCTATTGAAGTGTAGCGGCGGGATACTATCTCGGTCTTTTTCTCTTTCTTAGAAGATTATTTTTTCTAGGGCATCACTGTTCCCTTTTATAGGACAGATCAGCCGCATAACGGTAACATGTGATTTCCTTTAATGTCAGACACCCATTCCATAATAGCACGCGCTGATTGGACAATCAAGCGACGGCATTAAATACTGACAGCGCGTCCGCAATATTTGAATCTGTATCGACGATATTTCCATCGTTACGACGTCATGGACAACATCTCGATGACAGGACTTTGTCGAACCCGTACGCCTTGATAGATCTTCAGTTGTTCTTGCTTCTGCCTCTCATACTGGTATCTCTATGATACGAGATGTTCTTGCTCTTCTGTGTAGACAACGATATGCCATCTCTGACTGTGTCATCGTAATCACCTTGATTTCTCGACGACACGCCTTCTTTACGATGATGTTCGATGCCATCAGTCATACTTAGCCTTTTCAGCGATAAGGCTTCTTCACGACGATGTTTGTTCTTTCTCGACGACAAGGCCACTTTGGTGAAGTCGACGATACTGCGTCTTCTCTGCGTTCGACGAACTTGCCGAGTCTCAGCAGTCGACGATCTTGCTTCTGAGTTCGACGATCTTGCTTCTGCGTTCGACGAACACGCCAAGTCTTAGCGGTCGACGATCTTCCTTCTGCGTTCGACGAACGACATTCTGTGTTCTACAAGCACGCCTAGTCTCAGCTTTTGCTATGCCCATCATTATGATGATAAGCATACTTTGTCGATGACATCTCCTTTTTCTCAACGATACAATACTTACTGATATAACTAAAGTACATGGCTTATAGTTGATTTCTGCATGCATGAGCTAGATGAAACATTAAATACAACTTGCACTTATCATTGATCTAAGCACTTCTTCAAATCAGGAACATTGTTGGGCACTGTTCACAACAGCCTTCCCCTTCAAATTTTGCTCCAATAACGCCATAATTTCGTCAAGGCGACCATCCATTCGTTCTTCTAACCTTTGAGTGGACGATTTCAAATTTCTTCGATGGCAGCCACCGAATCGGTCAACCCCACTAAGTTCTCCTCTAGGTTTTCCAAACGACCATTCTCTTCTTGCAAGCGTGTAGACACCATGATGGAGGAAGGAATCCTCTGATACCAATTGTTAAGAACGAAGAAGAAGGAAGAGAGAAAAATAAGCGGCTACAAGAAGGGAGAGACTATGGTTAGGAGGAAGGAGGAGGAGAATACCATTTAAGATAATAATCTTGCATGCCTCCAAAAGAGGGTGGTCTGGGGTATTAATACCCGGACCCAGGGCCGGCCAACCAAGGGGGCCGGCTGGCCCACAATGGTGGCTCAACCGGGTGCGGTTCAGCCCCCCTGGGTCAAACATTAAGAGGAGGGGGCTGAACCCTCTAGTTCAACCCCGTTGTCGACCTTGTTACACCGTTGCCGCCGCATGTACTGCCTTCCAAATAGCCGAGCCTCGTCCGGGGGCGTAACAGTGTGATTGTGATGCATGCTTGAAGATCGTCTTGAAATTGAGAAACTTTTTTGTGGTAAACAAGCTTTTGGTGTTTTCTCTGGAGAGGTTGTTGATACAATAAATTTATAATTCAATTAAGAGACTCGTGCACTACCAGGATTTGGAACAATGGTAGCTTAGTTATTCAAAGATGTGAATGACCCAAACAATGTACATTTTTAATCACATGAAATTACATAGCCTGATGCAAATAAGTCAAACTACTTATTTATTTAAGATTTAAGGATTTATCTTGGTGCTCAACTTTACAATTTCTTTTTTAATATAGTTTGCATTAGATATTTATTTCTAGAATAATGCACATGCCAACAATTTCTTCTAATTTTTTTGCAGCTTCCTACATAAACATTCATGAATTTAGTATATTTTCTTCAACTTTAATTATTAATTTTTTGCTCTTCATATGAATTGAGCATTAAAGTTTGAGCTTATGAGAAATAAGGTCATGTTTTATATGTTCTTCATAGGAGATGGCAGTTACTTTCAATACAATGTCCACATTTGCCTCCTTGGCTGCCTGTGGCCATTCATCAGATAAGAAATTCTCACCATCTTTCGGAATGTTATCCCAGTTCTCTTCTCTAGATTCTATTTCTTCATGTTCTCTCAATGGCAGAAGGAAGAAGATGAGTCTTCAGAAGGGATCTAATACTCATATCAGTGCCATGGCGAAGGAGTTATACTTCAATAAGGATGGGTCTGCTACTAAGAAATTACAAGTAAGCTTTTTATTTTTATTTTAGAATTTAGACTTTCGAGTAAATTAACTTAATAGTCTGTTATATTTATTTTACAATTTAGGTTGTCGAGAATTATTTAATCTTGAAAGTTAACACTCTGAAGAAGATCCTTATGTTGATCCTAGTGTCGCATGGTAAGTTATGTCTTCTCATTTAAGGATAAGTGGAAAGAACGTACTTGGAGAGTCAAAAGGTCGCGCGCCCCCACAAAAAGAATCTTGGTGGTGGAAAAAGGAAGTGCAAGACAAAGTGAGGGCAAAGAGGGTCAGCTACAAAATATTATATGCTTGTAGGAATGATGATAACTCGACAAAGTATAAAGTCGCCAAGAAAGAAGCTAAAAATGCAGTAAGTAAAGCAAGAAGTCAAGCTTATGAAGAATTTTACAAACGACTAGATACCAAAGATGGAGAGCGCGATATATATAAAATTGCTCGAGCTAGAGAGAGGAAGACAAGAGATTTAAGCCAAATTAAATGCATAAAAGATGAAACAGATACGGTTTTGACGGATGATGTGGCTATTAAGGAGCGATGGAAAAGATACTTTTATCAACTATACAATGAAGGAAAAGATAATGAACTGAACTTGGGAGAGTTAAGTTAATCGGAGGAGTATAGAGACATAACTTTTTATCGTAAAATTCAAGCATCAGAGATAGATGACGCTCTGAAGAAGATGAAAAATGGAAAGGCGGTTGGACCAGACGATATACCCATTGAAGTATGGAAATGCTTAGGGAGGGAAGGAATTTTATGGCTTACAAGTTTCTTCAATAAGATACTGAAGACAAAAAGGATGTCAGACCAATGGAGAGAAAGTATTTTGGTACCTTTGTATAAGAACAAAGGAGATATACAAAATTGTGTCAATTACAGGGGAATTAAATTAATGAGTCATACTATGAAACTATGGGAACGAGTAATAGAGAGACGAGTTAGACGAGAGACTAGCATCTCAGAGAATCAATTTGGATTCATGCCAGGGAGGTCAACCATGGAAGCTATACATCTCTTGAGGAGACTCATTGACAACTATCGGGAAAGACAAAAAGATTTGCATATGTTGTTTATCGATCTGGAGAAGGCGTATGATAGGGTTCCAAGAGAGGTCTTGTGGAGAGTCTTAGAAAAGAAAGGTGTAAATGTATCATTCATTGACGTAATCAAAGATATGTATACAAATTCAGTGACCAGGGTGAGGACATCTGGAGGATTAACACAGGAATTCCCTATCGCTGTTGGCTTACATCAAGGGTCAGCTTTAAGCCCTTACCTCTTTACCCTTATCTTAGATGAGCTCACCGGACATATCCAGCAAGCAATACCTTGGTGTTTATTATTTGCAGATGATATTGTTTTGGTCGATGAGACGCGCGAGGGTGTAAACGCGAAACTGGAATCTTGGCGAGACACTTTAGAAAAGAAGGGTTTTAGGTTGAGTAGGACAAAGACAGAGTATATAGAGCTTAAATTTAGTAGTGCAAGAAGGTCAGATTACTCCGTCATTAAATTGGGTGACCAAGATATTTCCCGCAGTGAGTGCTTTAAATATCTGGGATCAATAATTCAAAAAGATGGAGGTGTAGATAAAGATGTGATTCATAGAATCCAAGAAGGTTGGTTGAAGTGGAGAGGCGCGTCTGGGATCCTATGTGATCGTAAAGTACCACTAAAACTTAAAGGCAAGTTTTACCGTACTGCAATTAGGCCTGCAATGCTCTACGGTTCTGAGTGTTGGGCAGTGAATGGTGTACACGAGCAAAAAATGGGAGTCGCGGAGATGAGAATGCTTAGGTGGATGTGTGGTCACACGAGACTGGATAAAATTAGGAATGAATGTATTAGGGATAAGATAGGAGTGGAGCCAATTGTAGAGAAGATGCGAGAAGCTCGTTTAAGATGGTTTGGACATGTACATAGGAGACCATTAGAGGCACCTGTTAGGCGTTGTGAGAGTTTAGTCACTAGACATGTTAAACGGGGGAGGGGTAGACCAAAAAAGACTTGGAATGAAACTATAAAGAAAGACATGATGTACTTAGGCATTAATGAGACTATGCTTAAAGATAGGGCACAATGGCGACAGAGGATCCATATAGCCGACCCCACTATGGTGGGATAAAGGCTTGAGTGTTGTTGTTGTTGTTATTGTTGAAAGTTAACACTCATGCATTCTTGATGTAGGCTGGATTCAATAAGCTTGTAGATCTTGTTGGACTACATTTTCAAAGATGGCTTAACACCGTCAAAAGTTGAACTACATTTAACCATTTAGTTCAAGTATGAAAGCTTTATATGGGCTGGCTTAGACTTGAACTTGATACACACAAAAACATACATATATTAGCAGATTTTTTATCTATGTTGAAGTTGTTCTGAGGTATTCTTACCCGAACTATTTGATGACTTGTAGCTCTTCTCTAATATTGCCCCGAAGATTGCGGAAAATTTTCGAGCTCTTTGCACTGAAAATAGGTAGCAGCATGTGATTTGTTTGAAAATAAATCATAGATATCAAAAGCTTTTTGATGTGGTTATAAGTACTTAAGTCAATTTCGATTATAGTATCTCAAAAGCTTCTTGAATTGGCAGCAGTATGGGATTTATATGAAAATAAATCATAGAATGCTTTGCTGTGTAGGAGCAGTCAGATTTAAAACGCCCATAGCTCCATGATGCTTCTAGTGTGGTTACTTCACAAATTCAAAATAGTTATATTATATATCTTATTGTTTATGCATAATCTATGTCATCTAAGAATATATGTTCCTTTATTTGTAGTTTTTCATATGAAGGATAAACTTGGCAGCAAGATCAGAGACAGGAGAACTATTAACTACATGCAGCAGGTCAGATGAATGTTATAAGAACAATTTTCCAGATAGTTTTTTTTACTTCTTCCTTTTGCATTATATAAGCTATGGGATTTATCAGTTTATGATTCTCCGGTAGATTCTTGACTCAAGGGCTTAAAGTTAACAGTGTAACCTTTTTTAAAGGTTGTTTATCCAAAGGGAGACATGGTTTAAAGGGAAGTGGTTTTGCCAAACATGCATGCAACAACAATGATTCAACCCCTATTGTCTTGAATAAATGTGAGTGGATGGGTTCCTATTTTATCAAAGTTTGTGGATGGTTTGGATTGATTTCTAAACAATCTATTACCAGATTTTTGTTGTTGTGAGGCTTCTTTTATTCACTGCATATCAATATCTCACAGATTTTTTTCCCAGTTATGTCCTTATAGCTTGCGGCTACAAAGAGGTTATCCTCTAATTTTCTGGTGACCAAGTGGGGAGAGGTGCACATGCATGTTATCTAAGGCTTACAACAACTTCCTTGAAGTGCAAATGCATATCTACTCAGTTTTCCAATTTTTATTCATTGCATATCATTATCTGTATTGTGAATTAATCAAGAAGTAACGTTGATTTGAATTGCGTTTGCTACATCATAATAAATTGTTGTATTGAATTTTACCTGATCTTTTTACAGGACATATTGGGAACAATTGTTGGTAATATTATGATGTTGAATGCTCAGTTCATTCTTTTGTGAATAAAAAAAGTGCCTCATACGTTATTGTTGTTGGATGTCCTTCATTGTGTACCTAAAGAAGCAATAATTGTTTTTTTCAATTCATCAGTATTTGTCAGGGTTTTAAACCGTGGCTAATAGTTTTTAAAAAAATAATAAATTATTATTTGCCATGGCTTAAAGTCATGGCCAAAAGTCCTTTTACAGTTATGAGATAGTATTAGCCACACATAAAAACCGTGGCAAAACGTCCATTTATTTTCCACGGTAATATTTATGCGTAGCAAATACTTTTTGACACGGCCAGTTCGTGGCTAAACAGTTTTCTCCACGCGACTTGTAGCCACACCCTTTTTCCATGGCTGGACCGTGGCAAAAGATCTTTAGCCACTGTTTTAGATTTTTTGCCAGGGCAATTTTGCCCTGGCTAAAACTCTGTTTTCTTGTAGTGGTCGGTTGGACCGGCTAACCGGAAACTGTAACCGATTCCTCGTAACCGGACGGTCCAAAGTAATACCGTTGGATTCAATCCAACGGCTGCTATGCATGGTTGATTTCATGATTCATCTAATTAAGCCCTAGCCCCTAATGCTCCGCCACATTTCATTTCGCAGATGGGAACAGCTTCCTCGCAGATGCAGACGCAGACGGGGAGCAGCTTCCTCGTAGATGGGGCGCAGTGTCGTAGTAGGCGAGTAGCCCTATTTTCTCGCTGACAGGGAGCAATGCCGAAGAACTGGAGAAGCCCTATCTCTGATCTCTATCCTTCCTCATAGTAACTGGTAAACCTAGCAAACATTGGCTATTTTCCTGATAACAGCATCCTTCATATTGTTATAAATTTTCGTTATAAACAGGCGCATTCTCTCTCTGCCCAGTTTAACTCCGTCCAAATCTCTGCCTCTCTCTCTCTCTCTGCCCAGTTTAACTCTGTTCGGAGAGAATACATGCTTAACTAGCTACAGTATATAGCAGACAAAGAAAGAAGTAAAGCCTGCAATTTGCTGTACAAAACACTTGTGATCAAATAATCAATCTCGTGCATAACTGTAATTTCTATTTTTTTATAATTAAACTTGTGATCAAACTTGTTGTAGAAAACACCAATGATTTTCACTCAATTGGATTTTCAAATTAAAATTTACATTTATTTTACTGTTTTTTTTATTTTGCTTAATTTGTTTTGTATGTGTTGCAAAACACATACAAAATTTCAGGACTTGAGGAAAAAATAAACAACACTTACACTACTAGCATAACTGTAATTACCAATTTTTCTTAAGCTAGAATAAGCCCATTAAGTAGCATGACGTATAATTTCTGTTCATGAATGATGGTAGTTCAGCATTGTTCAACATTGAACAGTGGACATTATTTTTTTTTTCTATTTTTTTTGTTAGTTGTTTTTTGTACTTGAATAGTTAAATCATTGATAAATTTTATACTTGAATAGCTTAGAAGTTAGAACAGTATTTTGGTGTGTCGTTCTTTAATTTAATTTTTTTATTAGATTCGATTAAATGGAAGGTGGTGATTCTTCAAATATTTCTACAAACGCCATTCGTGAAAAAATGATCCAGGATGGGATCATTTCAGTTTATTAAAAGGCGTGAATGAAAAAAATAAATTCAAATGTTTGCATTGTGGAACTATTTATAGTGGAGGGGGAATTAATAGGATGAAATACCACATAGCCGGAGTTAAAGGGAATATTGGGGCTTGTAAAAAAGTTCCTCTTGATGTTCGTCACCAAATGCAGAGTATCCCAAAGGGATTTCTGGGAGAAAACAAGAGATTCAAGAAACAAGAGAAAATATAGGCATATATGATGACCATGTAATTGAGGAGGAGAGAGTATCGACGATTGCTCCGTCTAGAAATTCTATTACAGAAGATAAAGGTTTAAGGAAGATAGATGAAATTGATAATTATTTCGCTCCAAGAACAACAGCAGGATCATAACCATCTATTAAAAGTGTTTTGGATTCAAAGCAAGTTGTACATCATGCTAATATGGTCGTGGCTAGATGGTTTTATGATAGTTGCATACCAATGAATGCCTTAAACTTACCTTTTGCACAAAAGGCTATTGATGCAATCACTGCAATTGGTCCTGGTTATAGATTACCTACATCTTATATGATGAGAGTTAATCTATTAAGACATTGTAGGGAGGAATGTAAACTATTAGTAGAAACTTACACGAACAGTTGGAAAGAGACAGGCACTACAACAAACTGCACTTATAGTAAGGACCTAATTCGTTACAATAAGTGCCAAAATTCGTTACAAAAACTCTTTGGTAACGAAAAAAACTTTAAGTAACGGTCCTCCTCTAAAGCTCGACGCTAAAGGTTATTGTAACGAATGTATGCATGTCGTTACAAATAAATTAATTGTAACAAACGATTCTTTCTCACCAAAATGATATTCTTCCTCACAATAAATTGGTCACAATAAATATTATTTTGTTACGAATGTTTTTTTTTTCCTCACAAAAAAACAGTTACTATTAAAACTATTTCGTTACAAATGTTTTATTTTTTCCTCACTAAAAATAAACCAACTTCGTTACAATAAAGTATAATAAACATTATTTCGTTACAATAGATTAAACAATAGTAACGAAAAAATCGTTACATTTGTTTTCCATTCTTCTTACTACAACCAATTCATTTATATATAAAAAATATTCCATTTCTATTTTTTGTGTACCTGAGATTTTATTACAAATAATAATCTTGAAAACACACATATATTTAATATTTCGTAACAAGATCAACATGTATTTATTCACACCAAAAAGTATTACATAGAGTACAAGTTATTATTATCTCTTCTAAAATAATACAATATTACATTACAAGATAACATATTTCTAATAAATCTTCCGTCATTTTTTGAAAAATGAATCATCCATCACTTTCTGACTAATGAATCTTTCGTCACTTGCCGGTCAATGCTCGAGCACCCTACAAATAAAAGAGAGCAATTAAGATCAACCTACAAATAAATGAGAGCAGAAACATCCATACAAAGTCACATCCATACACACCCCATTAAACTTGCATCTTCTTCCGTTACTCTTCGTTCCAAGCTCCAACTCCCTAGAAATAAAAATTGAAGGGGGCAGCAACACTTTAAAGGGGGCAATAAAAGTTGAATTTAATAAAAAAAAGTCCTCTGAGAAGTATTAGAGGTTTTACAACTTGTAGTCTCACTGCATTCTGGTAATAAGAAGAGCACACCACGAATAAAGGGGACGTTATCTTGCAATTATTTACGAAATAGAATGTAATAAAAATTTATAAAATGAAAAAAAAGGGTATTGCCAAACCATGATGTGAAGTTTCAGAATCATTAGCTTTATTTTGGTCCTTTCCCTCTTCAAGAAACTGATACTCATAGTATTTATAGTTTGAACAACTTGTATCAAATAAAAACCTATAGAGAAAATAATAAATGTTACTGAAACAATCAAGGATCAACGACTGCATAAATGATTCTGTGACTGGTCTTATGCAGACCGAGTATTGTTAACACAACAACAATCATGCATATGGTTAACACAACAACAACTGGGTTTGGATTGCGAATGCTGGATAGTAAAAGGCCCTTCGCCTGTTGTGGGCTTCGAGGTATCACAACCTACAAAATCTAAACCTTTTACATATCATACAAAATAAGATTTTATGAATGCATTAACTAATTTTTGCAGAAATGTTGCTCAAGATTCTCTTTTCACCTTTATTATGTATAAATAGTCCTGCAGGTTGCTTATTTATGACTATATAGGCTTAAAGCTCATCAATCGCTAAGCCTCGAGCTTTCTTCTCATCCCAAATTTTTAATACACTTATATTCTATTATGCTCCATTCGTTTGTACAAGGCCCTAAAATTAGAATTGGAGGTCCATTTTCATTGAAATTTGATCAAATTCCAATTATAAAATCTCAATTCCGTCCAACCGAAAAGGCCCTTAATGATTTATTTGAGTGGATTTGCTTTTGTGCAGTTCAACCAATAAGACTTAGAAAAAAATGGTAAAGACTAGGAAAAAGACCAGCCTTGAGACCAGGAACATGACAGAAAAAAGCCTCTGGTGACTGTGAGTGATAATGACCACCATGGCCAACTGCTCCATATGGTGTTCTTATAGTCAAACCTGCAGAAACAAATCATTATATGATATCAGCCAGAAGAATTTAAAAGATCTTACCTCCACAGTTGAACTCATTACCACTTCTGTATCTAAACTTAGCTGCTTCATTAACAATCTGCAGGGTGAAAGAATAGGTTAATGTTTAGATGACTTTCAAAACACTACCTGATTCAAGTAGGCTTGTATATATGATCAGGCTAATGTTTACAAAAGCATCAGATATACACTATCGACTAGGTATTTATTTTCTTTTCACCATAAGATGAAGGCATCCTAGTTTTATATGCTAAAGAAACTTACATTATACCAATTGCTCGTAATAAGATGAAGAACATACTAAACATTAAATTAACAAAAATCACTACAAAAATTTAGTATGAGAGTTTAGCTTTGTAGTTCCATATTTCAAGCAAATGATATATACTCGCCAAGAAAGCATGTGTTATATGCACACAGAACTCAACAGCAATTCCTATTGACATGACAAGGTTCACAACAGAAATTGCATTCAACTGGATTTTCAAGATAGCCATCACTCCCTGCAAATTTAAAAAATGTTAAGAAAAGCTTTCGAGCGTTTCAAATTATGGATGAAAGCAATAAATGTACTACTGACTGACGAAGACGAAGCAATAAATGCATAAACAAGAAGAAAATGTTACAATAAATGGACAAGATTTTTGTCCAATGGACGTATAAGTAGTGTGCAATTGTTACCAATAAAAATACAACCTACCAAAAAAATAATTGTCGCTTCCTATTAAACAACCAAAGAATTTTAGAATGGGATTTTCTTCCACGGTAAGAAGAAATGACACATCAACAAAGCTTGCAATGCATTATAGAAGTTGCACAAGACAAAACAATTTTAGGTACAAATTAGTGTATGCTAATATAGCAAAAAATTGTGAGGTTTATAATCATCAATATGAATTTCTTTACACAATCATTGCTCTGGTTTTCAGATCTACCACAACTTCGAGGGAGGGAAGGTTGTTGCCAGTGGCGGAACTAGGATTTTGAAGTCGCTCGGGCACAATAAATTTAAACATACATATAAACAAACCAATCATTTTGTACATTCTAAATTGAAAGCAAAATAACTATTAAATGCATGCAAAGTTGCAGTTGGAACATCATTATAAGGGAGAGGCAAAACCAAAAGGTAAAGGAGTGTATAGAGGAAGCATTTGGCATAGGCTAATTTTCAATTTCTATGATATTTAGAAATTGGCAGTAACTCTTGAAATAAATAATGCAGATAACTGAATTAATTCAATAAGCATGTCAAAAGGCTAAGCTTTGCCAGTTTTCTGTTCAATTTTACTCAGATTCTTACTAAAAATGACATGAATCACATTCTCATTTTGTTATTTTACTTGTTAAGTTCTGATCAGAACTGCACATCATAAAATAACGCAACTGGAGCTAAGGAGAGGTTCAATTTAGCCATTTAGGCATCATAGCCTCATAGGAGTTTATATAAGAATCAATATAGGCAAAAAAAAATTCCAGACCTGGAGCTTAGGACTTAGGAGGTGTTCAACGCAACCAGTGATTAAGATTTCAACTTTCAAGACTTGCTGTTAAAGCCTGCTGCTCTTGCTCTGTTTGATTGAATCAAATAAAAATGAAAAAAGGCTTGCTGTTAAAGTCAGTTGCTCTGTTTGACTGAACAAACAGGAGAAGTGGAAAATGAAAACCTAAATCGCAAACCTAAAAATGAAGACAAGCTGGACCTCTGGTGCTTCGCCCTTCGCTACTGCCAACAGATAACAAGAAATGGCCGGGCACCTCCGACTGCAAAGTCGTCGACTGGCGACTGCCGTCTGCCGTCTGCCGAGACGGGAGAAAACAGAATGGGGGCGCCGCGCCGCCGCTGATCCTCCTCGCTGGAAACTGGAAAGAATAAAGGAGATGGCCGATGGGACAGCGAGTGTCGACTGTCGGAGAAGAGGCGGAGCTGCTCGGCCTCGGGGTCGGGCACCGTCGTCGCCTTGCTCGTCGCGAGCCTCCTCGATTCCTCGTCGCAGCTCCTCGGTTTCTTCCATTGCTTCTTCCAGCCAAATGACTGGGGCGAATATTAACTGTGCTCCACCAACAAGTACCAGGAGGTGAAGCGGCGTCGTGAGGAGATCGCGTGGTGGCTGCGGGCTTCGGCGCTGAAGAGTTTGCAGAAGCGGCGTCGTTTGGAGATCGCTGAAGCGGCGGCGTGAGGAGATCGCGATGACTTAAGGGAGAGTGAATAGAGGGTATCGCAAAAAATGAAAAGAATTAAAAAATTCCAATGTTTTATTAGAGAGAAATGAAATTTTTGGAGGGAAACTAAATTTTCCCTCCACATATATTTCTCCCTTAAATAATTATAAACGAAATTTTGAAAGCAAATATTTTGCTTCTAATTAGCTAAAATTATTGGATAGATTTGCATACTCGAGACAAAAAATGCGCTCCCGAAAAAATGTGCTTTGGTACAAGATGTTCCCAAGCGAAAATGTGTGTGGGCGAAATTGTGCTCCCGAACAAAAAAGTGTGCGCATGCGAAACCGCTTCCGCGTGAAAAATGAGTGCGGAGTCAAAAAATGTGTGTCCGGGCGAAAACGCTCTCCCGCGATACCATGCGCGCGTTTAAATTTTTTGGTATGTTTTTGCAAAATTTTATGGAGTCAAAGAACAATTGATTTGAGAAATTGATTTGAGTTTATTTGGGGGTTTTAATTTTGGAGTTTACTTTTGACCCAAAAAAAATTATGGAGGGAAATTTCACTCCAATTATGTGCGTGATTATATATATAACTGAATGAAATTTAATATTAATTACAATTATAATTAATTAAATTAACATTAACATTAAAACCCCGACAATGATGGAACCTCCGCCCAAACTCTCCCGCTCTCGGACGCTCGCTCAACTAACAGTGCATATATAGGGAGTGCTTGTGCCCCGCCTCGATAGTGTCCCAACGCGATGACGCTCCTGCAGCTCGCAAACCCCTGCGCGCGAAAATACCCATGCCATAATAGTACCACATGTCTACGACGGTCACGCACAGGGGTTTGCGAGCTGTAGGAGCGCCATCACGTCGGGGCAATATCGAGGCGAGGGTACTGTCGCGCGGGTAACATGGCTTCCTGTGCACTATCAGTTGATCGAGCGTCCGAGAGCTAGCGGTTGAAATTGGGCGGAGGTAATTCGTGAGTCCATGTCTATCTATGTCTGTGCCTGTCTCTGTGTGAGTGTCTCTGTGTGCCTTGTGTCTGTGTCGTCTGTGCCAATGTGACGTTACCCCCACCTCAATAGTACTAGTACTGTTCTAATTATGCGACGACGCTCCTGCAGCTCGCAAATCCTGTGCGCACGAAAATACTCATGCCGCAATAGTACCACATACATGTCTATGTTTAGACTTAAAAGTAAATATTATTTAAAAAGTAAATAATGCTAGCTTAATTATTGAACCACGTATTTTATTTTATTTATGACATGTATTTATGACATGTATTTATGATTATCGATATGACATGTATTTAAAGTTTTATTAAAGCTTTATATAACAATTTTTATAAAATTTTATAAAACAAATTTATAAAGAAACTTTATATATCTTTAACTACTATATATAAAGAAACTTTAAAAGGATTTTTTGTTAAAATATAAATGTTTTTTGAAAAAAATAATTATAAAATATTGATGTATATTTTTTTGCGGTCATTTTGAGTACTCATATGTATATGTTACGGGCGAAGCCCGTCGGGGGCGGGCGAAGCCCACCGTCGTCGGTCGGGTACTGTAGAATGTGAGCGCAGCCCGCTCGAATGCGGGCGCAGCCCACTAAAAGCCAGCGAGCACGGGCGAAGCCCGTCCGGAGCTGCTCGTAAAGTTTTTATTTACTGCTCGTAAAGTTTTATATAAAAACTTTAAATGAATTTTTTATAAAAATGTTTTATAAAGTTTTACATAAAATTTTATACATGTTTATATATAATTAAAATACATAAACGGATAAACCTTATTTAAAAATACATAAAATTTATGAAAAGCTCATGTGCACTGTCGGGCAATGTCGAGGCGGGGGTATTGTCGAGCGGGGAACATGGGCCTCATGTGCACTGTCAGTTGATCGAATGAAAAATGAGAAATAAAACGCGCATCCGAGTGAAAAGCACGCGCTCGAGCGAAAAATGGGCGCTCGAAGGGTACAATTATTTCACCCCTGCACACAATGAAAAAATATGCGTGCATGCGGGGCCAATACGCGATCGTTATTTTTATTCAAAAATTATATTAATATGTTTTAAAATTTTTGATTTGTTTTGTGCAAAATTTTATGGAGGAAAATTTCCCTCCATATATTTCATTAATGTGAGAGGGAATGAAATAGACAAAACTTAATAAACTAGAGGAAGAGAACGGCGCGCGGCGACGGCCGAGAAAGAGAACGACGATGGCGGCGGCCGTGGAAGAGAGAGGCCACGGCGGCGGCGACCGTCGAAGAGATGGGAGACAACGGCGGCGGGCGTACGTGAAATACATTGCTACAGCTCACAAATGGATGTTTGTGTGTGTTTGGTTGTCTGTGTCTGTGTGTGTGCATGTGTCTGTGTTTGAGCCCCGACACATGCAATACGCGCTAGCTCTCAAGCAAAAAAAGAAAACTACACGCATGAGAGTGCATTTGCGTGCGCACGAGAGTGCATTTGCGTGCGCGCGAGAGTGCATTTGCGTGCGTGTGAGAGTACATTTGCGTGCGCACGAGAGTGCATTTGCGTGCGCGTGAGAGTGCATTTGCGTGCGCGCGAGAGTGCATTTGCGTGCACGCGGGTTCGTGCGTGATTTTATTTTAATTCCAAATTTATATTAAAAAATTAATGTCATATTAATTTGCATTCATTTTTACATTTAATATATTTTTAATTTTTAGTTTAGTTTTGTTCAAAATTTGATGGAGGGAAATTTTCATCCGTATATTTCATTCGTTCATGTGAGAGAGAGAGAGAGAGCTGCATGGGAGAGAGGCAGAAAAACTTTTATAAAAAGTTAAAGATTTATAAAAAAAACCCGTACGAGCAAAAATACATGTCGCAATAGTACCACATATCTGCGACAGCCGCGCACGGATGTTTGCGAGCTGTAGGAGTACTGTCGTCGCGTTAGAGCACTATCGAGGCGGGGTACTGTCACGCACATATAATTTTTTTTTTATTTTTTTCAAAAAAAAAATAATAATTCAAAAGTTTGATAATTAAATAGTACAAAATTGAAAATAAAATATGATATATTTTTTGTAACAAAACTTTAATAATAAAATATTACTATTAGTAAGGACAATTTCTTTGTCACAAAAACTTTCATGATGTGGTTACAATTGATACTTATTGTGAGAAAAGTTTTCTATTTGTAACGTAACATTAGTGTTGTTACAAATACTTACAGTTATAGTAACGAATTAATTATTATTGTAACAAAATTTAAAATATTCGTTACAAAAAAGTATTTTTTTGTAACAACCAAAAAAATTTGTTACTTAATATAAGTATTAGTAACAAACTGTGTTTCAGTTATATTTCAGTCCTTACAACAGGTGCAGTTTGTTGTAGTGAGGGTGCACATTAATGGTCGATGGTTGGACTGATGTAAGAAGCCGAACATTAATAAACTTCTTAGTTTATTGCCCTCGTGGTTTGTCATTTTTGAAGTCTGTTGATGCTTCTAATATCAAGAAGGATGCAGAAACATTGTATGAGCTATTTTCAGAAGTAGTTGATTGGGTTGGAGGTACCAATATTGTTCAAATAGTGACTGATAATGCGGCAAATTATAAAAAGGCGGTCGTCTTGCTATGTATGTGAATATTTATTGGTCTCCTTGTACCGCACATTGCTTGAATCTTATTTTAAAGGAAATTTGTTCTATGAGTCATGTGAAAGATCTAGCAAACAAAGCATAAAAAAAACTGTACTTGTGTATAATCATATCTTTTTATTATCTTGGCTAAGAAAAAGAGAAGCATGGAGGGAGATTGTGCGTCCTGGGGCAACTAGGTTTGCAACAACCTTTATTACATTAAAGAGTGTGCATGATCATAAGCATGATTTACAAGCTTTGATAACAAGTAAGTATTATTCTGATTCCAAGCTAGTAAGAACAATAAAAGGAATGGAGGCAACTTCAATTATATTGGATAACAAGTTTTGGACTTGTTGCTTAATAATGACAAAAATATCAGGTCCTATCATAAGGTTATTGCGTATTGTTGATGTTGATGAGAAACCATCACTTGGATATGTTTATGATGGATTATATAGGGTAAGGAAAGCAATAAAAAATTTGTTCAAAAACAACAAAAGATTATACAAGCCCTACACAAGTATATTATCAAGAGCAGATGGGATAGTCAGTTTCGTCCAGAGTTACACTCTGCTGCTTATTTCTTGAATCCAACATTTCAATATGATAGAGACAACTGTTGTCAAAAACTGAAGTGATGCAAGGGTTGATCGAGTTAATTGGAAACAAAGACGTATGCAGCAAACCAAAAGATGCAATGATGGAGGTTAGACTTTTTTGTGATCAACTAGAAAGTTTTGGAAAGCCCCTTGCAATCAAATTAGCAACAGAAATGCAACCCGGTGAGCACACAAATTTATTTTGTAAATGTTTAATGTTTCAATCTTTGTATTTTCAATTTTCTATTATCTAATAATTATCTTTGTCATTTTTTTATCTAGATGAGTGGTGGAGAATGTTTGGTTCTAGTGCTCCTCAATTATAAAAATTAGCAGTTCGTATTCTTAGTAAAACATCATCTTCTTCGGGTTGTGAACGAAATTGAAGTGTCTTTGAAAAAATTCACACCAAAAGAAGAAATTGTTTGGAGCTCCAAAGATTAAATGATTTTGTTTATGTTCGATATAATCATAATATGAGAAATCGGTATGACTTTTTTTTCAAATCTCTTTTAAGATTTAATAGTTTCATTTGTGTATCTTTTTAATATTTCAAAGTTCAATGTTGGTTTTAGGTTGACTTGTACGAAAAGGAGTTACAATCCTTTAGATTACACATGTATTGATTTGATGGACTTTTGGGTGGTAGAGGAGGAACCAGTGCCGGAGCTCACATATGATGATCTAGAAAATAAAATTTATAATGAAGACGCTCTCCCAATAGTTGCAGAAGATAACAATAATACTACAGCACCAACTCAAAGTGAGTTTATATGTGCATGCGAATATTTATGTATAATTATATAGTTTAAATATATGGAAACCTTGGTTGTTTTATAATTTAATTATATGTTTATTGATCATGCAGATGATGAACAAATTGGTATTAATGAACCATTTATTGTGCACACCGACTTGGAGAATTTTGGAGATGAGCATATTGCGGTTTTTGATGGTGTTGGCAATGACTTCGGCGGAGGATTTGACTCATTAAGCTATGATTTGAATTGGTGATAAATAATTAAATAGTAATAGTTCATTATTATCTAATGTGGGGGATGCATTTGGTGAGACGATCATTACTATTTTGAGATAATCATTTTGTTTGATAATGTCACAAAATATTATTATCTAATGTCATGTTTCAAGATATGTAATATATTTTGATTATATGCTTTATTACTTTGTTTTATAATTGTACACTTTTAAAAGTTTACTATATTTAATAATATTATAATATGACATCACGGTTTGCCCCAGTCTAGATTAAATAATAGTATAATAGTACATCACGGTTCGACCCCGGTCCGACTTGTCCAACCGGTCGGACCTTGAACCTTTGATCTCACCGGTTCAATCCCCGGTCCGGTTCTTAAAAGCTTGAGCGTAAGTAGGAATTAGCAAGAATTAGTCATTTTCTTACCTTGGAGGTGAAATCAAAGCAGAGAAATCCTTGCCATTTTAGTGTTTAGATAGTGAAATCAGAGCAGAGGAAGCCTTGCCATTTCTGCGTTTAGATTGCTCACCAAGATTTGTACCTTGGAGGCTCACCTGGAAGATGTTCTGGCCACCGGTTATGACTCTCTCTCTCTCTCTATGCATATATCTAGCAATTACTGATCCATTGCTTATATAGATGGGAGCATCCCATTGCTGAAATCCTAAAGCTGGAATACTCAAATGGTTTGAGTAATCGACGAACATTTTGTAACTGTACCTGTGAACTTCCTCAACCATCAGATCGTTGGGTGTGCTATGACATTCGGAGAATGCAACCGAATGGGCTCTGACAAATTAGCATATGCGAGGAAGATGATACCGGGGAGGAAGAAGACGGGGGAGGACGAAGATGCGTGTATGAGGACACATGGGTTACAGGTAGACGTGGGGACGAAGATGTCGTGAGAATCGATGACCGAGGGTACTTTTGAGGATAGTGGCGTGTGCGGAGGTCGCGAGATGCGGGAGAGCTCATGGGGGGATTGGAAATATAGCGATTCTGAATATATTTAAAATGTTTTTAAATAAAAAACTAATTTCAGTCATTTTCAGTCAACTGGAGTGAGGCCCGGCCGAGGGGGACTTCTTGTTAAAAGAGGCAATAATAAGGAAGCCCTAGTAGGGTTATTTACAATGTTGCCGTTTCTTATAAATTTTGAAATGAACCTTGTTTTCTTTATTTTTTTTTATATAAACCTGGGTTGTTACAGAGGGCATGCAATTCTTGAAGACAGGAAACTATCCAGCACTTGTAACTCTCTCGGTCGGCCATGTGATGCATATTTTCATCAATGGACAATACGCATGTTGATACTTTTTCTTTTAAACAGAAATTGGCATCAGGAAAATAGAATTTTGGGGATAAAGTGGAAATTGAGAGAAAACTGAAACAATTTCAATGTCCTCTCATTATCCTTATACATGTTGTGTCTGTGCATCAAACAATTATATATTTGAATAGAACTTTATTAATATGTTGTGGTGTACATGCCAGTGTGGTGTTGTGTGTTGTGTTATGACTAACGTCTTTTAACTTTGTATAATATATATTTGATTTCCGGACTATAATATATATTTGATTTTTTGTTTTTATTTTACATTTCATTTCAGTTTTCGTTCATTCTTCCTTCTGCACTATCTAAATCTCTACTTTTTTTAACAGGTTTAGTTTTAGTTCTACAGTTGTTTCAATGGAAGAAGTCAAAGCGGGATTTTCAGTTTCGTTTTACGGTACGAAATAGTTATAATTACAGATTTCGTTTATTTTTCGTTCTACATAAACTCTATTAGAAATCTATTTTTTTTTCTTAGTTTTCAAGAAGTAACGAGGGACATTTCATATGTTGCAATAAATGTTTTAAATCTTTTTTATTTCATATGATGCAGAAACATATTCTGAATCATTTCATCATCTTGTAGCGCTTCATTTCTCAATTGAAAGCTTTTTGATCCTTTCACGATGATTATGGATGTATTAATTCGTGAAATACTATTTTAATTTTATTAAGATAAATATATATTTACATTTATAGATTTGAAGTACATGATGAGGAACCTGGTGATGACGAGGAAAGCATTCAGAGGTGAGTTCTAAACCTTTTTTTCTTTGTTCTCGCTTGATCTTATTCCCAAAATGAACTATTTATGTTTGGTTTTATGACATGCTATTTAGTATTTTCTTGAGATTTGGATTAATCAAGAAGTTCATTGATTAATGGGAGAGAAAATGTTCTATTTTCCTTTTCTCCCATGCATTTCCAACAAGTTTGAAGAGGATGAAGAGCAGATAACCTAAGTTGTAAACCTATGCTTGTTGGACCCATGGTATCGGGATAGGGTAACAGTTGGACCTTAATTTCATGTTATATTTGAATTAATGCACGTATCTTGATTTCTCAAGACTTTCATTAGTGCATGCAGGAATGACACATATAAAGATTTCCATTCATTCTATCAGAACCCAAGATCTTCATTACAAGGTAAGAAATTAATCAAGTCTTTTTTATCTCTCAAATGGTGGCAGAAGTTAAATATAACCTGATTTCATTTTTAAAATCACATAAAATTCTAATTTAATAAATGTAATATGGTGGCAATGAGATAGAGATAGCTTAGTGAGACATTCTTTTAATCCAAACCATTCGTTTGAAGCATGACACCTTTCATGCGATCCTCCGATATAAATTATTGACCTGCGTCGCTCGATAAACACTGCCAATGTGCACGCTATTGCTGCACATAATACAACAGTTCCAAAAGCTAATACCCACTTCCTATAAAACCCTTCATCCTCTCACTGATTTCAGGCTCTACATGTCAACAGGAAGTGGCAAGATTGATTCGCTATTTTCTGGCTTCTGGATCCCATCTTCCTCACAGGTACTTCTAAACCCCTTTTCCTCCTTCCTCATGAACGTTCCTAATACTCTAAAACCCTTCCTCCTCTCACTGATTTCGGCTGACAGTTTACTCCTGTGTTGCTCAATCAACACTACCACTGTGCACGCCATCCCAATATTCTCTCTGGCTACGTATCCATTGACGAAATTTATCCATTGAGCTAACTGCATCGGAAGAGGGGCGTAGAGTTGGCATTTCTAACATCTTTTGGCGAACTGCTCTACATCTTTCCTAATGGGAGGCCAGAAGTATCCCTGTCTCAACACTCTTTTTCAGGGTTCGACTCCCCGAGTGCCTTTCGCACTCCCTGAAGTGGATTTATTCTAAGACCCGAGACACCTCATCCTACGAGATGCACCTTGCCAAAGGGCCAAAGAAGGTCTTATAGTACAAGTCTCCGTCGTGGAGTAGGCAGTAGGCTGACTTATACCGGAACTGTCTCTTGTACTGAACTTCTTTCGGGAGATCGCCCGTGGTCAGGAAGATGACGAACGGGTCCATCCATGAGGAATGTTGAATAATCTCCATCCTCTCTCCCTCCTCGATGGATGGTCGAAACAGCTCTGTGTTCATACCCCCGCCCTAGGACGTACTTGGCCAACCGATCTACTCGAGTGTTCTCCTCCCTTGGCATGTGCTGAATCAAAAATGAATGGAACATGCTGACAAGGCAATTCACCTTGACCAGGTCTCGCTACAATACAGGTTCTTGCACCTCAAACACTCACTTGATCTGTGATGCGACTACCATGGAGTCTGTGTGAACTCGAATGTCCTGAATCTCCAACTCATGGGCGAGGTGAAGGATGACGGTCACAACCTCATTCTCTGTCTGATTATTGGTGGCGGGGAAGTGAATGTCGATTACCTGCTCAATTTTTGTTCCATGAGGGCTCACCAGGGCAATGCACACCCCTAAAGAGTATCTCCTAGATGCCTTGCCTATGAACATCTCCCATGCTACCCCACTCTGTGTTGGATCGGTAGGCGCCCTTAGAGGGGGGATGAATAAGGGTTTTAAAAACTTTTGATATAATTTGAATAACTTTGAAAAAGCTTTGATTATTAAACTAGAGAAGATCAAGACAAATCAAGTGAAGTAAAGACATGATTTTATTAATTTGAGAAGCATGATTACAAAACTTGATCTCTTATCGAAGCTAGAAATCAAAGCTAATAGAAAGACTCCTTTTGTTTTCTATACCGACTCGTATCCCCACGAACCGGTTGGCTTTAGCCGATCCTCCCCGGATTCGGCCTCAAGCCACTCTAGCCAACCCTTCCCCGGATGTGGCCTCGAGCACCCCCTAGACCTAGCCTAGATCTAGTCGCCAACACGAGGCGAATTTCAGCCCTAAGTCCTACCCCAGACCTAGTCGCCAACACGAGGCGATTTCACTACCGTTTACAAAGAAAGATAAATATGAAATGAAAATAAAAACATCAATAATAAAAACTCCCTCTAAGAACTTCTGAAGTTGGAGACGTTGGACCGCTGTAGTATAAGCGTTGTTGAAGCGGTCGCCGGTCGAATGAAGCGCGAAGAAGTCCTCCTTCAGAAATTCTCTCTAATCTTTTGGTGGGAGTATCTCTCTGAACCTTCCTCTCTATGTTGTGGCACGAAGCTCTGGAGTTTTGGGGTTGTAGAAGAGTGAGGAAGATGGAGCCAATGGGTCCTTTTTATAGCCTCAGCGCTACCGCCAGCGCTACCGCTACCGCCGGCGCTATCCCATATTAAGTAATATTTTGCGCGCGAGAATCTTTAATCTGGGGAAACAATTTCTCCATTCCTCTTGTGTTCCACGCTAGCGCCAGCGCTAGTAGATACCGCCTGCGCTAGCTGCTATCGCCTGGCGCTAGCACCTTCTAAAATTGTTTCCGAGATTTTCTCAAGTCCACGTTAGCGCTAGCGCTAGCGCTAGCGTCGGTGCTAGCGGGCATTTTGGAATTTTGGCTTCAAATTTTCGCGCAGCATTCTTATGTTATCCTTGAGTCATGTGGACTTGTTATCCTTCACACTTAAACACACAAGATCAAATACACATAGGATTTGTTATTCTCAAACCTAGGAGATGCGGAAGACCATGTTCCAACAAACTCTCCCTTTTGATAATAACAAATCCATTAATGATAAATCAAAGCATTAATATATAAGCATGATGAAACCTACTTTTGTGTGTGTGAGAGTGATGACTTAGGATAATTAACATTGTAGGTATTTAGAATTGCTCCCCCTAAATACATGCTCCCCCTAAGTGAATGCTCTCCTAATATATAAGCTATCATTTTAATTAAGCATTATATTTTGATAGCAGATTAATATTTATCATGTTAGTTCTCCCCCTTTTGTTATTAGCAAAAGCGGGTAAGGAGACATCACTAAAAAGTTGCAAAGAAGATAAAAGCATGATCGAGCTTGTAGAGAAGGAAATGATAAGGAGTTTTAGAATACTTTTCATTTAAATAGATCAGAGTTTGAGTATTACAATATTTTCATAAATCAGAGTTTGTAGTATAACCAAAATGTAATGATTTCCAAGTAACTAAACTACCCAGACAATATGTCTACACCCTAGCCCCGTACTAAGTGACGGATGGGCATGAGGAGCTGCATACATGCCGTAGGTTGGGGTGTTAGTCCCATATGCAAACACTAGACAAAACTTAACCTAGCACTCTTTCCCCCCAGTGCCTCGCAAGGCCCCACTGGAACCCTCCCCGGTTAAGGATAAGACATGACTAGAGATAAGGATATCTAATGTCTACAACCCTACGCCCCCGCTATGGTGAGAAATGAAGTCATGGATAATTATTATTGGAAGCATTTTAAATCAAATTATAATTTCATAGCCAATGGGTTTTAATATTTGAATTTTTAAAGAAAAGTTCACATAGCTAATCTATTACTAAATCAGAGTTTTAGTATTACAATATTTTTATAGAAATAAATCAGAGTTTTATTGCAGAAAAAATTCAACCAATATAAAGTTTACCAAGCAAGTCTACCACTTGTTGCAAGAAAGGAATTCGAAGATTCAAGTGATGATGCACACAAAATAAAAGACTTTAAATAAGCATGAAAGCGCAAGGTAAAACAATTATATGGTGATGATGCGGAAGACTTATAGAAATACAAGAAACATCTTATTGTAATGATGATCCCCAAAAAAATATATGAGTTAAATTTCATAAAGAAGATGTTTTTGTAAATCATTTTTTTTCAAAAATCTGTAAGTTTGATAATAATGTAACCAAGCATGAAATAATGTTATCAAAAAGAGATTACTACAATGTTACTTTAATTCACAATTTCAAAACATACCAAACATTGTAGAAAGCATGCTAGGTTATCTAGTGCATTTCATAAGTAAAGAGTAGTATAGAATTAGCATTAAGATCCAATACTCATGAGAAGAAGTGTTATGGAAGATAATGATGTGCACAAAAGTGTATTTTTTGAATAGAGTAAACCAATGTTTTAATCAAAAATACAAGAGATATGTAGAGTAAAGAGCACAATGAAACACAAATAATTTTACTTCCACTCACTTCAATGCACACAAAAATGTACAACTACCGAGGTGCTTTGCACACACAATGCTCATTAAGACTTATCAGGGTGCAAAGTAGTGCTTGGGAATCACATAATTTTATTCTTCAATATTGATTTTTTTATTGTGATCCGGTGTACTTAAGAATAAGTGGTTTTTATTTTGAAAGAAAGTTATGGTTTGCACAAGATACTTTACTATTCTTTCCAAGGTTCTCAACCTCACAACGCTTATTAAGTCTTATCAGGAGGTTCAAGTAGTGCTTGGTGGAGTTATCTTTGTCACTTTATTTTATGATTGTTGTTTTGTACAAAGTTCTCCGAATACACTTGTTTTGCAAACCAATATAATTTATGAAAAAGATAACCACTTTTCTTAACTTTTAAAAGAGCAAATAAAGGTTGTGTAGGTAAGATACTTGTGCAATTTTAATTCATTGTACTATTACAAAACATACACAAGCATTTTTAGATTAAACACATATGTAGACAATGCCAAAATAAGTGAGTGAATAACGATCATTATCAAACATAAAATATTTACTCATACTTAGAGGCATGCTAAGCTTAGTTCTACACAACTTTTTCATAATAATTGATGCACATATTAATAGATATATCAAAGCATGATGAAAGCAATGTTCAAAATAGTTTGAAAAGATAAATTGCAACATTATATAAGTTCTAAATAATAGATTAAATCATGCTTGATTTTCAATGAAGTCCATACAATATTTTTGATATTTTTGAAGAATAATTTTTATTTATAGTTTGAACTTATAAAATTGATCTTGGACTTCCCGAGGATTACCTTGTGAGAGGTTCGCCCGGTACTAGGTGATATGATGGGATGATAGCCCAAATCACCCTTTCGCAAGATACAAGTAAAAAAGTTAAGTTCAAAAATAACAATTTTTGATAATTTTTTTGTGTTTTATATTTTTGTATTTGATTTTTGCTTATAGAAATAGAATTTAAACAAATGACAAAAACACAATGGTAAAACATATAATTAATTTTTGTTTGTAATTTGGCTTTTGCATTTTTGTATTTGATTTTTCAAAAATGTAATAAAAGCAAAATTGCAGAAATGATTAGTACACTTAGATTAATATATTTTTAGGGATTTTTCGAAATTTTAAAAATACAGAAAAACACATAGGTGCACTAGCGCCGGCGTTAGCGTTAGAGCGGGAAACAGTACGCGATTTCTGATGATTTTGAAATTTGTAATTATTGATCTTGACTAAGTGTCCAAATAGTAGTTTCATGCTGAAATTTCAGAATTTTTAGGAGATGTTTTGGATGGTCCAAATTGCATGAAACGTTAGCGATTTCTTATATGACTTTACAAGATAATCATTGCATGAGATATTTTTGCTTATGTTTTCATTTTGACTTTTCTAAAGGCTTGTGCTTTTAACTTGAAACAGATATGAAATGAAAACCAAAGATATCATGTTTGAACAAATCAAATATGCATGGTTTCGGTGAATAAAGAGTAATGTTCATAAAAAAAATATCTTGGGTAAGCCCTAGATGAGAATACCCAGCCTATATATCTTGGTAAACATATAAAGCCTAACATAGACACAAATATTCTTTAGGTGATAATGTTAGTATGATAAGTTTGAGATTAATGTTATATCAAGGTTTGATTGTGTTTCAACTTAGAGACCTAGAATGAAGTGATGATTTAATTTGATTTGATATCAAGGTGATTCAAAGGTCTAAACTTGAAATAAATCACAATACACACATAATACACCATGACACTAACCATGGTAAACAATTATAATGCCAATTGTTATCATATAATTCATATACATGTGATAGAGATAGTAGTTGTTAGATGATTTTTGATATGACTTATGATATATGATTTTTAGAGGATTTTATCAAAGGACATCAATAGATCATGGTGGTGCGTGTGGCATTAGTATTTAAGACAATTTATCTTTCAACGTGTCTTTTGTGATTTTCTTTATAATTTAGATAAATATCTTATAACACATTTAGAGTTTGATTCATATGGATAATATAAGATATTTATAAGCAATGAATATTAGAATAAAAGATAGGTCATCAAAATAAAATATGATTTTGAATTTTGATTAATTTGATTTATAAGATCATATTTCCTATAAGATATAAGATGACTATAACATGATAGCTTAAAAGGAAAAACAAAAAGAAGAAAATACAAAAGACATTAAAGCACATCATGAAGTAGAAATTTGTATATTTCAATTTGAAAATATTCTACTTCATGCATTTGGATGATACTAGTAGATGATAAATTTGGGTATCCAAAGGGAACCAAGTGTAACGGTTCCTTTAGGTACCCAAATATAGCGTGATAATTTTTGGGGAGATGATAATGAACGAATTCTTTCAAGTGGAGTTAATGTTTCATTTTTTATTTTTGGTCTCCATTCATATTTTGATTTAATATTATGCATCAAATTTCCATATTCATTAAACTTAGGTTTAAAATAATAATCACTTTTGAAATTATATTTCATAGGAAATTTGTGCACATTAGAATTTAGTTTGGGAGATACATAATGTGGGTTAGAATTCATTGTGTTTGTGTGATTAAACATTCTACTAGGTGCATGTTTAATATGCTTTAACATACTAGTAGAAGTTTTACTCATGTTTGATGATAAGCTAGAAATAAGATATTTAAAATTATTTAATCCTTTTTGAAAGAGTGATTTTAAAGATTCTAGTTTATGAGAGAGAATATTATTTTCGTTTATTAATTTTTCGTTGTGTTCTTTTGAAATTAAAAGTTCTTTTTCTAAATCCTTGAATTTTTCTTTAATATTATTATAATCAAAATAAGGTGTATAGTTTTCAAATGAAGAGCATGATTGAGATTCAATCACATTCACATTTGCTTTCAAAGTTTTATTTTCTAAACGTAATCTTTTATTAGCAATTTTTAATTTCTTCATTCTACGTTTAGCAATTTCTTGTATATGGAAATAAGATAAAGAATTAGACTTTCTTACAGCGCAATCGGAAGAGGCAAGATGTGACCATGACGTTCCTTGGTCGTCTTCTAGGCCTTCCTTTTTATAGATGAATTTTCATCTTCTCTTGATGAATAGCTCTCTTTGGCTAAGTCAATTTCCATGGTTTTGCTGCAATAGAGATTTTCTTAAATAATGGTGGATGCTTGTATGTCCTTCTCCTCCTGTGTTTGATCTATACCTGCGAGAGGAAAATCATACATTTCTTCAAGAAATTGCCAAACTTTGTATGCACTAAAAAAGCAATATATTAATTTGAAAATTTCATTTGATAGAGCACAAAATAAATAGTGTTTGGCTTTTGCATTTAGTTGACGTTCTTTTTTATTTAATTCATCCGCAGGTCTTACAATGGCTAAATTCCATACTTCGATATCTAAAGTCCTAATAAATTTTTCAATTAAAATTTTCCATCCTTTATAATTTCTCCCTTCGAATAAAGGTGGTTTAGGAGATTTTTCTTCTTCATAAAAATTTACCCCACTAGTAGAAGCGAGATCATGAGACGCCATTATTCCCGGTTGTTAAGCCGATTTGGAATAACCTCGCCCTGATACCACTTGTTGGATCGGTAGGCGCCCTTAGAGGGGGGGTGAATAAGGGTTTTAAAAACTTTTGATATAATTTGAATAACTTTGAAAAAGCTTTGATTATTAAACTAGAGAAGATCAAGACAAATCAAGTGAAGTAAAAGTAAAGACATGATTTTATTAATTTGAGAAGCATGATTACAAAACTTGATCTCTTATCGAAGCTAGAAATCAAAGCTAATTGAAAGACTCCTTTTGTTTTCTATACCGACTCGTATCCCCACGAACCGGTTGGCTTTAGCCGATCCTCCCCGGATTTGGCCTCAAGCCGCTCTAGCCAACCCTTCCCCGAATGTGGCCTCGAGCACCCCCTAGACCTAGCCTAGATCTAGTCGCCAACACGAGGCGAATTTCAACCCTAAGTCCTACCCCAGACCTAGTCGCCAACACGAGGCGATTTCACTACCGTTTACAAAGAAAGATAAATATGAAATGAAAATAAAAACATCAATAATAAAAACTCCCTCTAAGAACTTCTGAAGTTGGAGACGTTGGACCGCTGTAGTATAAGCGTTGTTGAAGTGGTTGCCGGTCGAATGAAGCATGAAGAAGTCCTCCTTCAGAAATTCTCTCTAAGCTTTTGGTGGGAGTATCTCTCTGAACCTTCCTCTATATGTTGTGGCACGAAGCTCTGGAGTTTTGGGGTTGTAGAAGAGTGAGGAAGACGGAGCCAATGGGTCCTTTTTATAGCCTCAGCGCTACCGCCGGCGCTACCGCTACCGCCGGCGCTATCCCATATTAAGTAATATTTTGCACGCGAGAATCTTTAATCCGGGGAAACAATTTCGCCATTCCTCTTGTGCTCCACGCTAGCGCCAGCGCTAGTAGATACCGCCTGTGCTAGCTGCTACCGCCTGCGTTAGCTACTATCGCCTGGCGCTAGCACCTTCTAAAATTGTTTCCGAGATTTTCTCAAGTCCACGCTAGCGCTAGCGCTAGCGCTAGCGCCGGTGCTAGCGGGCATTTTGGAATTTTGGCTTCAAATTTTTGCGCAGCATTCTTATGTTATCCTTGAGTTATGTGGACTTGTTATCCTGCACACTTAAACACACAAGATCAAATACACATAGGATTTGTTATTCTCAAACCTAGGAGATGCGGAAGACCATGTTCCAACACTCTGGTGTCACCAACTCGCTTTCTTCCACAATATAGTCGGCCAAAAAGTCGGCCACCGTTTCAGCCTTCATTGTCAATCGTGGGATGAAGGATACAACAAACTTGCTTAGCTCCACCGACCACTTGGCCAACATCCCAGAATGATCTACTCCCTCTATGATGTTGCGAAGATGATGATTAGTCGCCACCTTAATTGAGTGAGCCTGAAATTAAGGTCGAAGCTTCCGAGCTGAAACCATTAAAGTTAACACCAACTTCTCCAAAATGGGATATCGCAGCTCCGCCTTTTGTAGGACTCTACCCATGTAGTAGATTGGGAGCTTCTTTCATCCCTCCTCGCGGATTAGGACCAAACTCACTGCCTCGGCCCCTACCCTGATATAAAGAAAGAGATCTTCACCCTCTTGAGACCCTTGCAATAGGGGTGCTCGCATCAGTTAAAGCTTCATGCTTTGGAAATCCTCCTCACATTCCATCATCCATTCGAACTTCTTATTATCGTGTAGGGTCCTAAAGAAGGGCGAGCATTTCTCTCCCGCTTTAGAGAGAAATCTACTCAAACCTACTAGCCTACCAGTCAAGCACTGAACTTTCTTCATGTTCCTAGGGGCCTCCATCTCCATAATTGACATGACCTTATCTAGGTTTGGCTCCACTTATGCTGGGATCAAGAGGTGACCAAGGAATTTGCCTTTCCCCGCTCCGAAAATACACTTCATTGGGTTGTGTCTCATCTTGAACATTTGGAGAGTGGAAAATGTCTCCGTCAAATCCCGTAGATGCTCTTCCACACTCTTACTCTCCATGAGGCTGTTGATGTATACCTCAAGGTTCTGCTCCTTTTGATCTTTGAACACTCGGTCCATGATCTTCTAGTATGTAGATCATGCATTTTAAGCACAAAGGGCATCATTATATAGCTGTAACATCCATCGTCGGTGCAACTCTGAGAAAGCATAAAAAAACTCATGACTGGAAAACCGACGACTGAGTTTACTAGCGCGCTAATCTGAGGCAAGGGATAATAATCTTTGGGCAAGCATTATTAAGAAGAGAAAATTCAATACACATTCGTCACTTCCCATCTCCCTTCTTCACCATTGCAACATTGGACACCCAACATGAGTACTGGATCTCTGACACAAAACATGCCTCCATGAGCTTCTTCACCTCTTCTTGGATGGGCTTGGCTAAGGTAGTGCCCGTTGCCCTCTTCTTCTGCCTGATAGGGCAGTTGATGAATAGTAGAATACACGTATTTTAGTATAGTTTTGAGCATAGTTTTATGTAATATTATACATATTTCATGTATAATATTAAATAAAATGATTTGTTTTATCTAATGTATATAAATTTACACCTATATGTAAAAAAAGTGTTATTTAAGTATGAAAAAAATTAAAAAAATATTATAAAAAATGTTTTGTAAATATATCTATTTAAGTATAAATTTTTTAATATATATCTATTTCTTTTTTATTAAATATATAAAACCAAAATGTATATATAATAATGTAAAAACAATGATATATTTATGTATTTAATAAAGTAGAAAAATAAAGATATATATATATATAATATATGTAAATATAATGCATAAACAATGATATATATATAATAATAATATGTAAATATAATAGTTTAAGTAAATGATATAGATATATGTAAATATAAATGAAAGAAGAAAAAATAGTAGTATAATATAGCTAATAATAATAATGTATATATATTATAAATACAGTGAATATACATATATATATATAATATAGTAGTATAGTATATTAATGATATAGTAAAAATAATAATATGTATAATAAATAAATAATATGTATAATATATAAAATGTAAAATAATAATAGTACATAATACAATAATAGTATATATATAATAAATAATAACAGTATATATATATATTAAATATAATCATATGAATAATTATGTAAATTTAAAGAAAATTAAATTAAAAAATAGAAATATTTGTGTTAAACATAATAAATATATTTGCTGTTCCATATAGGTTGAAGGAGCCGGTTGGCTCACTAGTTCTGGTCTTGGCTATTCACTCTGCCGCCCCTGGTTCGAAACATGGCTCTGGATATTTACTGGGATTAAACTGCTAGCTGAGCTATTTCACCCTTTTGTTTGCCTAAATAAATTCTAAAGCTAACATAATATATTTAATATACCCCTTTGTTTTGTAGATGGAGTCGCTTGGCTCACTGGTTCTTGTCTTGGCTAACCTCTCTACCGCACCGGGTTCAAAACCTAGCGCTAGATATTTACTTGGGATTAAATTCTGCTGCCAGCTAGCCTGCTATCCGCACACCTCAAGTTCTCAAGTTGAACACGCCACTCAGCCAGCTGCCCTTCCTACAACCCCTTTTTTTGCTAAATGCAACCCCCTTTTTTGCCTATAAACAATGGGGGCTTTCCCTTATTTTAAAGGTTCATAATTTTACAACCCATTTTTTTCTAAATGCAACCCCTTTTTTTGCCTATAAATAAGGGGGCTTTCCCTTGTTTTAAAGGTTCATAATTTTAGAACCTAGACTAATGTTTGTGAGTTTTTTTAGTGTTCTTGTGAGTTTATTTGAGTGTTCTTGTGAGTTTATTTGAGTGTTTTTGTGAGTGTTTGTAAGCCCTTGTTTGGGCTTCTTTTTCCCAAGTTTAAGCTTTCTTGAAAAGTTGTAAACCCTATTAATATATAAGAAATTTCTTCTTTGTTCTTCTTACTCTTCCTGTAAGTTTTTGTTGTGTGTGTGTGTGTGATAACTTAGATTATGGTCTCTTTTTAATTCAAGTGGTGTGTGTGTGTGAGTGTATGAGTTAGTGTTTTATTTTTATTTTAATTTAGTTTTTCTTAGTGTAAGTGTGTGTGTGTGTATGAGAGTAATTTGTTTCATAGTTTTGTTCTCTTTTTAATTTAGTTTGTTTTTAAGTGTGTGTATGTGTGTGTGTGTAAGATTTTAATTTTAGCTTTTGTTTTTGTCCCTTTTTGTTTTCATTTAGTTTTTCCTTTAGTAAATGTGTATTTAGGTGAATTTTTTTTTTGATAACTTAGTTTTTTTTAATTCAAGGTTGTGTGTGTGGGTGTATGAGTGTGATTTTTGCTTTATTTTAATTTAGTTTCCTGTAAGTAAGTGTGTGTTAGTGTAAGAGTTTTAGATTTTCTTTTTGTTTAGTTTAATTTAGCTTTCAATTTTATGTTGTGTGTGTGAATGCAAGAGTTGAAATTTTACTTCCTTTTAATTTAGCTTTCAATTATCGTAGAGTGGGTGCGTATATGAGATAGATTTTCTTTTTTTTGCTAAATTAGCTTTTCTGCTCTCTTTAATTCAGTCATTTATATTTCCGTAGAGTGCGTGTGTATATGAGATAGATTTTCCGTTTTATTTATTTCTGTCATTTAAATTCCGTAGAATGCGGGTGTTTTTAATTTAGTGTGTTCTTTCATTTTTTACTTATAATTGTTTTCCTTTATTTTCGCTAACTGCACGCAATCAGTTAAATTATTATCATCATTGCACTTTCAAATCCGCAAAATTAATCACTCGTTTAATCGGTAAAATAATAGCGCGTCCTTAAAAAGTAAAAATAATCAACAGGATACGAAAACATATGACCTTGATATTTTCTAAAAAATATCATATACTATACGCGATAAGGTACATTTGCCTCCATCGAAAGATTAGTTTGGATAATAATTACAAAAACTAGTAAAGCTCTCTTTTTCTATTTAAAAATCAGTAGAATTCGGCGCCGTAGCCGGGGCATAATCGTCGATATTTCGAAAGAAGAAAATACAGTTACTTCTATCTTTCGATAGGATAACGGTTAGTTTCTCGAAGTAGGAGTACTCGCGAAACTCCTCGAAAACGCCCGCCTAATTCTAATCTCATCTCAGAAAGGTTTTGCAAAACTCCAATTTTAATTCATCATGTTTTTGGCACCGTTGCCGGGGAGTTGTTTTTATTTCGAAAAAAGTATCACTATTAATTTTATATTTTACTTCTTCCTCCCACTTGTTCTCTCGTACATATATTTTCTAAAAAACAAAAATCAAATAAAAAAAATTATTATACAAGTTCTTTCTTTCACTTATTTTCAATTTTAAAAAAAAAACCACAAAATCAAATCAAAAAACAATCTGAAAAAGCACTCTCTCTCTCTCTTTTCCTCTTAAAAACTATCTTCTAAAAAACTAAAAATAAAAATAAAAAATTATAAAAGCTCTTTCTTTTTTCCTTTTCCCCATGTTCCCCTGTTTATATTTTCATCAAAAAAAATCCAAAAAATTCCTTTAAAAAAAAAACCTTATAAAAGTACATCACCCGAAGAAGCTCTTCGGGTAATCCGGAAATTGTTTTTGACCCCGAAATCGAGCGCACCTTTCACGAGCGTCGCCGATCTCGTGATCAAAATCATCCCTTAGATCCTGAAGAGTTACTTGGCGATACTATAGCAGAAAATATGACAGATCCCGTTCTAAATGCGGCCCCGCAGCGGACCATGACCTACTATGCCAGGCCAAATTTGGAAGATACTGGGTCAAGTGTCACTCGCCCCGCGGTAGCAAACAATAATTTTGAATTAAAATCCAGCATAATCCAGATGGTACAACAGTCAATACAGTTTGACGGTTTGCCAGATGAGGACCCAAATCTTCACCTCTCAAATTATTTAGAAATATGCGACACTTTTAAAATTAATGGTGTCATTGATGACGACATTCACTTGCACTTATTTCCCTTTCCTTGCGGTGAAAAGCCAAATCGTGGTTGACTTCTCTTCCGAGAGGGTCCATAACGACATGGGCCGAGTTGACGGAAAATAATTTAACTAAGTATTTTCCTTTGTCAAAAACCGCTAAATTACCCATAGATATCGCATCCTTTATACAATTCGATTCGGAGTCTATCTACGAGACTTGGGAGCATTTTAAAGAATCTCTGCGTAGGTGTCCTCATCACGCGCTACCATCTTGGCTATAGGTCCAAACATTCTATAACGGCCTGAATTGCCAAAGCCGACAAATGATCGATGTGGCTGTCGGGGGAACGTTAAATAACAAAACACCAGAAATGTGCCAAAATATTTTCGAGGAAATGGTCATGAATGCGTTGACACGCGATTTCAGCACTGCTAATTAGCAAGTGCAAAATGCGGTACGACGGTAGTGCACCGGTCCTTGTCAAGTAATAAAAGTAGGGAGAAACTCCCCGAATATCGTTCTCAAAGGACTGCAAGTTGGGTAGTATGATTTTTCTACTAGGGAAACTCTTTTAAAGATTCTAAAACACTTAATAAAAAAGGGGGGTTTTGAAAGTGGTTTTCCTATGCTATCAACGGAGAAAGAAAATGTCGGCCTAAAGCTCTGCTTCGCTTGTCGGAGTGGGATGCAGGCCGCGATGCCGTGCTTCGGTGAGCGGGTGGACGAGAAGGCTGGCAGATGAGGGTCGTAGGCACCTCGTCGCAAAACACGCAACTAGCAATTGCTAGTGTAGAGCACTACTCAGCGGTGGAGTGGATGGTGGACTACGACGCTCCTCAAATCCCATAAACAACACAAGATCTCAACAACATGAAATCATAATAATTAAATTATACGGTTTATGAACATCATCCAGAATACAAACACATATAAAGAGAGATCTCTGAAACAAGCGTAGGGGAAAAGAGTCAACCAAAGCTCGAAGACTATGCTGAAGATTCTCAGCCAGAATCGTAGGGTTGTCAGGCCTCGTCCATCTCGGTCTTCAGTTGCGTCCGGGGTCCGGAGGAGCTGTCACCTTTCTCTACTGCTACCCGTCTTCTTCGTGGTCTAGCTTGAGGTAGCTCTTGTTCGACAACTGGAATGCTGCGGAAGTTCTCCGTTTATGGCTTTCTTGAACTCGAGGATGATGGAGGAGGACAAGGAGGGAGCTTTGGTGGTAGATTTTCAAGCCAAAGGTCACCGGAGCTCCTCCTAGTTCAAAATTATGGTGGAGTGGCGAAGTTGGCGAAAATGGCGGGCTTTAGAAGCTTTTCCCGCGGGTCTCCTCTCTTCCAGCAAATTTCCTTCTTTAAATACTAAATGGGCAGAATTTTAGTCACGCACGGGCGAACACATGACCGTGCGTTGCCCGTGCAATATTTAACGTGAAAACAGGCTTGAGGAAGAAGCAGCAGCGCCTGTGCGTTTTACTCACGCACGGGCGAATCCGCCCGTGCGTAGAAACGCACGAACAAATTCAAATTGGCTGGAATATAGGCGAAACAGGCGATCGTGTGTTTCCTTCGCGCACGGGCGATCCGCCCGTGCGTAAAAACGCACGATCAAATTCAGATCACTGGTTTTCTCCCCAGATGAAGGCGCACAACCGCAGCCGTCCGTGCGTCAAGAAAATGCACGACCGTGCGATATACAAACTCATGAATTCTGGGCAAAAGGAGATGATCCAAATACCTGCAAGCACAACAAATCAGCTGGGAATACACCTCCAGCACCAATCAAACATAGAAAAAGGATTAGGGAGCACCATGTGCTTACCCCCAATAACGTGGAGCGCAAACGCACACCAAAATGGGCCTAAAAGGAGCACGACGCACGTAAGTGCGCATGAATGAGCATAAGAGAAATAGATGCAATAATAGCTCGATAATGATGCATAAGAGAATGAAAACTAGCCCGGATGAGTCCATAAAAGTGTATATAATTGGGACTCATCACACCCCCAGACTTAACCATTTGCACGTCTCAGGCAAACTACTCAGCTCTTCGTCTAAACAATTGGGTGTTAAAGTGAGTTTGAGCGGTAGAGACCCATGCGAAGTTGCATGCTCACGTGCATAGAAATACATTAGAATAGAATTTAACTCAAGAATATATTTAACAATTTCTAGAACAGTAATTTGAAATCTACTTTACTCGGATGGTGAATCCCGGTGAATCTTTCGGTCGCGCACAAGGGAAAATAGCGTGACTAATGAGTAGAGTATTACTCGAATCAAAGCTCGGGACAATCTCCTAAGAAATCCATCAAAGTCGATGTACATAGGCTTGCACGTTCGCACTCTCTCCACTGCATGAGATGACTCATATCTAAAATCAATAGGACTTATAGGTTAAGATTTGGCTTTGGATGAGCTTAGGTTAGATAAGTAGAAGAACGACGGGCATCACACTCAACATAACCTGAACACACGAGAGCATAAAATCACCAATATAGGAAAAATAAGAACCACACAACCCCCCCCCCAGACTTCAACTGGACACTAGGTGTGTGCTAAGCCGATCACACATTGTTTTGTCGAGAGATTGCATTTGAACGTTCTTTTTGCACAATTAATCTTATTTTCTCTTCTCGACAAATATATCTTTTTTTAAGCACTTTAAAAGCTTCTCCTTTAGCTTTTTTCAGCCACCATACACCAGAGATAACACCACGTGATGGAGATATAACTTTCTTTCAACTCATTTGTTGGTGCGAATATAGGCTTGGTCGTATGGCTTTGGGGAAATTTAAGTGCAGCTAAACAAGAAGGATAGGTAGGTTCAAGTGGGCTTGCAAGGGTGATTACATTGGTTACGATTTCAAAAGCACAAATGGATCAAGAAACGGCCTACATCACGCTTTATAATGAGTTATTCAACGCAATCGTTTCAAGAGTCGCCTGGTGCAAGTTCTAGCCACCGAGAAAGGTTATCCGTCCTTCCGATCCTAGTAATAAGCTACTACTAATCCAGCTACACTCGACCCTATGCTACCATTGGATTCACCGGATTCACCACTAGAGTAAAATAAATTGTAGCTACTATAATAGAAATAATTAAATTATAATATTGAATTTTATTCTACTCTAATTGAATTTCTAGGCGTGACGCGAGCACTCAACTAGAGCACTACTCGAGTCGACATTTTTCTCTACCACTCACTCCTACACTAACAATCCAATTCTTACGAGCGGGGAACCTCGCATCAATACCCAATAAGCGCGCGTGATCAAGTACGCGTGAACTAGGTGCAAGTGTATGCAATGTGTGCAACAAAATTAAAATTCCTAACTCAGCACATTCTAAAATGCTATGCAAAGTGCGTGCATGTGCATAACCGATCTCTCCCCTAGATTTGATCAAAACCATATAAAATAAAGAGTTCATGAATAAGGATAATAGGGGTAGAGTGGACCTATGCTCATGAATGAGCATGTCAAAAGTGCGGCAATTCCTTCTTTAAAGTGCTCCTTCCTCATCTCCCAAGCGAGAGCTTAAACCTGCGAAGTTAGCAAAAAGCCCAAAACAACACATAATAAACAAAAATCTTAACGAAAGGTCAGAACCGAATGGTTCCCCCATGGGTTGTCTCCCAAGAAGCCCTTTTGTTTACTGTCCTTAAGGTGGACCAAATACCTGTATTAAAGCATAGTTTATAAAGCAGAAATTTTCAAGAAGAGTTCACACACACAAAGATCACAGAACAAGAAAAATTAAATCAGCTATACGCACTTTTGTAGTGCACATCTCCAGTGGCTCGTAGGCTAGAGGTGAAAGTTGTAGGGCCAAAATTGGTATCACCCAATTTTTCCCTAGCCTCCGCCATCTTGCCATTTTGGAGAGCAGCAGAGCGTGCACCACGCAATAGTCTTTCCTGTTTACGCTTATCTACTGTTGGAGAGCGCCAGCGTTGATAGTCATCAGAATTTCCCACCTTGGTGGTGGGTGGCATCACTTCCATTGCCGCAGTGGCAACTGGATCAGCCTACGAGATAGAGCGTTTAAGTGGTTTATTACACAGTTTATTGCAAAACAAAAATGGGACGTTGTCCCGAGTTGCATGTGGCTCGACAGGCTCAGAAATGAAGCTCTCCTCCCTCTCGGAGTCATCTTCTTTCCGAGAGTCAACTTCATCTTCTTCTCCACTCGACAGCTTCTCTTCCTTTTCTTCCTCCAAAGATCCTTTTTCCTCCCTGACTTCGGCATTACTAAAGGATCCATCAATACTAAGTTGGGGAGAGCGAGATAATTTTTCAGTTGCTGTTTTGGGGTAAGTAGGGGTGTTACCTTACTCGGTAGGATAACACACCCCGTAGAGAAATCCAAAGTGGCACCGGTCTCTTTCAAGAACGACACTCCAAAGATGGGAATAGATTGATTCTCACGAGGTCTCAATACTTGGAAATCGGCGACCACCACCGTCCCCTCGACTATAACTTCAACATTTCTCACTTCTCCCTCCGCCTGAATGATAGTCCCGTTTGCAAGCACTAAGGACTTCCGGTCATCCGTGTTCATTTCAAGATGCATTATAGCAATGTCCTGCAGTGCAAGGACGTTGCGGGATGAACTGGAGTCACACAATGCGGCAGTTTCAACATTATTTATCGAGCATGTGATTACCAACTCACTTGGGTTACTCAATTCTGCATCGGTGAGACTCTTCCCTTGATTGATTGGGTTCTTTTCAGTGTTGTTGGGAAGGGTCCCTTGCGAACGCTCGGTTAGCAGTTGAACCAATTGGCCCAATTGCGTCTCCAAGTTTCGCATGGACGCAGCTTGGTTAACCATATTCGAGTTAGCGGCCTACATAACCTCTCCATCATTTCTTCTAAGTTGCTCTTCTTAAGATCTAGAGCGCCTTGATCATAACTCAGTTTAGGTGGCCGCGGTTGGCTACCGGAGGCTTGAGCATCAAATTGATGCGAGCCTCCTTGCCATCGTTGGCCAGGAACATTTTGTTTCCAAGAGAAGTTCGGATGACTCCTCACACCCGAGTTATAAACATTATTAAAAGGGGCTCCGCGGTTTTGATCATTAATATAATTAACACTTTCACCATAAGATACTTCGTTAGGTTGCTAGCCTATGGGACACTCATATGCGTGATGCCCCGGGCTTCCACAACCTTGACATGAGATAACCATCACTGGGCAGAAGGGAGGGGAGGCCTCTTAAGCAGCATCGCACTTTCATAAGGTGTTGATGCCATCTAAGCGGATGCACCAGATGTGCTCACTTCAAATATTCCTCGAGCATTTCTTGGGGTGTTTCTTCCAGCAGTCCAAAATGAGCTATGAAACGCAGTGTCTTGGAGGATCCGCAATGCGTCTTCCGGAGTGTGGTTCATCAGAGTTCCGCCTGCAGCTGCATCAAACATGGCCCTGAAGTTAGGCTCAATTGCAAAGTAAAAATTTTCTACTATGGTCCATGGTTGCAGCTTATGCTGGGGGAATTTCCGGAGAAGGTCCATGAACCTTTCCCATGCTTCTGCGAGAGTCTCCTGATCATGCTGTCGGAAGGTTGCGATCTCCCTCCTCAGGTTTACCACCTTGTCGACAGGATGGAACTTCGCTAGAAATTTTGCTTGCATAGCGTCCCAAATGGTAGCTGTGCCAGGTGGTATGGTGTGGAGCCATGCTTTCGCTTTGTCATGGAGGGAGAATGGAAACAGCCGGAGTTTCACCATCTCATCAGCAATCCCGGCGTTCCGAAATGTCCTGCAAATTTCTGTGAATTCAATCAAGTGAAGATGGGGGTCTTCACTGACTAACCCAGAGAATTGGGTCTGGTTGCGGATCATATTCAGGATGGCCGGCTTTATCTCAAAGTTGTTATTTGTGTTGGCCGGGCCGAATCCGGGGTACACACTCCCAATAGTGGGCGTAGTGTAGTCTCTCATGGTCCTGGGTCATGGCCTAGCCACTTCATTCTCGTCAGCATCCTGACCACCTCCTGGTGCATTTCCCACCATGGGATCGATCTTATTTCCATTAGCATCCATGATGATAGCAGCACGGAGACGCGCCCGTAGGGTACGCTCTATTTCAGGGTCAAAAGCTGCAATGTCACCGAGATCTCATCTGTTCATACACACACCACAACACAAAAGAAGAAGATCAAAAACAAGAATAACTTTAAACTAATTTCCCAAGAAGGGTGAATCATACATGCTTGCAAACCCCGACAACGGCGCCAAAAACTTGACGCGCGATTTCAGCACTGCTAATTAGCAAGCGTGAAATGCGCTACGACGACAGTGCACCGGTCGTTGTCAAGTTATAAAAGTAGGGAGAAACTCCCCGAATATCGTTCTCAAAGGACTGCAAGTTGGGTAGTATGATTTGCCTACTAGGGAAACTCTTTTAAAAATTCTAAAACACTTAATAAAAAAGGGGGGTTTTGAAAGTGGTTTTCCTATGCTATCAACGGAGAAAGAAAATGCGGGCCTAAAGCTCTGCTTCGCTTGTCGGAGTGGGATGTAGGCCGCGATGTTGTGCTTCGGAGAGCGGGTGGACGAGATGGCTGGCGGATGAGGGTCGTAGGCACCTCGTCGCGAAACACGCAACTAGCAATTGCTAGTGCGGAGCACTACTCAGCGGTGCAGTGGATGGTGGACTACGACGCTCCTCAAATCTCATAAATAACACAAGATCTCAACAACATGAAATCATAATAATTAAAGCATACGGTTTATGAACATCATCCACAATACAAACACATATAAAGAGAAATCTCTGAAACAAGCATAGGGGAAAAGAGTCAACCAAAGCTCGAAGACTATGCTGAAGATTCTAGGCCGGAATCATAGGGTTGTCAGGCCTCGTCCGTCTCGGTCTTCAGTTGCATCCAGGGTCCGGAGGAGCTGTCACCTTCCTCTACTATTACCCGTCTTCTTCGTGGTCTAGCTTGAGGTAGCTCTTGTTCGACACCTGGAATGCTGCGGAAGTTCTCCGTCTATGGCTTTCTTGAACTAGAGGATGATGGAGGAGGCCAAGGAGGGAGCTTTGGCGGTAGATTTGCAAGCCAAAGGTCACCGAAGCTCCTCCTAGGTCAAAATGGTGGTGGAGCGGCGAAGTGGGCAAAAATGGCGTGCTTAAGAAGCTTTTCCCGCGGGTCTCCTCTCTTCCAACAAATTTCCTGCTTTAAATACTAAATGGGCAGAATTTTAGTCACGCACGGGAGAACGCACGACCGTGCATTGCCCGTACGATATTTAACGCGAAAACAGGCTTGAGGAAGAAGCAGCAACGCCCGTGCATTTTACTCACGCACGGGCGAATCCGCCCGTGCATAAAAACGCACGAACAAATTCAGATTGGCTGGAATATAGGCGAAACAGACGATCGTGCGTTTCCTTCGCGCACGGGCGATCCGCCCATGCGTAAGAACGCATGATCAAATTCAGATCACTAGTTTTCTCCCCAGATGAAGGCGCACGACCGCAGCCGTCCGTGCGTCAAGAAAATGCACGACCGTGCGATATACACACTCATGAATTCTGGGAAAAAGGAGATGATCCAAACACCTGCAAGCACAGCAAATCAGCTGGGAATACACCTCCAGCACCAATCAAACATAAAAAAAGGATTGGGGAGCACCATGTGCTTACCCCCAATAACGTGGAGCGCAAATGCACACCAAAACGGGCCTAAAAGGAGCACGAAGCACATACGTGCGCATGAATGAGCACAAGAGAAATAGATGCAAGAATAGCTCGATAATGACGCATAAGAGAATGAAAACTAGCCCGGATGAGTCCATAAAAGTGTATATAAATGGGATTCATCATGCGTATTAGTGGAACGTGCCAAGGTCGCGTCCAAATAAACTGGCTGGGATTTTTGAAGTGGATGGCACTACTCACTTAGCCTCGCAGGTAGAGAGGCTATGTAAGCAAGTCGCGGAGATGACTGCTTCCTCCTCCACTCCCGCGTGGGCGAATAATAATTATAATTATAATAATAATTGTATTAATAATAATAATAACTTAATCGAATGTTGATTCCTCGGTAATTTGGTTACACCTTATCGAATGTCGATTCCTGCTTTAATTTGGAATCCGCGTTTGGGGATGAGTGTTCTTCGCTTTCTGAATTACCATCTTTAACGCTAGACGATTCAGATCTGGCAAATCAAACTTCTTTAGACGAATTGCCACCAGATTCGCCTTTCGAGCCTTTTAATTCTAAAGATTTAAAAATCACCACGTCTTATGAAGAACCCCAGGTCATGGAGCTTAAGCAACTCCCCGACCATATAAAATACGCTTTTCTCATTGCGAACTTAAAACTTCCGGTTATTATTTTGTCTACTTTAACCGATTCAGAACCTCCAAATTAGTTGAGGTATTGTCTAAGCATCGCCATGAAATTGCATGGCAAATTTCAGATATTAGGGGGATAAACCCCTCTTTTTGCACGCACAAAATTTTTCTAGAAGATAATTCCCGTAAAACCATCCAGCCTCAGCGAGGACTTAACCTGAATATGCGGGATGTCGTTAAGGCTGAAGTAATAAAACTCATGGATGCGGGGATTATCTATCATATATCAGACAGTACATGGGTTAGCCCCATACATGTCGTGCCAAAGAAGGGCGGTTTAACAGTAGTGGCCAATCAGAATAATGAATTAATCCCAACCCGTACTGTTACGGTTGGCGGGTGTGCATCGACTATCGAAAGTTAAATGATGCCACCCGAAAAGACCACTTCCCGTTGCCGTTAATCGATCAGATTCTGGAGCGACTTTCGGGTCATCCATATTATTGTTTTCTCGACGGTTTATCAGGGTTTTTCCAAATTCCTATCTCCCCCGAAGACCAGGAGAAAAGAAATTTTGCATGCCCCTTCGGCACATTCGCATATCGAAGGATGTCGTTCGGCCTCTGCAATGTGCTAACTACATTCCAACGATATATGATGGCGATCTTTGGGGAGCTCGTAGAGGACATAATGGAAGTCTTTATGGATGACTTCTCCGTATTCGGGAGCTCTTTTTCAAACTGCTTGCAGAATCTAGATCGAGTCCTCCAGAGATGCGAAGACACGAACCTAGTTTTAAACTGGGAAAAGTGTAATTTTATGGTCCGGGAAGCTTTAGTTCTTGAACACAAGAGTTCCACAAAAGGGATGGAGGTCGATAAGGCCAAGGTCAAAATTATTGAAAAACTTCCCGCTCGTTCAAATATAAAATCTATTATAAGTTTACTTGGCCACGCGGTTTTTTGCAGGCAGTTTATTAAAAAAAATCCAAAGTAACGAAACCGCTAACCCACCTCATGGAGAAGGAATCTCCTTTTATTTTTTATAACGCGTGCGTAGAGGCGTTTAATATTATAAAAGAAAAACTTATCCATTCTCCCATTCTGGTGGCGCCAGATTGGTCCCTTCCGTTTGAGATAATGTGCTATGCGAGCGATATCGAGGTGGGAGCCGTACTAGCCAACGTGTTAATAAATATTTTCATCCCATCTATTTTGCTTCTCGCATGCTCACAGCAGCACAGGCTAACTACACTACGACGGAAAAGGAACTTCTCGCTGTCGTCTTTGCCTTCGATATTTTTAGGCCCAACGTCACGCTTTCTAAAGTCATCATTTTTACCGATCACTCTGCCCTCAAATATTTTTTAGCCAAGGTAGACGCCAAGCCATGCTTGCTTCGATGGATACTCCAATTGTAGGAGTTCGACTTAGAGATCCAGGACAAGAAGGGGGCTGAAAATTTAGCGGCCGAACACCTCTCTCGTTTAGAGTACCCAATCACGGAAGCGCTCATCGAACCCGATATAGATGATAGATTTCCCGAGCAACGCCTCTTAGCTTTTTCTAATTTAAAAACTTCCCCCACTCCTTGGTTCGCGGACTGCGTAAACTATTTAGTTGCGCGGGTCCTTTCGAAAGACTTTTCAAAACAGCAAAAGAAGAAATTCTTTTCTGATTTGAAAAATTACTTTTGGGAAGACCCATTTCTTTTTACGTGTTTTGCATGTGTTCATGCGGTCACCCCCTCTCCAAATCAGGAACGTGCCCATTTCCCCTTTTATTTTTATTCTGCATTTTATTTCTTACTTCATGCCTTGTTTTTTTTTTGTAAATTAGAAAAATCAAACAAATCAAAAACATAAATATAAACTTGGAAAAAATTCAAAAAATTTGCAAAACCCAAATTTTTTCAAAAATAGTTTATTTCGTAGTACCAAACTTAGACAAATCCAAAAAATATTTTAAAACCCCCAAATTTCTCAATATATATATATTGTGTTCATTGCGTAGTTGATATATATATAATAAAATCCTACTTTGTTTTTATTCTTAAAGCATTTAGTTTCGAGAGTATCTATCTGTGGATTTTCATAATTCCTAGTTTGTTATTCGTTTATTTATCTAAGATTGATAGATTTAAACATTCGAGGTTAAGTTTCAAAGAATATCTTGCATTTTTAATTTAAATAGAGGATTTGTTTTCAAGCACTACTTATAATTTATCTAAAATAGAGGCATGTGTATTATGTTAGCAAAATGACCCTGGACCTCAATTATCTTAACTTATGCCTTTAGAAACTCAGGAACGTTCAAACTACTATGGTTGCTCTCAATTTATTTTATTAAACTCTAGTATCTTTCTTGAAAACCCAGTATCATTCACCCATATAGCTTGGCATAGAAAAATATAAGAAGAAGTTTTCATTTCAAAAATTAAAAAGATCTTATGTTAATGGGAATAAGATTTCATTCCGCAAACATAGACACCCAATAAAAATTAAAAAGATCTTATTTCAATGGGAATAAGATTTTGTTTCGTAAACATAAGCATTGGGTTAATAAAAAATATTTGAATTTGTTTCCCCTCCTAAACCACGGCGGGCGCAAAACAAAAAAAATTAAAAAGGAGGGCTGAGAGGATAAAATTCAACACACCTAATTCAAATCTCTTCTTTTGCCAAAGCTTTGCACCCCCCCCCCCACCTCCCCCCCCCCCCCCCCCCCCCCCCCTCCCCCCCGTCCCCCTAACCACTTAGACTTAATTTAAAAAACTTTTGAGAGCATAATTAGTAACTTGTATTATTTTCTCCAAAATTCTTAAAAGCAGGGGTTTGTATAATTCCGATCTAATCTCGTTCACTAATGATTGCACTTTTTCTTGATATTAGGTTAATCAAGATGTCTTTTGGCTAAGACATTTCTCCTTACTTAAATTATTTGCGTAAGTTAGGACTTAACTATTTATACCCCAGATTTTTATTTTTCGGTCTCTTTTGAATAAATAATACGATAGCCAAAAAAAATTAGAACTTATATTAATCTCATATATATCTCTCTTACTTTTGCTCTGGAATAGCAAAAGCCAAAGTTTGGGGGTATTTGATGAATAGTAGAATACACGTATTTTAGTATAGTTTTGAACATAGTTTTAGGTATTATTATACATATTTCATATATAATATTAAATAAAATGACTTGTTTTATCTAATGTATATAAATTTACACCTATATGTCAAAAAGTGTTATTTAAGTATGAAACAAATTTAAAAAAAATTATATAAAAAAAATATTTTGTAAATATATCTATTTAAGTATAAATTTTTGAATATGTATCAATTTTTATTTTATTAAATATATAAAACCAAAATGTATATATAATAATGTAAAAACAATGATATATTTATGTATTTAATAAAGTAGAAAAATAAAGATATATATATAATATGTGTAAATATAATAGTTTAAATAAATGATATATATATGTAAATATAAATGAAAGTAGAAAAAATAGTAGTATAATATAGCCAAATATAGTAATAATAATAATGTATATATATTATAAATATAGTGAATATATATATAATATAGTATTATAGTATATTAATGATATAGTAAAAATAATATGTATAATAAGTAAATAATATGTATAGTATATAAAATATTAAATAATAGTAGTATATAATACAATAATAGTATATATATAATAAATAATAACAGTATATATATTAAATATAATGATATGAATAATTATGTAAATTAAAAGAAAATTATATTAAAAAATAAAAATATATGTGCTAAACATAATCAATATATTTGTTTCTCTACCTAGGTTGAAGGAGCTGCTTGGCTCACTGGTTCTGGTCTTAGCTATCCACTCTGCCGCCCCGGGTTCGAAACCTGGCGCTGGATATTTATTGGGATTAAACTGTCAGTTGTGCTATTTCACCATTTTTTTGCCTATATAAATTCTGAAGCTAACATAATATATTTAGGGCAATGTTATAAGCAAACCAGTTTTGGCTATTCGCACACCAATTTCTATGAGTTATAACGTGCCTTTTGAAAATACGCCTTGTACATGCATTTTTAGGAAAAGTGTTCAACCCGAAAGTTCTAGATCTCATCGAGATTTACAACTTTTGTGTTGAACACTTTTCCTAAAAATACACGCACAAGACGTATTGTCTCCTTGATCGTAACTATAGCAATTTTTTGAAAATACGCTTTGTAGATGCATTTTTAGGATAAGTGTTCAACGTGAAAGCTGAAGATCTCGACGAGATCTACAACTTTTGTGTTGAACACTTTTCCTAAAAATGCATGTACAAGGCGTATTTTCAAAAGGCGCGTAATAACTGATAGAAATTGGTGTGCGAATAGGCAAAACTAGTGTGCTTATAACATTGCCCTATATTTAATAGACCCATTTGTTTTGTAGAAGGAGCCCCTTGGCTCACTAGTTTTGGTCTTGGCTAACCTCTCTGTCGCCTCGTGTTCGAAACCTGGAGCTGGATATTTACTTGGAATTAAAATCTACCGCCAGCTAGCCTGCTATCCGCACCCTTCAAGTTCTTACTCTTCCTTTTAAGTTTTTTTGTGTGTGTGTGTGTGTGATAACTTAGATTATGGTTTCTTTTTAATTCAAGTGGTGTGTGTGAGTGTATGAGTTAGTGTTTTATTTTTATTTTTATTTAGTTTTTCTTAGTGTAAGTGTGTGTGTGTGTGTGTGTGTGTGTGTGTATGAGAGTATTGTTTCATAGTTTTGTTCTCTTTTTAATTTAGTTTGTTTTTAACTGTGTGTGTGTGTAAGAGTTTAATTTTAGCTTTTGTTTTTGTCCCTTTTTTGTTTTCATTTAGTTTTTCCTTTATGTAAGTGTGTGTGTAGGTGAATAATTTTTGTTTTCTTTTTGATAACTTAGTTTTTTTAATTCGAGGTTGTGTGTGTGAGTGTATGAATGTAATTTTTGCTTTCTTTTAATTTAGTTTCCTTTAAGAAAGTGTGTGTGAGTGTAAGAGTTTTAGATTTTCTTTTTGTTTAGTTTAATTTAGCTTTCTATTTTATGTTGTGTGTGTGAGTGCAAGAGTTTAAATTTTACTTCCCTTTAATTTAGCTTTCAATTATCGTAGAGTGGGTGGTGCATATATGAGATAAATTTTCTTCTTTTTTGCTAAATTAGCTTTTCTGCTTTTTTTAATTCAGTCATTTATATTTCCGTAGAGTGCGTGTGTGTATGAGATAGACTTTCCTCTTTATTTATTTCTGTCATTTCAATTCCGTAGAGTGCGTGTGTTTTTGATGCGCAAATCTTAGCACACCGCTATAGGCGGTAGCAAGACTACGGCACGAAACGGCAGTGTACCGATCATTCAAGTAATATAAAATGTGGGAGTGAATCCCCAAGTATCGATCTTGAAGGAACACAGTAAGGTGGAGTTTACTATTGAGGAAGGACTTGAGATTGAAGTCCTGAAGTCGGATGGGTTGCGGAAACGGGGGGTTTTGGTTGTGAAAATAAAAGAAAATAACTAAACTACTCCTATGCAATGCTTCGCTTGGCAGGATGGAGACTAGGCAGGCCTTGAGCGCGCTGCTTCGAAAGGGCGGATGGACGAGTAGGCAAATGAAATCAAACTGTGCAGGCCTTGAGCGCACTGCTTCGTTAGGCGAATGGATTACATAGGCCGCTATGCCACGTTTCACTAGGCGGATGGAAGAGAAGGCTTGCAGATGGAGTGAATCGCACCGACGGAATGAGGGTCGCAAGCACCTCGTCACAAAGCTCACACCTAGCAATTGCTAGTGTAGCAAACCCAAATCGCTCACACCATAATCACCACAAGAGCTCACCTCAAACACTCATACACAAATGATATCATTGCTTAACAATGAAATACAAATTAAATCAAGTGCAGAGTACAAACATCATAATAAAATAGAAGATTACACTGCAAGCAACAATAACCTAAGAAGAGAAAAATGCAAGAGATACGACCGAATCCGGAGGCTTGCTGTAGATTCTCGGTAGGAATTGTCGGGTTGTCAATCCACATCCTAGCTCGGTCCGAGCTATCGTCCGGGGTAGAGGAGGGCTGTCACTTCCTCCTAATGGACCCGTCTTCTCCGGTAAACTACAATCTGGCCATGTCTGCTGCGAAGAACTCCTAGCTTAGTGATGAAGATGAGTGTAGTTTCCTCTCCTTGAAGCATTTGGATGATGGAGGTGGCCTTGGGCAAAAGGTGGAGGAAGAAGGAGAGAAAAACGAAGCTTTCCTCCCTGACGGCGGAAGAACTTGCGGAACTGTTCGGGGCCTGAAAAACCTAAAAATCACAGTTTAAATAGAACAGATTGTAGAATTTGTTCATGCACGACCAAACGCACGACCGTGCGTAAAAACGCACGACCAAATTCAGAATGCTGTTTTGGGCCGTAAATGAATGCGCACGATCGCAGTCGACCGTGCGTCAAGAAAATGCACGACCGTGCGATTCATGCAGACATGAAAACTGGGCATAATTGATGATCTACCCACCTACACAGCACCAAACATCAATCATACAGCTGGGAATACCCTTCCAGCTCAATCCAAATACATAAAAAAGGGTTGGGGAGCACCGTATGCTTACCCCCAACAACATAGCGCGCAATTGCACACCAAAATGGGCCCAAAGAGTGCACTTTGTGAAGAAATGTGTTCAAGTGAAGTTTAAGCGATAATGAACTAAAAGTGAAGTGCAAATGCCTGAAAACTAGCCCAGATGAGTCCGAAAAAGTGTATATAAATGGGACTCATCACACCCCCAGACTTACCTATTTGCGCGTACCGAGCAAACAAATCCGGCGGAGTATGAAAATGGTAGTTAGTGAAGAGAATTGCAAAATTGGAGTACGGTGCGAAGTATCATACGCATGCAAATAAAAATTCAGTAAAAGGAGATTCTAACTATGCTAACTAATTTACAAAAGTGTTAAAGCGTAAATAAAGGTTTATTAATACTCAGATGGTGAATCATGAAGAACATGTGCGGTCGTGCCCGGTGTGAAAGTACACAAGCCACTCAGGAGGGTGTTGCTAAAGACCGGAATTCGGGGATAACTCCGCTGAAATCCATCAACGACGAGAACCATAAGCTTGCCCGGTTACACTCTATCCACGGTGCTAGCAAACTCACAAGTTAAATCAATAGGACTTTTAGGTTATAATGGGGCTTAGGTTACGGTATGATATTCAATGATAAACGAGATGGCTACGCAACCCAACTGAGTCGAAAGATAACGCTGTACTAAAACAAGACCAAGAACGATGCTAGTGTGACACACCCCCAGACTTAGCTTGAAAATTGGGTGTGCACACAGCCTACTCCAACGAATACCAACTGAATTTTTTATTACGCACAAAGGGATTTCTCTTCATTCCAATTCTTTTCAGATTTTTCTTTTAATCTTCATTTTTTTTCTTTTTTTTTTCTTTTATCCCCCGATTGGTTTACAACAATGTGTTCAGCACGCAATACATTTTTTTCTTCACATCACAAAAATTCCATACATCACATCCAAATATGAAATGTAATTTCAGTTAACTCATTTTTTTTGGTTGCGATAATAGGATAAGCTTCAAGCTTTGGTGATTGAAAGAAGAGCTGAAACAAAGGAGGGGTAGGCACAAACTTGGCTTGCAAAGGTAAACGCATAGGTCATGGAAAACAAGGCCCAAACTAGCCAAAAAATGGCCTACATCACGTTTAACAATATGAGTTGCTCTCACCCATGCTTCAAGAGTCGCTTGGGGCAAGTTCCTAGCCCATGAGAAAGGTAAACCTTCCTTCCGACTCGAGCAACACACAACTAGCGCTCGCGTACACACAACACCGTGCTACCGTAAATTTCAGTCACATTCACCAAATGAGTAAATTAAATGAAAAACTACGCAAGAACACTAATTATAAATTAAAAGCATAGAGATAATCTAATTTTACTCAAATTTCTATGGAAGCATGCGGATGCGACTACAGCACTACAAGAGTCAACATCGCACTCCGATTTGCAATTCCTAAGCTAACATCCTATTTCACATTCCAAACCAAGATAGCGTGTACGGAAGCCCACAAACAAGTGAGTGCGCGCTTGTGCTGGTGAAATGGTGTGTGAAGCATATGAACAAATTTATTACAAAGCTTAAATAAAATTACTTCTAGTATGCAATCCAACATGTGCGTGCACTGCGGGTACCAAACATCTCTCCCCCAGACTTAATCTACGCACTAAGATCAGCTGAAATAACAATGTGAGTGTAAGACAATGAAAAGAGGAGAGGTTACCTTATGCTCAGAAATGAGCATACCAGAAGATTTGGCGTTAAAATCTGTATATTTAGCTCTGAGAGTCTGCCACCAAAGAAATTGTCGCACACCTGCAGGCAAATGACTCCACGCACAAAATATATGTAAAACTAAACTATTAGCATGTTAGAAAAAAAATAAAAACAACAAAAACTTGGGTTGTCTCCCAGTAGCGCTTTTGTTTACCGTCCTTAAGCTGGACTTAATACATGTATTATGCAGTTTTAATAACATTGTCTAAACATAAAAGAGATAATAATAAAGTCTACTTATTATTATTACACATCCATCGAAGAAATCAACTATACGTTGACTTAAAGTGGTAACTAGATATGAATGAAATGGGCCCGAAGACCCAGCAGTAGGGGCAGAAAGTAGGATTTATCTTCCATCCCCAAATCTCTTTCTTTTTCGCCTTCTTCTTCTCTTCCGACATTAGCTCAGGATATGAATATCTTTTGCCTCCCTGCATCCAATCCTTCAAGGGAAACATCATCACTGCATTGTATTTCCCCTGCCAGTATTGGTTTTCATCATTACCCAAAAATGGGTCAACATACTCAAAATACTGTATGAATGGAAAAGAATAAGCATTAAAAATATCAGGAAGAGGAGATAGAGGTGGATCAGCAGTGGAGGGCATTTCAGATTCGGCTTCCAAAAGATTTACCACTACTGAATCCCCCTGCATGTGTTCAAGCCAAGAAGGATGGTCAGGAAACAAAATAGAAGAAAGACATAAATAATCTGTAATTATGGGAGTGATCCCGGTTTCACTCCCGGTAGGATCCAAGGATAGATCACTATCATCATCGTAAATATCATAGCAAGGGGAACTTGAGAACTCAGGGGCCTCAGTGGTGGTTTGGACCTCCTCGTCCCATGAAGAAGTACAAACCTCCTCATCAGAGAGAGTATCCTCCTCATCCCACCGAGGTTCACCATCATGTTCAAAGTATTCATTCTCCCCTTCAGGGAAAATGACATCCTCATCCCACTTTGGAGCACCCTCCGAGTCAGAAGCATCACCCCACTCCATTACTTCGATAGGATCATAAAAAATGTGTGTAGAAAAATCTTGCAAAGAAACTGGAGGGACAAAAAGCTTTGGTTCTTCCGCAAAAAGATCCGTTAATGCCTCCCCAATGGAAAGAATACTTTCCTCATCCCACTCAGGTGCATCCATAAGTTCGAAATCCTCTCCTTATTGGCCAACAAATGAGTGATCGTCATCACTAGGAGTGAAGCCATAAATAGGGAAAGAAGATCCGATGCGAGAATTAAGCTCAAGGGGTGAGTAGGCAATTGCCTCCACGGGTAAAGAATGAGTGATAGGGACAATGTTGTCATGAGTGGAGGAGCAGCGGTCAGGATTGAAAAGACTCGGACAGTCCTTCAATTCATGACCCTCTCCTCGACACATCAAACAAACAAAGTTCCTACACTGTCTAGCATTTTACTCCTTCATTTGGTCTATATAATAAATCATCATGTCGTAAGTGCTACGAGAAATATCCCATGAAGACATTTTCAATACTTAAAGCAGATAAAACGAAACTGAAATTCTTTGCAATGAAATTTACACAAACTGATAAAACTACTTGGATTAAACTTGCCTATAACTTAAAAACAGAAGAGGAAGAAATAATAAAAACACTATATAATTAAAAAGCAAACAAAAACAATAAAGCGGGTATACACACTAGAAGAACTACTATCTTTTGTCTCCCTCTACAGCAAACTCACACGTCTATGTTCCCCGGCAACGGCGCCAAAAACTTTATGCGCAAATCTTAGCACACCGCTATAGGCGGTAGCAAGACTGCGGCACGAAACGGCAGTGTACCGATCGTTCAAGTAATATAAAATGTGGGAGTGAATCCCCAAGTATCGATCTCGAAGGAACACAGTAAGGTGGAGTTTACTATTGAGGAAGGACTTGAGATTGAAGTCCTGAAGTCGGATGGGTTGCGGAAATGGGGGGTTTTGGTTGTGGAAATAAAAGAAAATAACTAAACTACTCCTATGCAATGCCGTTGTGCAATGCTTCGCTTGGCGGGATGGAGACTAGGCAGGCCTTGAGCGTGCTGCTTCGAAAGGGCGGATGGACGAGTAGGCAAACGGAATCGAACTGTGCAGGCCTTGAGCGCACTGCTTCGTTAGGCGAATGGATTACACGGGCCGCTATGCCATGCTTCACTAGGCGGATGGAAGAGAAGGCTTGCGGATGGAGTGAATCGCACCGGCAGAATGAGGGTCGCAAGCACCTCATCACAAAGCTTACACATAGCAATTGCTAGTGTAGCAAACCCAAATCGCTCACACCATAATCACCACAAGAGCTCACCTCAAACACTCATACACAAATGATATCATTGCTTAATAATGAAATAAAAATTAAATCAAGTGCAGAGTACAAACATCATCATAAAATAGAAGATTACACTGCAAGCAACAATAACCTAAGAAGAGAAAAATGCAAGAGATACGATCGAATCCGGAGGCTTGCTGTAGATTTTTGGTAGGAATCGTCGGGTTGTCAATCCACGTCATAGCTCTGTCCCAGCTATCATCCGGGGTAGAGGAGGGTTATCACTTCCTCCCAATGGACCCGTCTTCTCCGGTAAACTACAATCCGGCCATGTCTGTTGCGAAGAACTCCTAGCTTAGTGATGAAGATGAGTGTAGCCTCCTCTCCTTGAAGCACTTTGATGATGGAGGTGGCCTTGGGCAAAAGGTGGAGGAAGAAGGAGAGAAAAACAGAGCTTTCTTCCCTGACGGCGGAAGAAATCGCGGAACTGTTCGGGGCCTGAAAAACCTAAAAATCACAGTTTAAATAGAACAGATTGTAGAATTTGTTCATGCACGACCAAACGCACGACCAAATTCAGAATGTTGTTTTAGGCCGTAAATGAACGCGCACGATCGCAGCCGACCGTGCGTCAAGAAAATGCACGACCATGCGATTCATGCAGACATGAAAACTGGGCATAATTGATGATCTACCCACCTGCACAGCACCAAACATCAATCATACAGCTGGGAATACCCTTCCAGCTCAATCCAAATACATAAAAAAGGGTTGGGGAGAACCGTGTGCTTACCCCCCCCCCCCCAACAACATAGCGCGCAATTGCACACCAAAATGGGCCCAAAGAGTGCACTTTGTGAAGAAATGTGTTCAAGTGAAGTTTAAGCGATAATGAACTAAAAGTGAAGTGCAAATGCCTGAAAACTAGCGCAGATGAGTCCGAAAAAGTGTGGACTCATCAGTTTTTAATTTAGTGTGTTCTTTCCTTTTTTTTCCTTATAACTGTTTTCCTTCATTTTCGCTAACCGCACGCAATCGCTTAAATTATTATTGTCATCGCTCTTTCAAATTTGCAAAATTAATCACTCGTTTAATCGATAAAATAATAGCGCGTTCTTAAAAAGTAAAAATAATCAACAGGATTCGAAAAAATACAACCTTGATATTTTCTAAAAATATCATATACTATATACGCGATAAGGTATACTTACCTTCATTGAAAGATTAGTTTGGATAATAATTACCAAAACTTGCAAAGCTCGCCTTTTCTATTTAAAATTCAATAGAATTCGGCATCGTAGCCGGGGCGTAATCGTCGATATTTTGAAAGAAGAAAAGACTGTTACTTCTATCTTTCGATAGGATAACGGTTAGTTTCTCAAAGTAGGAGTACTCGCGAAACTCCTCAAAAATGCCTGCCTAATTCTAATCTCATCTCAGGAAGGTTTTGCAAAACTCTGATTTTAATTCATCAGCAGACTCTTTAGTCAAGGTTGAGGTTGTAACATCCCCACTTTTATTGGGTCACTAGACCCTAGTGAGCCCAATAAAAGTAGGCCCGATCGATAGGAAATGACCCGATATAGGATTGTATACTAGGAGACTACGATTTGACTCCCATCTGTCACGTTAGACTCGTATAACCAATACGAGTGCAACGGAACTCATTCCATCCCGATCCAAGGTCGTTTAGAGAAAACGTCCATTTTGAGTATCGTGGCGCGTCACAACCACGCTATGGTGGCATAGTGTCCATATGTACTCTGATTTGGCTTCCGTCAGTTCCGTTAGTCTCGTATGACCAATACGAGTGCAAAGGAACTCGTTCCATCCTGATCCGAGGTCGTTTAGAGAAAATGACCATCTTGAGTATCGTAGCGCGTCACAATCACGCTAATGTGGCATAGTGACCACACGTACTCTGATTTGACTTCCGTCAGTACCGATAGACTCGTATTGTAACATCCCAACTTTGAAAAAGGGGTCTAACTAGTTCAATTGAACCCTTGGGGGAGCATAGGCCGGGTTATAGGACAACCACGACTCGACCTTCACCACCTAATGGTGGTCATTTAGAGAAATAACTGTTTTGGTAGCATCATTCTTCGCCACAACGTCAAAATTGTTTATTGAGCATACGTGCTCCGAATCGACCCCCGTTAGTTACGTCATACTCATATGGTCTATACGAGTGCAACGGAATTCGTTTCGTTCCAATCTGAAGTCATTTGGTGAAAGTGACTATTTTGAGTACCATAGCGCGTCACGACGAAGCTATTTTAGTATAGTAAGCATACGCACTCCGAATTGACTTTCGTCAGTTGCATTAGACTCGTATGGTCAATATGAGTGCAACGAAGCTCATTTCGTTGCAATCTGAGGTCGTTTCGAGGAAACGACTATTTTGAATAATATCAAGCTTAGCAACAACGCCACTTTAAAATATTAAGCAAACGAGCTCTGAATTGATCCCAGTTACTCGCATCGGACTCGCATGATCAACATGAGCGCGATGTAATTCGTTTCAACCAAATCCAATGAGATTTGAGAAAGTTAGCCAAAATAAATTATTATAAGCTGCGTGCCGACTCTCGCCAATAATTAAGAGTAGACAGACTCGAAATCAACTTCGGATGATTCCGTTATCATCGTAAGGTTGACACGAGCGTGACGACATCTTTTTTCGTAAGGTTGACACGTTGCAGATTTTTTATGCATTAAGTTATATATATATATATATTTGCTTATATACAAATATATATAATGAGTATTACACAAGCATAAACTTTCAGAGATTGGTTGCGGGAAAACCATAACCGTAGTTGTGCCAATTATACACCCATATATAATATGAACTTATATATTTATACAATATATAACTAAACTTATATATATACTAGCAGTTCCGCATGGGCTTTGCCTGTGCTCGCTGCTCCTCGACGGCCTTGGCCGCCGTGACGGCGGCCTACGGCCGCCACGATGGAGACCTGCGGCCGCCTTCGGCCGCCGCGAAGGCGGCCTGCGGACGCCCCGCTGGGACCCAACCGCTGAGACCCAACCGCTTGGAAGAAGTGCAACCCCAACCGTTGAGACCCAAACGCTGACAGGCTTCGAACGCCTGCAGATCGCCATTCATCGAACGCAGGTCACCATTCGTTGAACGCAGCTCGCCATTCGTCGAACGACTGGACGTGGAGAGCTCGTCGAACGCAGATCGCCATTCGTCGAACGCAGATCGCCTTTCGTTGAACGCAGTTCGGGATTCGTCGAACGCCTGGACGCGGATAGTTCGTCGAACGCAGATCGCCATTCGTCGAACGCAGCTCGCCATTCGTCGAACGAAGATCGCCAGGACGAGGAGAGGCTTGGGTCAGCTGGTTGGGTCTCAGCGGTTGGACTGGCAGGATGGGGTGCGGATAGGCTTCGTCGGTTGGACTGGCAGGCTGGGATGTGGATGGGCTTCATCTCAGCCGGCTGCGCCCACAACATATACATATGACTACTCAAAATGAACGTAAAAAAAATTTAATTACTATTTTATAAAAAATAATTCAAAAAAATATATATATTTTAACAAAAAATCATTTTAATGTAGATTTTAATAGGTCTAATGATAAGCTATCATAGTAGGTTTAGGAGGTGTAATAAAAACTTTTGGATTTTATGAATTTTCATAATTACTTTTATTATTGGGATATAGTGTTATTACACAAATAACCCTTATATTTTATAAATTTCCATTTTTTCATCATATATGTTAAGTCATTGGAGTAAGAGAATGAGGTTATATTTGGCAATTTTGAATGTTGCACCAAAGACAACTTCTTGCATTTAGTAGTTATAGATATATAGAGAGAGAGAGATATCATAAAACTGTAAGAATTATTTTACGCGTCATATAAAAAAATATACATTTCTATCATTCAAAATATTAATTATATTTGTAATCCCAATGGACATAAGACTAATGTCAATTAGCAAAAAGTGCCAACAGAAAAAACACACAAATTATCGAACAATGATTTGAAAGCGCGCTCGACGAACGACGATTTGAAAGCGCGCTCGACGAACATCAATCGGCAATTAGCGAACGATGATTTGAAAGCGCGCTCGACGAACATCAATTGTAGCTTGCTCGGCGAACGACGGAAGCGTGATCGCTGAAAGTTTAAAGGTGCAGCTGGCGAACAACGAAAGCTCATTTGGCGGTGACAATGGCGGCGAACGACGAGGGGACTCGGTCGACGAAAGCTCAGTCGACGGTCGGTGAATGACAATGGCGGCATTCGTCGAGCGCAGCCTATTCGTCGATCGTGTCCACTCGCCGTTCGTCGGTCGTGTCCATGCTTCGTTCGTCGATCGCCCGTCTGTGGGTTGGAGTTCGTCGAATGCCCATTCGACGCTTCTGCTACAGTGCGGATAAGGCGGTGGAAGAGCAGCGCCGAGGAGGTACTTCACTGTAGGAAGGAGCAGGGCTGGCGGAAAACCAGGGGTGGAAAAACCATAGCACACGAGCTTGGAGGGGAAGGCGCAATCAGGCAGCGATCCCTCGTTCCTAGACTATTCTCAGGGTAGATTCATCGCTCATGGGATGGAGGACACCTGTCCTTTTGGATTCGGAAGTAGAGCTTCGCTGGAGGTTTTGGATTGGCATATTCCAGCTATAAATGGATGGCTTCACCTTCGTTTCAGGCAGGATCGATAGCAAGGTCTCCCCTCCCCATCTTCCCTCTTCCCCCTTCTTCCCTTCCTCTCATGGCAGAAAATCTGTCTTCTTGTTTTTTCCCCCTTGCTACTTGGCTAGGCGTGGACTGATGGAGCAAAACTATTCCAAAAGGAATGGAGATTGAATCTCTCTCTCCTTCTCTCTCTCTCTCCCCCCCCCCCCCCCCATGCCCCATAGATTTTGTTTTCAGCAAATAGCATTTAAAAGATGGAAAAACTGAATAATGGAAGAAGTAATGATAGGCATAAGTATAACTTGGATCAAATCTCGGCAAACCGGAAAAAGGCTTTGATTAATCTCTCATGGTTTCCGATGATCCTCGATCTCTTGTATTATTATGCTAACATGAATGAATATAATTGGGAGGAGGAGATGCTGCCACCATAACCAAATCATATGGGGGATATTGAATTATGTTCATCTTCATCTCCTAAGTGATTTATGTTAACTTCCTCCTAATCTACTTCTCCTACGAAAATTTAACCTTGATTATTGATTGGGGGCTGCTATAAACAATGGAGTGCTTGGCTCCAAGCAACTGGAGCAGCTGCAAATTTTCTTCCCATCTCTGATTTATAGGAAATCCCAATCTAACCTTCCCTGGGTTAATTAATTTAGTGGCTAGAGGTATTAGCCATTCTGATGAGCAAAAAAGATTTTTGGAATTGGGAATCCCTCGAGCTAATGGTAACCTAAACCGGTAATTTGTTTGGTTAATTACCTAATGGGTCTTAAATTCGAGAAAAGATAGTAAGGCAACTTCATAACATTAGCTCTTGGTTCTCTGACTCAAATACAATCATAAAAAATAATAACTTCTTTGGGTGGAATTTAGCTTCTCTGTCAATTGGAGTTCTAGGTATTTGAGAGTAGAGTAAATTAGTTCCCTCCTCGAGAATCTGAACACCTTGTTGCCATTAGTTTTATTAGTTTATTGTTATTTTATTTGTACTATACTTCTTAAAAGGATAGCATGGTTTCTATGAGGGCCCTGCTTTGACCATCCTTATTCGGAAGCATTATGGCATGCTAAGGCTTGGCCTTTGGGGTAACATTAATGTCCAGATGGAGGCGTGACTCCTCCATCGCCATCTCTCCCCCTCTTTCTCTTGCTTTGTTTGTGCAAATTCTTACATGATTTATGCATATATAAGCAAGTGGGGTCTAAAATCAGACATGTTTGGGGCTTCACTAAACAATTTTGAGGGCTTGATGAGGAGTTGAGCTGGTCTGGACTCATAAAGAAGGGCTTGCGACCTTCGATAGCCCATGAACTCCCCTTCCTTATCTGATTTGCAATATTGGGCTGAAGAAATATATATATAGACCGGGTTTGAATTCGACATCGGTGTTTTGGTTTCAGTTCACTCATGCTCTATGCATATGTCTCTTTCTCTTCCTCTGGTTCACCGCAAAATAAGAATGAAATAGGAGACCAATTCGAAGATTATATATCTCTCTATCTCCCTCCCGCTCTCCCTCCTTTTCTAGTTCACAGTGAGATGAAAATGATAAGGAAAAATTTAAATTGAGGGCTCTTCACCTGCCTTGATTCACGTAGGAAGAAAAGGAAACATGTCGTGCTCTTATTTATACTTTTATTTTTCCATTCTTTTGCTCGGTGGTAATTTTATGGAGGCGCAAGTGGTTTATTTTAACTCTCCAGTTGTTTGCATATAAATCCTCAGACAAAGCTTCATCGAACTTATGTTACTTATAGAGACATACACAAGTGGGGAGGGAACATCAAAAGCCTCTCAAGTTCACCAAACCACTATTTTCCATGCTCACTACACTTGTGTATATTGCTTTATCATTTCAAGATTCTTGGCCTGATAAATGTCTCTGAGCCTTTTATGCACCACGCTAGTTACATGTGCCTAATTTCATTTAGTTATGTTGCATTCTGATATATTGCTTATCATAATCTTTTTGAAGTTTTGAAAGATCTCCTTCAACACTTCTCGCTTATCGAGCTCGGCAGGAATGTGATATCGCCAACAAAATGTGATTTTGGGAAGGAAGAAAAATGCAACATAAATTATTTTGGAAATAGAGAGGGCGCCTATGTGGCTTTCACTACTAGTTTTGTAATTCATTAATAACATTATCTGATTCATATCTGGATTGTAGGCTCAAGTTCAGCGTCGACCAATTCGTCTTCCGGAGAATGATAGGTGTGATAGCATTTTCTTATTTTGGTGGGATTGCGGTTAGTCGGGTTTCCAGTGGATTCAAGGCACAAATCATCTGCATCTTCTGCTCTTGTTTCTGGTATGATATCATTTTCGCTTGATTTGAAAGACCCCATTTTTTTCCTTTCAAAACCGGGTCTTATGCCCAGAACCGCCGCTTTGTTTTGGTACCAACACACGGGAAGGTCGCCACTACAAAGCGTCGATCCTGCCGGCCATATCGATCACAGAAGAAGAAAAGTATAAACGAACAATAGAAGTTCAAGTCCACAAATCACATGATATATATATAAATGTCCACATGGTATAACTGAAATAACAGAGTTACAATAATAAAGGGTTCATGCCCTGTACATCATGTCCTCACTACAAGATCACTCACGGAATCTAACTACTAGTCACTCACTGATCCTGAAACTTGTGCTAATGTACTAGACTGCCCCGCCTCCGTTTGCACCGGCCTCCGGTGCTGCTGCATCTCCTCGATCCCCTAAAATGATATGGTCCACCGACCGTTAGTCAAAAAGACTAAGCCTTATGTTCCCCACCCCACCCCAATGGCTCCTAGGCACCGTGTGGGAGGATGAAGCAGAGGACAATAAGGGGTATAAAACAAAGCAGATGACGGTGGATCTATCTACAGGGAATGTCTACAACTACACATATGTATATAGATAATTGAAGCAGTAAGTAAAACATGGTAAAGAACAAGTAAGGTACAGTAAGTAAAGACATGTATATAATAGAAAAGTAACCATTTATTTATAGGAATGCCCATACAAACCTATGGACCAAGGGGTCGTTTAGCAAGGCCTATCGTAGAAAGAGTCCCATAACCAATTTATACGATAGGGGTAGGGGTTGAAATGCAATGTTTATGCCATGACATGTAGAGTTATGGAGTTTATGCCATGTTCATACAAGTGCAACTCACACAATTCGACTCTATGCGCACAGACCTTTAGTTCCCCCTTTTTGGAGCTAGCAAGACTCACAGGATACTCCCATAGTGACAAACGAAAGCGGTGGGTTGGGCCTTGCCCACCTCTAGGTTGGTATTCACACTACCTAACCTAGACCTATCGTACGCCTCAACGCAAAACCGCGAAGAATCTGCGTACTCCTACTGGCTGGACCACCAGACTTTCATGGCTAAGTGCAAATTCCACACTTGTCGAGTCAACGTATTGACGTAGGTGTGAACGACCGTCCAATATCAAAGACCCACCACCTTTATGCACATGCAAACATGTTCTACTATATCCCGAGCCATAAACTCCCCGGGCTAACCTGCCCGTCATCATAACCTTCCGAGCCAATGGCTCGCCGGACCAACCCGTCCATACCAACAAGCTTTACTGAGTCACAAGCTCACCGGACTAACTAGTCTGCTGCTTCAACTATGATCCTGCCGCTCGTAAGACCAAACCAACTAACCTACCGTAACCACGGGGTGTGGGTGTGTGCGTTATTAAGTTAATCTTGTATATCAACTTATCCCTACAATTTATGGTAAATCTTGGGACTTCCCGAGGATTACCCTGTTAGGGGCTCGCTACGGTACTAGGAGCTATACTAGAATGACACCCCAAAGCTCCCTTTCCAAGGTACTTAATGTTATTGGTATCGACCCATATGCATAGCCCTCTTACCGTTTCACTTGTATTAACCCTAGGTGGTTTATGACTCTCTAGGGGAAAGGCGATTAATCGTCAATTCCGAGCACAAGCTTACCCTTAAGCTTATCGGGTACACTCCCATCACCTAAACTCCTTTTGGTGACCTTCAATCTCTTCAACTAGGCTAGGCACACCAACTACCTTCCATTCCCACCTATTGGTCTTCAATTTAATCAATTTTATAGTTTTACTATACGCAGACCAAATGAGATATATAAGTTTCATAAGGGGAGGTACCCCAAATATTCATCCAACTGACTCAAGATTATTACTTGGTGTCTATCATGACATTCTAAGACTAAATCCAGAGGATCATATTTTTTCCTTATTTAATTTGCATTTATTATAATTTTCCTCAACATTGACCAAGTGTGAAATTGAACATGAAGTATAAAATCCTCTTATGATATGGCCTCCACAAAATTATGGAAAATCTATGAAGCCAAAATAACAGCAAATACATAATATCAAAATTTTGCAGTAAGGGGTTGGCCTCTAATTGTGTTATTGAACAATTACCCCAATTCATAATTTAAAGAAGGAACCACCAAAAATACTTTTCTAAAAATTATGGCAAACTTATCAGACCTTCATAGTAATCAGAAAAGCCTACTGGCCAAATTTCAGAATTTTTCAAGGCAAATTAATCACATAAATGAATATTCTAAAGAAACCCTTTCTAGGGAAAATTGTGAAGGAAACTACTGTTAAATAATTCCAAAAATTATGAAAGAAATACTAGATCTCCAATATGATCATAAAGATTGTTGACTGAGTTTCACAATTTATGGAAATCATTTTCGCACCTAAATAAATATTCCAAATAAATCCTAATATGAATATGTTGTGAAGTAGCCTATTGATAACAATCTCCAAAAATTATATAAAAATCTACAGAGCTTCCTAGTGCTCTGAAATGTCCTATCACCAAGTTGCACAGTTTTCTAGAGAGTTGTGGAGCCTCAATTATTTTTCTTAAGATTAAGACAAAATAGATGCCTTGAGAATGAAGTACTAGTTAAATCATTTAATGAATTACACAAAAAATACCAGAGGTCTATAATATGACTATAAAGGCACTACCAAGGTTTCATCATCATCCAAGACCATTTGTGCATGTAAATATCTCTTATAAGAAATTTCCCTAAAGGGGTTATGACCTAATTTAGGGGAAACAAGTACTCCTAAAATTCTCTCAAAATTCCCTAGAGCATAATCACACCCCATGAACATATCTCCTAAATTCCATGGCCATTCTAGGGCCTTTGACCACATGGCCTTCACAAGGTTCTATATGCACCCCAAGGGGAAAAACTAGGGTCCTACGGCATATCCACCTCTACACCACTCCATCTTACTCATGAAGGTGATTTTGGTGATCCTAAACTAGTGGCCAAGGTTTCAACTCATGGTGATGAGTTTTGACCACCATACCCCAAGATAAACACCATGCCCTAATTTTTACCTAATTTGACCCAACTTGGGTTAGCAATTTTCCTAACCAAATCAGTCCCAACTGGGCTGAAATTTTTACCAGGGTCATATAATAACCCTAAGAGGCACCCACCAATATTTGGAGGGGATTGGATGTCATTAGACCCTAAATTTAAATAATATATGAATTATTAAATTATTACAAAAATATTAGAAAATGTTCTCCTAAAATTCCCATCTTTGGATATGTTATGGGATTAGGTACAAATAGCCTAGGTTTCAATTTTTAAGTCAATCTCATAAATGAATCAATCGTTATTCAAGAAATGATGGTTGTCCTACACTAGGGACTAGTCCCACCAAAATGGACCTACAGGGAGCTACAACACTCCTTTTGGGCAGAAACAAATTTTAAATTAAAGTACTCCAAGGGCTACAACTTTGGTGTTGACCACTTTTTCTGTAGAGTGCCCTAAGTATTTTCTATAATTATTTCTAACTACAGACAGTAATAAGAAAATAAAACAGAATAATAATCATTATTATAAAAATCTGTACAGGAAAGCAATCAAGGGCCACGATTGCATCTTCTTCCTTGAGCCGATGGCCGAGATTCATTCCTCATGTAGCCTCTTCCAGACCGTTTTCCCGGCCATCCGACCACCTCCCTGGCCGGCCACCACCACCACCTCCGTTGAGGTGGTGGCTAACGCCGGGCGGCGGCACGGCAGCCGGAGGGGCGGTTTCCGGTGAACCCAACAGAGACCATTTTCATGGAAATTTCAGATTTTGCTCACTTGGATCGGGCTCAATTGAGCCCAATTTCTCACCTATTTTGATCTAAGATATATCCATAGAGAGCGGAGGAGAACCAGACCTCCAATCGGGCTTGATGGCGGTTGTTTCCCGGATTTGCCATGGCAGACCACACTCCTTGAGCTCCTTGTCGATCTCCCAATTCTCCAGCAAATGCAACGATCTAGGACTCGATTTCAACTGATATCCCCCTTCTGAAGGTGATGAAAGGGTCAATTTGAGGAGGGAGAGGCTTAATGGTGGAGTGCCATTAATGGCCATTTCGGTTTCACTTGAAAATTCTTGAATTCTCCACCGGATGGCATGGGAAAGGCTGGAAAACGTCTTAGAATTCAATGGGGAGATGAATGGAGGCTGTTGGGAGATGAATGGGGGATGTGGAGAGATGAATGGGGGGTCAATTTGCCTTGAATGCCATGAATTCACCTTGAATGGCCATTTTCTCTCTCTTCAAATTGTGGGAAACTCCCAATTTCTCTCTCCTAGTCACCCCCTCCAGAAATTGGATGGCATTACATGTAATTTCAGCCTCATGAGGCTAGAGTGTCACTTCAATTGGGCCTAGCCCAAGTGGGTTGAGTTTGAGTTAGCCTTTTCCCCCTCTTTTTGGGCAAGGTTGACCAAGTGTTGACTTGAGGTGTTGACTTGGTCAACTGATGGGTTGACTGGTCCAAGTGGTGTTTCTTGAGTCCCTTGACATCACCCAAAGTTTTTTGAGGCATGGTGGTGCCCCAATTGGGCCAATTTATCCAAAAGGTGTTGGTTTGACCAAAACAGGGCTAGAGTTGACTTAGGTCAAATTGGCCAAATTGGTGGCCCATGATGAGAGTTTTTAGTCCATTGGGTCCCTAATATCCTTATAATGGTAGGGGCAAGGTCAATTTTGCATTTTGGAGGTCAGTTGACCCTAATTAGGTTACTTTGACCAATTTGGGTTTAGGGTTGACTTTGATCAATTTGTCCTATTTGGTTGACCCCAATGGGTCCTTAGTGCTCTAAGGCGACCTCTAAAGGGTTAGGTGTGCTATGGTGGGGGTCAAAGTGTCAATGTGAGGCCCTTAAGTCCAACCCTATGCTTGTTAACTGGAAATTGCTATTTGCAGTCCATTGTGGTTTCCTTCTTCTTGGCTAAGGCCAAGTGCTCTCTTCAAGCTTCCTAGGCTTTTGTCATGACCTAGTCATGACAAAACCACTCTATGGGTCTAATTGTTTGGGGGATGTTACAAATCCCAATAAACAAAAAAATAATTTCGTCCCCGAAATCCAGGTTAGGCCTGCGGGGTTTCTACCGCAAGTGATTGTATGCAACATCCCATAAGAGACTAATTATTTTTGAAGTAAAAGGCTCCGGATACTTCTGCTGCATCAGTTCTAGTGGCCCATTGATAAGCTTCTCTTTTCCATGATTTCTCCACAGGACCTTGACTAGCGGGACCTTCTTGCGTTGCAAGACCCGCATCTTCGTATCGTCAATCCTGATCGTCTCCATGCAAACTGATCGGTCAGAAGTTACTGGCCCATCTGTAATAGATATCTACTGCTCCGGCCATAGTAGAGCTCTTGTAAAGGAGGAGACAAGGAAGACGTCGTGCAATCCCGCTAATTCTGGCGGTAGCTCTAGTCTATAAGCCAACGGGCTAATCTACTCCAGGATCCTATAGAGCCCCATTTATCTTAGACTAAGTTTCTTCCGTCTGTGGACCCGCGAGGCTCAGTGCATCAGACGTATCTTCAGGGACACCCGGTCTCCAACCTGGAACTCTACTGCACGATGTCGCGCATCGTAATACTTGACCTGCCTGTTCTGGGCTTCCAGCATCCTAACTCAAATCAGTTGCACCTGGGCATCTATGTCCTTTACAAATTCATAGCCGAGTGTCTTTAAATCCTCATCCCGAGTCCAAGATGGTAGAATTCTGCGCCTCCATCCCTCTGAGGGTGGAAAGCAGTACTGAACGTCAACCAAGAGCCTAGATAAGCCTGGACTGATCTTCACTTCTTGGACGTAACTCGTCCATCCTGATCCGACACGATCATCCCGAGGACACCACTATAATGTCCAAACAGCTCAACAAATCCCATCGAAAACCAACGAGAGCATCCTTCTGGCCCGGGGTAACCTTAGCTACCTTGGTCAATCTATCCTCGATGTTCCAAATTAACTTGTACCTGGAATGGGGATGTGGTAAACTGTGTATGAAATCCATAATTGTATCCTCGAGCTTCCACTCTAACATGGGCAGTGACTGTGGTAGTCCCCAAAGACTCTTGCACTTGGCCTTCACCACTCGACAGACCTCACCGTGCATTACAAATCCTGTGACGTATTTCTTCATTCTGGGGAAATACAAGTTCCAGGATACACCATTTTTCTGGTGACTAAAGCTCTTGAATGTATGGGTGGACAATGCCTCTAGAAAGTTTTCTCTACACGTTCAGATTCTTATTCGTTCATGTACGTCCGAGTAGTCAATCAACTCTATTCTACAACTTATCCAGTTCTTACCACTGATGTAACTGATCAGATCGTCCAACGTCTCAATCATCCTCAGGATTTAAGTGGGGGTGTACTCGTGAACTTTTATGAGTATATGTTAACCAATCATTATTAGTATCAATGTTTGTAAGATGGCTCCCAATCATTTTCTATGTGGACTTTGATTCATAAGGTATACAGGTAAAATCTTTTGAAACCCTAAGATTTTTCACAAGTCGATTTCATCAAGGAAATATCATCACGTTTATTTCACCAGATTCCTATCACTTCCACATATGCTAGTCTTGATCACTTTCAAATGGTCCAAAGTAAGATAAACTTAGATCGTTCTTATCATAGTAAACTCAAACACTAGATTCTAAATCCAATCAGTCATCATCTAAGATCTCTGGTTATTCATCATCATAGCTCCCAAGGTATAAGGGCTATTATAATTGAAAATTTCTACCATGACATGGCGTGATTTTTACCGCTCATGCGTTAATCACTTCTGAATGCCCCAAGTCACAAGAGCTTCAAATATAACTAAAGCTTGCACGACCTAATTTCAGTTCCCAACTTTCAGGAAGACATCTGCATCCCCAAGTGACTAAACCTAGCAACTTTACATTTCTAATGCTTCGACTAAGGTCAAGTCGTTGCTCGATCTACGATGTCCTTTCATTGTCCTGGTAATACTACAGATCATTATTCCGAACGTACTATTACACCATCTCATCTTCGTCCAAGTAACATTGAATAAGATCAACTTCAAAATCATTATGCTCGCGACGCAGTACTTTCTAAATTAAATCTTCAGGGAAACCCAAGTTAGTGACTAATTTGCCCAATAAACGAAAGGTAAGCCCCAATAAACAAAAGATAAGCCACTATCTATTTTGGGCTAAGTATCTTCGATATCACCATGTTATATTCGTCCCATGTATACAAACAATCCTTAGGGCACGCAACCTTAGACTTGAGGTTCTATCTTGAGGCTTGTTGATATACTCCATACTTTAGACTCTTCAAGGTACCCCTTTATGACAACCTTATCAGTGTCAACATGTGACCCAATCCCAAACGGGTCTCTTCTGAACTTGAATTCTTATCTGATGGTGGTTGTCTCTATATAAACATGTCACCGATATGAGGGTTGAGTCAATGATCCCCATACCATTCTGCTTATGTGTCAATTTCTCTTTCTCTAGCCTCTTTGGGGTATCCTCATAACTTCACCAAAATTATATTTATGGTTTATTTCAGACTAGGGCATGGTATAAATTGTCATGGTAAGTCATGTGTCCTAGTGGGGTTGAGTCTAACTCATTGACTAAGGGAATATCTAAAGAAAAATTTGTAGCCGGAGGTATTCCCTGCTGGGGCAGGGTTCGCTGCAGGCTACAAAAGAAAACTTCCCACACTTAAGGAGATTTGGCTAAAAAGATTCAGTTAAAAGTGGACTTTTTCATGTGATTTCCCCATATGGGCACACCATTACTTCTGCTGCTTAGTTTGTCCTCAAACTAAACTTGCGCGGGGTGGCCCAGGGTTTGTGACTTCTTTTCTTCGGATCGAGGTTTGCTTTGATACCAGCTTGTAAGACCCCATTTTTTCCCATTCAAAACTGGGTCTTATGCCCAGAACCGCCGCTTTGCGGTGGCACCAACACACGGGAAAGTCGCCACTACAAAGCGTTGATCCTGCCGGCCATATCGATCACAAAAGAAGAAAAGTATAAACGAACAATAGAAGTTCAAGTCCACAAATCACATGTTATATATATATAAATGTCCACATGGTATAACTGAAATAACAAAGTTATAATAATAAAGGGTTCATGCCCTGTACATCATGTCCTCACTACAAGATCACTCGCGAAAGATAACTACTAGTCACTCACTGATCCTGAAACTTGTGCTTTTGTACTAGACTGGCCCGCCTCCGTCTGCACCGGCCTCTGGTGCTGCTGCGTCTCCTCGATCCCCTAAATTAATATGGTCCACCGGCCGTTAGTCAAAAAGACTAAGCCTTATGTTCCACACCCCACCCCCAATGGATCCTAGGCACCGTGTGGGAGGATGAAGTGGAGGACAACAAGGGGTATAAAACAAAGCAGATGACGGCGGATCTTTCTACAGGGAATGTCTACAACTACACATATGTATATTGATAATTGAAGCAGTAAGTAAAACAGGGTAAAGAACGAGTAAGGCACAGTAAATAAAGACATGTATATAATAGAAAAGTAACCATTGATTTATAGGAATGCCCATACAAACCTATAGACCAAGGGGTCGTTTAGCAAGGTCTATCGTGTAAACAGTCCCATAACCAATTTATACGATAGGTTTAGGGGTTGAAATGCAATGTTTATGCCATGACATGCGGAGTTATGCAGTTTATGCTATGTTCATACAAGTGCAACTCATACACTTCGACTCTATACGCACAAACCTTTAGTTCCCCCTTTTTGGAGCTAGCAAAACTCCCAGGATACTCCCGTAGTGGCAAACGGAAGCGGTGGGTTGGGCCTCGCCAACCTCTAGGTTGGTATTCACACTACCTAACCTAGACATATCTTACCCCTCAACGCAAAACTGCGGAGCATCTGCGTACTCTTACTGGATGGACCACCAGTCTTTCATGGCTAAGTGCAAATTCCACACTTGCCGAGTCAACGTATTGACGTCGGTGTGAACGATCGTCCAATACCGAAGACCCGCCACCTTTATGCACATGCAAACATGTTCTACTATATCCCGAGCCATAAACTCCCCGGGCAAACCTGCCCGTCATCATAACCTTCCGAGCCAACGGCTCGCCGGACCAACCAGTCCGTACCAACAAGCTTTACTGAGTCACAAGCTCACCGGACTAACTAGTCTGTTGCTTCAACCACAAACCCACCACTCGTAAGACCAAACCAACTAACCTACCATAACCACGGGGTCTGGGTGTGTGCGTTATTAAGTTAATCTTGTATATCAACGTATCCCCACAATTTATGGTAAATCTTGGACTTCCCGAGGATTACCATGTTAGGGGCTCGCTACGGTACTAGGAGCTATACTGGGATGACACCCCAAATCTCCATTTCCAAGGTACTTAATGTTATTGGTATCTACCCATATGCATAGCCCTCTTACCGTTTCACTTGTATTAACCCTAGGTGGTTTATGACTCTCCAGGGGAAAGGCGATTAATCGTCAATTCCGAGCACAAGGTTACCCTTAAGCTTATCGGGTACACTCCCATCACCTAAACTCCTTTTGGTGACCTTCAATCTCTTCAACTAGGCTAGGCACACCAACTACCTTCCATTCCCACCTACTGGTCTTCAATTTAATCAATTTTATAGTTTTACTATACGCAGACCAAATGAGATATATAAGTTTCATAAGGGGAGGTACCCCAAATATTCATCCAACTGACTCAAGATTATTACTGGGTGTCTATCATGATATTCTAAGACTAAATCCAAAGGATCATATTTTTTCCTTATTTAGTTTGCATTTATTATAATTTTCCTCAACATTGACCAAGTATGAAATTGAACATGAAGTATAAAATCCTCTTATGATATGGCCTCCACAAAATTATGGAAAATCTATGAAGTCAAAATAACAGCAAATACATAATATAAAAAATTTGCAGTAAGGGGTTGCCTCTAATTGTGATATTGAATAATTACCCCAATTCAGAATTTAAAGGAACCACCAAAAACACTTGTCTAAAAATTATGGGAAAATTATCAGACCTTAATAATAATCAAAAAGGTCTACTTGCCAAATTTCAGAATTTATAAAGGCAAATTAATCACATAAATGAATATTCCAAAGAAACCCTTTCTATGGAAAATTGTGAAGGAACCTACTGTTAAATAATTCCAAAAATTAATAAAGAAATACTAAATCTCTAATATGATCATAAAGGCTTGCTGACTGAGTTTCACAATTTATAGAAATCATTTTCTCACCTAAATAAATATTCCAAATAAATCCTAATATGAACATGTTGTGAAGTAGCCTACTGATAACAATCTCCAAAAATTATATAAAAATTTATAGAGCTTTATAGTGCTTTGAAATGTCCTATCACCAAGTTGCACATTTTTCCAGAGAGGTTTGGAGACTCAATTATTTTTCTTAAGATTAAGACAAAATAGGTGCCTTGAGAATTAAGTACTGGTTAATTCATTTAATAAATTACACAAAAAAATACCAGAGGTCTATAATATGATTATAAAGGCACTACCAAGGTTTCATCATCATCCAAGAACATTTGAGCATGTAAATATCTCTTATAAGAAATTTCCCTAAAGGGGTTATGACCTAATTTAGGGTAAATAAGTACTCCTAAAATTCTCTAAAAATTCCCTAGAGCATAATCACACCCCCATGAACATATCTCCTAAATTCCATGGCCATTCTAGGGCCTTTGACCACATGGCCTTCACAAGGTTCTATATGCACCCAAGGGGTAAAACTAGGGCCCTAGGGCATATACACCTCTAGACCACCCCATCTTACTCATGAAGGTGTTTTAGGTGATCCTAAACCAGTGGTCAAGGTTTCAACTCATGGTGATGAGTTTGGACCACCATACCCCAAGATAAACATCATGCCCTAATTTTGACCTAATTTGACCCAACTTGGGTTAGCAGTTTTCCTAACCAAATCAGTCCCAAGTGGGCTGAAATGTTTACCATGGTCATATAATAACCCAAAGAGGCACCCACCAAAATTTGGAGGGGATTGGAGGTCATTAGACCCTAAATTTAAATAATATATGAATTATTAAATTATTACAAAAACCTTACAAAAAAATATCTCCTAAAATTCCCATCTTTGGATATGTTATGGGAGTATGTACAAATAGCCTAGGTTTCAATTTTCAAGTCAATCTCATAACCCAATCAAAAGTTATTCAAGAAATAGTGGATGTTTTACACTAGGGACCAGTCCCACCAAAATGGACCTACGGGGAGCTACCGCACCCCTTTTGGGCTGAAACAAATTTTAAAATAAATTAGACTCCAAGGGCTACAACTTTGGTGTTGATCACTTTTTTTGTAAAGGGCCCTGAGTATTTTCTATAATTATTTCTAACTACAGGCAGTAATAAGAAAATAAAACAGAATAATAATCATTATTATAAAAATCTGTAAAGGAAAGCAATCAAGGGCCACGATTGCGTCTTCTTCCTTGAGCCAATGGCCGAGATTCATTCCTCCTGTAGCCTCTTCCAGCCCATTTTCCCGTCCATCCGGCCACCTCCCTGGCTGGCCACCACCACCACCTCCGTTGAGGTGGTGGCTAACGCCGGGCGGCGGCAAGGCCGCCGGAGGGGCGGTTTCCGGCGACTCCAACCGAGACCATTTTCATGGAAATTTCAGATTTTGCTCACTTGGATTGGGCTCAATTGAGACTGATTTCTCACCTTTTTGATCTAAGATATATCCATATAGAGAGAGGAGGAGAACCAGACCTCCAATCGGGCTTGCTGGCGGTTGTTTCCCGGATTTGCCATGCCCGACCACCCTCCTTGAGCTCCTTGCCGATCTCCCCATTTTCCACCAAATGCAATGATCTAGGACTCGATGTCAACTGATATCCCCCTTCTGAAGGTTATGGAAGGGTCAATTTGAGGAGGGGAGGCTTAATGGTGGAGTGCCATTAATGGCCATTTCGGTTTCACTTGAAAATTCTTGAATTCTCCACCGGATGGCATGTGAAAGGCTGGAAAACGTCTTAGAATTCAATGGGGAGATTAATGGAGGTTGTGGGGAGATGAATGGGGGATGTGGGGAGATGAATTTGGGGTCAATTTGCCTTGAATGCCATGAATTCACCTTGAATCGCCACTTTCTCTCTCTTCAAATTGGGGGAAACTCCCAATTTCTCTCTCCTAGTCACCCCCTCCAGAAATTGGATGGCATTCCATGTTATTTCAGCCTCATGAGGCTAGAGTGTCACTTCAATTCGGCCTAGACCAAGTGGGTTGAGCTTGAGTTTGCCTTTTCCCCTCTTTTTGGGCAAGGTTGACCAAGTGTTGACTTGAGGTGTTGACTTGGTCAACTGATGGGTTGACTGGTCCAAGTGGTGTGTCTTGAGTCCCTTGACATCACCCAAAGTTGATTGAGGCATGGTGTGAAAGGAGATTTAGTTCTTAAATTAAAACCCTTGTTTAATTTTATTTTCAAAATAATGATATATATATATATATATATATATATATATATATAAGTGCTGAGTGAGTAATAAAATCAAACACTAAGAGGGCATAATAATCACAGCACAACAAAAAGAAATAAAACAAAAGCAAACATCCAGAAGACACAAGATATATAGTGGTTCCCCAATCAACCTGGGTACATCTACTCTTCTACCCACTGGTAGGAATCCAATAGGAGGTTCTAGGCTGATTTGAATTCTTGCCCGACAAGGAAGGATATAATATCTCTTTCTTTTCCCAGATTCCTCGAGCAGACAAATTGCCGTATTTAGCTTTGCTGCAACGACTCTAACATTTAATGCTTCTGCCAACGACTATTTCAAACAAAGGAAAGGCAGCAATATATATAGCAATATATAAATAGAATTAATAAAATATTGCTTTAATAAATCTGACAGCATATATATATAATTTTAGTCGAGCTGAGAATGATATTAAAATAATGTTGCAGATATTTTGTCAAGCTCAGCTTCACGTTCGTCGACCTGATCATTTGATTCGTCGTTCTGAGCTTCTGCTGAATATTCGTCGAACGCAGACTTGAGTTCGTCGAACATATCTTTTCGTCGAACGCAGAGACAGGCTGGATCGTCGACCGCTGAATATTGAGCTATTCGTCGAACGCAGACTTGAGTTCGTCGAACGCAGCTTTTTGTCGACCGCTGAGATGGGGTCTGTTCGTTGACCGCTGAGACAATCTGTTCGTCAACCGCTGAACCCTGAGATAGGATCGTCGAGCGCTGAACCGCTGAGATGGGATCGTCGAGCGCTGCTTGGATTTTGTTGAACGCATCTTTGAACCTTTTCGTCGACCGCAGAGCGCCGTTCGTCAAACGCAGATAGCCGTTCGTCAAACGGAGAGAATTTATGTTATTTTTATCTTTCTCTTATTATTTCAGCCTATTAATTATATCTATTTTCAGCCTTCTTTCTTAATGGGATTTGATCTAAGTTATACAATGTGTTAAGATAGAAACTTAGACATTAAAGGTGGATCCTAACTCAAATCAAAACTAAGGTTCCAGCAATCTCCCCATATTTGAGTTGGGATCCTAATCCAAATTAAGACTAGGTTCTAACAATCTCCCCCTATTTGGTTTAGGATGCCTAAGCATAAAAATTCTTGAATAACATAAGGCTTAAGGGTCAGAGATTATTTCTAAATTTCTTTTTAAAACCAAGCAATTTCTGATTCCTAGATTTTGATTTAAATAGGAATTTAATATTATGAATTGCTAGTTGTTATTGGATTCTAAGGAATTTTAAAATTAGAAAGACATTGCCTGATAGCTTCTTTCTATAGAATCCCCTTAATCAGAAGAGACTCACACTCAGTGATCTGATCATTTTCTGATCTATGCTATTTGAGTTGAATGCTCAAACTGATTTTGGAGAAAGTCTGTAAAAATGTGAAGTTTATCTGACTTTGTTTTTGAGATAGAAAATTCAAGAGAATCTTAAAACTGCTGTTTAATTATAAAAGTTTAAACTAGGTAAAAACAAATGCCTTATAATTAGATATATTGGCCTTTTTATCTCATTAAAATATAAATTTGAAAAATTTCTTTGGTTTTGTTGAACATGAAAAATTTTCTTTTTAAAAGATTGTTCAAAAATATTTTGTTCTTCTGATATTTTTAAATTTTCTCGAAGTTTATTATATTCAGAAGTTAAAATATTTATTTCTGTTAACTCGTTTTGAATTTCCTTCTCAGATTTTATTAAATCTGTAAATAGAATTTTAAAATCAGATTTGAATTTTTCAGAGGTAGGATTGGGATTTGAAGTTACCTCATTTACCTGTTCTGCATCTAAGATGTGGTTTGAGCCATATATGGCCATCATGCAGAAATCTCTTGCTTTTTGTTCTTCTTTTTCTTCTTCTTCACTTAGATTGGATGATGGTTCTGCATCAGAAGTATAGTTAGTTGAAGATGTAGAAGAGGATTCATTTACCATCCTTGAGAGGGAGTTCCAGATGGCCCTTGCTGAAGTGCAATCAGCCATTCTTTGAAGAATGTCTTTTGACATTGATTTAGCCAATATCTCCATGGCTTGGCATCAGCACATTTCAGCTTTTCTTGATCATCTGTTGAAGAAGTTGAAGATGAAGGTCCTGGCAAAATAGATTTGTAAATATATTCATTTATGGCATTCATATATAATTTAATTCTAACTTGTCATAAAGAAAATCTATCCAAATTAAAGATAGGTGGATATGAAAATTCTACTTGTGCCATTAACTTTTTAGAAAAACCCTTTTTAAAAAAAAATTAAGAACTAAGTGATCTTTGTGATTCAGGTGTTAGCATGTATATAAAATCAACCTCCTCTGATACCAATTAAAAGGAGATTTAGTTCTTAAATTAAAACCCTTGTTTACTTTTATTTTCAAAATAATGATATATATATAAGTGCTGAGTGAGTAATAAAATCAAACACTAAGAGGGCATAATAATCACAGCACAACAAAAAGAAATAAAACAAAAGCAAACATCCAGAAGACACAAGATATATAGTTGTTCCCCAATCAACCTGGGTACATCTACTCTTCTACCCACTGGTAGGAATCCACTAGGAGGTTGTTGATCAGGTGCCCTCACACAAAGGTGTTTTTGTTCAGGTGTCCACACACCATAGAGCTTTTGATCAGGTGCTCAAAACCAAGATGCAGGTTTTTCCTAAGGTGCCCTGTCACCGGGAGTTAACTTTTGAAGGGAGTTATAACCCTTTACAAGATGGGAAGGAATAAAGAAAACAGAAAAAGGTTATAGTGTTCTTCTCTTTCTAAGAAGACTCTTGAAGATCCTGATGGGTTGTTGAGTTTGGATCTTGATGATGATGTTGAAGAACTCCCACTATATGATTTAGATTGATGACATATTGTGGATGGAGATTCATTACTTGATTGCAAATACTCTTCTTCTTCTTCTTGCAGTTTAGATCCCTGAGCAAATGATCTTGATTGGTGTCTCAGGGTATAGATGATCTGCAGAGAAGAGTTAGCAAAAACGAGACAAGATTGAATAATATGTTGTTCTCTGTTTTTGTTGTTGTTCTTCTATTTCTCTTCTTCCTGTTTCGCCGCTAGCTGCTATCTTGTTCTGTCCTCTTATCTTTTCTGCTCTTTTCTTTGTATATATTATGGAGCAGATTTCTGGGCTGATTTGAATTCTTGCCCGACAAGGAAGGATATAATATCTCTTTCTTTTCCCAGATTCCTTGAGCAGACAAATTGCCGTATTTAGCTTTGCTGCAACGGCTCTAACATTTAATGCTTCTACCAACTGCTATTTCAAACAATGGAAATGCAGTAATATATATAGCAATATATAAATAGAATTAATAAAATATTACTTTAATAAATCTGACAGCATATATATATAACTTTAGTCGAGCTGAGAATGATATTAAAATAATGCTGCAGATATTTCGTCGAGCTCAGCATCACGTTCGTCAACCTGATCATTTGATTCGTCGTTCTGAGCTTCTGCTGAATATTCGTCGAACGTAGACTTGAGTTCGTCGAACGCATCTTTTCGTGGAACACAGAGACGGGCTGGATCGTCGACCGCTGAATATTAAGCTGTTCGTCAAACGCAGACTAGAGTTTGTCGAACGCAGCTTTTCATCGACCGCTGAGACGGGGTCTGTTCGTCGACCGCTGAGACAATCTGTTCGTCGACCGCTGAACAGCTAAGACGGGATCATCGAGCGCTGAACGACTGAGACGGGATCGTCGAACGCCGCTTGGATTTCGTCGAATGCAACTTTGAACCTTTTCGTCGACCGCAGAGTGCTGTTCATCGAACGCAGATAGCCGTTCGTCAAACGCAGAGAACTTATGTTATTTTTGTCTTTCTCTTATTATTTCAGCCTAGTAATTATATCTATTTTCAGCCTTCTTTCTTAATGGGATTTGATCTAAGTTATACAATGTGTTATGATAGAAACTTAGACATTAAAGGTGGATCCTAACTCAAATCAAAACTAAGGTTCCAACATGGTGGTGCCCCAATTGGGTCAATTTATCCAAAAGGTGTTGGTTTGACCAAAACAGGGCTAGAGTTGACTTAGGTCAAATTGGCTAAATTGGTGTCCCCATGATGAGGGTTTTTAGTCCATTGGATCCCTAATATCCTTATAAGGGTATGGGCAAGGTCAATATGGCATGGTGGAGGTCAATTGACCCTAATTAGGTTACTTTGACTAATATGGGTTTAGGGTTGACTTTGATCAATTTGGTTTATTTGGTTGACACCAATGGGTCCTTAGTGCACTAAGGGGACCCATAAAGGGTTAGGTATGCTATGGTGGGTTCAAAGGGTCAAGGTGAGGCCCTTAAGTCCAACCCTATGCTTGTTAACTGGAAATTGCTATTTGCATATCACTGTGGTTTCCTTCTTCTTGGCTAAGGCCAAGTGGTCTCTTCAAGCTTTCTAGGGTTTTGGCATGACGTAGTCATGACAAAACCACTCTAGGGGTCTAGTTGTTTGGGGATGTTACATGATTAATGGGGTAAGATTTTTTTATGACCACTTGAGGTTTTCCTGGATGAGGAATCAGAAAAAGGTGAAACCATCCTATCCTTCCTAGATCTAGTGGTCTATCCCAGCTTCTTTGCTCAAGCCCGGCTGCCTCCTCTTGGTTGTGGGAATCAACATACTTTATTTAGATTAAATTTGGACGCATGGAGGACGACTTGAGCTCTTGCTCCGGCAACCCATGCGCCGACCTGAGCTCTTGCTCCGGCAACCCATGCGACATAGTTTCTTCTTATTTGCTGCTATATAATTACCATTGTCTATCATCGCATATGGGAGATGGGAGCTTCATCACTCACTTTCTCGTGTGCTGACTTCTACCCAAATCTTATTATGGTGCCATAATCTCCTCCTCGTTCAGCGTACTAGAATGGTGGTAAACTTAAACCTTAAAGTTTTGATTTTTGTGCAGCATTTTATGAAGGATTTATATAGTGGGTCGTACCCCAAGTGTATACTTTTATGGGGCTAATCTTAACCATGATTTCCTGCAATATTTAGCACATCATATGTTAGATTTAAGGGGTTAATCAACGCTTTGCCTATTACCTTTTGCTAGTAGCAGATCATGCTCTTATGATAATTTGCATTCCGGTTAAAGTTATTGCTTTTCCTTTGAGGATGACTTGGACGTAATGCCCCAAGTAATCCTAAGGTATAAAAGAAGTAGGACATGCGTCGTTATTTGACAATTGTGCCTCACTAAGGATCATGAGCCTTAATGTGGATAATGTGCCTTATCGAAAGTATGTGCTTTTTAAAAATACATGAGCCTTGTATGGATGGTTTGGGTTTGATGGCCAAACAATCCATAAGATCGACGAAAGCCGGAATGAAATGATTGTCCACCTCGGGTGGAAATATTATCAAGCTTATAAAAATTTTCTCTCCTCTCTATCTATAAACTCTCGGATGGAATTAAAAAGAGTTTCTCTTCTTTCCTCTTATGAAAATGTAAAAGGTATGTAGCTGTTGGGGCCTACGAATGGAAATACGGTTTATGGTTTATTCGAGGGAATAATTCCTACGGGAATAAAATGTTGTCTTCGAGAAATAATTCCCACGGGAATGAAATGTTGCCTTCGAGAGAATAATTACTACGGGAATAAAATGTTGTCTTCGAGAAATAATTCCTACGGGAATGAAATGTTGCCTTCGAGAAATAATTCCTACGGGAATGAAATGTTGCCTTCGAGAAATAATTCCTACGGGAATGAAAGGTTGCCTTCGAGAGAATAATTCCTACGGGAATAAAATGTTGCCTTCGAGAAATAATCCCTACGGGAATGAAATGTTGTCTTCGAGAAACATTCCTACGAGAATTAAATGTGCCTTGAGAGAATGTCGGATGGACGATGAGTTTTACTCTAAGGCAACCTACACGATGGACGATCTGGGAGGGCAACCCGTGCGAAACGATTAGAACTATGTGGGTCTTAGACCGTATGCAGGATGATATGGAGTATGTAGGCGGTGGTCGCGGGAAGACTACCTCGGGCAAATAAAAGTCCAGATATCCCCTTCCTTATAAATGTTATATTATGTCTGTTGTTATCAAGAGTTAGATTCTGTTTGTGGTTCTAATAACTTGCTTTAGCACATGTGACAGGTACGGGTGAGAAACAACACCCAAGTATGGAGGAAGCCACAGGGTAGGATACTCCAGGTACGCACTCGTCGCATTTCCTTTTGTTATGCCCGGTCCCATGATATATATATATATATATATATATATATATATATATATATATATATATTTACAATGATTCCTTGATAGATAGAATTTAATGTGGCGGCGAAATTGATATTATTCCTCCAGGTCTTGAGTTTGAGGTTTCTGTGATAGTGAATCTTCCGCTAAATGTCTTCCGCAAAGTACTATAATGTGCACTCTTTGTTGATGACTTCCGCTAGAGAACTGCTTCGCTACTCTGTCGGTGTGTAGTGACTTTCGCTTAACACCACCCCTAGGCGTGACAATGGAGTGTTCAAGGAAGGAGGTTAGAGAAGCTAGTACCTTCACCCTTCGGGATCGCTTCAGCGTCGTGCTGAAAGGGTGGTGTGCGATAAGATCCCCCGGTCGGACCGCCGATTTGGGAGGGGGGGGGGGGGGGCTTACACGTATGAGCAATACGAGTGCAACAGAACTCGTTCCATCCCGATCCGATGTCGTTTAGAGAAAACGACCATTTTGAGTATCGCAGCACGTCGCAACCATGTGGTCAAAAATTAGTAACCAGATGCACTCCGATTTGACTCCCGTCAATTCCATCAGACTCGTGTGGTCCATACGAGCACCACAAAACTTGCTGCACTCCGATCTGGGGTCATATGGAAAATATGTCTGTTTTATACTATGCAAACCGCCCCGGCATAACGCATGAAATACGAAGCACACGAACTCAGAATCGGATCCAGTAAATCTTGATGGACCCCCAGGACCATGGAGGACCTCACCCTAAGTTGACTTTGGTCAACCCCCCCCCCCCCCCCCCCCCCCAAGCTTGAAAGTTTGGAAAAAGAGAAGAAAAGGGGTGGGAGATAAAGCCTCCTCCCCCAAGGGGAGGAGGGTTGCCCATGGGTGGGCAGACCTTAGGGTAGTGGAGGGGAGGGGGGGGGGGAGAAAATATCTCCCCCCACCCACCCTCCATTTTTTGTCCCACATCCCCAATAAAAGGGGGGCCCAGCCCCCGTCCCTGAGTACAACCCCCCTCCCCTCAGCCCCCTCCTCATCCTCCCCTGCTGGCTAGCACAGCCCCCTGCCGGAGCTCCTCCCAGCCGAGCCACCACCACCATCCCCCCCATGTCCAGCCACCCCTCAGGCCCCCGAGCCCCTCCTCCACAGGTGGACGACCATCCCCTCCTCCTTCCTACCTTCCTAAGGCAGCTAGCCCCCCCCCCCCCCCCCCCCCCCCGGCTCGGGAGGGGCTAGCCGCGGCACCTGCACCCCCAGCTCCGGCGGTGGCATTGGGCAAGCAGGTCCCCACCCGGGGACCTGAGCTCCGACGGGAGGAGGCGGCAGGGCCGCTGGAGGACTCACCTCCAGCGGCACCCGCGCCCTTTCCCCCTCCCTCCCCATTTCCTGTACGGGGTAATGGCCACCCCCGACGGCGGCCGACGGCGCCATTCCACCGGACCTTCGCCGGAGGTTAGCCCCCTCCCCGGTGCCCCAGCCAGGGGGGGAGCGCGCAGCAAGCCTGCATGGTGCATGCAGGCTGCGCCACCACCCCCTTTCTCTTTCACATTCCGGCGGTGGCCTGCGGCGCTAGGCCGCCGGACCACCACCGGAGTAGTCGCCGGCCCTAGCCGGACGCTGCCTGGCGGCTACAGCGGCCGCCTCCCACGGCATCCCCGCTGGGATAGCGGGAGCCATCCGATCTCCACCAGGAGATCGGGCGGCTCCCCTTTCCTTGTTTCCCGCCCCTGCCTCCAATTATGCGCCTCCCACAGTGGATCTGCTGTGGGGAACACAGGACAGCGCACGGTGCGCCCCCCCCCCCCCCCCCCCCCCCTCCATGCTTTCCTTTTTTTATCCGCACACCACTCTCCCTTTCCCTTTCTTATTTTTTGAGATAAACCTGGGCCCCTAGGGCAAAAACTCCAAACATGAAAAATGTTCCCCACTCAGAGGGGCATCTCCTGTAGTTTTTTGAGATTTTTAGGTGGAGTTTTGATTTTTTTTAAACCCCTATACAAGGTTTATTTTAAAGAATTAAAAGCCCAAATGAGTTTGGAAAATTCCCAAAAACTTATAGGCTCTAATTTAGGGTATTTTGCAACTACTACCAAAGTTTGATGGTGTGACCTTTTCTTTTGGTCATTTAGAAGTCTTTTACGAGCAAAATAAATGCCCTAAAGTGAGCAAAATTAATTAAGATAAATTGGCGGACTCGCGACGCGTATTTTAGCTACAAAGCAAGGTTATGATTATTGATTTAAGAAATCAACTAAGTAAAGTGCCGACGCGCAATTTGGGTCGAAATCGCGAGGTGACAATATTGGATCTGAAGGCGCCCTTAGAGGAGGGGGGGGGGGGGTGAATAAGGGATTTAAACTTTTCTGATTATAAAAGAAAATAATTCTCTGTTGCTACCGCCAACGGTAGTGTTACCGCTCGGCGTTAGTAATAGAGAAAATACGTTTAGGTTAAAACAGTGGAAAACAGATTTGCACGAATCAAAGATGAAGAAATAAACATACTTTCATTAATAATAATTTGAAACAGTTATTATTACAAAACTTTTTCCAATGACGCTTGGAAAGAGGCGACAAACGAAAAAACCTTTTTGGTTTTCTATACCGACCCTTCTCCTAAAGACCGGTTGGCTTTTGCCTATCTCTCCCCAGATAAGGCCTCAAGCCGCTCTAGCCATTCCCTCACCGGAAAGTCCTCGAGCACCCCCTAGATCTACACCCTAGACCTAGTCACCAACGCGAGGCGAATTTCCCCCTAGTCCTCGCAAGGCCCTAGTCGTCGTGTGGCGAATTCCTCTACTTAACAAAAGATATAAAGATTAAATTTGAAAACTAAATCAAGACAAAAACTAAGACTCCCTCAAATGAAGAACTTGATGTCGATGTAGATGCGGTCGGATCGGTCTTCATGTTCTTTTGCGTCCACGATCATTGACGGAGTTCTTTGGGCTGCTTGGGAAGGCTCTCATGAGTGCTCTAAAAATATGGCTTCAAATCATTCTAGAACAACAAGCAACAATGGAGGAGGCGCGCATCTTCTTATAGATTCATCCACTACCGCATGCGGTAGTACTACTGCCCCGCTTTATCCACATAAGGCAATGAAGCACACGGATCGTGGTAGTTTAGGCAACATTCTGAGCGTCAAACACTAGCGCGCCGCGGTACCCCTAATACCCCGCGTTAGCGAGATTTCCTTCCTTCAGCCACAATCTTCTTCCAAATCTACTCCTCAATCAACTGCAGACGGGATGTTTCCAAAAAGCTACCGTCCGGCATTAGACCTTACGCGCCACGATAGTACATGCCAAACATAGCGACCCGTCGGCATTCCTTTTCCTCCACTATTTCCTTTCTGTCAGTAGTTTCCATATATGCTAACGCCAGTGTTAGTGCTAACGCTCTGCGGTAGAGCACATTTCTTTTCTTCGGGCGCATCTTTGTCAAACGGCCTTATATTTCGTCGATCGAATTTTCGTCGAACGGGATTCCGCTTTCGTCGATCGCAAATTCGTTGAACGCAGTGATAAGCATTTCATTGAGCGCAGCTTTCCTTTCGTCGAACGAACACTAGCGCCAGCGGTATGGCTAACGCGTCGCGGTAATACATACATTTCGTCGAGCACTGTGGTAGAACATGCAGATCGTCGAACAGAGCTCACAGTTCATCAAACGGAGCTCTCAGTTCGTCGAACGGAGAGCCTCAGCGGTTTCCTTCTTAGCGGTTTGTTAGCGCCAGCGGTAGTCTTATCGCGGTGTGGTAGCAACAACAGAACAAATTTCCATGGAGATTTGAAGGCACAGAATCCTGCATACTATAAACACAAAACAAGTATGATCAAATACAATAGGATTTGTTATTGTCAAACCAAGAGATGTGGAAAGCATGTTCCAACAAACTCCCCGTTTTGATAATAACAAATACCCTTAGAAAGAAATAATACAATTGATAGGAATTTGTGTTTATAATAGAGATAAGCATGAAATTTAAGACATGTGCATATGCTCCCCCTAAATGAATGCTCCCCCTAAGTGAATGCTCCCCCTACAACAAAACTTCCTATGAACATAACTCCAAACATGTTAATTTCTTTCAAATTTATTCTCCCCCTTTTGGTATTATCAAAAGAGGGTGGAGAGAAAGGGCAACTAAAAGTGTTCAATAACTGTGTAGAGAGGGAATGAACATGATAAAGTGATATATGCTTAGGAAAAAGAATATAGGAGTGAATAGCGAATGTGAAGAAATAGTTATAAAGAAACCACTTGTTGGGAAAAATGTATTCATGATCGAGCAAATAAGTAGTAAAGAGGTGGAAAGCATGACGAAATAAATTTTTTGTTAAGTGAACATCTATATAGGAATTGAGAAGCATAGTATATGATTAAGGATTTTAGAAATAACAAAATAGATGTTGTAGCATTTTAAGTACACAAAATAAGATCGGTTGTAACATAGCCATATACTAGTTTTGAAGGATATGCAATACAGAGTTCTCATGGCGTAGCGAAAAAAATATGTAAGCATGATACAAGATATAAAGTCAAGATGGAAGAATACAATGTTCTAAATTGAGAAAAAACAAGTACACTGATACATTGTATTGATCATGCAAGGCTATCTAGTGTATTTACTTGAGAATTTAGAGAATACATGTACGTATGCAATAGACTCGAATTCTCATGAGTAGAAGGCTTACAAGTGATAATGATGTGTACAAAATAGTGTGTTTGATAAAAGTATACATATGAGTTAATCGAAACACATGACATGAATAATGGAATAAACACAATATTATTGAACAAGCGTTTTTAGAGTTACCTCTACCCACAAAGCTATATAAATATTTAAATGCACATTAAAAAATAGTACAACAACCAAGGTGCTCTGCACACACAATGCTTATTAAGACTTATCAGGGTGCAAAGTAGTTCTTGGTGAATCACAATAATTAATTTAAATTTTAGTTATATGTGATTCGGTGTACAAGAAGAAGTAGTAAAGAAAATGTTTGCAACAATGCACTTTATAATTCTCTCCAAGGTGCTCAACCTCACAATGCTCATTAAGACTTATCAGGAGGGTGAGTAGTGCTTGGTGTAGTTATCTTTGTCAAATATTCATTTGAATTTTTGCTTGACGACAAAGGTCTCTGAATTCACTTGTATGTGCAAACAAAATATTTTTACAAAGACATACTTCTTCAAAAGAAATAGGTGCATGAAACAGATTTTAACATGTGGTGAAGGTAAAAACTAAGCATGCCTAACAATAATATGAAGTTGTTACACTACACAATCATGTAAGAGAAGATTAAATTCATATGTAGTTTATCAAAAAGTGTGAGTGAAAACAAAAATATTAGCAAATATAAGCCATTTACTCATACATCTCTATAATCAATTTCAAAGCACACAAGATAATGATCAAGGCATGATACAAAAAACAATGTTATTAAGATACTTGAAATAGAGAATGAAACATTGTATACAAAACTTGGCAAGATAAACCATATAATCCTTGAAACATAGATAATTACATCAGTTTTTATAAATTTTATGTTTAAAAAAAACAAAAATAAAATAAATACAAAACATGTTTTTGTTGTTTTAATTGGTTTTTCAGATATATAAAAAAAACAAAGCATGTTAATGGTTGGATTTTGATTTGTTTAATAGTTTTTTTTTTAGAATTTTAAAAGAAAAATAACAAGAACTGAAAAATAAAAAATGTAAGAGAAACCAGGAAATTCAGAAAATACCCACTAACACCAGCGGTACTATGCTATCGCCAGGCGTTAGTGACAGAACTCGAATTTTTGGGAAAATGTTAAATTTTTCAGAATTTTTCTTATGAATATAGTTGTGCAGATTAGTGACACTGTGATTCAGTATAAAAATGCGTGGTCACAAAAATGCGGGCTTTGCATGATTAAGTATGAATGTCCAAGACCCCTAGTTCTAGTCTAAGTAGAGCAAATCGGGAATTGGGTAGAGGCTTGGTAAAGATGTCCGCAAGTTGCGATTCAGTTCCAGTGAAATTTACATGAACATGTTCCTTTTTGATGTGATCCCTAATGAAGTGGTGTCTTACATCTATGTGTTTAGATCGTGAGTGATGAACAGGGTTGTTTGTTATGTCAATATCACTCTTGTTGTCACACTTAAGTTCAATATTAGTTAAATGAACACCAAAGTCTTCTAAGGTATGAGTCATCCATAATGCTTGGGCACAACAACTTCCAAGTGCAATGTATTCCGCCTCGGTGGTGGAGAGAGCAACAGAATTTTGTTTTCTACTTGACCATGCAACTAGAGAAGGACCTAAAAAGTGACAGGTACCACTAGTGCTTTTCCTATATAATGAACAACCCGCATAATCAGAATCTGAATACCCATGCAAGAGAAAAGAATCATTATTTGGATACCAAAGTCCTAATTTAGATGTGCCGATTAGATATCGAAAAATTTGTTTCACCGCTTTTAAATGAAATTCTTTTGGATTTGCTTGAAATCTAGCGCATAAACATACGACAAACATAATATCGGGTCTAGATGCAATAAGGTATAATAGGGATCCAATCATTCCTCTATATAACGTTTGGTCAATTGAAATTCCGGCTTCATTTTTCCATAATTTTAGTGATGCGCTTATTGGAGTACTAGCTTGTTTCAAGTTTTCAAAACCAAAACGTTTAGCATATCATGGACATATTTAGATTGACATATAAAAATTCCATCATTTCTTTGGGTTATTTGAAATCCTAAGAAATATGTTAGTTCACCCACTAGACTCATCTCAAATTCATTTTGCATCACTAAAACAACTTCATTACACAACTCTTCATTAGTGGCTCCAAAAATAATATCATCAACATATATTTGTAAAATAATCAAATCATTATCAAAATGCTTAATGAAGAGTGTGTTATCGGCACTACCCATTTTATTGTCGTGCTTTAATAAAAAAGAAGTTAAGCATTCATACCAAGCACGGGGCGCTTGTTTTAGACCATAAAGCATTTTTTCTAATCTATATACATGATTTGGAAATTGTCCATTAATAAAGCCGGAGGGTTGTTCAACATAGACTTCCTCTTTAATTATCCCGTTTAAGAAAGCACTTTTAACATCCATTTGAAATAATTTAAACTTCTTATAACTCGCAAAAGCTAGAAAAATTCTAATCGATTCAAGATGAGCAACGTGTGCAAATGTTTCATCAAAATCTACCCCCTCGATTTGAGAATAACCTTGTGCCACTAATCGAGCTTTGTTCCTAGTTATTCTAGATTCTCCATCTATTTTATTTTTAAATATCCATTTGACACCGATAACCAGGTGATTAGATGGTCTTTCAACTAGTTTCCAAATCCTATTGGGCTCAAATTGATTCAATTCGTCATTCATAGCAATAAACCAAATTTCATCATTCAAAGCGGTGGAAACATTTTTCGGTTATATTTCGGAAACAAAGCATAAGTTTGTAAAAGATTCATTAAAAGAGGAATGTGTAGTTACCCCTCTTGATGGTTCTCCAATTATAAGCTCCCTTGGATGATCTCTTGTAAATCGAAGCACACTTGGAGGCACGAGCTCCTCTTGCATCGTCTCTACTTCTTTTTCTTCTCCAAGTGGATCATCATCATCATGCTCCAATGGTGAAAGAGGTACATCTTCATTTCCTGCACAAGTAGAATCTACACAAGGCACAAGTTCATCAAACTTCACATGAATAGACTCTTCAACCATTTTAGATTTTTTATTATATACTCTATATGCTTTACTAGTGGAAGAGTAACCAAGAAAAATACCTTCATCACATTTTTCATCAAATTTAGCTAATGCATCCTTGGTGTTTAGGATAAAACATTTACAACCAAATACATGAAAATACGATACATTAGGTTTCTTTTGAAAGTATAATTCATATGGATTTAATTTCAAAATAGGGCAAAGCATAACACGATTTATGACATAACATGAAGTATTTACGGCTTCGGCCCAAAAATATCTAGGCAACCCATATTCGGATAGCATGGTGTGTGCAAGTTCTTGAAGAGTTCTATTTTTCCTCTCCACCACACCATTTTGTTGGGGGTGCGTGGAGCAGAAAATTCGTGTTTAATACCTAGATTATTACAGAATGTGGTGAAGCTATCGTTTTCAAGTTCCCCTCCATGATCCGATCGTATACACTTGATTTTTAGATCTAATTCATTTTGAATACGATTGCAAAGCTTTGTAAATTTATAAAACGCATCGGATTTGGAGGTGAGGAATAAGGTCCAAGTAAATCTAGAATAATCATCAATTAAAACAAAAGTGTACTTTTTACCACCAAGACTACATGTGTTAATGGGTCCAAAAAGATCCATGTGAATTAGTTGTAAGGGTCTTGAAGTGGAGATTTCCTTTTTACTCTTAAACGATGTTTTTGAAAATTTTCCTTTTTGGCATGGCGAGCATAAAGAAGATAGATTTCCATTTAGCATAGGCAAACCTTTAATGATTTTATTCTTTGACCATTTTAAAATTAACTTGATGCTAGAGTGACCGAGACGCCTATGCCATAATTCATGTTCTTCATTTTTTGATATAAGACATTTGAGAGACGCACGTGATAGATCATGAAAGGCAATTAGATACATATTGTGAATTCGTGGTGCAGTGAGTACAATACTATTAGTTTTAGGATCTATAATTTTGCATAAATCAGTAGAAGACTCAAATAAAATATTTAGACCTTTATCGCAAAGTTGACTAATAGAAATCAAGTTATGTTTCAAACCTTCTACATATAAGACATTAGTAAGAGAGAAAGAATTGTTACCAACAGTACCGGTGCCTAATATCCTTCCCTTTCCATTGTCCCCAAATGTCACCATTCCTCCTTTCTTCTTAGTGAGGCTAAGGAATTTTTCTTTATCGCCCGTCATGTGCTTGGAGCACCCTGAGTCCAGGTACCACGTGTCTTTCTTTTCCTTAGCCTGCCAACAAACCTAACAAGAAGATGAGAGTAATGATCCGGATACCCAGGTGGTTCCTCCCATAGAATAGGTGGAAACCTTAGGCGCCCAGATTTGCTTGACAGTACATCGACCCTTCATCCTGCAGGAGTCCAAGGTATGCCCGAAGTGATGGCACTTGACACATAACACAAAAGGGGTTGAGACCTTTTCCAGTTTTTGTTGTGGACTCTTGCTGGAGGATGGGGAATCAGTAGAATAGATTCCAGATTTGTGATTATTTGATGAATTATGAGTTTTGGTACTACCGCCAGCGTTAGTTGTTACCGCCGGGCGGTAGTTAGCAGAGACAAAACCTAGACCAGTTTTTGCATTACCATGCCTTTGGTTGGCCAAAATCATATCAATACTTTTCTGGCCAACACCGAATTTTTCTATGGCTAAGTTAAGGTCATGGATTTTAGCTTTTAATGCAAAATTTTCACTAACTAAATTTCCGCATCTATTTGCAAAAATTTTCTATTCATTTTCAACATTAGAAAGAGAGAGTTTCAAAATTCTTTCTAAGTCTCTCTTTTGTTTCGAGAGTGATTCGATATTGGAGAGAGCATTAGAAAGATCAGTTTCAATTTTGCTAGTCCTTGCCAAGAGATCATCATTCTTTTGGCAAGACTCCACCTCCTTTCCCAAGGCAAAAACTTCTTATTTAATTTTTGATTTTGTTTCAAAAGAATTTTATTTTTAGTTTTAAGTAGATCAAGATCTTTGATGGTGGCGGACTCCACGACGGCTAACTTTGTGATGAAGATGACGTCCATGGAGCACTTGAGGATAATGTTGAACCACCGGCCAAAGACTTGCGGCGCCGTAGCGGTCACGACTACAATCTCCGCCCACGCAATAAGAAATTAATTTAGTTTATTTTGCTAATTTATGGTCTGCAATTATCTATTTATGTGGTTTGCATTTAATTATTTATTTCTGTCATTTTTAATTTATGGTGTGCGTTTAGCCACTGTTTTGGGCTGCTATTAAACTTTTGGATGTACGCCTTATATAAGGCCAAAAACTCTACCTATGTTATTAGATTTTGATGAAATTGAATACTATTATTTTCCCCCCAAAACCTAAACTTCTCTCTCCCTCTTCCTCTCTCATTGCCGCCCCCCTCTATTAATACCACATGTGTGTGAGTCATGATACAGAAAAGTGTCGTGCTCTACATAAGCTTGTAGAGAAGTTACTAAAAGAAGGCAAACTGCGGGAATATGTTGCTTAAAAATATGATTGTAAAGTCTTTTCTAGCAATATTGGTCATTCACTCGATGCTAGATCTACTTTCATTGGCAGAAAGGTTTGTCTTAAAGCTCGTCTTAAAGCTCTTTCAGTTATGTTTGCATTAGCTCTTTCCTTCAAATGCGTACATGGTTAAATATGGCTTGTGAATGTAGTGGCAATCAAACACACCTTTTAGGTGGTTACCAAAAATTCTATAAGGCAATCAAACCCATCCCTTGATGGTCACCAAAATCTTTAAAGGCAATCAAACCCATCCCTTGATGGTCGCCAAAATCTTTAAAGGCAATCAAACCCATCCCTTGATGGTCGCCAAAATCTATAAAGGCAATCAAACCCATCTTTCGATGGTCGCCCAAATTTTCTAAGGCAATCAAACCCATCCCATTATGGTCGCCAAAATCTTATAAGGCAATCAAACCCATCCCTTGATGGTCGCCAAAATCTTTAAAGGCAATCAAACCCATCTTTCGATGGTCGCCCAAATCTTTAAAGGCAATCAAACCCATCTTTCGATGGTCGCCCAAATCTTTAAAAGCAATCGAACCCATCTTTTGATGGTCGCCCCATTACAGTTTCATCTTTATATCCACATTATAGTGGTTGCTCCGATTGAGCACTACTACTTCTTTTGCATATGATACAGATGCAATGATAGCTTCTTGCATACAAATGAGGTGAATATCACCATATTGTGTCGAGGCACCCAAAAACTTCTCTTCTATAAATGTTTATATGAGCGCCTGCTCATCCCTTGTAAAGATGAACAGGTGATCGCGAGTTCTTTTCAGGTACTCGTGTTATATTGTATACCTGCTTTGAGTTCTCTTTTGCAGAGATTAGCTGGTGGTCGCGAGTTTTCTTTAGGTACTCGCGTTAAATTCTTTTATACCTGCTTGAGTTCTCTTTTGCAGAGATTAGCAGGTGTTCGCGAGTTCTATTCAGATACTAGCGTTATATTATATATCTGCTTTAAGTTCTCCTTTGCAGAGATCAGCAGGTGATCGCGAGTTTTCTTCAGGTACTCGCGTTAAATTCTTTTATACCTTCTTTGGGTTCTCTTTTGCAGAGATTAGCAGGTGATCGCAAGTTTTCTTCAGGTACTCGCGTTTAATTCTATTATACCTGCTTGAGTTCTCTTTTGCAGAGATTAGCAGGTGGTCGCGAGTTTTCTTCAGGTACTCGCGTTAAATTCTTTAATACCTGCTTTAAGTTCTCCTTTGCAGAGATTAGCAGGTGTTCGCGAGTTCTATTCAGGTACTCGCGTTATATTGAATACCTGCTTTAAGTTCTCCTTTGTAGAGATTAGCAGGTGTTCGCGAGTTCTATTCAGGTACTCGCGTTATATTGTATATCTGCTTTGAGTTCTCTTTTGCAGGGATTAGCAGGTGATCGCGAGTTTTCTTCAGGTACTCGCGTTAAATTCTTTTATACCTGCTTTTGGTTCTCTTTTGCAGAGATTAGCAGGTAATCGCGAGTTTTCTTCAGGTACTCGCGTTAAATTCTATTATACCTGCCTGAGTTCTCTTTTGCAGAGATTAGCAGGTGGTCGCGAGTTTTCTTCAGGTACTCGCGTTAAATTCTTTAATAGCTGCTTTAAGTTCTCCTTTGCAGAGATTAGCAGGTGTTCGCGAGTTCTATTCAGGTACTCGCGTTATATTGAATACCTGCTTTAAGTTCTCCTTTGCAGAGATTAGCAGGTGTTCGCGAGTTCTATTTAGGTACTAGCGTTATATTGTATATCTGCTTTGAGTTCTCTTTTGCAGAGATTAGCAGGTGATCGCAAGTTTTCTTCAGGTACTCGCGTTAAATTCTTTTATACCTGCTTTGAGTTCTCTTATGCAGAGATTAGCAGGTGGTCGCGAGTTTTCTTCAGGTACTCGCGTTAAGTTCATTAATACCTGATTTAAGTTCTCTTTTGCAGAGATTAGCAGGTGTTCGCGAGTTCTATTCAGGTACTCACGTTATATTGTATATCTGCTTTAAGTTCTCCTTTGCAGAGATCAGCAGGTGGTCGCGAGTTTTCTTCTGGTACTCGTGTTAAATTCTTTAATACCTGCTTTAAGTTCTCCTTTGCAGAGATTAGCAGGTGTTCGCGAGTTCTATTCAGGTACTCGCGTTATATTGAATACCTGCTTTAAATTCTCTTTTGTAGAGATTAACAGGTATTCGCGAGTTCTATTCAGGTACTCGCGTTATATTGTATATCTGCTTGAAATTCTCCTTTGTAGAGATTAGCAGGTGGTCGCGAATTTTCTTCAGGTACTCGCGTTAAGTTCTTTAATACCTGCTTTAAGTTCTCTTTTGCAGAGATTAGCAGGTGATCGCGAGTTCTCTTCAGGTACTCACGTGTTCCTATCTCTTTCTGTATGCTGTAATTTTTGCCTTGCAGAGATTAGCATCTATTGGCAAGTCATGGTCAGATATTTGCAAGGCTCTTTTCCTTTTTATAAGTGCTTTAGCTCTTCTCCCTCGTAGAAGAAAGAGTAAGTATTCACAAGATCTTTTTTGAAAAGGCATCAGGTACTTGCTCTCTATCCTTCTTTTATCTTTTTTCTAACAATTTGTGAGAGGCGGATCATGATTTTCGTAGGTAAGTCCTACTTTTTCGAAGTTCTTTATGGAACTTGAAAAAGTGCGGGGATTATGTTTACCCAAAAATCGGCAATCCTCACCGACTCCGAGGAGGTTTTTCTACGTTTCTCCTGCAGGTCATGCGGCTAGGGACCTCCTATCTACCCAGCAGGGGCGGTCTCCTCCTTTAAACTGCCCAGGTCGGGCGGCCTCCTCCTTCAAACCGCGTGGGTAGGCAGCCTCCTCCTTCAGACCGCGCGGTTAGGCGGCCTCCTCCTTCAGACCGCACAGGTAGGAGGCCTCCTCCTTCAGACCGCGCGGGTAGGCGGCCTCCTCTTTCAGACCGCGCGGGTAGGCGGCCTCTTCCTTCAGACCGTGCGGTTAGGCGGCCTCCTTCTTCAGACCGCGCAGGTAGGCGGCCTCCTCCTTCAGACCGCGTGGGTAGGCGGCCTCCTCCTTCAGACCATGCGGGTAGGCGGCCTCCTCCTTCAGACCGCACGGGTAGGCGGCCTCCTCTTTCAGACCGCGCGGGTAGGTGGCCTCCTCCTTCAGACCGGCGGGTAGGCAGCCTCCTCCTCCAGACCGCGGGGATAGAACTCCAGTCACCGGCTCACCGGCGGTGACGACATTGACCCAGAGCCTATAAATAGGACCCTCGGCATGAACAGGGGGACAGGCAAGTTGGGGGGAAAAACCGGCGGCTAGAAACAGCCAGACCGCACCTAGCTGCGGGCTGTCTGGGCGGCCTCAGCGAACAGTCCCGGTGGCCTCGGCGAACAGTCCGGGCGGCATTGGCGAACAGCCCAGCCTGTCTCAGGAAGCAGCCTGAGCGATCTCAGGAAGCAGTCCGGGCGGTCTCAGCAAGCAGTCCGGGCGGTCTCGGCAAGCAGCTCGGGTGGTCTCAGCAAGCAGCCCAGGCGGCTTTCTTTTTGGCTTTCTTTTCTTACATGTCTCTCTCTCTTGTATTCATTTTGTTTCTATGTACTAAAAACAACAAGCTGTAATAGAGATTATTAAATAAAGGGAAAGCCCGCCGCAGGAGTGGCATTTGCCGCGGCGGGCGAAGTCTGGCCTCGCCGCAAGCTAGCGGCCATCTCTTCTTCTCTCTCACTCAGCTCTTCATTTGCGACTCAAGTAACCAGCTGCTCGACCATTACCCCCTCTCTTTCCTCCGGAACTGAGCGTCGAGGACTTGGGGACAATTTTGGATTCAACATTACCCATTCCAGTTTGTTTAGTGTTCAATATACAGCGGGTTGGTAATAAGGAATTTAGCTCGAAAGGAGACCTAAACTTCAAACATCCATAACTTTTTATACGGTTGTCCGATTTTCGCCCACAATACTTTTTCGGAATGAGATCGAAACCCCAAATCCAATGGAGAACAATTTTGACTCATTCAAGCTCGTTTAGAGGTTGATATACAGTGCGTTGTACTGGTAATGCGAGATTTTGATCCAAATGACACATAAATTTCCAAAATGAAAGAATTTTAGATGCGGTTTGTAGTGAAAGTGAGCGATTTAGCTCCAAATGACACTCAAACTTTATACAGCAATAACTTTTGATCTGGTTGCCTGATTTACCCCCACAACACCTTTTAGGAATGAGCTCGGAGCCCTACATTCATTGAATCACAAATTTACCCATTGCACTTAATGTAGTTGTCGATATATTGCGGGTTGCATTGGTAATGTGTAATTTAGCTCCAAATGACACCTAAACTTGAAACAGTCATAACTTTTGATCAGGTTGTCTGATTTTTGCCCACAAAACCTCTTCAAAATGAGATCTAAGCCCTACATTCAATGGAGAGAAAGTTTCACCCAATCTAGTTCATTTTGTGGTCGGTATACATTGAGTTGTAGTGGTAATGTGTGATTTAGCTCCAACTAACACCTAAGCTTCAAACATCTATAACTTTTAATCCGGTTGTCCGGATTTTGCCCAAACCACCTTTTTGGAATGAGCTCAGAGCCATACATCCTATGGAGAGTAGGATTTACTCGATCACATTCATTTAGCGGTCGACGGATAGTGGATTGCAGTGGAAACGAGGGATTTTTCCCCAATTAACACCTAAACATCAAACTTCCATAACTTTGATCCGGTTGTCTGATTTTTGCCCACAACAGCTTTTCGGAATGAGATCAGAGCCCTACATCCAATGGACAACAAGTTTTACGCATTCCAGTTTGTTTAGTAGTTGATCTACAGTGGGTTGCATGGTAATGTGGGATTTAGCTCCAAATGACACATAAACTTCAAACAGACAGAACTCTTGATCCAATTGCCCAATTTTTGCCCACAATACCTTTTTAGAATGAGCTCAGAGCCCTACATCCAATGGAGAGTAGGATATAACCATTCAAGTTCATTTATTGTTCGATATACAGTGGGTTCCAGTGGTAATGCGGGATTTAGCTCCAAATTACACCTAAACTTCAAGCAGCCATAACTTTTGATCTAGTTGTTCGATTTTTGTGCACAACACTTTTTTGGAAAGAGCTCGTATTCTCCATACAACAGAGAATAAGATTTACCCATTCGAGAATAAGACAACAACTTTTCGGTTGTTCGATTTTAGCCCACAATACCTTTTCGGAATGAGATCGAAGCCCTAAATCCAATAAAGAACAATTTAAACCTATTCCAGCTCGTTTAGAGGTGGATATACAGTGAGTTGTTGTCATAATATGAGATTTAACTCTAAATGACACATACAGTTCAAAATGCCAGAATTTTTAATGCAGGTTGTAGTGAAAATGAGAGATTTAGCTCCAAATGACACTCAAACTTTAAACAGCAACAACTTTTGAAGTGGTTGTCTGATTTTACCCCACAACAACTTTTCGGAATGAGCTCGGAGCACTACATTCATTGGAGCACAAGTTTTACCCATTACAGTTCATTTAGTTGTTGATATATAGCGGGTTGCAGCGGTAATGCAAAATTTAGCTCAAACTGACACCTAAACTTCTAACAGCCATAACTTTTGATTTGTATGTATGATTTTTTTGCCCATAACACCTTTTCGGAATATGCTCGGAGGCATATATCCAATGTAGCACAATTTTAAACCATTCCAGTTAATTTTAGTGGTCAATATACAGCGGGTTGCAATGGTAATGAGGGATTTTGCTCCTCCCGATACAAAAACTGTAACAGCCATAACTTTTGATCTGGTTGTCCGATTTTTGCGCACAATACCTTTTTGGAATGATCTCGGAGCCCTACATCCAATGGAGAATAAGTTTTACCCATTCCAGTTTGTTTAGTGGTCAATATACAGCGGGTTGGTAATAAGGTAATTAGCTCGAAAGGAGGCCTAAACTTCAAACATCCGTAACTTTTTATCTGGTTGTCCGATTTTCGCCCAAAATACCTTTTCGGAATAAAATCGGAGCCCTAAATCCAATGGAGAACAATTTTAACTCATTCAAGCTCGTTTAGAGGTTGATATACAGTGGGTTGTACTGGTAATGCGAGATTTAGCTCCAAATGACACATAAATTTCCAAAATGAAAGAATTTTAGATGCGGTTTTGTAGTGAAAGTGAGAGATTTAGCTCCAAATGACACTCAAACTTTATACAACAATAACTTTTGATCCGGTTGTCTAATTTTACCCCCATAACACCATTTAGGAATAAGATCGGAGCCCTACATTCATTGAAGCACAAGTTTTACCCATTGCAGTTCATTTAGTTGTCGATATATTGCGGGTTGCACTGGTAATGTGAAATTTAGCTCCATATGACACCTAAACTTGGAACAGCCATAACTTTTGATCTGGTTGTTTGATTTTTGCCCACAAAACCTCTTCGAAATGAGCTCTGAGCCCTACATTCAATGGAGAGCAAGTTTTACTCAATCTAGTTCATTTAATGGTCGATATATATTGAGTTACAGTGGTAATGTGGAATTTAGCTCCAACTAACACCTAAGCTTCAAACATCTATAACTTTTGATCCGATTGTCCGGATTTTAACCAAAACACCTTTTTGGAATGTGCTCAGAGCCATACATCCTATATAGAATAGGATTTACTCGATCGAGTTCATTTATTGGTCGGCGGATAGTGGATTGCAGTGGAAATGAGAGATTTTGCTCCAATTGGCACATAAACTTCAAACTTACATAATATTGATCCGGTTGTCTGATATTTGCCCACAACACCTTTTCGGAATGAGATCGGAGCCCTACATCCAATGGAAAACAAGTTTTACCCATTCCAGTTCGTTTATTGGTTGATCTACATTGGGTTGCAGTGGTAATGTGGGATTTCGCTCCAAATGACACAAACTTCAAACAGACAGAACTGTTTATCCAGTTGCCCAATTTTTGCCCACAATACCTTTTTTAGAATGAGCTCAGAGCCCTACATCCAATGGAGAGTAGGATATAACCATTCAAGTTCATTTATTATTCGATATACAGTGGGTTCTAGTGGTAATGCGGAATTTAGCTCCAAATTACACATAAACTTCAAGCAGCCATAACTTTTGATCCGGTTGTTCAATTTTTGTGCACAACACTTTTTCGGAAATAACTCGTATTCTCCATCCAACAAAGAATTAGATTTACCCTTTCAAGAATAAGACAACACCTTTCCGGTTGTCCGATTTTTGCCAACAATACCTTTACGGAATGAGATCGGAGCCCTAAATCCAATGGAGAACAATATAAGCCCATTCCAGCTCGTTTAGAGATTGATATACAATGAGTTGTAGTGGTAATACGAGATTTAGCTCCAACTGACACATACAATTCAAAATGCTAGAATTTTTAATGCGGGTTGTAGTAAAAATGAGATATTTAGCTCTAAATGACACAAACTTTAAACATCAACAACTTTTGATGCAGTTGTCTGATTTTACCACACAACACCTTTTCGGAATGAGCTCGGAGCACTACATTCATTGGAGCACAAGTTTTACCCATTCCAGTTAATTAAGTTGTCGATAAATAGCGGGTTACATCGGTAATGCAAAATTTAGCTCTAAATGACACCTAAACTTCTAACAGCCATAACTTTTGATTTGTATGTTTGATTTTTGCACACAACACCTTTTCGGAATATGCTCGGAGGCATATATCCAATGTAGCACAATTTTCAACCATTCCAGTTCATTTTAGTTGTCAATATGCAGTGGGTTGCAACGGTAATGAGGGATTTTGCTCCTCCAGATACAAAAACTGTAACAGCCATAACTTTTGATCTGGTTGTCCGATTTTTGCGCACAACACCTTTTTGGAATGAGCTCGGATCCCTACATCCAATGGAGAATAAGTTATACCCATTCCAGTTTGTTTAGTGGTCAATATATAGCGGGTTGGTAATAAGGTAATTAGCTTGAAAGGAGACCTAAACTTCAAACATCTGTAACTTTTTATCTGATTTTCGCCCATAATTACTTTTCGGAATGAGATTGGAGCCCTAAATCCAATGGAGAACAATTTAAAACAATTCAAGCTCGTTTAAAGGTCGATATACAGTGGGTTGTACTGGTAATGCGAGATTTAGCTCCAAATGACACAAAAATTTCCCAAATGAAAGAATTTAATATGAGGTTTTGTAGTGAAAGTGAGAGATTTAGCTCCAAATGACACTCAAACTTTATACAGCAATAACTTTTGATTCGGTTGTCTGATTTTACCCCCACAACACCTTTTAGGAATGAGCTCAGAGCCCTACATTCATTGAAGCACAAGTTTTACCCATTGCAGTTCATTTAGTTGTCGATATATTGCGGGTTGCACTTGTAATGTGAAATTTAGCTCCAAATGACACCTAAACTTAAAACAATCATAACTTTTGATCAGGTTGTTTGATTTTTGCCCACAAGACCTCTTCGAAATGAGATCTGAGCCCTACATGCAGTAGAGAGCAAGTTTTACTCAATCTAGTTCATTTAATGGTTGATATACATTGAGTTGCAGTGGTAATGGGATTTAGCTTCAGCTGACACCTAAGTTTCAAACCGCTATAACTTTTGATCCGGTTGTCTGGATTTTGCCCAAAACACCTTTTCGGAATGTGCTCAGAGCCATACATCCTATGGAGAATAAGATTTACTCGATCGAGTTCATTTAGTGGTCGACGGATAGTGGATTGTATTGTAAATGAGAGATTTTGCTCCAAATGACACCTAAACTTTAAACTTCCACAACTTTGATCTGGTTGTCTGATTTTTGCCCACAACACCTTTTCGGAATGAGATCGGAGCCTTACATCCAATGGACAACAAGTTTTACCCATTCCAGTTCGTTTATTGGTTGATCTATAGTGGATTGCAGTGGTAATGTGGGATTTCGCTCCAAATGACACATAAACTTCAAACTGACAGAACTCTTTATCCAGTTGCCCAATTATTGCCCACAATACCTTTTTAGAATAAGCTCAGATCCCTACATCCAATGGAGAGTCGGATATAACCATTAAAGTTCATTTATTGTTCGATATACAGTGGGATCCAGTGGTAATGCGGGATTTAGCTCCAAATTACACAAACTTCAAGCAGCCATATCTTTTGATCCGGTTGTTTCATTTTTTTACACAACACTTTTGTGGAAAGAGCTCGTATTCTCCATCTAGCTGAGAATAAGATTTAACCATTCAAAAAAAAGACAACATCTTTCCGGTTGTCAGATTTTTGCCCACAATACCTTTTTGGAATGAGATCGGAGCCCTAAATCCAATGGAGAATAATTTAAACCCATTCCAGCTTGTTTAGAGGTCGATATACAGTGAGTTGTAGTGGTAATATGAGATTTAGCTCCAAATGACACATACAATTCAAAATGCCAGAATTTTTAATGCGGGTTGTAGTGAAAATGGGAGATTTAGCTCCAAATGACACTCCAACTTTAAACATCAACAACTTTTGATGCGGTTGTCTGATTTTACCCCACAACACCTTTTCGGAATGAGCTTGGAGCACTACATTCATTGGAGCACAAGTTTTACCCATTCCAGTTCATTTAGTTGTCGATATATAGCGGGTTGCAGCGGTAATGCAAAATTTAGCTCTAAATGACACCTAAACTTCTAACAGCCTTAACTTTTGAGTTGTATGTTTGATTTTTTTCCACAACACCTTTTTGGAATATGCTCGGAGGCATATATCCAATGCAACACAATTTTAAACCATTCCAGTTCATTTTAGTGGTCAATATACAGCGGGTTGCAATGGTAATGAGAGATTTTGCTCCTCCTGATACAAAAACTATAACAGCCATGACTTTTGATCTGGTCGTCTGATTTTTACGCAGAACACCTTTTTGGAATGAGCTTGGAGCCCTACATCCAATGGAGGACAAGTTTTACCCATTCCAGTTTGTTTAGTGGTCAATATACAGGGTTGGTAATGAGGTAATTAGCTCGAAAGGAGACCTAAACTTTAAACATCCATAACTTTTTATCCGGTTGTCCGATTTTTGCCCATAATACCTTTTCGGAATGAGATCGGAGCCCGAAATACAATGGAGAACAATTTTACCCATTCAAGCTCGTTTAGAGGTCCATATAGTGGGTTGTACTGGTAATGCGAGATTTAGCTCCAAATGACGCATTAATTTCCAAAATGAAAGAATTTTAGATGCGGTTTGTAGTGAAAGTGAGAGATTTAGCTCCACATGACACTCAAACTTTATACATCAATAACTTTTGATCTGGTTATCTGATTTTACCCCCACAACACCTTTTAGGAATGAGCTCAGAGCCCAACATTTATTGAAGCACAAGGTTTACCCATTGCAGTTCATTTAGTTGTCGATATATTGCGGGTTGCACTGGTAATGTGAAATTTAGCTCCAAATGACACCTAAACTTGAAACAGCCATAACTTTTGATCAGGTTGTTTGATTTTTGCCCACAAAACCTCTTCGAAATGAGCTCTGAGCCCTACATTCAATGGAGAGCAAGTTTTGCCCAATCTAGTTCATTTAGTGGTCGATATACATTGAGTTGCAGTGGTAATGTGGGATTTAGCTCCAACTGACACCTAAGCTTCAAACAGCTATAACTTTTGATCCGGTTTTCCAGATTTTGCCCAAAACACCTTTTCGGAATTCTCAGAGCCATACATCCTATGGAGAATAGGATTTACTCGATCGAGTTCATTTAGTGGTCGGCGGATAGTGGATTGCAGTGGAAATGAGAGATTTTGCTCCAATTGACACCTAAACTTCAAACTTCCATAACTTTGATCTGGTTTTCTATTTTTGCCCACAATACCTTTTTGGAAAGAGATCAGAACCCTACATCCAATTGAAAACAAGTTTTGCCCATTCCAGTTCGTTTATTGGTTGATCTACAGTGGGTTTCAGTGGTAATGTGGGATTTAGCTCCAAATGACCCATAAACTTCAAACAGACAGAACTCTTTATCCATTTGCCCATTTTTTGCCCACAACACCTTTTTAGAATGAGCTCAGATCCCTTCATCTAATGGAGAGTAGGATATAACCATTCAAGTTTGTTTATTGTTCGATATACAGTAGGCTCCAGTGGTAATGCGGGATTTAGCTGCAAATTACACCTAAACTTCAAGCAGCCATAACTTTTGATCTGGTTGTTCAATTTTTGTGCACAACACTTTTTCGGAAAGAGCTCGTATTCTCCATCCAACAAAGAATAAGATTTACCCATTCGATAATAAGACAACAACTTTCCAATTGTCCGATTTTCGCCCACAATACCTTTTCGGAATGAGATCGGAGCCCTAAATCCAATAGAGAACAATTTAAACCTATTCCAACTCGTTTATAGGTGGATATACAGTGAGTTGTAGTGGTAATACGAGATTTAGCTCTAAATGACTCATACAGTTCAAAATGCCAGAATTTTTAATGCGAGTTGTAGTGAAAATGAGAGATTTAGCTCCAAATGACACTCAAACTTTAAACAGCAACAACTTTCGATGCGGTGTCTGATTTTAACCCACAACACCTTTTCGGAATGAGCTCGGAGCACTACATTCATTGGAGCACAAGTTTTAACCATTCCAGTTCATTTTTTTGTCGATATATAGCGGGTTGCAGCGGTAATGCGAAATTTTGCTCTAAATAACACCTAAACTTCTAACAGCCATAACTTTCGATTTGTATGTTTGATTTTTGCCCACAACACCTTTTCAGAATATGCTCGGAGGCATATATCAAATGTAGCACAATTTTGAACCATTCAAGTTTATTTTAGTAGTCAATATATAGCGGGTTGCCATGGTAATGAGGGATTTTGCTACTCTTGATACAAAAACTGTAATAGCCATAACTTTTGATCTGATTTTCCGATTTTTGCACACAACACCTTTTTGGAATGAGCTCGCAGCCCTACATCCAATGGAGAATAAGTTTTACCCATTCCAGTTGGTTTAGTGGTCAATATACAGAGGGTTGGTAATAAGGTAATTAGCTCGAAAGGAGGCCTAAACTTCAAACATCCGTAACATTTTATTCGGTTGTCCGATTTTCGCCCACAATACCTTTTCGTAATGAGATCGTAGCCCTAAATCCAACGGAGAACAATTTTAACCCATTCAAGCTCGTTTAGAGGTCAATATACAGTGGGTTGTATTGGTAATGCGAGATTTAGATCCAAATGACACATAAATTTTAAAAATGAAAGAATTTTAGATGCTGTTTTGTAGTGAAATTGAGAGATATAGCTCCAAATGACACTAAAACTTTATACAGCAATAACTTTTGATCCGGTTGTCTGATTTTACCCCCACAACACCTTTTAGGAATGAGCTCAGAGCCCTACATTTATTGAAGCACAAGTTTTACCCATTGCAGTTCATTTAGTTGTCGATATACTGCGGATTGCTTTGGTAATGCGAAATTTAGCTCCAAATGACACCTAAAATTGAAACAGCCATAACTTTTTATCAAATTGTTTGATTTTTGCCCACAAAACCTCTTCAAAATGTGTTCTGAGCCCTACATTCAATGGAGAGCTCCAACTGACACCTTAGCTTCAAACAATTATAACCTTTGATCCAGTTGTCCGGATTTTAACCAAAACACCTTTTCGGAATGTGCTCAGAGCCATACATCCTATGGAGAATAGGATTTACTCGATCACGTTCATTTAGAGGTCGACAAATAGTGGATTGCAGTGGAAATGAGAGATTTTGCTTCAATTGACACCTAAACTTCAAACTTCCATAACATTGATCCGGTTGTTTGATTTTTGCCCACAACACCTTTTCGGAATGAGATCGGATCCCTACATCCAATGGAAAACAAGTTTTACCCTTTCCAGTTCGTTTATTGGTTGATCTACAGTGGGTTGCAGTGGTAATGTGGGATTTCGCTCCAAATGACACAAACTTCAAACAGACAGAACTATTTATCCAGTTGCCCAATTTTTGCCCACAATTCCTTTTTAGAATGAGCTCAGAGCCCTACATCCAATGGATAGTAGGATATAACCATTCAAGTTCATTTATTGTTCGATATTAGTGGGTTACAATGGTAATGCGGGATTTAGCTCCAAATTACACATACACTTCAAGCATCCATAACTTTTGATCTGGTTGTTCGATTTTTGTGCACAACACTTTTTCGGAAATAGCTCGTATTCTCAATCCAACAGAGAATAACATTTACCCATTCAAGAATAAGACAACACCTTTCCGGTTGTCCGAGTTTTGCCCACAATAGCTTTTCGGAATGAGATCGGAGCCCTAAATCCAATGGAGAACAATTTAAACTCATTCCAGCTCGTTTAGAGATTGATATACAGTGAGTTGTAGTGGTAATAAGAGATTTAGCTCCAAATGACACATACAATTCAAAATGCCAAAATTTTTAATGCGGGTTGTAATAAAAATGAAAGATTTAGCTCCAAATGACACTCAAACTTTAAACAGCAACAACTTTTGATGTGGTTGTCTGATTTTACCCCACAACACCTTTTCGGAATGAGCTCAGAGCACTACAATCATTGGAGCACAAGTTTTACCCATTCCAGTTCATTTAGTTGTTGATATATAGGTTTCAGCGGTAATGCATAATTTAGCTCAAAATGACACTTAAACTTCTAACAGCCATAACTTTTGATTTGTATGTTTGATTTTGCCCACAACACCTTTGCGGAATATGCTCGGAGGCATATATCCAATGTAGCACAATTTTAAACCATTCCAGTTCATTTTAGTGGTCAATATACAGCGGGTTGCAATGGTAATGAGAGATTTTGCTCCTCCTGATACAAAAACTGTAACAGCCATAACTTTTGATCTGGTTGTCCGATTTTGACGCACAACACCTTTTTGGAATGAGCTCGGAACCCTACATACAATGGAGAATAAGTTTTACCCATTCCAGTTTGTTTAGTGGTCAATATACAGTGGATTTTTAATAAGGTAATTAGCTCGAAAGGAGACCTAAACTTCAAACATCCGAAACTTTTTATCTGGTTGTCCGATTTTCGCCCACAATACCTTTTCGGAATAAGATCGGAGCCCTAAATCCAATGGAGAACAATTTTAACCCATTCAAGCTCGTTTAGAGGTCGATATACAGTGGGTTGTACTGGTAATGCGAGATTTAGCTCCAAATGACACATAAATTTCCAAAATGAACAAATTTTAGATGTGGTTTTGTAGTGAAAGTGAGAGATTTAGCTCCAAATGACACTCAAACTTTATACAACAATAACTTTTGATCAGGTTGTCTGATTTTACCCCCCACAACACCATTTAGGAATAAGCTCGGATCCCTACATTCATCAAAGCATAAGTTTTACCCATTGCAGTTCATTTAGTTGTCGATATATTGCGGGTTGCACTAGTAATGCGAAATTTAGCTCCAAATGACACCTAAACTTGAAACATCCATAACTTTTGATCAGGTTGTTTGATTTTTGCCCACAAAACCTCTTCAAAATGAGCACTGAGCATTACTACTTCTTTTACATATGATACAGATGCTATGCTAGCTTCTTGCTTACAAATGAGGTGAATATCACCATATTGTGTCAAGGCACCCCAAAAGCTTCTCTTCTATAAATGTTTATATAAGCCCCTGCTCTTTATATATATCCCTTGTAAGGATGAACATGTGATCGCGAGTTCTTTTCAGGTACTCGCGTTATATTTCATATCTGCTTTGAGTTCTCTTTTGCATAGATTATGCAGGTGCTCGCGAGTTCTCTTCAGGTACTCGCGTTAAGTTCTTTAATACCTGCTTTGAGTTCTCTTTTGCAGAGATTAGCAGGTGATCGCAAGTTCTCTTAAGGTACTCGCGTTAAATTCTTTTATACCTGCTTTGAGTTCTCTTTTGCAGAGATTAGCAGGTGATCGCGAGTTCTCTTCATTTACCCACGTTAAGTTCTTTAATACCTGCTTTGAGTTCTCTTTTGCAGAGATTAGCAGGTGATCGCGAGTTCTCTTAAGGTACTCGTGTTAAATTCTTTTATACCTGCTTTGAGTTCTCTTTTGCAGAGATTAGCAAGTGATCGCGAGTTCTCTTAAGGTACTCGCGTTAAATTCTTTTATACCTGCTTTGAGTTCTATTTTGCAGAGATTAGCAGGTGATCACGAGTTTTCTTCAGGTACTCGCGTTAAATTCTTTTATACCTGCTTTGAGTTCTCTTTTGCAAAGATTAGCAGGTGATCGCGAGTTCTCTTCAGGTACTCGCGTTAAGTTCCTTAATACCTGCTTTGAGTTCTCTTTTGCAGAGATTAGCAGGTGATCGCGAGTTTTCTTCAGGTACTCGCGTTAAATTCTTTTATACCTGCTTTGAGTTCTCTTTTGCAGAGATTAGCAGGTGATCGCGAGTTTTCTTCAGGTACTCGCATTAAATTCTTTTATACCTGCTTTGAGTTCTCTTTTGCAGAGATTAGCAGGTGATCGTGAGTTTTCTTCAGGTACTCACGTTAAATTATTTTATACCTGCTTCGAGTTCTCTTTTGCATAGATAAGCAAGTGTTCACGAGTTCTATACAGGTACTCGCGTTAAATTCATTTATACTTGCTTTGAGTTCTCTTTTGTCGAGGTTAGCAGGTATTCGCGAGTTCTCTTCAGGTACTCGCGTTATAGATTCTTTTACCTGCTTTCAGTTCTCTTTTGCAGAGATTAGTAGGTGATCACGAGTTTTCTTCAGGTACTCGCGTTAAATTCTTTTATACCTGCTTTGAGTTCTCTTTTACAGAGATTAGCAGGTGATCGCGAGTTTTATCAAGTACTCGCGTTAAATTTTTTTATACCTGCTTTGAGTTCTCTTTTGCAGAGATTAGCAGGTGATCGCGAGTTTTCTTCAGGTACTCGTGTTAAATTCTTTTATACCTGCTTTGAGTTCTCTTTTGCAGAGATTAGCAAGTGATCGCGAGTTTTCTTCAGGTACTCACGTTAAATTCTTTTTTACCTGCTTTGAGTTCTCTTTCGCAGAGATTAGCAGGTGATCGCGAATTTTCTTCAGGTACTCGCATTAAATTCTTTTATACCTGCTTTGAGTTCTCTTTTGCAGAGATTAACAGGTGATCGCGTGTTTTCGTCAAGTACTCGCGTTAAATTCTTTTATATATGCTTTGAGTTCTCTTTTGTTGAGATAAGCAGGTAATCGCAAGTTCTCTTCAGGTACTCGCGTGTTCCTATCTCCTTCTACATGCTCTAACTTTTGCCTTGCAGAGGTTAGCATCTATTGGCAAGGCATGATGAGGTACTTGCAAGACTCTTTTCCTTTTTATAAGTGCTTTAACTCTTCTCCCTCGTAGAAGAAAGAGTAAGTATTCACAAGTTCTTTTTTGGAAAGGCGTCAGGTACTTGCTCTCTCTCCTTCTCTTATCCTCTTTCTAGCAATTTGTGATAGGCGGATCACGATTTTCGTGGGTAAGTCCTACTTTTTCGAAGTTCTTTATGGAACTTGAAAAAGTGCGGGGATTATGTTTACCCAGAAATCGGTGATCCTCTCCGAGGAGGTTTTTTATACGTTTCTCCTTCAGGCCGCCCAGGTCGGGCGGCCTCCTCCTTCAAACCGCCCAGGTCGGGCGGCCTCCTCCTTCAGATTGCGCCGGTAGGCGGCCCCCTCTTCAGACCGCGCAGGTAGGCGGCCTCCTCCTTCAGACCGCGCGGGTAGGCAGCCTCCTCCTTCAGACAGCGCGGCTAGGCGGCCTCCTCCTTCAGACCGCGCGGGTAGGCGGCCTCCTCCTTCAGACCGCGCGGGTAGGCGGCCTCCTCCTTCAGACCGCGCGGGTAGGCGGACTCCTCCTTCAGACCGCGCGGGTAGGCGGACTCCTCCTTCAGACCGCGCGGGTAGGCGGCCTCCTCCTTCAGACCGCGCGGGTAGGCGCCCTCCTCCTTCATACCGCGCGGGTAGGCGGCCTCCTCCTTCAGACCACGCGGGTAGAACTTTAGTCATCGGCTAACCGACGGTGATGACATCGACCCAGAGCCTATAAATAGGACCCTCGGCATGAACATGGGGGCACGCAGGTTGGAGGGCAAAACCGGCGGCTAGAAACAGCCAGACCGCACCTAGCTGCGGGTTGTCTAGGTGACCTTGGAGAACAGTCCGGGCGGCCTCGGTGAACAACCCGTGCGACCTCGGTGAACAACCCGGGCGGCCTCGGCGAACAACCCGGGTGACCTAGGCGAACAACCCGGGCGACCTCGGCGAACAGTCCGGGCGGCCTCGGCGAACAACCCGGGCGGCCTCGGCAAACAACCCGGGCGGTCTCAACAAGCAGCCAGGTGGTCTCAGGAAGCAGCCCGGGCGGTCTCAACAAGCAGCCCGGGTGGTCTCAGGAAGCAGCCCGGGCGGTCTCAACAAGCAGCCCGGGTGGTCTCAGGAAGCAGCCCGGGCGTTCTCAACAAGCAGCCCGTGCGGCTTACTTTTCTTACCTGCTACTTCTCTTGTATTCATTTTGTTTCCATGTACTAAAAACGACAAGCTGTAATACAGATTATTAAATAATGGGAAAGCCCGTCACAGGAGTGGCATTTGCCGCGACGGGCGAAGTCTGGCCACGCCGCAAGCTAGCGGCCCTCTCTTCTACTCTCTCACTCAGCTCTTCATTTGCGACTCAAGTAACCAGCTGCTCGACCATTACCCCCTCTCTTTCCCCCGAGATCGAGCGTCAAGGACTTGGGAACAATTCTGGATTCAACCGGTTGCAGTGGTAATGTGGGATTTCGCTCCAAATGACACAAACTTCAAACAGACAGAACTGTTTATCCAGTTGCCCAATTTTGCCCACAATACCTTTTTTGAATGAGCTCAGAGCCCTACATCCAATGGAGAGTAGGATATAAATATTCAAGTTCATTTATTGTTCGATATACAGTGGGTTCTAGTGGTAATGCGGGATTTAGCTCCAAATTACACCTAAACTTCAAGCAGTCATAACTTTTGATCCGGCTGTTCAATTTTGTGCACAACACTTTTTCGGAAATAGCTCGTATTCTCCATCCAACAGAGAATAAGATTTACCCATTCAAGAATAAGACAACACCTTTCCGGTTGTCCGATTTTTGCCCAAAATACCTTTTCGGAATGGGATCGGAGCCCTAAATCCAATGGAGAACAATTTAAACCCATTCCAGCTCGTTTAGAGATTGATATACAGTGAGTTGTAGTGGTAATACAAGATTTAGCTCCAAATGAAACATACAATTCAAAATGCCAGAATTTTTAATGCGGGTTGTAGTGAAAATGGGAGATTTTGCTCCAAATGACACTCAAACTTTAAACAGCAACAACTTTTGATGCAGTTGTCTGATTTTACCCCCACAACACCTTTTTAGAATGAGCTTGGAGCACTACATTCATTGGATCACAAGTTTTACCCATTCCAGTTCATTTAGTTGTCGATATATAGCGGGTTGCAGCGGTAATGCGAAATTTAGCTCTAAATGACACCTAAGCTTCTAACAACCTTAACTTTTGATTTTTATGTTTGATTTTTGCCCACAACACCTTTTCGAAATATGCTCGGAGGAATATATCCAATTTAGCACAATTTTAAACCATTCCAGTTCATTTTAGTGGTCAATATACAGCGGGTTGCAATGGTAATGAGAGATTTTGCTCCTCCTGTTACAAAAACTGTAACATCCATAACTTTTGATCTGGTTGTCTGATTTTTACGCACAACACCTTTTTGGAATGAGCTTGGAGCCCTACATTCAATGGAGGACAAGCTTTACCCATTCTAGATTGTTTAGTGTCCAATATACAGCGGGTTGGTATGAAGGTAATTAGCTCGAAAGGAGACATAAACTTCAAACATCCATAACTTTTTATCCGGTTAGCCGATTTTCGCCCATAATACCTTTTCGGAATGAGATCGGAGCCCAAAATCCAATGGAGAACAATTTTAACCCATTCAAGCTCGTTTAGAGGTCCATATATAGTAGGTTGTACTGGTAATGCGAGATTTAGCTCCAAATGACACATTAATTTCCAAAATGAAAGAATTTTAGATGCGGTTTGTAGTGAAAGTGAGAGATTTAGCTCCAAATGACACTCAAACTTTATACAACAATAACTTTTGATCTGGTTGTCTGATTTTACCCCCACAACACCTTTTAGGAATGAGCTCGGAGCCCTACATTCATTGAAGCACATGTTTTTCCCATTGCAGTTCATTTAGTTGTCGATATATTGCGGGTTGCACTGGTAATGCGAAATTTATCTCCAAATGACACCTAAACTTGAAACAGCCATAACTTTTGATCAGGTTGTTTGATTTTTTCCAACAAAACCTCTTCGAAATGAGCTCTGAGTCCTAAATTCAATGGAGAGCACGTTTTACCCAATCTAGTTCATTTAGTGGTCGATATACATTGAGTTGCAGTGGTAATGTGGGATTTAGCTCCAATTGACACCTAAGCTTCAAACAGCTATAACTTTTGATCCGGTTGTCCGGATTTTGCCCAAAACACCTTTTCGGAATGTTCTCAGAACCATACATCCTTTGGAGAATAGGATTTACTCAATCGAGTTCATTTAGTGGTCGGAGGATAGTGGATTGCATTAGAAATGAGAGATTTTACTCCAATTGACACGTAAACTTCAAACTTCCATAACTTTGATCCGGTTGTCTAATTTTTGCCCACAATACCTTTTTGGAATGAGATAGGAGCCCTACATCCAATTGAAAACAAGTTTTACCCATTCCAGTTCGTTTATTGGTTGATCTACAGTGGGTTGCAGTGGTAATGTGGGATTTCGCTCCAAATGACCAATAAACTTCAAACAGACAGAACTCTTTATCCAGTTGCCCATTTTTTGCCCACAATACCTTTTTAGAATGAGCTCAGAGCCCTACATCCAATGGAGAGTAGGATATAACCATTCAAGTTCGTTTATTGTTTGATATACAGTAGACTCCAGTGGTAATGCGGGATTTAGCTCTAAAATACACCTAAACTTCAAGCAGACATAACTTTTGATCTCGTTGTTCGATTTTTGTGCACAACACTTTTTCGGAAAGAGCTCGTTTTCTCCATCCAACAGAGAATAAGATTTACCCATTCAAGAATAAGACAACACCTTTCCGGTTGTCCGATTTTTGCCCACAATACCTTTTCGGAATGAGGTCAGAGCCCTAAATCCAATGGATAACAATTTAAACCCATTCCAGCTCGTTTAGAGGTTGATATACAGTGAGTTGTAGTGGTAATACGAGATTTAGCTCCAAATGATACATAAAATTCCAAATGCAGAATTTTTAATGCGGTTTGTGTTGGATCTGTTGGCGCCATTAGAGGGGGGGGGGGGGGGTGAATAAGGGTCTTAAAATTTCAGAGATTATAAGAGAAAATAATTCTCAGATACTACCGCCAACGGTAGTGTAAACGCTCGACGTTAGCAACAGTGAGAATACTTTTACGTTTGAACAATGAGAATCAAAGAGCACGAATCATAGATGAAGAAAGAAACATATTTTCATTAATCATCAAATCGAAATACATATATTTACAAAAACTTTTCCAATAACGCTTGGAATGAGGCGACAAATGAAAAACTCTTTTTCGTTTTCTATACCGACCCTTCTCCCAAGGACCGGTTGGCTTTAGCCTATCTCTCCCCAGACAAGGTCTCAAGCCACTCTAGATAATCTATCACAGAAAGGCCTCGAGCACCCCCTAGATCTACTCCCTAGACCCAATCGCCGTGTGGCGAATTCCTACCTAAGTCCTACCTAGACCTAGTCGCCGTGTGGCGAATTCCCTCTAGTCCACACAAGGCCCTAGTCGCCGTGTGGCGAGTTCCTCTACCGAACAAAAGACATAAAGATTACAATTTGAAAAGTAAAACAAGACATAAACTAAAAACTCCCTCAAATGTAGAACTTGATGTCGATGTAGATGCGATTGTATTGGTCTTCAAGTTCTTTTGCATTCACGAATGTTGACGGAGTACTTCGGGCTGCTTGAAGAAGGCTCTCACGAGTTCTCTGAATATATGGCTTCAATTCCTTCTATCTCAGCAAAACGTAATGGAGGAAGCACGCTCTTTAAATAGATTCGACAGCTACCGCCTGCGCTAGTACTACCGCCCCGCGATAGTGACACGACGCGCACACGGATCGTGGTAGTTAAGGCAACTTCTGAGCGCAAATGGTTGTGACAGCCTAGCGCATCGCGGTAACACTATCGCCCCGCGATAGTGCGATTTCCTTCTTTCAGTCAATATCTCTTTCCAAATTTGCCCCTCAATCAACTACAGACGGGATGTTTCCAAAAGCTACCGCCGGGCGTTAGACCTAACGCGCCGCGATAGTACTTGCCAAACATAGTGACCCGTCAACATTCCTTTTTCTCCACTTTCTTTTATGTCAATAGTTTCCAAATATGCTAGCGCCAGCGTCAGTGCTAACGCTCCACGGTAGATCATTTCGTCGAGCGCATCTTCATCGAGCTAACCTCAACTTTCGTCGATCTAAATCTGGTTCGTCGAACGGAATCATTTTCTTCGAACACCATTTCATCTTTCGGACGTTAGCGCCAGCGTTAGTGCTAACGCTCTGCGGTAGAGCAGCAGTACGTCGATCGGGCCTCAGCTTTCATCGATCGTCGAATGCCCTGATATGAATTTTGTCGAACGGGATTCCGCGTTCGTCGTTCATCGAACGGAGCACCGAGTTCATCGAACCCAGTTTGTCAAACGGTAACTAGCGCGCCGCGGTAATGCAGACGCCCCGCGGTAGTGCATACATTTCGTCGAGCGCCAGCTTGCATCTCAGCGGCTTCCCATCTCAGCGGTTTCGTCTTAGCGGTTGTTAATGCTAGCGCCTGCGATAGAGGTAGCGCGGTGCGGTAGCAACAACAACACATCACCATGGAGTTTTGAAAGCACAGAATCCTGCATACTATAAACACAAAACAAGTATGATCAAATACAATTGGATTTGCTATTGTCAAACGAAGAGATGCGGTAAGCGTGTTCCAACAAACTCCCCCTTTTGATAATAACAAATCCCCATAGAAAGAAATAATATACTTGATAGGAATTTGTGTTTATAATAGAGATAGGCATGAAATTTAAGACTGTTCATATGCTCCCCCTAAATGAATTCTCCCCCTAAGTGAATGCTCCCCCTACAACAAAACTTCCTATGAACTTGACTCCCCAAACATGTTAATTTCTTTCAAATTTATTCTCCCCCTTTTGGTATTATCAAAAGAGGGTGGAGAGGAAGGCCAACAAAAAGTGTGCAATTACTGTGTAGAAAGGGAATGAGTATGATAAATAGGGAAACACTAAGGAAAATACAATAGATAAGAGCAAAAAGAAGCAGGAATGTGAAGACATAGTCATAAAGAAACTACTTGTTGGGAAAAAACGTATTCATGATCGAGCGTACAAATAGTAAAGATATGGAAAGCATGACGAAATAATTTTTTGTTAAGTGAACATCTATATAGGAATTGTGAAGCATAGTAAATGATTAAGAATTTTAGACACAACAAAATAGATGTTGTAGTATTTTTAAGCACACAAAGGATTTTGCTTTATAAGAGGTTTAAGCATAGAAAAGGTAATGATATCCAAGTAACCAATCTACCCAGACAATATGTCGACACCCTAGCCCCGTACTAAGTGACAGATGGGCATGAGGAGCTACATACATATCGTAGGTTGGGGTGTTAGTCCCATATGCAAACACTAGACAAAACTAACCATAGCACTCTTTCCCCCCAGTGCCTCGCAAGGCCCCACTGGAACCCTCCCCGGTTAAGGACAAGACATGACTAGAGATAAGGTTATATAATGTCTACAACATTACGCCCCCGCTATGGTGAGATATGAAGACATGGATAATAATTATTGGAAACATTTAAGTGTTTTAAATCTAATGATGAGTTCATAGCTTATGGATTTATATTTTTATTTGAATTTAGTAAAAAAACAACTCACATAGCTATTTAGAAATCCCTTAATGAATCAGAGTTTTAGCATTACAATATTTTCATGTTGAGAGCAACCAATATAAATTTTACCAAGCAAGTCTACCATTTAAAAAAAGGAATTTTGATATTTAAGACTTTGATATAAGCATGAAAGCGCAAGGTAAAAATATATGGTGATGATGCGGAAGACTTATAGAAATACAAAGAAACATCTTTTTATAAACATGACGATTGATAAGAAGATATATGAGTTAAATTCCAAAAATGAAGATGTTTTTGTAAATCATTTTGCATTTAATATCTATAATTTTGACAATAAAGTAACCAATCATGAAATAATGTTTTCAAAGAGAAATTACTACAACGTTATATTAATTCACAAATTCAAAAGATACAAAATATTGTAGAGATCATGCTAGGTTATCTAGTGCATTTCATAAATAAAGAGTAGTATAGAATTTGCATTAGGATCCAATACTCATGAGAAGAAGTGTTATGGAAGATAGTGATGTGCACATAAGTGTATTTTGAGTAGAGTAAACAAATATTTTAATCAAAAATACAAGAAATATGTAAAGTAAAGAGCACAATAAAACACAAATAATTTTACATCCACACACTTCAATGCACAAAAAAATGTACAACTACCAAGGTGCTTTGCACACACAATGCTCATTAAGACTTATCAGGGTGCAAAGTAGTGCTTGGGGATCACATATTTAATTTTATTTTAATGTTGAGACTAGTGATCCGGTGTACTTAAGAGTAAGTGGTTTTTATTTTGAAAGAAAGATATGGTTTGCACAAGATACTTTACTATTCTTTCCAAGGTGCTCAACCTCACAACGCTTATTAAGACTTATCAGGAGGTTCAAGTAGTGCTTGATGGAGTTATCTTTGTCACTTTGTTTTATGATTTTTGTTTTGTACAAAGTTCTCCGAAGACACTTATTTTGCAAACCAATATAATTTATGAAAACGTAACCACTTTTCTTAACTTTTAAAAGTGCAAATAAAGGTAGTGTAGGTAAGATACTTGTGCAATTTTAATTCATTATACTATTACAAAACATACACAAGCATTTTTAGATTATGAAACATATGTAGACAATACCAAAATAAGTGAGTGAATAAATATCATTATCAAACATAAAAAATTTACTCATACTTAGAGGCATGCTAAGCTTGGTTCTACACAACTTTTACAATATAATTTATGCACATGAGTTTTAGAAGTATCAAAGCATGAAACAAACAATGTTCATAGTAGTTTGAAGGAATGAATTGTAACATTGTAGAAGGTCTAAATGATGGATTAAATCATGCTTGAGTTTCACAATAAAGTTCATACAGTATTTTTGATATTTTTTGAAAAATAAATTTAATTTAAAGTTTGAACTCCTATAATTTGATCTTGGACTTCTCAAGGTCTACCCTGTGAGAGGTTCGCCCGGTACTAGGTGATGTGATGGGATGATAGCCCAAATCACCCTTTCGCAAGATATATGTAAAGAGAAAAGTTAAGTTCAAAGTAATAAATTTTTATACTTTTTTTTTGTTTTATATATTTGTATTTGATTTTTGCATATAGGAATAGAAATCAAACAAATAACCAAAAAATATTTTTTGTAATTTGGCTTTTGTAATTTTGTATTTTAATTTTTCAAAAAATCATTTATAGGCAGAAATGCAAAAACGAGTAGTACATATAAGATAATATATTTTTAGTGATTTTTCAGAATTTTAAAATTACAGAAAATCCGATACTTGAGCTAGCGCCAGCGTTAGGTCCTAGCGCCTGCGTTAGCTCACAGAGAATGCTTATTTTAATCATATGGCCTAGATTTTCTTCGATTTTGCTTCCGATTTTTCTTAATTATGTTTGTGCAATGTAAGGCCTGTCTAATGAAGTGAAGAGACGAGAAGAAATCGCAAAAAGTTGCGGACGTTAAGATTTTAGTACATGGGTTTCATATTCATTAAAGCTCCATACTCATTAGACCTTAATTCTTGAGTTTTGCACAACATATGCATGAGTAAAATGATCATAAATAAGTGAAATAATATTCATGCAATTTTTCAATTCCGATTTGACATGATTTATGATTAAACATACTAGGGGTAATCAAAATGATGCAAATATATCAAATACCTAAGCAAAACTTGCGCATTTTATAAATTTAGCCTAATACCCCTAAAAACACCTTTTGAATCCATTTTGACACTTATTTCATTTAGTCTTAATAATATCATATGACAAATTTATTTTCAAATTTTATAAGACTTTTAGGAATGGATTTAGAGGGATAAAAATAAAAGGATAAATAGATCACTTGAAAAATAATATGACTTATTATTCAATTTCATCCAATCTGATTTATTAAAGAAGTTTGGCTTAATGTGTCAAATTCATATCACATGTTATATAAAGTGACAATATCATGTTGGTTAAAAGAAACAAAAACAAAAGAAAAGCAAAAAAAAGGAAATTAAGCATATCATGAAGTAGAGAATTGATATTTCATTTTTAATTTATTTCTACTTCATGCAAATGATAGGGTACTATTGAATGAGAGATTTAGGTATCCAAAGAGGACCGTGTGAGACGGTTCCTTTGGGCACCCAAATACAACGTGTTTGCTTTTGGGGAGATAGAATTGAATGGGCCCTTTTGATTTGAGCTTGTGTTTCATTTTTACCTTTGGGTCTCCATTCAAACCTTGGTTTGATATTATTTTTATGAATCAAATTTCCATTGTGATTATTGAAAATATTTTTCATTGGAAATTTGCGCAATTCTAATTTTAATTTGGGAGAAACATGATTTTGTAAATAATAGAGATTGAGATTTTGATTTACAAATACTTTGTGTTCTTTACTCCCATTATCAGGCTTAGTCAAGTTATTTATATTCATATTCAACTTGCTTTTAGATATATCTTGATATTGTGAATGTATGTTTTGAGAATTTTTCTTTATGATTTCCTTAAGCAAGTTGATTTTAGCTTCTAATTCATTATTCTTAATTTTTAGATTATGTCTAGCTTTATTGTAAGCTATTGTGCTATTTTTTAGAGTGGAAACAATTGAATCAATATGATTTTGATTGTTATTCCTATATTCATCAAATGTTTCATTCATCTCTTTAATTTCAATTTTATAGTCAATACACTTAGCACAATCAATTTCCAAAGATGAAGTTTCTAAACATAATCTTTCATTTTGTTCTTTTATAAAAATAAACTCCTTTTCAAGTTTCTTGTGTTTTTCTTTTAATTCATTATACTCTACACAAGGTGTGATGTTTTCAACTAAGGAGCCATAGGTAGAACTAGATAAATTAGAATTTGATTCTACATTAATTTTTGCCATTAAATTTTTATTTTCTAAGTGCAAATGTTTATTAGCAATTTTTAATTTCTTAATTTTGCGCTTTGTAGTTTGAAGCAATTGTAATGTAGAAATAGAATTACACACAATAAGAGATTTTGATTTTCTTACAGCGCTTGTGGATGATGTGATATTTGAGCATATAGTTTCTTTCACTTCTTCATCTTCCAAGCAAGAGCTTCCATCATCCCTTCCGCTTGATGTCACTTCCACGGATTCATCATGAGAGGAGCTTTTTTGAAGACTTGAGCAATCTTGCATATTCTCCGGTTCTTGCGATTGTTCCATACCTGTAGAAGGAGAATCATAAGTTCTTTCAAGAAAATTCCAAATCTCATAAGCGGTAGGTGCATAAATAAGTTTGAAAATATTTTGATCTAACGCACAAAATATACTATTCATAGATTTAGCATTTAAAACAATTTCGTTTCTAGTTAATACGCTAGATGGATTTTCAATAGTAATATTCCAAACTTTTTCATCTAAGGCCTTAAGAAAAATTTTCATTAATATTTTCCACCCTTTATAATTTTTGCCCATAAATAAAGGTGGTGATAATACTTTTTCATTTATATTAAAATTTTCCCCACTAGTAGAAGCGAGATCATGATCAAGAGACGCCATTATTCCCGATTGTTAAGCCGATTTGGAATAACCTGGCTCTGATACCACTTGTTGGATCTGTAGGCGCCCTTAGAGGGGGGGGGGGGGGTGAATAAGGGTTTTAAAATTTCATAGATTATAAGAGAAAATAATTCTCAGATACTACCGCCAACGGTAGTGTTAACACTCGGCGTTAGCAACAGTGAGAATACTTTTACGTTTGAACAATAAGAATCAAAGAGCACGAATCATAGATGAAGAAATAAACATATTTTCATTAATCATCAAATCGAAATACATATGTTTACAAAAACTTTTCCAATAACACTTGGAAAGAGGCGATAAATGAAAAACTCTTTTTTGTTTTCTATACCAACCCTTCTCCCAAGGACCGGTTGGCTTTAGCCTGTCTCTCCCCAAACAAGGCCTCAAGCCACTCTAGCCAATCTATCACAGAAAGGCCTCAAGCACCCCCTAGATCTACTCCCTAGACCCAGTCGCCATGTGGCGAATTCCTCCCTAATTCCTACCTAGACCTAGTCGCCGTGTGGAGAATTCCCCTTAGTGCCCGCATGGCCCTAGTCGCCGTGTGGCAAGTTCCTCTACCGAATAAAAGACATAAAGATTACAATTTGAAAAGTAAAACAAGACATAAACTAGAAACTCCCTCAAAAGTAGAACTTGATGTCGATGTAGATGCGATCGTATTGGTCTTCAAGTTCTTTTGCATTCACGAACGTTGACGGAGTACTTCAGGCTGCTTGAAGAAGGCTCTCACGACTTCTCTGAATATATGGCTTCAATTCCTTCTATCTCAGCAAAACGTAATGGAGGAAGCACCGCTCTTTAAATAGATTCTACAGCTACCGCCTGCGCTAGTACTACCGCCCCGCGATAATGACACGACGCGCACACGGATCGTGGCAGTTAAGGCAACTTCTGAGCGCAAACGGTTGTGAGAGCCTAGCGCGCCGCGGTAACATTATCGCCCCACGATAGTGCGATTTCCTTCCTTCAGTCAATATCTCTTTCCAAATTTGCCCCTCAATCAACTGCATACGGGATGTTTCCAAAAGCTACCGCCGGGCGTTAGACCTAACGCGCCGTGATAGTACTTGCCAAACATAGCGACCCGTCGACATTCCTTTTTCTCCACTTTCCTTTCTGTCAATAGTTTCCAAATATGCTAGCGCCAGCGTCAGTGCTAACGCTCCGCGGTAGATCATTTCGTCAGGCGCATCTTCATCGAGCTGACCTCAGCTTTCGTCGATCTCAATCTGGATCGTCGAACGAAATCCTTTTCTTCGAACACCATTTCGTCTTTCGGACGCTAGCGCCAGCGTCAGTGCTAACGCTCCACGGTAGAGCAGCAGTTCGTAGATCGGGCCTCAGCTGTAACATCCCCAATCCTTCTAGACCCCTAGTTGGTATTAGGGCATGGGTGATGTGCAGAGTGGCCACTAAGGCCCTTGGACCAAGTGGAGTGTGCTAAGTGCACACCAAGGGCACAAAAATCAACATAGTCCAATGTCACTCCCTTAGGCCAATTGATCCTCAACTCACCAAAGTGACCTCCCCCATACCACCCTAACCACTAAGGAAGACCATAACCATGGAAATTGCACTTGGGTGGGACCCAATTGCATGAAATTGATCAAAGTCAAATATTGGTCAACATTAACCAAACTAAGTCAATTAGGGTTCAATTGACTCCAGATGTTCAAATTAACCTTACCACCACACTCTAAACACTTTAAGGAACTCATTGGACCTGAAACCCCCATCACTTGGTCAACCAATTGAACAATTTGACCAAGGTCAACTCTAGCTTAATTTAGGTCAAAATCACACCTTAGGGCTAAATTAGCCCAAATGGGGCCCCACCATGCACCAACCAATGTTGGGTGATGTTAAGGGACCCATGACCCCCAAGTGGGGTCAACCCACTCACCTTGTTGACCAAAGTCAACCATGGTCAACCTAGCCCTTTAACGTGAATTCCAAGCCTAAATTGAGTGGAACCCAACACCCATCAATTAATCATTATTCATGGACTTAGGCCTTGCCCATCATCAGCCTTGGACTGAACCCCAAACATTAGGTTTGATTAACCCAAGGGAGAGGGGGACCAAAAGTTGATTAAAAAGGCATAAAGCTAAAGTGAAAAGCAAAAGCTAACACCCCCCCCCCCCTCTACACACCACCTCCAATCAGCCTAGGGGCCAACCCTGATTGATGTGGGTCTGGGCTTGACCCAGAGGGAAGCTGGGGCCAGCTGGTGTAGGAGGCTGGCAGCAAGGAGCATGCCTGAGGAGGCTTGAATTCAAAACCGCTGTGGAGGCCTCCTCACCTCATTCCAGCCACTCCATCACCTTCAGGAGGGAGAGTGTTGGAACCTCAGGTTTGATTTGAGTTAGGATCCACCTTTAGTGTCTAAGTTTATATTATAATATATCTTATAACTTAGAACAAATCTCATTAAGAAAGAAAGCTAAAAAGAAACACATTTTAATACGCAGAAAATAAGAGAAGAAATAAATATTATATATTTTGCCTGCGTTCGACGAACGTCGAACGGCGCTCAGCATTCATCGAACGGCGCTCACCATTTGTCGGACAACGCTCGACGAAATATCAAGGAAGTAGCGGTCGACAAATTCCTCATCTCAGCGGTCGAAGAACAGCAGAGCAGCGGTCGACGAATTCCAACCAGAACAGCGTTCGACAAATTCCAACCAGAGCAGCGGTCGACAAATTCCTCAGATCTCAGCGATCGACGAACAACTCAGCAGTCTGAGTTCGACGAAATCCCAGCAGCGCTCGACGAAAGTCCTCTGCAGTTAATCAATGCTCAGAATATCATTTGGCGAGCTCAGCCCGACGAATGACGAGCTGAGGTCGACGAATTTCTCCAGCATTTATTTTATATATATTTGCTCGACTAAATATTATATTTCTTATTCTAATATGCTGTCAGACTTTATTAAAGTAATATTTTATTTATCCTATTTATATATTGCTATATATATTGTTGATCTTACCTTACAGCCGTTGCAGCATTAATGAATATAGCCGTTGCAGCAAGCTAAAGAAAGAAATTGTTCAGCTCGAGGATCTGCTAAAATAAAAGAGATATTATATTCTTTCCTCTTCTGTCGGCAAGAATTCAAATCAGACAGATTACATATATATCATATATTGCTGTACTGATTTCATATAGATAGAATATATTATATCTTGCTGTACAGGAAATAGGAAGAAGAAGAAAAACAGAGGAGCAAAAAGAAGCAGATCAAATTCATATTACATCTTCTTTTTGCCTAATCCCTTTCTTGCAGATCATATACAACCTGAGACATCAAACACTATCATTTGCTCAGGGATCCAAAACTGCAAGAAGAAGAACAAAAGATTTGGAATCAAGAGAAGGAGCCTCCACAAGCTGTCATCAAACTACATCAGACAGGGGGAGCTCTCTTCAACATATTCATCAAGAGTCTTCTCAGCAAAAGAGAAGAACAACATATGTTTTCTATTTTCCTTTATTCCTCCCATCTTGTAAAGGGTTAAAACTCCCTTCAAAAGTTTAATCTCGGTGACAGGACACCTTAGCAAAAACCTGCGGCTTGGTTTATAAGCACCTTATCAAAAGCTTATAGGTGAATTGGGCACCTGATCAAAACTCCCATTTGTGTGTGGACACCTTATCAAAATCACCTTGGTGTGAGGGCACCTTATCAACAACTCCTAGTGGATTCCTACCAGGGGGTAGAAGAGTAGATGTACCCAGTTGAGGGGAACTACTATATTTCTTTGTGTCATCTGGATGCTTGTTTATTGTTTGGTTTGCTTGTTGTTTTATTTCAGTTTTACTGTGCTCTGATTACTTTGCACTCTCACTGTTTGTTTTAATTACTCATACAGCACAGCAAACTCACATATATTTATATATATCATTTATTTTGAAAGTAAAACTTAAACAAGAGTTTTAACATATAATAAGAACTAAACTCTCATTTCAATTGGTATCAAAGCGGGTTGAATTTATCAATCACCCTCATCTGAGGATATCAATTGTCCCTTTCAATTGTTATCAGAGGAAGTTGATTTTGCACACAGGCTAACACCTGAAATCACAAAGATTACTTAGTTCTTATTTTGTTTTGTTGTAAAAAGGTTTTTCAAAAATTTGATGGCACTAGCAGATTTCTCTTTTTCAGATCCACCTTTATGTAATTTGGATAGTTTTGATTTATGGCAAGTTAGAATTAAGTTATATATGAATGCCATAGATGAAAGTATTTATAAATCTGTTTTGACAGGAACTACATCTTCAACTTCTTCAACAGATGATCAAGAAAAGTTGATCAGTGATGATGTCATAGCCATGGAAATATTGGCTAAATCAATGTCCGATGACATTCTTCAAAAAGTGGCTGATTGCACTTCAGCAAGGAGCATTTGGAACTCTCTCTCAAGGATGGTAAATGAATTCATTCCTACCTCTTCCACTAACATCATTTTTGATGCAGAACCATCAGTTACTCTAACTGAAGAAGAAGTCAAGGAAGAACAAAAAGCCAGAAACTTCTGCATGTTGGCAATATATGGCTTAAACTACAAATCAGATGCTGAATCTGAAATAGAAAAGGTAACTGAGGTAAATTCTACTAACTTTACATCTGATCCATTCAGATCTGTTCTCACATCACCTTGTGCAGGTTTAAAAATTTCTGAAAATAGAATCAGCAAAGAGCTAATAATAAACAAATTGATTTCTGATAAAATTAAAGAAAATTTGAAAATATCAGAAAAACAAATTATCTGTTTAGAAAACAAGTTAATTATAGTTGATAAGTTTAAACAGGCTTTTAAAGAAAAAGAAACATTTTATGTTCAACAAAATCAGTTTAATTTTTCAAATTTGTATTTCAATGAGATAAAAAGGCCAAAAATATCTAATTATAAAACATTTTCTGTTAAATTTTTTATAACTAAATATGCAGTTTTATGATTCTTTGGAATTTTTCTATTTTAAAAACAATGTCAGATAACTTCACTCTCTTACAGATTTTTTCTCCAAAATCAGTTTGAGCATTCTACTCAAGTAGCATAGATCAGAAATGATCAGAGCTCTGAGTGTGAGTCTCTTCTGATTAAGGGGATCCTATAGAAAGAAGCTATCAGACTTTGTCTTTTTGATTTTTAAATTCTTAGAATCTGTTAACAGCCAGCAATTCATCTTATTAAAATTCCTATTTAAATCAAGATTTAGGAAATCAGAATTGCTTAGTTTTTCAAAAGAAAAATAAATAATCTCTAACCCTTAAGCTTTAAAGACTTTTTATGCTTAGGTATCCTAAACCAAATAGGGGGAGATTGTTAGAACCTAGTCTTTATTTGGATTAGGATCCCAACTCAAATAGGGGGAGATTGTTGGAACCTCAGGTTTGATTTGAGTTAGGATCCACCTTTAGTGTCTAAGTTTATATTATAATATATCTTATAACTTAGAACAAATCTCATTAAGAAAGAAAGCTAAAAAGAAACACATTTTAATACGCAGAAAATAAGAGAAGAAATAAATATTATATATATTGCCTGCGTTCGACGAACGTCGAACGGCGCTCAGCATTCATCGAACGGCGCTCACCATTTGTCGGACAACGCTCGACAAAATATCAAGGAAGCAGCGGTCGACAAATTCCTCATCTCAGCGGTCGAAGAACAGCAGAGCAGCGGTCGACGAATTCCAACCAGAACAGCGTTCGACAAATTCCAACCAGAGCAGCGGTCGACAAATTCCTCAGATCTCAGCGATCGACGAACAACTCAGCAGTCTGAGTTCGACGAAATCCCAGCAGCGCTCGACGAAAGTCCTCTGCAGTTAATCAATGCTCAGAATATCATTTGGCGAGCTCAGCCCGACGAATGACGAGCTGAGGTCGACGAATTTCTCCAGCATTTATTTTATATATATTTGCTCGACTAAATATTATATTTCTTATTCTAATATGCTGTCAGACTTTATTAAAGTAATATTTTATTTATCCTATTTATATATTGCTGTATATATTGTTGATCTGACCTTACAGCCGTTGCAGCATTAATGAATATAGCCGTTGCAGCAAGCTAAAGAAAGAAATTATTCAGCTCGAGGATCTGCTAAAATAAAAGAGATATTATATTCTTTCCTCTTCTGTCAGCAAGAATTCAAATCAGACAGATTACATATATATCATATATTGCTGTACTGATTTCATATAGATAGAATATATTATATCTTGCTGTACAGGAAATAGGAAGAAGAAGAAAAACAGAGGAGCAAAAAGAAGCAGATCAAATTCATATTACATCTTCTTTTTGCCTAATCCCTTTCTTGCAGATCATATACAACCTGAGACATCAAACACTATCATTTGCTCAGGGATCCAAAACTGCAAGAAGAAGAACAAAAGATTTGGAATCAAGAGAAGGAGCCTCCACAAGCTGTCATCAAACTACATCAGACAGGGGGAGCTCTCTTCAACATATTCATCAAGAGTCTTCTCAGCAAAAGAGAAGAACAACATATGTTTTCTATTTTCCTTTATTCCTCCCATCTTGTAAAGGGTTAAAACTCCCTTCAAAAGTTTAATCTCGGTGACAGGACACCTTAGCAAAAACCTGCGGCTTGGTTTATAAGCACCTTATCAAAAGCTTATAGGTGAATTGGGCACCTGATCAAAACTCCCATTTGTGTGTGGACACCTTATCAAAATCACCTTGGTGTGAGGGCACCTTATCAACAACTCCTAGTGGATTCCTACCAGTGGGTAGAAGAGTAGATGTACCTAGTTGAGGGGAACTACTATATTTCTTTGTGTCATCTGGATGCTTGTTTATTGTTTGGTTTGCTTGTTGTTTTATTTCAGTTTTACTGTGCTCAGATTACTTTGCACTCTCACTGTTTGTTTTAATTACTCATACAACACAGCAAACTCACATATATTTATATATATCATTTATTTTGAAAGTAAAACTTAAACAAGAGTTTTAACATATAATAAGAACTAAACTCTCATTTCAGAGAGAGCAGTCGGGAATGGCAACTGGAGCAGAGCTATTGCCGGAGAAATGAGTTCGGGAGCAGGGTCGCCGGAGCAAGGCATATCCATGGCGAACCGTCGCCGGAGCCGCCGCCACGCCCCAATCACTGTTCGTTTCTCCTCCCCTCCCCCCATGTTAGCTTCCTATCATAAAACGAAGAAGGATCAGGCTCAATTGAGCCCGAATCCACTCCTCAATTCCGATTTTGGCTCGAAATGGGAAGGTTGGGATCGCCGGAAACCGCCTCCTCCGGCCACCAGTCGCCGGCTGACGGTAGCCCCGACCACCACGAAGGTGTCGGTGGTGTTTGCCGGCGGTGGTGGTGGCTGGATCGCCGGCAATCTCCCTCGCAAAGTCGCCCAGCGCGGTTGAATCTCAGTCGTTGGCTGGAGGAGGAAGATGAGCCGCTACCGCCAGATCTGCTTTAAGATCCGTGCAAAGCCTAATTTCTTTATATAAATTAATTCAAACTATTAGAATTTCTGCCTTTATTATTCAGTCCACTTCAAAAATTAATTAGGGCCTCTTAATGACCGAATTAGAAAAATCGCCCAACATGAAAGTTGTAGGCCTTGGTCTTGACTTTCATTAGGGCTGAAGTTCAAGTCATTTGGTCACCCACAGCTCCCTGGGGAGCTGTTTTACTAGGACTGGTCCTACACTAGGTCAGTCCACTAAAATAATTACCTAGCCTAAACCCCTCAAGCTTTGAAGCTGATATTTTAACCATAGGTAGGTATACCCTAGGGGCACCCCCTGCCCAAAGGACAGCCCTGGATGGGCACGTTTATATATAGTTTTTGTGGTACTTAGGATATTTATATAATGTTGATTTTTGGAGCATATGAAGTTTAAATGACACCAAATTTTGGTGGCAAGCTCTTTAGTACATGTGTAGTGCCTGCCTAAATTTTTACTCCATTTGGAGTTGATTTGATTTGAAAAATTGGAAACCCTAATGAGGGCCCTTAAGGGGCAAATTAGGGTTTAGGCCATATGAGGAGTTGAGTGAGTTGGCCTCCTCCAATCTGATGGTTGTGTAGGTATTGATATACAAATGCATGTGACACCCCCTATTGGAGCATTTGGAGCCACTAGGGTGGTGTGTCATAAAACCATAAGGGTAAATCCTTAAGGTTGCATATTAGGGCTTGTGAAGGCATAGGACCAAATTTCCTTTCCTTGGCTCAGAACTTGGTAGACTTGATTCTAGGAGCATAAAATGGCTTAATTAATTTAATGGGAATTTTTGGAATCATTTGGGTATTTTTCTCTTAATAAATGAAATTGCCACTTTTTCCTTAAATAAATAAAATGCATGGTCTTATGACCTTTTATGGCTTTGAAACTTTAACAGTGGCTGAATTGGGATGAAAATAGGCTATGGTAATTTTATTATGATTTATTGAAGTGTTATCCCTTGTGGAGGAATTTTTAAGTGCTTACTAGCTTAGAAGAATTTAATTTTGAAAAATGTCAAATCATGGTGAAAAATTACGAAACTTGGTTATCTGCCATTTTATGTTAATATATACCCATGATAATTATTTGGAAGCTTGTAGATTTGTATTTCATGTACCTCATGTAGAAATTGGTACTTACAACACTTAGAAGTTAAATCATTTTAAAATGTTAGATCATATGGTAATGATACAATCCTTTGGCAGAGGACTCTAGATTCCCATCTGGACACTTGGTAATTTTTGTAGAATTTTTAGATGTGAAATTTTATTTTTCCTAATTATAGTGGCATTTTGGTAATTATACAACGATGATGATTTAGTAGGCCACATGACATCCTAGGGTCTTGAAACTCAGTAAACCACCTTGATAAGGAACATTACCTTACTGATAATTTTCAGGTAGCATGTAGAATCATTTTGAGGATAGATCATGTGTAATTTGACTTAAGGCCTTAACTACTTTAAATAATAATAAATGCCAAATTAATATGGAAAATTATGTAAATTGGAACATACCTTATTAAGGTCAGTGGAAGCCTAGGATAATTATACCAGACCTTGGTGATGAGTTTTTAGAAGGATCTCCTTTTGAGGCTTGAGATTAGTTCAACCTAGTGGTCTGCGATTAGTAAAAACAGAATTTTGAATTTTAGACAATTCAGACCCCTAAATAGTGATTAGAAGTTATGGCCATTCAGTATTTGTGTTATAGCTTACAATGATTCAAAGAGGGTCAAACCTAGGGTTAACAGTGAGATGGTGCTAGGGTTGGTGCATGAGGGTGGAGGTACGTCCAACCCAATTGGGTGGGACAGGTGCTGAGCTAAGTTACTTTAATTATATAAAATAATGAGGGGTGAACTAAGGGTTAATCACCAACTAAAGTAATTGTCTTGAGAAAGAGGATGGTGGGGTTAAGCCCCTTTAAATCCTTAGTACCGTTGGGGGCCCCTTTACGGGGTGTACCGCGGGAAGTCCAAGATTCACCATAAATCTATCACTAACTAAATTGTAGGCAAGAGTATCCTAATTAGGTCAGCAAACTAGTATGTATCTCCTTCGAGGAGGAGATGGGTTGGATCAGCTTGTGTGTTAGTCCCTGAGCCGGAGGCTCGGGTGGACTTATTAACACCTGTTTCTTATGCAAATAGTGGCGAGTCTTCGGTACTAGGCTAGTCGTGTCACTGACGGTAGTACGATGACTCAGGTGAGGGTGAGGTTTAGAGGGCCGGTAAGTTTGAGTACCGCGGTCTGGAGGACAATCCCTAATAACCCACCCCGACCTTAAAGTCTGGTGGATTCCAGCAAGAGTACGCAGGAGCTCCGTTGTTGTGTTCTTAGCGTTGAGGCGTACATGAGGTCTAGGCTTGGTAGAGAGCATACCCGCCTAGGATGTGGAGTGCCCGATCCACTTCCACCGTGAGCCACGACGGTCGGTACCCGAAAGGTTGGCTTCCTTTCTAACAAATTGGGAACTATAAAGGTCTGTGCGCATAGAGTCGTGTGGGTGAGACACATTGCATAAACGCATTAAATCATCATAAGCATAGCATAGCATAACATACTCATTAGCATACCCCCATCATATAAATTAGTATGGGCTCTTTTATATGATGGGATACCTGGACATCTTAACTTGTATGTCGTATAGGCGTTCATATAAGTTAAGGTACGAATCTGTGATGGTAGATTAGTTTTACTTACTGCACCGCATTTTTGTTACTGGTTTACTTCATGCTCTAGTTTACTGTCATTTATTTGCACTATACTACTAACTAGTTTTACTGCTTTTCCTATACTTGCTAGATTAGTGCCATGTCACCTCTTTCCTTGTTTACCCATTGTTGTCCTCCGCTTCTTCCTCTCGCTCGGTTCCTAGGAGTCGTGGAGGGAGGCGAGGACAAAACGACTTAGTCTTTATGACTAACGGTCGGATGTGACCGCAGGAGTCCGAGGAGATGGAGCTGTCCCGCGCGCAGCTGGACGAGATGGCAGGACCTGAGCAGCGGATGTAGCGTACTACCACAACGCCACAGGTTGATGATTAGATAGTTAGATTTTAGTATTTGAGAGTTTTGTAGTTTCCGCATATTATATAGAGAGAGAGAGTACTCATTTTGGTTATGTATCGGGCTTAAGCCCCTTTTGCTTGTACTGTCTCTTTTTGGACATTTATGTTTCATTATATATCTATATGATGTTGTGACATGTGGGCATGCCTTTAATTATGTACTTACTTTTGGCATATATTTACTTATGATCGTATAGCCGGCAGAGTCGGTGCTGAGCGGGGTTAGCCAACCCGAGTGTTGGTGACACCGCAAGGCAGCGATTCTGGGCGAAGATCCACCTCAACCGTGCGATGCGGGAGAGGTTTGAGTTTTCATGTACCCGAATGGGTTTTGAGAAAAGAGATCTTACAAATGGTATCACTGAATGAACGATCATAAGAGAACAGTCCACAACATACTGAGTTACCCCGCTCGAGTGTAGTTTGCGGACAAACTATGCAGCGGAAGCTATTGTGTGCCCATGTATGAAATCACATAAAACAGTCCACTAAGCAACAAGTTAGGTCAAATTTTGACTTACTTAGACAATTTAGTGACGCATCCTAGTCTAAAGAGCGACCTTGGGTCTGGATTTGGTTGAAGGTTGAGGATACCCAACGTAACTAAGGGAAGAAGTTAGTATAATTCTAGGCATTGAGACTTTCACGCTAAAGATTACGCTTTACTACCAAGTGGTAGGACCATCTCGAGGAGATCGGGTGTCTGTAGTCTTCTTTTAGAGTAATAGAAGACCCATAAGCATAACTCCCTTACCATAACTTGATACTTCTCATTACAATACGTTGAGGCAACCACCATAAAATACCAGAGGTCGAATTGGAATTTGAATTTTTTTGAAAAGGCCCCCTTCCTAGTTAATCATAAAGGGAACTCGGAAAAGGCAGCATAACTTATAACATTGGGAGCCTAAGTCTTATCATAACAATATGTCTCAGGGTGGAACACAAAGTCAGAGAATATATGCCCTAAAGTTTAAGTACGTATGTAAGATGAATATACCGTAGAAGTATTGAAGAGACTTAGCCCAAATTGGTAGGGGCTTATCCTTTTGTTTATTGGGCCAATAAAATACCGACTTGGATTGCCCCCTAGACTTTATTTAGAAAATGTTGTGACATTTACGTAGTAATCTCGAGGTTTGGAGTATTCAATGATACTCGGGTATTGGCGAGATCTTATTCATACACTTTTGTTTGTGGAGCAACCCTCCTTAGAAGTTTGAGACCCTTGGAAAATACTTCGCCTTAAATAGCAGGGATTGTTTATACCAAGTGGTGACCGCTATAGTTATACTGGCAAGTTAAGTGAATGGTACACTTCAAGAGTGAGCGTGTACTCATTTTATTACTCCAAGGCTGAATCTAAGTCGACAAAAGTGATTAACTTGTTAATCATTTGGTTATACGTAAAGGGTTGTCCAGTGTATGGGCATAAGACTCTCGGAATCAAGAAGGTCAGGTTAAGAAGTTAGGGAATTTCTCTAACTTCCTGATCCAAGCAATGTTGTTTTGTCATTTATAAGGGCGTTTGGTCATCAAGCTCTTACCGGTCACAAGGGAAAAATGTCATAAACGGCAAATTCAGTTCAAGACCAAGTAAGATTTAGAATGGATAGAAGTAAGACTGGGCTATAAGTTCTCATGACCATAAGAAATAATCAGTTTATCGTAGCAAACTTACAAGTGTATTGTTGTAAATACACCTTCTTAACCTCGAGACATCGATTTGTAGAGTTATCGGAACAATTAATAAACATTGACGTCCGAACAAATGTCTCGATTTAGTCAAGTACTGAAAACAAGAATAATGCCAGGTTTAGTAGCTTGGGATAAATGTGTCACATCGTGAAATTTTGAAGATTGGAATCAAGTTTTGGCAAGTATAAACTACAACTAGAGTTTCTTACACTCTACGGCTTTCAAGGGTAGTTTTCAGATAGTTTTTTTTTTTAATTAAAATTCAAGCCCTCTCCTTGGTGTAAATTTAGTTAAGATCTTTTTCTCTTATAGTTGGTTTATGCATAACAGAGAGCTTAGGAAGGTGACTCTTTGAATCTTGTAATATGATGATATAAACTATTAAGGGCTAAGGTGGAGAATCTTACCATGTTTGGATCTCGGGAAAAATGACAACGACCATCATGTACTAAAATGTTGAGGTTTTGAGAGTTAAAAACAAATGATTTGTTGTTGTTACTACCAACTCCCGCTTGAAATTATTAATATTACCTGATGATATTTATCGACGTAATTTTTGGACGACACGACTAAGAGAAGGGTCGTTATGATGAATCCTTTAATTCATAGTTTATAGCTTAAGTGAGATGAGACCACTTGACTTTGGAAGTTTAGCCCACTCGATATTGGAAATCTAAAGTGAAATTTGACAAATGATATATTGAAGATATATAATTTGCTTACAATCCTCCGATCTTAAGAACCAGAACTTGCAATTTTTCCAAAAATTATAATCACATTTATGAAGATTCAAGAAAAAGGGAGACAGGTTTGATTTCCAGATATAAATGGTGAAACTTCTTGAAGATTAATGGGATTTAATGAGACACCCTTCATGTTGAAATCAAATTGTGTCAAAGCATGTCATGATAAAAAGGGTTTTTACCCTCGTGAGTTATGAACCAAATGGATATGGAAAGTAGATGGGAGTCATTTCATGAACATCAGTTTTAAGCTACAGACGTCATGTTCCTCAAAGAAAAGCATGGAGGATATTTACCTTTATTTAACGTGAGGAAGCGTTAACCTCATGTAACATTCGTAGGTCATAAGAGACTCTGGTCCAATTGTAAACAATATTTATGTTATTATTTTGTAGCTGATAAACCTGACCTTGTATCCGTGGAGTCGGAAATGGTTTATCAGCAGAGACCTCATATGTTAAGGGATAAGGTCTCTTGGTGTAGGTGGTGTTGAACACCTATGTGTAAGGGAATCGTATAGTGAAGAATCAGAATAGACAATGACGGTTGGCTAAATGATCACGTCCTAGCTAAGCGGTTTATGAGCAGAGTATTATGTAAGCATGGTTCGTAAGTATAACCTTATGAAGTTAAGTTGAACTCGAAGGATTTTGATGCCATCTAGCGCGGCTTGATAATATAAATTAGCTCTGTAGGATCTTATGTATTACAGATAGACCCTCCTCCAAGGGGTGTAGTAATTTTGATAACACCCACACCTGGTTAGCTTGTTTTGATTTTGAAGTGTCTATTTCCTATTTATTACCGGGATGGAGCAAGTAGAACCCGCATTGTGATTAGTGGCACGATGGTCTGAGCGGCGGGATAAACCTTCAATTAACCCCTGGTAGGAATATTGCCGACAATCTTAGCAAGGAATAGTAGAAGTGCAATGAGAAATCTTGGTAAAGACTGTTGCTCCAGTTTGAGTTCTCATTTAGTAGAGGTCCGAGTTCTTCCGTGGAAGGAGACTCTGATGTCCGATTATTATAGTTCAATCATGGGCAAGAGGAGCACAGCTAGGTGCCCTTGGACTTCATGCAACAACGTTTCCCGGAACTCATCACCTCAGGTACAAATTAAACGCCTTTGAAATCCTTTATTCTTATAAGTACTTGCAACCCGTAGACCAGAACCTAAATTTCGAGGACGAAATACTTCTTTTGTGTATTGGGATTTGTAACATCCCCAATCCCTTTAGACCCCTAGTTGATATTAGGGCATGGGTGATGAGCAGAGTGGCCACTAAGGCCCTTGGACTAAGTGGAGTGTGCTAAGTGCACACCAAGGGCACAAAAATCAACATAGTCCAATGTCACTCCCTTAGGCCAATTGATCATCAACTCACCAAATTGACCTCCCCCATACCACCCTAACCACTAAGGAAAGCCATAACCATGGAAATTGCACTTGGGTGGGACCCAATTGCATGAAATTGATCAAAGTCAAATATTGGTCAACATTAATCAAACTAAGTCAATTAGGGTGCAATTGACTCCAGATGTTCAAATTAACCTTACCACCACACTCTAAACACTTTAAGGAACTCATTGGACCTGAAACCCCCATCAATTGGTCAACAAATTGACCAATTTGACCAAGGTCAACTTTAGCTTAATTTAGGTCAAAATCACACCTTAGGGCTAAATTAGCCCAAATGGGGCCCCACCATGGACAAACCAATGTTGGGTGATGTTAAGGGACCCATGACCCCCAAGTGGGGTCAACCCACTCACCTTGTTGACCAAAGTCAACCATGGTCAACCTAGCCTTTAAGGTGAATTCCAAGCCTAAATTGAGTGGAACCCAACACCCATCAATTAATCATTATTCATGGACTTAGGTCTTGCCCATCATCAGCCTTGGACTGAACCCAAACATTAGTTTTGATTAACCCAAGGGAGAGGGGGACCAAAAGTTGATTAAAATGGCATAAAGCTAAAGTGAAAAGCAAAAGCTAACACCCCCCCCCCCTCTACACTCCACCTCCAATCAGCCTAGGGGCCAACCCTGATTGCTGTGGGTCTGGGCTTGACCCAGATGGAAGCAGGGGCCAGCTGGTGCAGGAGGGTGGCAGCAAGGAGCATGCCCGAGGAGGATTGAATTCAAAACCGGCTGTGGAGGCCTCCTCACCTCATTCCAGCCACTCCATCACCTTCAGGAGGGAGAGAGCAGTCGGGAACAGCATCTAGAGCAGAGCTATTGCCGGAGAAACGAGTTCGGGAGCAGGGTCGCCGGAGCAAGGCATATCCATGGCGAACCGACGCCGGAGCCGCCGCCACGCCCCAATCACTGTTCGTTTCTCCTCCCCCCCCCCCCCCCCCATGCTAGCTTCCTATCATAAAACAAAGAAGGATCTGGCTCAATTGAGCCCGAATCCACTCCTCAATTCCATGGATTTCGGCTCGAAACGGGAAGGTTGGGATCGCTGGAAACCGCCTCCTCCGGCCACCAGTCACCGGCTGACGGTAGCCCCGACCACCACGAAGGTGTCGGTGGTGTTTGCCGGCGGTGGTGCTGGCTGGATCGCCGACAATCTACCTCGCAAAGTTGCCCAGGGCGGTTGAATCTCAGTCGTTGGCTGGAGGAGGAAGATGAGCTGCTGCCACCAGATCTGCTTTAAGATCCGTGCAAAGCCTAATTTCTTTATATAAATTAATTTAAACTATTAGAATTTCTGCCTCTATTATTTAGTCCACTTAAAAAATTAATTAGGGCCTCTTAATGACTGAATTAGAAAAAGTGTCCAACATGAAAATTGTAGGCCTTGGTCTTGACTTTCATTAGGGCTTGAGTTCAAGTCATTAGGTAACCCACAGCTCCCTGGGAAGCTGTTTTACTAGGACTGGTCCTACACTAGGTCAGTCCACTAAAATAATTACCTAGCCTAAACCCATCAAGCTTTGAAGCTGATATTTTAACCATGGGTAGGCATACCCTAGGGGCACTCCCTGCCCAAAGGACAGCCCTGGATGGGCAATTTTACCTATATTTTTGTGGTACTTAGTATATTTAAATAATGTTGATTGTTGGCGCATATGAAGTCCAAATGACATCAAATTTTGGTGGCATGCTCTTTAGTACATGAGTAGTGCCTGTCTAAATTTTCACTCCATTTGGAGTTGATTTGATATGAAAAATGGGAAACCCTAATGAGGGCCCTTAAGGGGCAAATTAGGGTTTAGGCCATATGAGGAGTTGAGTGAGTTGGCCTCCTCCAATCTGATGGTTGTGTAGGTATTGATATACAAATGCATGTGACACCCCCTATTGGAGCATTTGGAGCCACTAGGGTGGTGTGTCCTAAAACCCTAAGGGTAAATCCTTAAGGTTGCATATTAGGGCTTGTGAAGGCATAGGACCAAATGTCCTTTCCTTGGCTCAGAACTTGGTAGACTTGATTCTAGGAGCATAAAATGGCTTAAATAATTTAATGGGAATTTTTGGAATCATTTGGGTATTTTTCTCTTAATAAATGAAATTGCCACTTTTCCTTAAATAAATAAAATGCATGGCCTTATGACCTTTTATGGCTTTGAAACTTTAACAGTGGATGAACTAGGATGAAAATAGGCTATGGTAATTTTATTATGATTTAGTGAAGTGTTATCCCTTGTGGAGGAATTTTTAAGTGCTTACTAGCTTAGAAAAATTTAATTTTGAAAAATGGCAAATCATGGGGAAAAATTATGAAACTTGTTTATCTGCCATTTTATGTTAATATATACCCATGATAATTATTTAGAAGCTAGTAGATTTGTATTTCATGTACCTCATGTAGGAATTGGTACTTACAACACTTAGAAGTTAAATCATTTTAAAATGTCAGATCATTTGGTAATGACACAATCCTTTGGCAGAGGACTCTAGATCCCTATCTGGACACTTGGTAATTTTTGTAGAATTATCAGATGTGAAATTCTATTTTTACTAATTATAGTGGTATTTTGGTAATTATACAACTATGATGATTTAGTAGGCGACATGACATCCTACGGTGTTGAAACTCATTAAACCACCTTGATAAGGAACATTACCTTACTGATAATTTTCAGGTAGCATGTAGAAGCATTTTGAGGATAGATCATGTGTAATTTGACTTAAGGCCTTAACTACTTTAAATAATAATAAATGCCAAATTAATATGGAAAATTATGGAAATTGGAACATACCTTATTAAGGTCAGTGGGAGCCTAGGATAATTATACCAGACCTTGGTGATGAGTTTTTAGAAGGATCTCCTTTTGAGGCTTGAGGTTAGTTCAACCTAGTGGTCCGCGATTAGTAAAAACAGAATTTTAAATTTTAGACAATTCAGACCCCTAAGTAGTGATTAGAATTTATGGCCATTCATTATTTGTGTTATAGCTTACAATGATTCAAAGAGGGTCAAACCTAGGGTTAACAGTGAGATGGTGCTAGGGTTGGTGCATGAGGGTGGAGGTACGTCCAACCCAATTGGGTGGGACGGGTGTTGAGCTAAGTTTCTTTAATTATATGAAATAATGAGGGGTGAACTAAGGGTTAATCACAAACTAAAGTAATTGTCTTGAGAAAGAGAATGGTGGGGTTGAGCCCTTTTAAATCCTTAGTACCGTTGGGGGCCCCTTTACGGGGTGAACTGCGGGAAGTCCAAGATTCACCCTAAATCTATCACTAACTAAATTGTAGGCAAGAGTAGCCTAATTAGGTCAGCAAACTAGTATGGATCTCCTTCGAGGAGGAGATGGGTTGGATCAACTTGTGTGTTAGTCCCTGAGCCGGAGGCTCGGGTGGACTTATTAACACCTGTTTCTTATGCAAATAGTGGCGAGTCTTCGGTACTAGGCTAGTCGTGTCACCGACGGTAATACGTTGACTCAGGTGAGGGTGAGGTTTAGAGGGCCGGTAAGTTTGAGTACCGCGGTCTGGAGGACAATCCCTAATAACCAACCCCGACCTTAAAGTCTGGTGGATTCCAGAAGAGTACGCAGGAGCTCCGCTGTTGTGTTCTTAGCGTTGAGGCGTACGTGAGGTCTAGGCTTGGTAGTGAGCATACCCGCCTGGGATGTGGAGTGCCCGATCCGCTACCACCGTGAACCACGACGGTCGGTACCCGAAAGGTTGGCTTCCTTTCTAACAAAATGGGAACTATAAAGGTCTGTGCGCATAGAGTCGTGTGGGTGAGTCACATTGCATAAACGCATTAAATCATCAAAAGCATAGCATAACATAACATACTCATTAGCATACCCCCATCATATAAATTAGTATGGACTCTTTTATATGATGGGATACCTGGACATCTTAACTTATATGTCGTATGGGCGTTCATATAAGTTAAGGTACGAATCTGTGATGGTAGATTAGTTTTACTTACTGCACCGCATTTTTGTTACTGGTTTACTTCATGCTCTACTTTACTGTCATTTATTTGCACTATACTGCTAACTAGTTTTACTGCTTTTCCTATACTTGCTAGATTAGTGCCATATCACCTCTTTCCTTGTTTACCCCTTGTTGTCCTCCGCTTCTTCCTCCTGCATGGTTCCTAGGAGTCGTGGATGGAGGCGAGGACAAAACGACTTAGTCTTTATGACTAACGGTCGGATGTGACCGCAGGAGTCCGAGGAGACGGAGTTGTCCCGCGCGCAGCTGGACGAGATGGCAGGACCTGAGCAGCGGATGCAGCGTACTACCACGACGCCACAGGTTGATGATTAGATAGTTAGATTTTAGTATTTGAGAGTTTTGTAGTTTCCGCATATTGTAGAGAGAGAGAGAGTACTCATTTTGGTTATGTATCGGGCTTAAGCCCCTTTTGCTTGTACTGTCACTTTTTGGACATTTCTGTTTCATTATATATCTATATGATGTTGTGACATGTGGACATGCCTTTAATTCTGTACTTACTTTTGACATATATTTACTTATGATCGTATAGCCGGCAGAGTCAGTGCTGAGCGGGGTTAGCCAACCCGAGTGTTGGTGACACCGCAAGGCAGCGATTCTGGGCAAAGATCCACCTCAACCGTGCGATGCGGGAGAGGTTCGAGTTTTCATGTACCCGGACGGGTTTTGAGAAAAGAGATCTTACATCAGCTTTCGTCGATCGTCGAATGCCCTGATATGAATTTCGTCGAACGGGATTCCGCGTTCGTCGTTCGTCGAACGGAGCACCGAGTTCGTCGAACCCAGTTCGTCAAACGGTAACTAGCGCGCCGCGGTAATGCAGACGCCCCGTGATAGTGCATACATTTCATCGAGCGCCAGCTTGCATCTCAGCGGTTTCGTCTCAGCGGTTGTTAATGCTAGCGCCAGCGGTAGAGGTAGTGCGGCGCGGTAGCAACAACAACACAGCACCATGGAGTTTTGAAAGCACAGAATCCAGCATACTATAAACACAAAACTAGTATGATCAAATACAATTGGATTGTTATTGTCAAACAAAGAGATTCGGAAAATGAGAGATTTAGCTACAAATGACACTCAAACTTTAAACAGCAACAATTTTTGATGCGGTTGTCTGATTTTATCCATCAACACCTTTTCGGAATGAGCTCGTAGCACTACATTCATTGAAGCATAAGTTTTACCCATTCAAGTTCATTTAGTTGTCGATATATAGCGGGTTGCAGCAGTAATGCGAAATTTAGCTCAAAATGACACCTAAACTTCTAACAACCATAACTTTTGATTTGTATGTTTGATTTTTGCCCACAACACCTTTTCGGAATATGCTCGGAGGCATATATCCAATGTAGCACAATTTAAACTATTCCGGTTCATTTTAGTGGTCAATATACAGCGGGTTGCAATGGTAACGAGGGATTTTGCTCCTCCTGATACAAAAACTATAACAGCCAAAAATTTTGATCTGGTTGTCTGATTTTTGCGCACAACACCTTTTTGGAATGAGCTCGGATCCCTACATCCAATGGAGAGCAAGTTTTACTCATTCCTGTTTATTTAGTGGTCAATATACAGCGGGTTGGTAATAAGGTATTTAGCTCGAAAGGACACCTAAACTTCAAACATCTGTAACTTTTTATCCGGTTGTCCGATTTTCGCCCATAATACCTTTTCGGAATGAGACCAGAGCCCTAAATCTAATGGAGAACAATTTACACACATTCCAGCTTGTTTAGAGTTCGATATACAGTGAGTTATAGTGGTAATACGAGATTTAGCTCCAAATGACACATAAAATTCAAAATGCCAGAATTTTTAATGCGGGTTGTAGTGAAAATGAGAGATTTAGCTCCAAATGACACTCAAACTTTAAACAGTAACAACTTTTGATGCGGTTGTCTGATTTAACCCCACAACACCTTTTCAGAATAAGCTCGGAGCACTACATTCATTGGAGCACAAGTTTTACCCATTCCAGTTCATTTAGTTGTTGATATATAGCGGGTTGCAGCGATAATGCGAAATTTAGCTCAAAATGACACCTAAACTTCTAACAACCATTACTTTTGATTTGTATGTTTGGTTTTTGCCCACAACACCTTTTCGGAATATGCTCGGAGGCATATATCCAATGTAGCACAATTTTAAACCATCCCTGTTTACCCAGAAGACCGCCTCCGAGTATTCCTTTCTCACAGCCCGGGCGGTCTGAAGATGCAAGTCGCCCGGTTCAGATTCAATAGGGTCCATCAAAAACAGCCAACATAAACCGGGCGGTCTGATAGAATTCAGATCGCTTCCAAGGATTGAAGAATCGCCAAGGCCCAAGTCCAGAAGGCAAGCCGCGGTCTCAAGTCGGAGACCGCCCGGGTTGCGTCATGAAGACTAACAAGGCTCAAGTCCAGAAGGCAGGCCGCGGTCTCAAGTCAGAGACCGCCCGGGTTGCATCATGAAGACTACCAAGGCTCAGGTCCAGAAGGCAGGCCGCGGTCTCAAGTCGGAGGCCGCCCGGGTTGCATCATCGCCTTGGTCGCAGCATCTTCAGTCCCTAGCCAAGACAGATCGGAAGCGCAAGCCGCCAAGCCACGCGGCTTCTTTATTTTCTCCTTTCTGTATCCCGTCACCGCCTGCCCGATTCTCCTGTACCCGGGCAGGCGGTTATTTTATCCCTACCTGTTCGGGTAGGCCCTCGAGCCCTGGAGCTCGCTTGTTAGAGCTGTAGTCTCGAGTTTCCTATCTTGCGACTTGTCCAACCGGCCGGCTTCTTCTTTTCTGCTCTTGCAGCCTGCTGTAACTGCTTTATTTGAATCAAAGGAAAGCCCATCACAGGAGTGGCATTCGCCATGACGGGCGAAGTCTGGCCTCGACTGCTGCTAGCGGTCTAACTCTCTCTAACTAAAAAGTAACCGACAGCCCGCAGCCTCCGATTTCCTTCGGAGGTGCAATTTCGGACTCAACAGAAACACGCGACCACAGTGAAGATTCCCTGTGGGAGGCTTTGGAGCAATCAAAACGAGAAGTGAAGCGGGCTTAGAAAGCAACTGACCAGCATCTTGACGCGATCAGCCAGGCTTTCGCACTATTAACCGAGCGGTTAGTTCCACAGCAAACCGCGGTTAACCAGGCGGTGACTCCGGTCCCTCCTCCACCTCCTCCTTACCCGCTACCACAAGTCGCCAACTTCCTGTCGCTGCAAGAAGGTTTTGCGGCCAGGCAAAACTTCTACCAAGAGGCCTGAGTTCTTGATTTCCAGGGGGCGGCTTCTCATGCTGCCCACTTTTCCTACCCGCCTGAGGTCGCTGCTCATCATTCCTACCCGCCAGAAGCCGCTGCCCGTTCCTCCTACCAGGCGGCTTGTCTGCGAATAGCCGCAGCTCATGCGGATTATTATTCTGCTCCTCTGTTGTATGAAGATACTGAAGATAATTCTCCCTTCGTGGACAAAGTCAGAGGGGAGCCATCCCCGAATAATTTCTGAGAGCCCCGTCTGCCAGCCTACAATTGAGAAACTGATCCCACTGTCTGTAAGATCCCCCCTCCCAAATCAAAGGTCTGACCGGGGGATCTTATCGCACACCACCCTTTTAGCATGACGCCGAAGCGATCCCGAAGGGTGGAGGTACTAGCTTCTCCAACCCCTTCCCTGAACACTCCGTTGTCACGCCTAGGGGTGGTGTTAAGTGAAAGTCACTACACACCAACAGAGTAGGGAAGCAGTATTCTAGCGGAAGACATCATCAAAGAGTGCATATTGTAATACTTAGCGGAAGACGTCATCAAAGAGTGCACTTTATAGCACTTAGAGGAAGACGTAGTTTTATCACAGAAACCACAATTTCAAGACCTGTAAATAATCTACATATCTCTGCCGCATAAAATCCTAACCATCAAGGATTTATTGTCATTATATATATATATATTTATATACATACCCTGGGATAGGGCACAACAAAAGAAGATGCGGCTTAACAAACTTATACCTGATGTAGCCTGCTCTGTGGCTTCATCCATACACAGATGTTGTCACTCATCCGCACCTGTCACCTATGCCAAAGGCAAGTTATTAGAACCACGAACAGAATCCAAACCCTACTAACAAACAAACATAGCATAACATTTATAAGGGAGGGGATATTTGGACTCTTATTGGGCCGAGGCAGTCTTCCCACGACCACCGCCTACGTACTCCGTATCATCCTACATACGGTCTCAGACCCACGTAGTTCTATTAGTTTTGCACGGGTTGCCCTCCCAGACCGTCTGTCGTGCGGGTTGCCTTAGAGTAAAACTCATCGGCCATCCGACATTCTCGCAAGACACATTTTTCGAAGGCACATTTAATTCCCGTAGGAATTATTTTCCGAAGGCACAATATATTCCCGTAGGAATATTTCTCGAAGGCAATATTTCATTCCGGTAGGAATTATATCTTGAAGGCAACATTTCATTCCCGTAGGAATTATTTCTCGAAGGCAACATTTCATTCCCGTAGGAAATATTTCTCGAAGGCAACATTTCATTCCCGTAGGAAATATTTCTCGAAGGCAACATTTCATTCCCGTGGGAATTATTTCTCGAAGGCAACATTTCATTCCCGTGGGTGTACCACTATTTTAACCCGGCTGGCAATCAACCCAAGCTGCCCACATAAGGCACAAGAAGTAGTAGATAATATGAGAGCATGGAATTAAGAAAAATACAGACAATGTATATTATAATAAACTATGGGTGATCAACTCCCATAGTTATTCCATTCCTTCATTACTTTACGAATTCTTTCAGTGGGATCAATAATATTTGATCATATTTTGCAAGACACATTTCTGTTTCGAAATTTGAGCAGAAATCTAACTTCAGGATTCCTTTGCTGATTTCGGCAAAATTGAACCAATTGCACCATAGAGTTTCAACCCTTAACTCTATCTCCATATAAGATCAATGAATGATAATATTGACAGATTTGATCCTGACAACATGGGAGGGAAATGCGGCATAGCAGCTATCCGAAGTAAACTTCCCAACCTCTCAAGTGAAGCCCCAAGATAGACCCTCTTATATGTAAACATACATATAAGTGTATGTATTGGAACTTGTATAAACAGGGGAAGAGAGGGAGAGAGAGATGGGGAGAGAGAGAAAGAGGGTATTGGGGAGCAATTCATTGATACCCATTTTAACTCAAAAGTAAATAAGGAACCTTTTGAAAGAACTGTACCTTGGTCTCATGCTCATATATTTCCTCAGGTGAAGCCCCAAGAGTTGGTATTGTGGCAGCAATCTCATCTCTCAACTAAGCATATTCATGTTAGCTTGATAAGAAAAGATCTCAACTTCTCAACAATTCATGTTCTTGTTAGCATAATAAGGAGGCAATTTTTTAGCAACTTCATAAAGATTTTGTGACATCTCAAAAATTCCTCTACCACAAAATTAGTGATGGTGGCACCAACTCCACCTTTAATAGTAAGGAACCAAAATTCAAGGGAAGGGGAAAATCTTTCCTGGATAAGAGAGAGAGAGAGAGAGAGTTAACCATCTTCTTGCCATATACAGAGAGGGAGAGTTAACAAGCTTGCCGTGAGCTGGGAAGAGCAACCCCCATACAGAAAACTATAAGGCAGCCCCCAAGGCAAACCCAAGGAGCAGCCCAACTAAAAACCCCAACTGATTGAGCATAGCAGCCCGAGTGAAATCAACACTCCCAACTGGTGAACGCATAGCAGCCACCCCCATATGGAACCCATAATTTCGCAACCAAGACAGGGCAAGCAGCCATGAAGATATTGCAGCAAATATTGCTAACAACCAAGAGGGAAACACCAAAAAACAGCCCCAAAATTTCGCCAACAAAACTAGAGAATCAGCCCCTATGATCCAAAACCTTTGTTAACGAAATTTTAGGAGTTCAGCCACTATATTTAAGATCCAGGAAACTACCAACAAGAAGAAGATTCAGAAAAGAGATGGAGGGGAGGGAGGAAAAAGTTTTCTTTTCTAGCAATCAATATGAGTCTCAGCTTCTAACTTCGCTCCCCCCCCCCCCCCATGTACTCTAAAAGCTTCTTATCAAACTCCTCCAAATTCTACAAGTGAAACCCCAAAACAGGCCCACTCTCAACCAACTAATTATGTGCGAAAACATATAAGATCTTGCATAGCCAGAGGAAGAGAGCGAGAGAGAGATGATCTTTATTTCCTTTCCAAAGACCAAGAGAGGGAGGGAGATGGAGAGAGAAAGAAGTGTGTGTATAGCATTTTTGAAATGAATGCAGCCACCAAAATCATCATGTGCTCGTTTTTCATTGCTACCTACAGAAGGAATAACAAGATTCTGTGCATATAGCCTGCATAATTAAACCCATGTAGAAGAAGTCACTTATTAAGCACCCCAACCCTCTCAAGTGAAGCCCAAGATAGGCCCTCTCTTGAGCCAGCTTACAACTCCTATATATATATATATACAAGAGCTTGCATAGACATAGAAAGAGAGAGAGAGGTTAACTTCAAGCCAGCTCATGGTGATTTGGCCATTCAAACCTCGTCAATTAGAGAGGAGAAGCTGATATGATCCAACCTCCTATCCTCCATCCATCCCTAACCCGATTTCCCTTAGCACGATTTCCCATGGCAGAACACCTCACCAACTCAGCATCAGGTTATCAAGACATGAATGAATTTGAAGACGATGCCCCTGTGCGGATAGTGTTTTAAAAGAGGGAGAGAATTATATATTTCCTTTCTAGATTGCCGCCTCACCCAATTTCTTTCTCGATTTGCTGTGAACAAGAGATAGAAAGGGACAGAGGGCAATACCCCCTCCCAGCCATCGTCCAGATTTAGCTAATTAAATAATGTCCAGAATTTAGCAAACCACCCCAATTTTATGCTAATACCCGAACCCAACCATCCAGGTTTAGCTAATGAAACATGACCCAAGGAAATCCCTAACATGAAAACCATACAGCTGATAGCCTTAACCCCCAACAAAATTCTAGCATATAGTCCAGAAATAATGCGAGCATCAGGGAGGGCGAGCATACTCCATAAACATGGCTAAATGTGGTTAAGCAAGCGAAAAGAGGTGAGGGGGAAAAGAGAGAGAGAGAGAGAGATTTAGACTCCCCTACTTGGAGTTGTTCAACTCCATTTTCTCGCCTTGCCGTGAAAACCTTGCCATAACAGAGCTTCGAGGAGGGGGAGAGGAGGGGGAAAGAGGTGAGGGATAGGTTACCATAACTGAGAAGAGGAAGATAAGGAGAAGGGGAGAGCTTGAATCTTCCAGAACGTGCAGCGGAAGCCCTTGCCATCAAACCTTATTCCGACAGAGTTTTGAAGAGGAGGACTCGAACTCTTGCTGTGTGCCCTCCTGGAGAGAATGCTGACCCTGGCTCTCCTCCCTTGGAGAGTCTCCTCACCAATGGATTTCCTCCCAAATTCCGTCCAGGGACGAGATCGACTGCCCCCGGTGAGCTCCTTCTCCCGCCCATGGTTTTCCGCCCATGGAATTTTGCCTCCCCTTTTTCCGGCTGGTTTCCTGTATGTTTTCATTATAAATATATATATATACACACACACATATCTTTATATACATATATATATATATATATTATATGCTAATAACTCTCACGATACGCGCAGGAAAATGCGCAGAGGGTGTCGTTGTGTTTGTGTCAACCATACAAAGCTAACGAAAGTATCCGAAGTTGGTTCCGAGTCCGTTCGCTCAATATTTTAAAATGCGTTGTTGTGGCGCTCGAGGTTACTAAAAATAGTGATTTTCTTCCAATGGTCTCGGATTGACATGAAACGAGCTCCGATGCGCTCGTATCGACCATACGAGTCTAATGCATTTGACGGAGGTTGATTCAGAGCACATATGCTCCATATTTTAAAACTGCGTCGTCGTGACGCGCTACGGTACTTAAAACGGTCAATTTCACCAAATGACCTCGGATTGGAACGAAACGAATTCCGTTGCACTCGTATCGACCATACGAGTCTAACACAACTGACAGAAGTCGATTCGGAGCACGTATGCTCAATATTCTAAAACTACTGCGTCGTCGTGACATGTTGCGGTACTCAAAACGGTTAATTTCACTAAATGACCTCGGATTGGAACGAAACAAATTCCGTTGCACTCGTATTGACCATACGAGTCTAACGCAACTGACAGAAGTCGATTCGGAGCATGTATGCTCAATGGACAACTTTGACGTTGTGGCGGAGCACGATGCTATCCAAAACAGTCATTTCTCTAAGTGACCACCACTCTGTGGCGAAGGTCGGGTCGTGGTTGCCCTATGACCCGGCCTAAGTTCCTCCAAGGGTTCAACTGAACCGGCTAGACCCCCTTTTCAGAGTTGGGATGTTACAAACCAATAAAACAAAGAAGATTTTTGTCCCCGAAAATACGAGTGGGTCATGGAGATTCAAAACGGGACCTACTATAGACCATTACAGGTGTCGAATGATCCCAAAATTTAATGGTCTACAGGTTTAGTTTTACCTAAATGAGTTGTATCGATTGCTTCTATCATGCAACATAATAAGCAACTTAAGTGGAACAAAGGTAGTTTTCCCGTAGCCATGCCCATTCTGCCGTAACTTGGATATATATTGTTCGTAAGAATATTTTGTGCAGCAAGTTGTTCGCTAGATGAATTGCCAGCTTGATTAGTGATTCTGAGTAAATAGTTCTAGCATAATTGAATACCCCAATGTTTGCACATCCGACACGCAGAAATTTATGTGTTGTGCCGTAAAGGTACATAATAAAAACCCATTAACATATAACCAACTTTCATACAAAGGTTATATGTTAATGGAACAGATAACAAGAAATGTAAGTAAGCAGGGTAAATCCATGAACTCCCATACGAAGGTTATATGTTGATGGTACATGTAAAAATTGCAAGTAAGCAGTGAAAAATCCATGAACATATAACCAACTCCCATACGAAGGTTATATGTTGATGGTACAAGTAAATATGTATGTTATGATGCAAATGATGCATATGCAATCCATGCACGACAAGTACTCATGACTCATCACAATCCCCTACGTTGTTATAGTCTGACCGCTTTTCTTCCAGCAGGGTAGCGAACCCCGCGGGCCTCACCGATGTGGCCGTCGGTGACAATGGCCGGTCCTGCCACTTCTGGGTGTGGACGTACCGCACTACCCAGGCCCCAACGTACAACTCTGTGTACTCTTAGATGTGAGCGACATCCGGTGATTCTGAAATTCGGCCATCCAGCGGAGGGACCTTCCAGGGAACTAATAAATGACTTCCCGAGGTTCACACACTCCCTAGTGCCTCATGAGTCGTCAACCTTCCCATTCCTGTATGAATGGTCCTTGGGCATGACTGACCCGCCACGATAATCACATACAATTATTTCACCAGTTTGCACCTTATGTTGTCATATTTTGACCGCTTTTCTTCCAGCAGGGTAGCGAACCCCGCGGGCCTCACCGATGTGGCTGTCGGTGACAGTGGCCGGTCCTGCCTCTTCTGGGTGTGGATGTACCGCACTACCCAGGCCCTAACGTACAACCCCGTGTACTCTCGGACGTAGGAGACATCCGGCAATAGCTGAATTTGGCCAACCAGCGGAGGGACCCCGCGGGGCATATAAGATACAACCGAGCTCCCGGGGTGCACATCTCCCTGTCGCCTAGAGTCGTCAACCCTCCCGCACCGGTACGTACGGTCTACGGGCATGACCGACCCGCGACTTTTCCACTGCAAGCAATTTACAGTAAAACCAATGAATAAAATAGGCAACCAACATATTCGGGTCTACGGTGACTTACCCTTTGTAACGAGGCTTTCCGGCTGGCCGAGTATGCAATATTGCAAGTCCCATGAATGCTAACAATGTACTTCTGGGATGGGATGCATACAAGCTTTTCTAAATTTGCCACTATTTTATTTCAATCCAACGCATTGCCTTAGTAATTATTTCCTGAATATTGATGTTATTGAAAAGACTGACATTTCATCATAGCTCTTCTACGATTGCACAGCTTTATTATAAACAGATCGTCAAATTGACAAACGTTATATCAAGTCAAAGCATACTTCATATTTGCAATTGCCGGAGCAATTCTCCATATACCCACAAAATTTCATTTGATTAGCTTACCTCAAATGAAATTTTGGAAAACGAGAATTTTAATGCCAATAAAACAAAGAGGCTAAAACCTGGGATTGAAATTAGTAATAGAATCCTTATATTGCACACAAAATTCCATTTGATTAGTTTATCTCGAATGGAATTTTGAAAATGAAAATTTAATCCCAATAAAATATAGAGGCTTAAACCTGGGGTTCGAAATTTGAAGTGGTCATTTTCAGGGTTTAATGAAACTGTTTTATGGGGACAAGGTAAATCATCAGTTGAGATCAGATGTGGTAAAGGCATGTAAGTGTTGATCCACATATATATGCCAAGTTTGTTGTCAATTTTTACCTTTAAGGTCCACCACCGCTTCCGCTGCAGTGGTTCGTCCCGAACCACGCAATAATGATCGGTGGAGAAAGAGTTGTTTCTGTGAACACTATTGGTCGAAAGATCAGTTACGCTCTGATCCATTTGTAAGATCCCCCCTCCCAAATCGAAGGTCCGACCGGGGGATCTTATCGCACACCACCCTTTTAGCACGACGCCGAAGCGATCCCGAAGGGTGGAGGTACTAGCTTCTCCAACCCCTTCCCTGAACACTCCGTTGTCACGCCTAAGGGTGGTGTTAAGCGAAAGTCACTACACACCAACAGAGTATGGAAGCAGTATTCTAGCGGAAGACATCATCAAAGAGTGCATATTGTAATACTTAGCGGAAGACGTCATCAAAGAGTGCACTTTATAGCACTTAGCGGAAGACGTAGTTTTTATCACAGAAACCACAATTTCAAGACCTGTAAATAATCTACATATCTCTGCTGCATAAAATCCTAACCATCAAGGATTTATTGTCATTATATATATATATATATATACCCTGGGATAGGGCACAACAAAAGAAGATGCGGCTTAACAAACTTATACCTGATGTAGCCTGCTCTGTGGCTTCATCCATACACAGATGTTGTCACTCATCCGCACCTGTCACCTATGCCAAAGACAAGTTATTAGAACCACAAACAGAATCCAACCCCTACTAACAAACAAACATAACATAACATTTATAAGGGAGGGGATATCTGGACTCTTATTGGGCCGAGGCAGTCTTCCCACGACCACCGCCTACGTACTCCGTATCATCCTGCATACGGTCTCAGACCCACGTAGTTCTATTAGTTTTGCATGGGTTGCCCTCCCAGACCGTCCGTCGTGCGGGTTGCCTTAGAGTAAAACTCATCGGCCATCCGACATTCTCGCAAGACACATTTTTCGAAGGCACATTAAATTCCCGTAGGAATTATTTTCCGAAGGCACAATATATTCCCGTAGGAATATTTCTCGAAGGCAACATTTCATTCCCGTAGGAATTATATCTTGAAGGCAACATTTCATTCCCGTAGGAATTATTTCTCGAAGGCAACATTTCATTCCCGTAGGAAATATTTCTCGAAGGCAACATTTCATTCCCGTAGGAAATATTTCTCGAAGGCAACATTTCATTCCCGTGGGAATTATTTCTCGAAGGCAACATTTCGTTCCCGTGGGTGTACCACTATTTTAACCCGACTGGCAATCAACCTAAGCTGCCCACATAAGGCACAAGAAGTAGTAGGTAATATGAGAGCATGGAATTAAGACAAATACAGACAGTGTATATTATAATAAACTATGGGTGATCAACTCCCATAGTTATTCCATTCCTTCACTACTTTACGAATTCTTTCAGTGGGATCAATAATATTTGATCATATCTTGCAAGACACATTTCTGTTTCGAAATTTGAGCAGAAATCTAACTTCAGGATTCCTTTGCTGATTTCGGCAAAATTAAACCAATTGCACCATAGAGTTTCAACCCTTAACTATATCTCCATATAAGATCAGTGAATGATAATATAGATAGATTTGATCTTGACAACATTGGAGGGAAAGGAGGCATAGCAGCTATCCGAAGTAAACTTCCCAACCTCTCAAGTGAAGCCCCAAGATAGACCCTCTTATGTGTAAACATACATATAAGTGTATGTATTGGAACTTGTATAAACAGGGGAAGAGAGGGAGAGATAGATGGGGAGAGAGAGAGAAAGAGGGTATTGGGGAGCAATTCATTGATACCCATTTTAATTCACAAGTAAATAAGGAACCTTTTGAAAGAACTGTACCTTGGTCTCATGCTCATATATTTCCTCAGGTGAAGCCCTAAGAGTTGGTATTGTGGCAGCAATCTCATCTCTCAACTATGCATATTCATGTTAGCATGATAAGAAAAGATCTCAACTTCTCAACAATTCATGTTCTTGTTAGCATAATAAGGAGGCAATCTTTTAGCAACTTCATAAAGATTTTGTGACATCTCAAAAATTCCTCTACCACAAAATTAGTGATGGTGGCACCAACTCCACCTTTAATAGTAAGGAAACAAAATTCAAGGGAAGGGGAAAATCTTTCCTGGATAAGAGAGTGAGAGAGAGTTAACCATCTTCTTGCCATATACAGAGAGGGAGAGTTAACAAGCTTGCCGTGAGCTGGGAAGAGCAACCCCCATACAGAAAACTATAAGGCAGCCCCCAAGGCAAACCCAAGGAGCTGCCCAACTAAAAACCCCAACTGATTGAGCATAGCAGCCCGAGTGAAATCAACACTCCCAACTGGTGAACGCATAGCAGCCATCCCCATATGGAACCCAGTATTTCGCAACCAAGACAGGGCAAGCAGCCATGAAGATACTGCAGCAAATATTGCTAACAACCAAGAGGGAAACAACAAAAAACAACCCCAAAATTTCGCCAACAAAACTAGAGAATCAGCCCCAATGATCCAAAACCTTTGTCAACGGAATTTTAGGAGTTCAGCCACTAAATTTAAGATCCAGGAAACTACCAACAAGAAGAAGATTCAGAAAAGAGATGGAGGGGAGGGAGGACAAAGTTTTCTTTTCTAGCAATCAATATGAGTCTCAGCTTCTAACTCCCCCCCCCCCCATGTACTCTAAAAGCTTCTTATCAAACTCCTCCAAATTCTACAAGTGAAACCCCAAAACAGGCCCACTCTAAACCAACTAATTATATGCGAAAACATATAAGAACTTGCATAGCTAGAGGAAGAGAGCGAGAGAGAGATGATCTTTATTTCCTTTCCAAAGACCAAGAGAGGGAGGGAGATGGAGAGAGAAAGAAGTGTGTGTATAGCATTTTTGAAATGAATACAGCCACCAAAATCATCATGTGCTCGTTTTTCATTGCTACCTACAGAAGGAATAACAAGATTCTGTCCATATAGCCTGCATAATTAAACCCATGTAGAAGAAGTCACTTATTAAGCACCCCAACCCTCTCAAGTGAAGCCCAAGATAGGCCCTCTCTTGAGCCAGCTTACAACTCCTATATATAAATATACAAGAGCTTGCATAGACATAGAAAGAGAGAGAGAGAGAGAGAGAGAGAGAGAGAGAGAGGTTAACTTCAAGCCAGCTCATGGTGATTTGGCCATTCAAACCTCCTCAATTAGAGAGGAGAAGCTGATATGATCCAGCCTCCTATTCTCCATCCATCCCTAACCCGATTTCCCATGGCAGAACACCTCACCAACTCCGCATCAGGTTATCAAGACATGAATGAATTTGAAGACGATGCCCCTGTGCGGATAGTGTTTTAAAAGAGGGAGAGAATTATATAATTCCTTTCTAGATTGCCGCCTCACCCAATTTCTTTCTCGATTTACTGTGAACAAGAGATAGGAAGGGAGAGAGGGCAATACCCCCTCCCAGCCATCGTCCAGATTTAGCTAATTAAATAATGTCCAGGATTTAGCAAACCGCCCCAATTTTATGCTAATACCCGAACCCAACCATCCAGGTTTAGCCAATGAAACATGACCCAAGGAAATCCCTAACATGAAAACCATACAGCTGCTAGCCTTAACCCCCAACAAAATTCTAGCATATAGTCCAGAAATAATACGAGCATCAGGGAGGGCGAGCATACTCCATAAACAGGGCTAAATGTGGTTAAGCAAGCTAAAAGTGGTGAGGAGGAAAAGAGAGAGAGATTTAGACTCCCCTGCTTGGAGTTGTTCAACTCCATTTTCTCGCCTTGCCGTGAAACCCTTGCCATAACAGAGCTTCGAGGAGGGGGAGAGGAGGGGGAAAGAGGTGAGGGAGAGGTTACCATAACTGAGAAGAGGAAGATAAGGAGAAGGGGAGAGCTTGAATCTTCCAGAACGTGCAACGGAAGCCCTTGCCATCAAACCTTATTCCGACAGAGTTTCGAAGAGGAGGACTCGAACTCTAACTGTGTGCCCTCCTGGAGAGAATGCTGACCCAGTCCCCCATTTGTAGCCATGGATGGCCAATCTGGAGCTGCCATGAGGCTGGAGACGTGGCTCTCCTCCCTTGGAGAGTCTCCTCACCAATGGATTTCCCCCCAAATTCCGTCCAGGGACGAGACCGGCTCCCGCCCATGGTTTTCCGCCCATGGAATTTTGCCTCCCCTTTTTCCGGATGGTTTCCTGTATGTTTTCATTATATATATATACTATATTATAAAGAAAGATCATTTTTGGATCCATGGCAAGGAAAATAGAAGGTCTATGGCAAGGAAATTGAGACATAAGTCGATCACAACCGTTTGATTTCAAATCAAATCAGGAAACAGGACTGCGAATAGCCAATTTCCTAAATCAGCCAAACCTCCCTCCCAGAATTTTCCCGTGCCCCCTCCCTCCCCTCCTTCCCGCCCCGTAGCTGTCGCCGCTGCCGGAGCCGCCGGCTCGACGGCGTGAGGCCACCGGCAGGTTCGCCGGTCTCCGGCGAATCTGCCGGTGGGCTCCGGTCATGCGGCGGCGGCTCCGCCGGCGGCGGGGATGGGAATCAGCGGAGGAGGCGGAGGTGTTTTTATTTATTACGTTACGGGCAGGGCCACCGCCGGCGGTGGCCCTGCTGGAGCCCAACCGGACTACCACCGGCAGGTTCGCCGGAGACCGGCGAACCAGCCGGTGGGCTCCGGTCATGCGGCGGCGGGGATGGGAATCCGCGGAGGAGGCGGAGGTGTTTTTATTTATTACGTTACTATGAGTTTTAATTATTATATAATATATATAATTACTTTAAATTATATATATATTATAGATATATATTATATATAATATATATAATAGATTTAGTTTTATATAAATAGATATAATAGATATATATATATATATATATATATATATAATATTTTATAATACGTAAAATTCAGATATTTTTTAATATAATTATACATATATAGATATATAAAACATATATTTTTCAAATGTTTTTAAAAAATATAAATTGTTTAAAAAAAATCTAAAAATGTATAATAATATATATAATTTACAAATTTTAAAAAAATTGGGTGTGTGCTCGTTGCGGGCGAAGTCCGCCGGGGGCGCACAGGATACTTTCGCGCCAAGCACGGGAGGGCCCCCGTGCACTGTCACTTAAATTTCCCTGATTGCCCCCACATAGGGTCGGAGGCCCGTGCCGTTCGACTCTCAAGATACGCGCAGGAAAAATGCGCAGAGGGTGTCGTTGTGATTGTGTCAACCATACAAAGCTAACGAAAGTATCCGAAGTTGGTTCCGAGTCCGTTCGCTCAATATTTTAAAATGCGTTGTTGTGGCGCTCGAGGTTACTCAAAATAGTGATTTTCTTCCAACGGTCTCGGATTGACATGAAACGAGCTCCGTTGCGCTCGTATCAAACATACGAGTCTAATGCGTCTGACGGAGGTTGATTCGGAGCACGTATGCTCCATATTTTAAAACTGCGTCGTCGTGACGCGCTACGGTACTTAAAACAGTCAATTTCACCAAATGGTCTCGGATTGGAATGAAATGAATTCGGTTGCACTCGTATTGACCATACGAGTCAAACGCAACTGACAGAAGTCGATTCGGAGCACGTATGCTAAATATTCTAAAACTGCGTCGTCGTGACGCGCTGCGGTACTCAAAACGGTTAATTTCACCAAATGACCTCGGATTGGAACGAAACGAATTCCGTTGCACTCGTATTGACCATACAAGTCTAACGCAACCGATAGAAGTCGATTCAGAGCACGTATGCTAAATGGACAACTTTGACGTTGTGGCGGAGCATGATGCTACCCAAAACAGTCATTTCTCTAAGTGACCACCACTCTGTGGCGAAGGTCGGGTCGTGGTTGCCCTATGACCCGGCCTAAGTTCATCCAAGGGTTCAACTAAACCGGATAGACCCCCTTTTCAAAGTTGGGATGTTACACTGTCCACCTTCAGGCCTTTGAGTCGGCCATTGCTTTGAGGACCCTCTCGGATGCAACCAAATGTAAACTCCTTGTGACATCCTTTGAAGGAGCAAGGGAGTGGTTTTATGGGTTGCACCCCAGGTCGATTAGTTGCTTTGCTGAGCTACGCAGGGAATTTCTGCTCAGATTTTCTATCTTGAGAAAGAGAAAAAGTGGCCCGGCGGCCCTTTTTGACATAAGGCAGCGAGAAGATGAAATGTGGGCCCATTTCGTGGACCGTTTTCAGAAGGAAATCATGGAAGTTCAGAACGTAGATCCGGAACTATACAGGGTGGCCCTTATTCATGGCCTGAGGGAAGGCCCCCTGAAATTTGAGGCAAACATAAGGGAGCCAAGAACTTATCAGGAAATGATAAGTTTGGCTAACATGTTCATCAGAGGAGAAAAAAGCAATCCTGGCTATGTCGCAAAATTAGTGAGCGACAAGGAGCGATCTAATCCATCCTTCAACCATCCACCAGCAAGTCAACCCCACTTTGAGCCCCATTCACAGAGGGGAAGAAATTACAAAAACAAGCAACCCTTCATCGGCAATCAACGGTTTCAGGATCAGAAACTGTCGTTGGCCATCACATCCGCTCCATCCATTCCTCTTCCACAAATAATGCTGGTATACCTTCCACAATATACCGCGCAGCCACCTCTAGTCATTCCATCCACCCAGTATGATGACTCGCAAGAGTCATTCACCCCTCTGAATGTTACCATGGACGAAGTCGTCCAAATCCTCCAGAAAAGGTCGGATTTCAAAAGGCCCGCTCCTCAAAAATCGGATGTTCGTAACCGAAATCCGAATCTGTACTGCAAATATCACAAGGAGGGAGGGCATTTGACCGAAGATTGTCGAGCCCTCCGCTTGTTGATAGAAAGGCTCTTGGGAGAGGGAAAACTCTGAGGCCTAGTCCGGAAGGATGCAAATGCTGAACCAGCCACTGAGAAGAAGAAGGAAACAGTGGAGGTAACTTGGGAATGCGCCGACGTTGAAGACGCCGGCTGCTATGGAGATATTCACCCTTTGACTGAATGCATTGAGGTCAATGATGTGGGCCCCCTAGGGGACATTTATTGCATTCATGGAGGGGCTGGAGCTGAATCGTCTCGTAAATCCAGCATTGCGAGAGTTCTGAAACAAGAAGTGGCAGCAACCACAACTTCTCCCCCTGAAAGCACCATCGTCACTTTTGGTCAAGATGACCTTCCTCCAAACGCCAATCCTTTTGACGATGTCGTGGTCATCAAAGCCTTCATTGAGAATTATATTGTTCACAAGATCCTGATCGACACAGGCAGTTCTGTTAACCTCCTCTTCCGTCAAACCATTGAAGCCCTGAAGACTGGGAAGCCTCTGCTTTCCACCGATGGGCCCCTCTATAGCTTTTATAGGGAGAAAAGGAAGTGGAGGGTTCTATAAAGCTCCTAGTTTCTCTGGGAGGAGTGATAAAGCTGATCAACTTTGTGGTGGTGGATGCCACAAGCAACAACTACGCCATCTTCGGAAGGCCCATTCTTAATGCCTACAGGGAAGTAGTGTCCACTTTCCACCTTGCTCTTAAGTTTGCTGTCGAGGGAAGGCAGTATCGGATCAGAAGCAATCCAAAGGTGGCTCGGGAGTGCTATGTGCGAACCGTCAACATGATCACTGACATTCCACTTCCCGAGGCTACGGCTAAAGTTCTTGAAATTGCTGAAACTTCAAAGGTGGCTGAGGAAGAGAAGGATCGAGAAGGGGCTCACCTGGAACATGCCCAGGTGACCCAAGAGGTCTCTAGTGCTGAAGGGGAAGACAAGAAGCTGATCATCAATGCGGAGTTGCTGGAAGAGGAGAAAGTGCAACTGATCTCTTGTCTTTTGGAGAACCTGGATATCTTCGCCTGGTCAGCGGAGGATATGCCAGGAGTGGATCCGGACGTGGCTTGCCATCATCTGAACATATCTCCTGAGTTCAAGCCAGTCCAGCCAAAGAAGAGAGAAGTGGCAACCAAGCTGGCGGTGCCCATCAGAGAGGAGATTGCCAAACTCCTAAAAGCGAACTTCATTTCTGAAATACAATACCCCACATGGATGTCAAATGTTGTAATGGTTAAATAATCTGGTGGGAAGTGGCGCATGTAAGATCCCTCTCCCGCACCAGGAGAGTTCCTGGATCCTATGCCCAGAACCGCCGCCTTACGGAGATGCTAGCACACAAGTTATCCACCTCCGCAAGACGCCGATCCTGCCGGCAAGAACGATCAACCAGGCCAACAAGAGATAAGAAGAAAAACTAGTACACAAGTCCACAATCACACGCATCTGTATATATATATATGCAAAAGTAAACTGTCCATCATGAGTACCATAAATGAAAGAGTAAAAGGGGCTTATGCCCAGTACATATCCAGGGTAGAACAGAATCTCACTCTCTCACTCTACATCTATGCGGAAGCTAACAATTCTCAAATCTTCAAACACCTGTCCTGTAGTAGAAGTATTGCATAGCTTCTGCTCCTCAGATCCTGCCATCATGTCTTGGCTGGTCGTGCCGGTGCTCCAGCTCCTCGAACACCTACGGTCACAACCGACCGTTAGTCATAAAGACTAAGCCAATTTTGTCCCCGACTCCCCTCGCGACTCCTAGGCACCGTGCGGGAGGAAGAAGCGGAGGACAACAAAGTGGAGTAATCAAGAAGGTAGCAGGTGACAAACATTCTATGCTAACAAGAGTATATCCATATAAATTCTATGCCAGCAGTATGAGCAAGTAAACAGTATTAAGTGCAGTAAAGTAATATCGCAGCAGTACAAAAATGGTAAGCAAGAGAAGCAGTGTGACACAAGTAAATTAATTTAAGAGTAACCATTGATTTATAGGAATGCCCATACAAACCTATAGACCAAGGGGTCGTTTAGCAGGGCCTATCATATAAAAAGTCCCATACCAATTTATACGATAGGGGTAGGGGTTGAAATGCAATGTTCATGCTATGACATGTAAGGTATGATGTTATGCTATGTTCATACAAGTGCAACTCACTCACCACGGCTCTATGCGCATAGACCTTTAGTTCCCCCTTTTTGGAGCTAGTAAGACTCCCAGGATACTCCCGTAGTGGCAAACGGAAGCGGTGGGTTGGGCCTCGCCCACCTCTAGGTTGGTATTCACACTACCTAACCTAGACCTATCGTACGCCTCAACACAAAACCGCGGAGCGTCTGCGTACTCTTGCTGACTGGACCGCCAGACTTTCATGGCTAAGTGTAATCACCACACTTGCCGAGTCAACGTATTGACGTCGGTGTGAACGACCATCCAATACCGAAGACCCACCACCTTCGTGCACATGCAACATGTTCTACTATCTACCTCCAAGCCATAAGCTCCCCGGGCTAACCTGCCCGGGAATAATAACCTTCCGAGCCACCAGCTCACCGGACCAACCCGTCCGTTCCAACATACACTACTGAGTCATAAGCTCACCTGACTTGTCAATCCGCTCTTACAAACACGGAGCTTACTGCTCGTAGCACCAAACTGACTAAGCTCCCGTAACCACGGGGTGTGGGTAAGTGTGTTATTAAATTATTCTTGTATAACATCTTATCCCTACGGTTTACAATTAATCTTGGACTCCCCGAGGATTACCCTGTAAGGGGCTCGCTACGGTACTAGGAACTACAATGGGAGGTCACCCCAAAGTTACCTTTTTCAAGACACTTAGTATTATTGGTATCTACCCATAAGATTACCCTCTTATCATTCCACTTAAATTAAACCTCGGCGCTTTATGACCCTCTAAGGGGAAGGACGATCTTTCGTCAATCCTGAGCACAGCCTTACCCATAGCTCATCAAGCACTCTCATCGTCTAAACTCCTATTTAGACTACCCTTGTTTAGTTATTATTATACTAGGAAGTTTAGGGTGGATCCTGGACTTCCCGAGGGCTACCCGGTGAAGGGTTCGCAAGGTACTAGGGTATGTGATGGGATGATGCCCAACCCCTTTCCAGGACAATTAACATTCTTGGTGACTACCCTGACCTAACATTCCACCCTCTCATTACTCTTTATATCTTAAGTGTTTTCACGCCTTATGTTTCATCCCGCTCCTGAGCAATCGTTCTTTTGGATTCAACTCTAATAACTTTTAGTCCTCTAAGTGGTCTATACTCATCTCTTGTTATAATCAAATTCTCACCAATTTCCGTGTGATTATATTGACCTATTCATCATAATGAGTTTTCACTATCCGCAGACCACGACATATAACTACTTAGATTCCTATGATGGAACCTTGGTCAAATTACTTCCAAATGACTCCTAATTTTTATCATAGGTTCATAGTGGATAAAATAAGGGATGATCAAAATCCAAGCATGTATCATATAATTTTGTCCTCTATAAAAATTCATTAATTACTAATCTGAATCTAAAATGTGAAGGAGGTATCATGATAGTGAATTCAAACTTGTTAAATATCCTTCCAGAGATGAAATGTGACATGATAAAAAGATTTCCAATATTTCATATTTTTCCAGCAATTAAATAACCATGATCCCTAATTTTCAATGAATGAATGGAAAAATAATTTTACACATCAAGTACAAGATTTTGACTTCCAAAAATTCTGGAAAAATTACAGTAGCTTCATATAAACATAAAAACATTATTTCCAGAAGATGATATTTTTCCAAACATTTTAAACCCACAATTTCTATTTATCTTTAAAGGGGTGCAAATAGGGATTTACACAACAACTACCATTAATATGTCTCTATAAATTCTGAGAAAATTATCCTAGTATAATAATCATCTAGAAACACCAAATCCAAAGTTTCATAATTTACCAGAGAGTATTTATCCATAATCGATATTTATTACAAATGGTGTGCCAATAAGGGTTTACACTACAACTACCATTAATATGTCTATAAATTTTGAGAACATTATCCTAGTACAATAATCATCTAGAAACACCAAATCCAAAGTTTCATAATTTACCAGAGAGTATTTATCCATAATTGCTATTTATTACAAATGGTGTGTCAATAAGAGTTTACACTACAACTACCATTAATATGTCTCTATAAACTTTGAGAAAATTATCCTAGTACAATAATCATCTAGAAACACCAAATCCAAAGTTTCATAATTTACCAGAGAGTATTTATCCATAATTTCTATTTATTACAAATGGCGTGCCAATAAGGGTTTACACTACAACTACCATTAATATGTCTCTATAAATTCTGATAAAATTATCCTAGTACAATAATCATCTATAAACACCAAATCCAAAGTTTCATAATTTACCAGACAGTATTTATCCATAATTGTTATTTATTACAAATGGTGTGCCAATAAGGGTTTACACTACAACTACCATTAATATGTCTCTATAAATTCTAAGAAAATTATCCTAGTACAATAATCATCTAGAAAAACCAAATCCAAAGTTTCATATTAATCCAAGGAGTATTTACCCTTATTTATCATTTATTACATTTGGTGTGCCAATAAGGGGTTATATAACAAGTACTATATAATGACCTAAATATCATCTAAAATTATGGTAAAATTTACAGAGCTATAGGATCACCAAGGAAACCTTCTAGAATAATTTCATAATTCTCCAAGTGCATATGAGACCTAAATGTCATATTTGAATAAATTTGACCTAACCAAATAAATCAAATTCAGAGGAATGAATGAGGTCCAAAAATTCCAACAAAGTTCCTAAATGTGCTTTTCTAGTCAAAGATCCAATTCCCAGAGTTTTGGATTTATCTCTAAGTTTTTGATTTAAATTATTTCATTAATCTAAAAGTGTGACAATTTTATTTAATTAAAAACTTTAGGAAAATAACTTCCAAAAATCATGAAACTTATGTCAATGATGTTTATCCTCATGACATACACTAACCCCAAGGTTTCAGAGGCATGCAAGGTGATTCCCACCTTCAATTCCATCAAAAAGCTCAAAAGCCCAAATTGACTATTAGCACCCCAATTTTCCTCTTAAGACCCAAACTTCATTTTGAAGTTCTGAGAATTATACTCATGCACATATGATGAAATTTTAACCATTGATCAAGATATATATAAATAGCTTACCACCCAAATTTGGGGGTGTTTGGAGTTACATAACTCCATAAATACCAATTATTTACTATTGCTAATAACTGAAATATCTCAATGAATATACCTCCATAAATTCTCAAATTTAAACCCTAGGTGTATCATCATACCATGCATGCATGGTAGAAAAATGAAGGGATTTGGTTAAGCCATTTAAAAGATATTGCACTTTTAATTTCTGCCCTACACAAGGAGCAGTCCTAGGAAAATGAGTGCCCTGGTGTCCACTGTGCACCAAATCAGTTGATTCAAGTGGCAAATGAAATTAGACTCATAGGGCTACAAAAGTTATCTCTGCCACCCTTTGCAATTATGGCTTCTAAGGCCTTCAAATATTGCATGCAAACCACTGAATAATTTTAGGCAGAATTATTATGGTCTGCCAATAGGGATCAAGGAGACGAAATCAACGGCTGTGATTTCGTCTCCTTCCTCTAGCCGACGGCCCAGAAGTAAAGGGCCCTGATCCCGGCCAACCACTACCCTCCCCGGCCATCTGCCGCCGCCACCACCTCTGATGAGGGGTTGGCCGTCGATTGGCGGTGGAATGATGGCCGGAGGTGGTGGTTCCCGGCGATCCCTGGAGGAAGCCCAAACGGAAAAACGGGAGGGAAATTTCCATGGCTGATGGCTCAATTGAGCTCGGCTGCCCTTGCTAAGACCTTAGATAACTAGCACAGAGGGAGAGGGGGAGAAATCGTACCTTAGATTGGCTTGAAGTTGAGGAAAGCTCGGAATCGCCATGGTCGGCCACCTCCATTAGAGCTCCTTGCCGATTTTGCTCCTCTCCACCAAAAGCTTCGATCTAAGACTCGATTTCATATGCCCTACACCTTCTGAAGCTGATGGAAAGGTCAAACGAGGCTGAGGAGGGCTGGATATAGGAGATTGAATTTGAGGATTTCGGCCAAGCTTTGGAAGCTCCTCCCAGCCACCAAGTGGCACCATTTCAGCAGGAATTCGGCTGGCATTGATGTAGGGGGCTCAGTGGGGGCTTTGGGCAGAGGTGAGGAGGGCCACATGGCAAGCTCTCCTCAAAATCCCCTTTGTCCTTAATGGAGGAGGGGAAAATTCCACTTTTGCCCCCATGCATGTCTTTGCATGTTGGAAATAGGGGGCAAGGCTGGTCATTTAGACCTATGGGCTTCAGAGTGGGCTTTGAGTGAGGGACTTAACCCATATGGCTTGGCCTAATCCATTTACATACCATTTTAGCCCAATTTTGACCTAGAGTTGACTTTACGGTTTGAAATAGTCAAATGATGAGTTGACTGGTCCAATGTGATGGTCTTGAGTCTACTGACACTACCCAAGGTTGGTTGAGTCATGGTGAGGACCTAGGTTGGCTAATTTGACCAATAAGTGTGATTTTGACCAAAATTGGGGGAATGTTGACTTTGGTCAAATTGGCCAAATTGAAGACTCCAAGATGGGGCTTTTGAGTCAATTAGGTCCCCCGTGATGTTCTAAGACTAGGGGTGAAGTCAATTTCATGCTTTGGGGTTCAATTGAACTTATTGGGGAAGGATTGGCTTATGTTGACCTAAGTTTGACTTTGGTCAAATTGGGTCAATTGGTGACCCCATGATGGGGCTTTTGGGTCTATTGCATTCCTTGGAGTGTTTATCATCTATTGGAGGAGTCAATTTGCAAGTGTGAGTTCATGTTGATCTAGTTTGACCTAGGTTGACTTGAGCCTTATAGTAGACCACATGTGAGTTCACTTAACCCTATGTGTCCTAAGGCTGCAATCTAGCTCAAACTCACCACACTCACCACTTGTCTCACCCTAAATTGGAGTTAGGGGGTCTAGTAGGAAATGGGATATTACAGCGCATGTGTGTGGATTTTACTAAACTTAATAAAGTGTGTCCCAAAGATTGCTACCATTTGCCTCGGATAGATGTTTTAGTAGATTCCGCAGTTGGGTATAATTTTATGAGCTTTCTCGACGTATTTTCGGGGTACCACCAAATCAATATGCACAAACCCGATATCCCGCAAACTTCTTTCATCACGAACGATGGGTGTTATTGTTATCTCGCAATGCCCTTCGGACTTAAAAATGCGGGTGCAATGTACCAGAGAATGATGGATACCGTTTTTAAACATCAAAAAGGCAGAAATCTTGAAGTTTATGTTGATGATCTCCTCCTAAAAAGTAAAACATTCTCAATACATTTGAACGACCTTGTAGAGACGTTCGCTACTCTACGGAGCTTCAAATTAAAATTGAACCCATTGAAATGTGTGTTCGGAGCAAACAAGGGGAAGTTTCTCTGGCATCTCCTCACTCCCGATGGCCTTGCACCGAACCTAGATAAGGTGAAGGCCATCCTCGATATGATTCCTCCTCGTAATACCAAGGAGGTCAAACAACTTGGAGGAAGGTTGGCGGGCCTGAGCAGGTTTATTTCCAAATCAGGAGATAAATATGCTCCATTCTTTAAGACACTCTGAGGAGGATCAAATTTTGAATGGAGCGAAGAGTGCGACAAGGCTTTTGAACAGTTAAAGATGTAGTTGACCTCGACCCCTCTACTTCAAAGTCCCCGGGAAGGGGAAATATTGTTCTTATACTTGGGGGTCGGCCCAGATGCAATAAGTTCTGTCCTCATCTGGGAGGAAAAGAAAAAACAATTTCCGATCTACTATGTCAGCCATATCCTCAAGGATGCAGAAACCAGATATTCGATCTTGGAAAAGCTAGCTTTCGCTTTGGTTATGTCATCATGAAGGCTTCATCCTTATTTTTAGGCTCATCCTATCCAAGTAATCACAAATCATCCTCTGAGAAGTATTCTTGAAAAGCCAGATCATTTAGGGAGGCTGGCCAAATGGGCTATTGAATTAAGCGAGTTTGAAATATCTTATATTCCCAGAACGGCAATCAAAGCACAGGTCTTGGCAGATTTCTTGGTTGATACAACAAAATCCAGTCCTGAACAAGTGGTGAAATCCCCTTTGGCTTATGTTGTCTATGTGGATGGGGCTTCTGGTAAAAACTCTGTGGGAGCCGGAGTGGTTTTAGTTAGCACGAATGGAATCAAGCTGGAACAAGCAATCAAGTTCTTCTTTCCAGTTACAAATAATCAGACAGAATATGAGGCACTTCTGGTTGGTTTTAGGCTTGCAAAGGAATTAGGCATAGAACACGTGCATGTGAAAACTGATTCACTAGTAATGGCTTCTCAGGTTTTGGGGAATTATGAGACAAGGGAACCAATTCTGAGGAAGTATCTACTGCTAGCCAAGAAGGAGATCGGAAGATTCAAGTCATTTATCATCGAGCATATTCCCAGGACACAAAACGAGGAAGCAGATGAATTGTCGAAGTTCGGTCTTCCATCAGGGGGAGTGACCTCTGTGTTTACCCATAAATCGGCGATCCTTTTCGAGGAGATTTTTTCTGCGTTTCTCCTACAGGTCATGCAGCTAGGGATCTTCTACCCGCCCAGCAGGGGCGGTCTCCTTCTTCAGGTCACCCAGCCGGGGCGGTCTCCTCCTTTAGACCGCGCGGGTAGGCGGTCTCGTCCTTCAGACCGCGCGGGTAGGCGGTCTCCCTCTTCAGACCCAGCAGGGGCGGCCTCCTCCTTTAGACCACGCGGGTAGGCGGTCTCGTCCTTCAGACCGCGCGGGTAGGCGGCCTCCCCCTTCAGACCCAGCAGGGGTGGCCTCCTCCTTTAGACCGCGCGGGTAGGCGGTCTCGTCCTTCAGACCGCGCGGGTAGGCGGCCTCCCCCTTCAGACCCAACAGGGGCGGCCTCCTCCTTTAGACCGCGCGGGTAGGCGGTCTCGTCCTTCAGACCGCGCGGGTAGGCGACCTCCTCCTTCAGACCCAGCAGGGGCGGCCTCCTCCTTTAGACCGCGAGGGTAGGCGGTCTCGTCCTTCAGACCGCGCGGGTAGGCGGCCTTCCCCCATCAGACTGCCTATAGCGGGCGGCCTTCTCCTTCAGACCGCCCAAGGTGGCGGTCTCCATTGTTCAGACCGCGCGGGTAGGGATCCGCTCACCGGCTCACCAGAGGTGACGACATCGACCCAGAGCCTATAAATAGGACCCTCGACCATGAACAAAGGACATGCAAGTGGGGGGACAAAACCGGCGGCTAGAAACAGTCAGACCGCACCAAGCTGCGACCTGTCCGGGCGACTTGTCCGGGCGACCTGTCCGGGCGACCTGTCCGGGCGACCTGTCCGGGTGACCTGTCTGGGCGACCTATCCGGGCGACCTCTGCGAACAGGCCGGGCGGCCTCGGCGACTAGTCAGGGCGACCTCGACAAACAGCCCGCGCGGCTTACTCTTTTCTTACCCGCAACTCTCTTGTATTTTCTCTTGTTTCCATGTACTAAGCACAACAAGCTGTAATACAGATTATTAAATAAAGGGAAAGCCCGTCGCAGGAGTGGCATTTTCCGCGGCGGGCGAAGTCTGGCCTCGCCGCAAGCTAGCGGCCCTCTCTTCTTCTCTCGCACTCAGCTCTTCATTTGCGACTCAAGTAACCAGCTGCTCGACCACTTCCCCCTCTCATTCCTCTGGGATTGAGCGTCGAGGGCGTGGGGATGATTTTGGATTCAACAGAAACACGCGACCTTCAGATAGCGAGTGGTTGATGAACAACAGTTGCGATGAAGATGCGAGATTAGGCCTAAAATACACTCAATCTTAAAACGGCCATAACTTTTGATCCGGGTGTCAGAATTCAGAAATTCAAAGCCCGACGCAACCGGATCGAGCCGAACTATCCAAAAATTGAACCGGGTTCCCCGTTCAGCCACCTTTTAGCCCTCAGATTTCAAAAATTCAGCTCCTTTTGAAAGTTATTTTAGTTTTTCTCTTTCAGTATTTCCTATTTTCAGGGATCATCCGTCAGAAGGCCTCGGGCATCCCTCCGATCATCCAGAAATGCGTGTGCAAAACAACGACATCCATCACCTATTAGCGGAGAACATTCTACTCAAAGGACAAGTGGATTCTCAACCTCATACTGCAACAACTACTAATGACAAGCTTTTCAGCAATCATATAGAACATTTGGCGCAACCTGAAGCAGAAGAGCCCTCTACTCCTCACCCTCTACTCCTCACCATGAGTTCTATATATAAGGTGTGTATGAGTAATTCTCCATATCATGTTGATGGGCTAACTTTTCTTGCAGGATAATACCAAGATCCTTCCCATTATTAAACTTCCGAGCTGAACCGAGGCTACCTGTCTATTCTGGGATAAGTGATCCAGTTTTTCATCTACAAGCATTTGAGGCGGCTACTTCACTAAGAACCTCAGTTCAAGATGAAGCAACTATCAGACTAGTGCGGTTGTCTTCAAAACGGTTCTATCCTTAATGATAATGCTCTCATTTGTTTGCATTTTGATATCGAATGAAGTGGATGCAATACTGACACTCTTCCTTGTGACTTGTCTGTTCCTTATTATCAAACTCACTGAACCATGTAGACATCGCCAAGTTCTGCTTGAACCCCCTCGGATTGTAGTCATTAGCGTAAAACCACGAAGATCATGTGTAGCGGGGAGTTTTCGCACACGTGTAGTGGTAGCTTGCCAATTCCCGTGCGGTGGTCTTCGGAACCTTGGATCCCTGCTGATATCCGACACACCCCTGCATCAAGGGAGGTCAGGTGAATGTTGGCTCTATCATGCCCCGAGAGGGATATAGTTACAGCTTTGATGATCTTTCTGAGGAAAGCAATGTCGGTATAGCCTCCGCGGCATAACCACACCTGCCCAACTGATCATCTTAGTCTGTGACCATCGAATACTCCTAGGTACTCTCAAGCGATGCCTAAGCGGGACCCACAACTGAGTTGATCTCTCTGAGGAAAGCAATGTTCACCGCCTAGGCCCACCTGCCCAATTGATCAACTCGGCTTGTAGCCCTAGGCAAGAGAGCAGTTGAGTCGTTTACAGCCCTTATGACCACTTGAGGAAAGCAATGTTCGCCGCCTAGGCCCACCTGCCCACTTGGTCATCTGGGTCTGTACTTCCTTTTTCTTTATTTCTACAGCTCTTATGACCACTTGAGGAAAGCAATGTTCGCCGCCTAGGCCCACCTGCCCACTTGGTCATCTGAGTCTGTAGCCATTCCTTTTTCCTTACAGGAAAATTATCTCTCTTATGCTCCTCGATCATTTGGAGAAAGTACTATCTAACAGGTACAAATATTGGCCCACTTGGTCATTTAAAAGTTGAAAAACATTTGGACCAGGCGGTTTTATCTATCAAGCCGGTCGGTTTGAAAGAGTACTACAGGTTATGAAAAATGACTGCATAATATGCTAGCCAAGTGGGTAAAATGTATCTGGCTTTAAAGCTGGAAAGCGGGCTATTACAGGAAGCAACAAGGCAGTATTACCGACTCGAGATAATCGAGTCAAGGCTTTCACTCTAATAGTCGGGAAATGGACTTATTAATCCTCCGGACAATCAGAGCTTACGAAGATATAATCTCTGGCAGTTTCAGCCCGCGATTCATCTTCACTGAGCCAATCAGGATCTACTTTTGAACTAAAATGATAAACCGTCAGGGTAACATTTCATGATAACTGGACAATTATTCTTTTGGAGATATCTTTTCCCTGGAGGTTTTTCAGAAAGGATTTGAAGTTTTATAAGGAATAATGCTAAAAACAGAAGATCGCATATGAATATCCACAAGTAAGTAAAATAGCAAAGACTAACAGTTATGAATTCATTTATACCTGCTTTATGTTCTCTTTTTGCAGAGATTAGCAGGTATTCGCGAGTTCTCTTCAGGTACTCGCGTTATAGATTATTTTATACTTGCTTTGAGTTCTCTTTTGCAGAGATTAGCAGGTGTTTGCGAGTTCTCTTCAGGTACTCGCATTATAGATTGTTTTATACCTGCTTTATGTTCTCTTTTTGCAGAGATTAGCAGGTATTCGCGAGTTCTCTTCAGGTACTCGCGTTATAAAGATTATTTTATACCTGCTTTGACTTCTCTTTTGCAGAGATTAGCAGGTGTTTGCGAGTTCTCTTCAGGTACTCGCATTATAGATTGTTTTATACCTGTTTTATGTTCTCTTTTTGCAGAGATTAGCAGGTATTCACGAGTTCTCTTCAGGTACTCGCGTTATAGATTATTTTATACCTGCTTTGAGTTCCCTTTTGCAGAGATTAGCAGGTGTTTGCGAGTTCTCTTCAGGTACTCGCGTTATATTTTGTACCTTCTTTGAGTTCTCTTTTGCAGAGATTAGAAGGTGTTTGCGAGTTCTCTTCAGGTACTTGCGTTATATTTTGTACCTACTTTGAGTTCTCTTTTGGAGAGATTAGCAGGTGTTTGCGAGTTCTCTTCAGGAACTCGCGTTATATTTTGTACCTGCTTTGAGTTCTCTTTTGCAGAGATTAGCAGGTGTTCGCGAGTTCTCTTCAGGTACTCGCGTTATATTTTATATACATGCTTTGAGTTCTCCTTTGCAGAGATTAACAGGTATTCGCGAGGTCTCTTCAGGTACTCGCGTTATATTTTATACCTGCTTGGAATTCTCTTTTGTAGAGGTTAGCAGGTGTTCGCGAGGTCTCTTCAGGTACTCGCGTTATATTATATTTTATACCTGCTTTGATTTCTCTTTTGTAGAGATTAGCAGGTGTTCGCGAGGTCTCTTCAGGTACTCGCGTTATATTTTATACCTGCTTGGAATTCTCTTTTGTAGTGGTTAGCAGGTGTTCGCGAGGTCTCTTCAGGTACTCGCGTTATATTATATTTCATACCTGCTTTGAGTTCTCTTTTGCAGAGATTAGCAGGTATTCGCGAGGTCTCTTCAGGTACTCACATTATGTTTTATACCTGCTTTGACTTCTCTTTTGCAGAGATTAGCAGGTATTCGCGAGGTCTCTTCAGGTACTCGCGTTATGTTTTATACCTGCTTTGACTTCTCTTTTGCAGAGATTTGCAGGTGTCCGCGAGTTCTCTTCAGGTACTCGCGTTATATCTTTTACCTGCTTTTGAGTTCTCTTTTGTAGAGATTAACAAGTGTTTGCGAGTTCTCTTCAGGAACTCGCGTTATATTTTGTACCTGCTTTGAGTTCTCTTTTGCAGAGATTAGCAGGTGTTCGCGAGTTCTCTTCAGGTACTCGCGTTATATTTTTTACCTGCTTTGAATTCTCTTTTGCAGAGATTAGCAGGTGTTCGCGAGTCCTCTTCGGGTACTCGCGTTATATTGTATACCTGCTTTGAGTTCTCTTTTGTAGAGATTAGCAGGTGTTTGCGAGTTCTCTTCAGGAACTCGCGTTATATTTTGTACCTGCTTTGAGTTCTCTTTTGCAGAGATTAGCAGGTGTTCGCGAGTTCTCTTCAGGTACTCGCGTTATATTTTTTATACCTGCTTTGACTTCTCTTTTGCAGAGATTAGCAGGTATTCGCGAGGTCTCTTCAGGTACTCGCGTTATGTTTTATACCTGCTTTGACTTCTCTTTTGCAGAGATTAGCAGGTGTTCGCGAGGTCTCTTCAGGTACTCGCATTATATTTTTTACCTGCTTTGAATTCTCTTTTGCAGAGATTAACAGGTGTTCGCGAGTTCTCTTCAGGTACTCGCGTTATATTTTGTACCTGCTTTGAGTTCTCTTTTGCAGAGATTAGCAGGTGTTCGCGAGTTCTCTTCAGGTACTCGCGTTGTAGTTTGCTTTACACCTGTTTTAAGTTCTCCTGTGCAGAGATTGACAGGTGTTCGCGAGTTCCTTCAGGTACTCGCATTGTAGTTTGTTTTATACCTGTTTTAAGTTCTCTTTTGAGATTAGCAGGTGTTCGCGAGTTCTCTTCAGGTACTCGCGTTGTAGTTTGCTTTACACCTATTTTAAGTTCTCCTGTGCAGAGATTGACAGGTGTTCGCGAGTTCTCTTTAGGTACTCGCGTTGTAGTTTGTTTTACACCTGTTTTGACTTCTCTTTTGCAGAGATTAGTAGGTGTTCGCGAGGTCTCTTCAGGTACTCGCGTTATGTTTTATACCTGCTTGGAATTCTCTTTTGCAGAGATTAGCAGGTGCTCGCGAGGTCTCTTCAGGTACTCGCATTATGTCTTATACCTGCTTTGACTTTTCTTTTGCAGAGATTAGCAGGTATTCGCGAGGTCTCTTCAGGTACTCGCGTTATGTTTTATACTTGCTTTGACTTCTCTTTTGCAGAGATTTGCAGGTGTCCGCGAGTTCTCTTCAGGTACTCACGTTATATCTTTTACCTGCTTTTGAGTTCTCTTTTGTAGAGATTAGCAGGTGTTTGCGAGTTCTCTTCAGGAACTCGCGTTATATTTTGTACAGTCTTTGAGTTCTCTTTTGCAGAGATTAGCAGGTGTTCGCGAGTTCTCTTCAGGTACTCGCGTTATATTTTATATACCTGCTTTGAGTTCTCCTTTGCAGAGATTAATAGGTATTCGCGAGGTCTCTTCTGGTACTCGCGTTATATTTTATACCTGCTTGGAATTCTCTTTTGTAGAGGTTAGCAAGTGTTCGCGAGGTCTCTTCAGGTACTCGCGTTATATTATATTTTATACCTGCTTTGACTTCTCTTTTGCAGAGATTAGCAGGTGTTCGCGAGGTCTCTTCAGGTACTCGCATTATATTTTATACCTGCTTGGAATTCTCTTTTGTAGAGGTTAGCAGGTGTTCGCGAGGTCTCTTCAGGTACTCGCGTTATATTATATTTCATACCTGCTTTGAGTTCTCTTTTGCAGAGATTAGCAGGTATTCGCGAGGTCTCTTCAGGTACTCGCGTTATGTTTTATACCTGCTTTGACTTCTCTTTTGCAAAGATTAGCAGGTATTCGCGAGGTCTCTTCAGGTACTCGCGTTATGTTTTATACCTGCTTTGACTTCTCTTTTGCAGAGATTAGCAGGTATTCGCGAGGTCTCTTCAGGTACTCGCGTTATGTTTTATACCTGCTTTGACTTCTCTTTTGCAGAGATTGACAGGTGTTCGCGAGGTCTCTTCATGTACTCCCGTTATATTTTTTACCTGCTTTGAATTCTCTTTTGCAGAGATTAGCAGGTGTTTGCGAGTTCTCTTCAGGTACTCGCGTTATATTGTATACCTGCTTTGAGTTCTATTTTGCAGAGATTAGAAGGTGTTCGCGAGGTCTCTTCAGGTACTCGCGTTGTAGTTTGCTTTACACCTATTTTAAGTTCTACTGTGCAGAGATTGACAGGTGTTCGCGAGTTCTCTTCAGGTACTCGCGTTGTAGTTTGTTTTACACATGTTTTGACTTCTCTTTTGCAGAGATTAGCAGGTGTTCGCGAGGTCTCTTCAGGTACTCGCGTTATGTTTTATACCTGCTTGGAATTCTCTTTTGCAGAGATTAGCAGGTGCTCGCGAGGTCTCTTCAGGTACTCGCATTATGTTTTATACCTGCTTTGACTTCTCTTTTGCAGAGATTAGCAGGTATTCGCGAGGTCTTTTCAGGTACTCGCGTTATGTTTTATACCTGCTTTGACTTCTCTTTTGCAGAGATTTGCAGGTGTCCGCGAGTTCTCTTCATGTACTCGCGTTATATTTTATACCTGCTTTGAGTTCTCTTTTGCAGAGATTAGCAGGTGCTCGCGAGTTCTCTTCAGGTACTCGCGTTATATTTCATACCAGCTTTAAGTTCCCTTTTGCAGAAATTAGCAGGTGATCGCGAGTTTCCTTCAGGTACTCGCATTATATTCTTTATACCTGCTTTAAGTTCTCTTTTGCAGAAATTAGCAGGTGATCGCGAGTTTCCTTCAGGTACTCGCGTTATATTCTTTTATACATGCTTTAAGTTCTCTTTTGCAGAAATTAGCAGGTGATCGCGAGTTTCCTTCAGGTACTCGCGTTATATTCTTTATACCTGCTTTAAGTTCTCTTTTGCAGAAATTAGCAGGTGACCGCGGGTTTCCTTCAGGTACTCGCGTTATATTCTTTTATATCTGCTTTAAGTTCTCTTTAGGGTGATCGCGAGTTTCCTTCAGGTACTCGTGTGTTCCTATCTCTTTCCGTATGCTATAATTTTTGCCTTGCAGAGATTAGCATCTATTGGCAAGTCATGAGTAGGTACTTGCTTTCTCCTTCTCTTATCCTTGTTCTAGCAATTTATGAGAGGCGGATCACGATTTTCGTAGGTAAGTCCTACTTTTTCGAAGTTCTTTATGGAACTTGAAAAAGTGCGGGGATTATGTTTACCCAGAAATGGGCGATCCTTTTCGAGGAGATTTTTTCTGCGTTTCTCCTACAGGTCATGCGGCTAGGTATCTTCTACCCGCCCAGCAGGGGCGGTCTGCTTCTTCAGGTCACCCAGCCGGGGCGGCCTCCTCCTTTAGACCGCGCGGGTAGGCGGTCTCGTCCTTCAGACCGCGCGGGTAGGCGGCCTCCCCCTTCAGACCCAGCAGGGGCGGCCTCCTCCTTTTGACTGCGCGGGTAGGCGGTCTCGTCCTTCAGACTGCGCGGGTAGGCGGCCTCCCCCTTCAGACCCAGTAGGGGCGGCCTCCTCCTTTAGATCGCGCGGGTAGGCGGTCTCGTCCTTCAGACCGCGCTGGTAGGCGGCCTCCCCTTCAGACCCAGCAGGGGCGGCCTCCTCCTTTAGACCGCGCGGGTAGGCGGTCTCGTCCTTCAGACCGCGCGGGTAGGCGACCTCCTCCTTCAGACCCAGCAGGGGCGGCCTCCTCCTTTAGACCGCGCGGGTAGGCGGTCTCGTCCTTCAGACCGCGCGGATAGGCGGCCTTCCCCCTTCAGACCGCCCATAGCGGGTGGCCTTCTCCTTCAGACCGCCCAAGGTGGCGGTCTCCATTGTTCAGACCGCGCGGGTAGGGATCCGGTCACCGACTCACCAGAGGTGACGACATCGACCCAGAGCCTATAAATAGGACCCTCGACCATGAACAAAGGACATGCAAGTGGGGGGACAAAACCGGCGGCTAGAAACAGTCAGAGCGCACCAAGCTGCGACCTGTCCGGGCGACTTGTCCGGGCGACCTGTCCGAGCGACCTGTCCAGGCGACCTCTGCGAACAGGCCGGGCGGCCTCGGCGACTAGTCAGGGCGACCTCGACAAACAGCCCGCGCGGCTTACCCTTTTCTTACCCGCAACTCTCTTGTATTTTCTCTTGTTTCCATGTACTAAGCACAACAAGCTGTAATACAGATTATTAAATAAAGGGAAAGCCCATCGCAGGAGTGGCATTTGCCGCGGCGGGCGAAGTCTGGCCTCGCCGCAAGCTAGTGGCCCTCTCTTCTTCTCTCTCACTCAGCTCTCATTTGCGACTCAAGTAACCAGCTGCTCGACCACTTCCCCCTCTCATTCCTCTGGGATTGAGCGTCGAGGGCGTGGGGACGATTTTGGATTCAACACTCTGAACTTTTTCATCCGACAACAGAAGAAGGAGAACTTATGCAGATCGATCAGAATCCATCCTGGAAGGATCCTTACGAGCTATTCTTATCCAAAGGAGAGTTCCATCAATCAATCAAAGATAGAAAGAGATTCAGAAGTAAGGCAGCTTATTATTACTTGATAGCAGGAGTTCTGTACAGGAAAACCTTGATTGCTCCCTCAGTGCGGTGTGTTTCTGAGGAAGAAATTCCAACCATACTTCAGGAGGTTCATTACGGGGAATGTGGTAGCCATTCAGGGGCAAAGACTTTGGAAAATAGAATCTTGAGGCAGGGATACTTCTGGCCAACCATGAGAAAAGATGCGGAAACATTTGCCCAGCGATGCATTCAGTGTCAAACGTTTGCTCCTCTTCAACATCTGCCCGCTCAATCACTTAGATCAATAACTGCGTCGTGGCCCTTCGCAATTTGGGGGATAGATCTTATCGGGCCCTTCCCAATGGCTAGCGGCCAGCGTCGTTTCATAATCGTGATGATTGATTACTTCAGTAAATGGATTGAGGCAAAAGCACTGGCAAAGACTACAATGCAGGTCATCAAAAACTTCATTTGGGGAGAAATAGTTTGTCGGCATGGAGTCCCACTAGAAATCGTCACTGACAATGGCCCACAATTCAACAACTCAGAAATGATAAACTTTTGTGATCAGGTTGGGATCGATCTTCGGTTCTCCTCGGTACATCATCCCAGGACGAATGGTCAGGTGGAAGCAGCAAACAGACAAATCCAGCAGCTTTTGATGAAGAGAGTCTTGAATCAAAGAGGCAATTGGGCAGAACAAATCCCTTCAATCCTTTGGACCCTCCGTACTACTCCATCTTCAGCCACAGGGGAGACACCTTTCAAATTATCTCATGGCTCGGAGGCAGTTGTTCTAATAGAATTTGAAGTGGTCTCCCCCAGGGTTGTATATGCAAAGGAGGGAGGAGAAGCTTGGATAGAGGATAATGATGAAGCCATCAAATACAGTCTGGACTTGATCGAAGAGCTTCAGGATGAAGCAATAATCAGGCAGGAGGAAGTAAAAAGGAGAATGGCCAAATACTTTGACAGAAATGTCAGGGTCAAACATTTCGCAGTTGGTGATGTTGTGTTAAAGAAAGTTGATGCCGCAACCAGGACAGGCAGTGTCGGAAAACTAAATCCCAACTGGGCAGGGCCTTTCATTGTCAAAGAAGTACTGAAGAGTGGGGCTTATCACCTCCAAACAAGCAAAGGAGAGGACATCTCACACACCTGGAGCGGTGACGACCTTAAACGGTTCTATCCTTAAAATGTCTTCTTCATTTCTTGCATTTTTTGGATATTCAATGAAAAGCCCCATACTGACACTTCTCCATGTCTGGTGACTCTTTTTACACTTATATATATATCTCCCTCACTGAACCACGGAGACATCGCCAAGTTCTGCTCGAACCCCCTCGGATTGTAGTCATTAGCATAAAACCACGAAGATCATGTGTAGCGGGGAGTTTTCGCACACGTGTAGTGGTAGCTTGCCAATTCCCGTGCGGTAGTCTTTGGAACCTTGAATCCCGGCTGATATCTGACACACCCCTGCATCAAGAGAGGTCTAGGTGAATGTTAGCTCTATCATGCCCCGAGAGGGATATAGTTACAGCTTTGATGATCTTTTTGAGGAAAGCAATGTCGGTATAGCCCCAGTGGCATAACCACACCTGCCCAACTGATCATCTTAGTATGTGACCATCGAATACTCCTAGGTACTCTCAAGCGAAGCCTAAGCGGACCCACAACTGAGTTGATCTCTCCGAGGAAAGCAATGTTCGCCGCCTAGGCCCACCTGCCCAATTGATCAACTCGGCTTGTAACCCTAGGAAAGAGAGCAGTTGAGTCGCTTACAGCCCTTATGACCACTTGAGGAAAGCAATGTTCGCCGCCTAGGCCCACTTGGTCATCTGGGTCTGTACTTATTTTTTTCTTTATTTCTACAGCTCTTATGACCACTTGAGGAAAGCAATGTTCGCCGCCTAGGCCCACCTGCCCACTTGGTCATCTGAGTCTGTAGCTATTGCTTATTTTACAGGAGATTGTCTCATCTCATATGGTCTCTCTGGACCATTTGGGGAGAAGAACATGATTTCAACAAGTACCTAACAGACCGAGCGGTTTGATTGTTAAACCGGTCGGTTTGAAATATGCGGGTACATCATTACCAGGCGATTTGATTTTTAAACCAATCGACTTAAAATAAGCAGATACAACATAATATACCAGGCGGCTTTGAATCTTTAACCAGTCGGATCAATCATATCGGGCGGCTTAAAGCCGGTCAGCATTATAATGGGTTATCACAAAATGCCATAAGGCAGGTATCGGGATATCAAGTATAACCATGACCGGTCGGTCTCTTCATCTCGATTTGTAGTTCTATCATCCTCATGAGTACCAATTCTATCTGCGCGGTTAAGAATAAGTTCTTCACAGGGAAGTAATTATGATTCTTGTGGGATGGAAATCATTACAAGTGTCAAGTCACTAACCGCCCGAATTATATATAAACCGCGCGGGCTTATCAGTTAATGTTTATACAAGGATGGGGCTTGCAAAAATATGAGTTATAAGTCGTTCGAATTAAATACTAACCGCACGACCTGTTGATTGTTTTCTTGTGACTTGGTATTTCTATCTTGCGAAGCAATTACATAAAGTCGGGTAATGATCGCACGGCTTGATATCGAACATATGGAGTCATCTAATCAGACATAACATATTCAAATCGCATAATCAGGATTCTTCAGCGGCTTGAAATTATGTTTTGTTTTCTGGTTTTCTCGGGGCATACATAACAAGATAAGGCAGAGCTCGAATTTCTGTTCGCTCGATTAAATACTAAAACCGCGTCGGTTATCCCTCAGAATGTCACAATTGGTGTTTGTCGGGTTATATTGAATTCACCGAGTCTAAATAGATAGGCCGCCCGAACAAACTTTATAGTGTTCAAATGACTATCTAATTAAAATTCTAAAGTTCAATGCTCTGACCGACTGGATTGTTCTCAAACCGCACGCCCTGGTTAAAAGAGAAGGAGACCGCAACAATCACAAGTAAGTCGCAGAAAACGAACAGCTAAAACAGGTAAAAACTTTCCATTTCATTATCAAAATATCCTTACATCGATTGGTAACCGGCCGATTAACATAAACAAGCCGCCGGTTATACAATAAAAAGCAAAATGCAAAAAAAAATATTATTACAACTGTGACTACTCGTCCGGCTTGAGCCTTTTTGATGCAGGAGTGCTTGAGTCCTCGCTGCCTTCAATTGTAACATCGGGAGAATATCCTTCGCTACCAGACGAGGACGAGCTGCTCAGCTCGCCGGATCTACGTTCGGCTTCTTCCCCAGAATCACTGGATTCTGAACCTGAGCTGCTCTCATCCTTCTCTTTAGCCGCAGCGGGCTCTTTGGCTCCTTCTTCATCCTCGTCGTCACTCTCCTCCTCCGAACTGGTCCCATCGACCTTATTCTTTCCTTTTGCTCTCCGCCTAATCTTATCTAGTTTCTTTTGCAAGATCGGGTAAGCGTCCGAGAAGGTGAAATTCTCGAAGCCGGGCGCAAATCCTCCAAGTTCTCTCAAGCGGTCGAAGGCATTGTCAATTCCCTCGGCGACATGAGGGAAGAGTTCTTCCTGGTAGACTGGATCGGTCTCATCATATTTTTTCTGTAAAAGGGAATAAAGGTGAGACCGCACGGTTTGATAAATAAGAAAATCGGCTAACCAGGTGATAACTTACCAACTCTGCCTCCTTTAGCCGCTCAACTTCTTTCCTCAATTCGGCAGTTACTTTCTCGAGATGATCATTTGCCCTGATCAATCTCTTGAAGGTTATGCCCATGAAGGGGTTAGTGATGAAGCTTTCAGCACCAACCCGCGCGGCCTGTCGAGCGAGCTCCTCTTCAGGGATTTTCCTTAACCGCCTGAAGTTTCGCCGGCCATACATGGCAATGCCGGCGGCTTCAGCGTGCCGGCCAGATTTTTAATTTGCCCAGTGGGGGAGTGCAGTGGAGACTTGGACGTCATCGCCGTCCGGGTGCCAGGACAAGACCGTGCGGCCTTGTAAATCCTTCACCTTGCTGAAGGAACGAAGGGAAGAGAAGTCGCTAGAGGAGGCCGAATCCTCGCCGTCAGACATCAGCGGCTTATTTTTCCCCTGCCTCTGCCTCTGCTCCCTCTGAGTTAGGACCAAATCGGCCGGACTGACTGGCTTGTTCCGGGGAACAATGGCCTCAGCTGTAAAAGAGAAAGGTATCATAACAGAAGATTGCGCGGTCAATATCAGAACATGAAGCGAGTTGAAAAAATGCTTACTGTCCTCAGGCCGGACATTCTCCAGTTCAGCGAGCAGCGGAACGTAGTGACTTACATTAAGCCGCTAATGTTCAAGCAGCTTGAAAGTTTACATTTCGATCTTATTTGCGGCGATTTGTTGAAAAGCTTCTTCTGGCCGCACCTGCGGGTTAGGATTCAACAAGCCAAGTCGGCCTTCAAAAATCAGATACCTCTCTGACCAGGCCGTGACCTTGTTCGCAAGGTTGACCATCCTCAACCCCCGACAGCTGAAGTACAGGTGGCCCTTAAACACATTCGACTCGGAATCCGGGATAGCCCACACCGAGCAGATTTTTCTAAAGAGATCCATTGAGAAGCGGACTCTCTCAGACCGCAGATAAGAGATGAAGCTGCATATGCCGACTATCAAATTGGGGGAGTGTTGACCGGGAACAACTCCGTAGTGGTCGAAGACCATGGCGCATTCGATGGAAATTGGAATCTTGAATCCGCAATCAAAGTGATCGATTGGGATGGCGATTTGGTTTGGGGCAGAAGAATTTATCCGCTCATCGTGGAGTGGAAGTCGCGCGAGCAGCGGACTCCCTACCATATGCTTCTCTACGAACTCATCCAGTTCTGCTTTGGTCAGGCGACATTCTTCGTGGTCGGCCGAGTGGAACGCTGAAGCCGCTTCAGATCGGGTAGCGGACGCCTTCGCAGGTCGCTTCGGCTGGCGCTTGGCTCCCATCTTGAAGTTCTGTTGAAAGAGTCTTTGGAAGGGTCGCTACTTATAGAGTAAGTGATATGCATTTAGCAAAGGTCAAATCGCGGCTAGCCTAATCAACCCGCGCGGGCAAAATTTCGTACATAAAGTAAGTTCATTAGCAGTAAACCATAAGAAGTAAAATCAAATCAGATGGTTTAAAGAACAGCAGAAACAAGCAGCCCGGTTTGCAAAGCAAATTCACAGATATCCACCAATGTTCTAAGGAAATAAAGATATTCAAATAACAAGACCGCACGGTCTGAAGAGCAAACCGGTTATCATAAAATTAAATCCAAGCATTCAAGTTTTTCCGAAGGATCGAATAAAATAATATTACAATCATTGTTTATAAACCGCTCACTAATGGCGGGCATCGTTTGGATCATTTTCTCGATGAAGTTGGGCGACGTGATCACCGACTTGGAGAACGGTACCTTGCATCTGGTTAATACTGCTATGAAGATAATGAATCATGTCGTGAAGTCGTGCAGCATCCCGCTCTACTCGCGCGGCCAGAATCATGCTAGCAGACGGGACCACTGCGGTCTCCCTAACATTAGCAACGGGATCAACTATCCCGGCCTCCTGAAGAGCTGAACTCATCCCAACAGCCGAGAGATCTAATCCGCGACGCCCTTCATCAGTTATATTATAGGGTCGCCGGCTTCCGCCGACTTCCCTTGTCAGATGAAGGTACTTATCTCTATAGTACGCACAATCATCCTCGAGTTTGCGGATCTCTTTCTTTCCTCTGTCAAGCCGTGCGGTCAATGCAGCGACCTGGTCTTGCTGCGCCTTCTCCCTCTCCCATCGTTCTTTCCGCTCGGCCTCCATCGCAGCCCGACTTTCCTTCCGCTCGGCCTCTATCGCAGCCCGCATCGCAGCTTTTTCATCCTGGGCGGATTTCTCCCATTCTTCGAGGGCCTTCAACTGCTTCTTGAGGATTTCAAAATTTTCTTGGAGGGCGGCCATCTCCCCCTCCATCCAGGTGTTCGGGTTCATTGAGGAACTCGGAAGGGATGAAGTCAGTGGAGGAAGGTAAGTCACCAGTTCGCCCGGCTTTAGAATGTACTATGGATCGTCTGCAGACAATAAAGACATGATTAGAAAAGTCGAGGGAACACAATCATATAAAAGGGGCATAACTAGACCGCTCGTTTCGAACTCTTCTCGCTTACAAGCCGCAACGGTGGGATTAAGGCTCTAATGAACGGGCCGCTTAGCTTGCTCCGGATCCATCCTTCGACGCTGCTCTCTCCACGACCTATCATTCTGCCTTCGCTTAGCAGCCGAGAATTGAGCAGCGGAGGGAAAGAAGCTCGACGGTGGGTTCAATATCAAGTCGCTTGACTTTTATCGAGACCGCGTTTGGAAAAAACGGACCGGGTGGTAACCCACAACCCCTTTACCTTGCATAAGAAGATTGAGTGGCGGTGGCGGCGGCTTGTTCAGTTGATCTCTCACTTTCTCTGCCTTCGCCTTTATAAGCCGCAGCCCGGTCATCATAGAATCCTCGGATGCCGGTGCAGCCTTCTCAATTCTGGCTGCATCCTCAGTCGGGGCGGCCTTCTTAATTCTTATCGCATCCTTTCCAGGGAGGTCAGTCGTATTCAGGTCGGCAGAAGTCCCCACCAGTTTGTCCTGCTTCTTGAGGGAATCAAAGTCCTTGATAATATCGATCATAGTCATGCTGTGAGCATCAGCAGAAACCTGGTCGCCCGGCTTGGGCGAAGGGGTTTTCAGTCCCTCTGAGACTTCTCTATCACGTGCCCTGCTTTGCAGGCTACCCGCTCCCGGTTTTCTGGAAGCTGCTATATTCTTGGCCTTTAGGCTCTTGGCCTTCCTCAGGAGCCTGTCCATTGTTGTCTCAGCCCTCTTCCTCTTCTTAGCCGACTCCTGGCCGGCTTGTTGCGAGGAGATCGGACTGTCCTCAATGTTCACTACCGGGCTCTGCTGACCGGTCGGCTTAGTAGAGTCAACTGCTTCTCCTCTGTCATCACTTATCTTCAGATGATATACTCCAGAGGGAGTAATCTCTATGTTGAAGGAATCGACCCCGCCGGCCTTCGGGATGACGACTGCATAGTTCGTCTTATCTGGAGGGGGCCCGAATTGGTTGCCTTATCAAAAGGGGCAGGTGGATCAGCTGGGGGCGGGTTTGAATAACCCATTTCATTCTTAGTCGATAAATCGACTGTCAGCGTAGGGGGCAGGTCGGTCGGCTTGCCCGTAGAAGCAACGGTTACTGTTTGGTCAACCTTTTCGGCTTGAGGAGTCTTCTTCCTCTTCTTCTTTTTATCCTTCGGGCGGTCTCCCCCGCGGTCTTTGATCGACTTCTGGCGGCCTTCCAACTCGGCCATAAGGTTCACCATTCTGATTACGTTATCTACCCAGAAGGTTCTAACCGCAAGTGGCGAGTAGCGACCCGTGATAATACTTCAATTATGGGAAAAAAGAAGCTTCCAGAACATTTATAACCCACAAGGCAAGATCGGCGCGGTCTCCGGCTAGAACTAATATTTTCGAAATCTCTTCGGAATTTGAAAATATGCGGGGATTATGTTTACCCAGAAGACCTCCTCCGAGTATTCCTTTCTCACAGCCCGGGCGGTCTGAAGATGCAAGTCGCCCGGTTCAGATTCAATAGGGTCCATCAACACCAGCCAACACAAAACGGGCGGTCTGATAGAATTCAGATCGCCTCCAAGGATTGAAGAATCACCAAGGCCCAAGTACAGAAGGCAAGCCGCGGTCTCAAGTCGGAGACCGCCCGAGTTGCGTCATGAAGACTACCAAGGCTTAGGTCCAGAAGGCAGGCCGCGGTCTCAAGTCGGAGACCGCCCGGGTTGCGTCATGAAGACTACCAAGGCTCAGGTCCAGAAGGCAGGCCACGGTCTCAAGTCGGAGGCCGCCCGGGTTGCATCATCGCCTTGGTCGCAGCATCTTCAGTACCCGGCCAAGACAGATCGGAAGCGCAAGCCGCCAAGCCGCGCGGCTTCTTTCTTTTCTCCTTTCTGTATCCCGTCACCGCCTGCCCGATTCTCCTGTACCCGGGCAGGCGGTTATTTTATCCCTGCTTGTTCGGGTAGGCCCTCGAGCCTATAAATAGAGGGCGGCGACGTTCCCAAGACACGCACACTCGAATCCTGGAGCTCGCTTGTTAGAGCTGCTGTCTTGCGACTTCTCCAACCGACCGGCTTCTTCTTTTATGCTATTACAGCCCGCTGTAACCGCTTTATTTGAATCAAAGGAAAGCCCGTCACAGGAGTGGCATTTGCCGTGACGGGCGAAGTCTGGCCTCGACCGCTGCTAGCGGTCTAACTCTCTCTAACTAAAAAGTAATCGACAGCCCGCAACCTCCGATTTCCTTCGGAGGTGCAATTTCGGACTCAACAATTCTAGTTCATTTTAGTGGTCAATATACAGCGGGTTGCCATGGTAATGAGGGATTTTGCTCCTCCTGATACAAAAACTGTAACAGCCATAACTTTTGATCTGGTTGTCTGATTTTTGCGCACAACACCTTTTTGGAATGAGATCGGAGCCCTACATCCAATGGAGAATAAGTGTTACCCATTCCAGTTTGATTAGTGGTCAATATACAGCGGGTTGGTAATAAGGTAATTAGCTCGAAAGGAGACCTAAACTTCAAACATCCATAACTTTTTATCCGATTGTCCGATTTTCGCCCATAATTACTTTTCGGAATGAGATCGGAGCCCTAAATCCAATGAAGAACAATTTTAACCCATTCAAGCTCGTTTAGAGGTCGATATACAGTGAGTTGTACTGGTAATGCAAGATTTTGCTCCAAATGACACATGAATTTCCAAAAGGAAAGAATTTTAGATGCGGTTTTGTAGTGAAAGTGAGAGATTTAGCTTCAAATGACACTCAAACTTTATACAGTAATAACTTTCGATCCGGTTATCTGATTTTACCCCCACAACACCTTTTAGGAATGAGCTCGGAGCCCTACATTCATTGAAGCACAAGTTTTACCCATTGCAGTTCATTTAGTTGTCGATTTATTGCGGGTTGCACTGGTAATGCGGAATTTAGCTCCAAATGACACCTAAACTTAAAACAGCCATAACTTTTGAATAGGTTGTATGATTTTTGCCCACAAAACCTCTTCGAAATGAGCTCTACATTCAATGGAGAGCAAGTTTTACCCAATCTAGTTCATTTAGTGGTCGATATACATTGACTTGTAGTGGTAATGTGAGATTTATCTCCAACTGACACCTAAGCTTCAAACAACTATAACTTTTGATCTGGTTGTCTGGATTTTGCCAAAAACACCTTTTCGGAATGTGCACAGAGCCATACATCCTATGGAGAATAGGATTTACTCGATCGAGTTCATTTAATGGTCGATGGATAGTGGTGTTTACCCAGAAGACCGCCCCCAAATAGCACTTCTCGCAGACCGGGCGGTCTGATGAGACAAGTCGCCCAGTTCGGATTCAATAAGGTCCATCAGCCCAGCCAGTACAAATCGGGCGGTCTGATAGAGTTCAAGCCGCCTCCAAGGATTGAAGACTGTCATGGCTCAAGTCCAGAAGGCAAGCCGCGGTCTCAGATCAGAGGCCGCCCGTGTTGCACCATTGCCTTGATTGCAGCGTCTTTGGTCTCCGGCCAGGACAGATCTGAAGCGCAAGCTGCCAAGACAGCACAGCTTCTTTCTTTTCTCCTTTCTGTATCCAGTCACCTGATTCTCTTGTACCCGGGCAGGCGGTTATTTTATCCCTGCCCGTTCAGGCAGGCACCCGAGCCTATAAATAGGGGGAGGCGACGTTCCCAAGACACGCACACTCGAATCCTGGAGCTCACTTGTTAGAGCTGCGGTCTCGAGTTCACTGTCTTGTGACTTGTCTGACCGGCTGGCTTCTCCTTTCCTGGTCCTGTATCCCGCTGTAACTTCTTCATTTGAATCAAAGGAAATCCCATCATAGGAGTGGCATTTGTCGTAACGGGCGAAGTCTGGCCTCGACCGCTGCCAGCGGTCTAGTTTTCTCTGATCAAATAGTAACCGACAGCCCGCAGCCTCCGATTTTCTTCGGAGGTGCATTTTCGGATTCAACAGAAACACGCGACCTTCAAATCGCGGACTGCCAGTGAAATCTTTGACGATGATGTCAGACCGCCAGTTCCCTCTAAGAGACCGCTCCGACCATAGTGATGATTCTCTATGGGAGGCCTTGGAGCAGTTAAAGAGAGAAGCCGAGCGGGCTCAAAAGGCGACTGATCAGCGTCTGGAAGCGATCAGTCAGGCCTTGACAGTGTTAACCGAGCGGCTAGTCCCTCAGCAGGCTGTGATTAACCAGGCCGTGACTCCAGTCCCTCCTCCTCCGTACTCGACATCCTTTGATGGACAAGCAAGGGAGTGGTTCTATGGGTTGCATCCCAGATCAATTAGCTGCTTTGCTGATCAACGCAGGGACTTTCTGCTCAGGTTCTCCACTTCTAGAATGAGAAAGAGTGGCCCGGCAGCCCTTTTTGAAATCAGGCAGCGGGAAGACGAAATGTGGGCCGTTTGGTGGATCGTTTTCCAAAAGAAATCATGGAGGTTCAAAATGTAGATCCAGAATTGTACAGGGTGGCCTTGATTCATGGCTTGAGGGAAGGCCCCCTAAAGTTTGAAGCGAACATTAGAGAGCCGAGGACTTATCAGGAAATGATAAGTCTAGCAAATATATTCATAAGGGGTGAAAAGAGTAACCCCGAGTACGTCGCAAAGCTGGTTGGCGACAAGGACCAGCCCATTTCATCCTCCACTCATCCACAAACAAATCAACATCATTTTGAGCCATGTTACCATAGAGGTAGGAACTAAAAGCATAAACAACCTTTCATCGGTCATCAACGGTTTCATGATCAGAAACCGCCGTTGGCCATCGCACCCGCTCCATCCATTTCCATTCCACAGATAATGCCAGTATACCTGCCACAATATACTGCGCAGCCATCTCCAGCTATTCCATCCACCAAGTATGATGATTCGCAAGAGCCATTTACTCCTCTTAACGTTACCATGGACGAGGTCGTCCAAATCCCTCAAAAGAGGCTGGATTTCAAAAGACCTGCTCCTTTAAAGTCGGATATTCGTAACCCAAATCTAAATATCTTATGCGAATATCGTAAGGAGGGAGGGCATCTGACTGAGAACTGTCGGGCCCTCCGCTTATTGATAGAAAGGCTTTTAGGAGAAGGAAAGCTTCGAGCCCTAGTCCGAAAGGAAGTAACTGCTGAACCAGCAACTAAGAAAAAGAAGGAAGCAGTTGAGGTAACTTGGGAGTGTGCCGACGTTGAAGACGTCGGATGTTATGGGGATATTCATCCCTCAACTTAATGCATAGAGGTAAATGATGTGGCCCCCTGGGGGACATATAGTGCATTCATTGGGGAGCTGGAGTTGAATCATCCCGCAAATCAAGTATTGCAAGAGTCTTAAAGCAAGAAGTGGCGGCAACTACAACTTCCGCCCCTGAAAGATCAATCGTCACTTTCGGTCAAGATGATCTTCTTCCAAATGCCAATCCATTTGATGACACCGTGGTCATCCCTATTATTTAGAATTATACAGTTCATAAAATTCTGATCGACACGGGCAGTTCAGTTAATCTCCTCTTCCGTTCAACTTTCGATGCCCTGAAGACTGGGAAGCCTCTGTTTCCATCGAAGGGCCCCTCTACGGTTTCTCCGGAGAGAAAAAAGAAGTAGAAGGCTTTGTGAAGCTTCTGGTTTCCCTGGGGGGAGTGGTGAAACTGATCAACTTCGTGGTGTGGATGCCCCAAGTAATTATTGCGCCATCTTCGGAAGGCCCATTCTCAATGCCTACAGGGCAGTGGTGTCCACTTTCCATTTAGCCCTCAAATTTGCTGTCGAGGGGAGACAATACCGGATCTGGAGCAATCCAAAGGTGGCTCGGGAATATTATGTGCGAACCGTCAATATGATCACAATCATTCCACTTCCCGAGTCTCTAGTTGAAGTTTGTGAAGTTGCTGAATCTTCGAAAGCTGCAGAGGAAAGGAAGGATCGAGAAGGGGCTCACCTGGAACCTGCCCAGACGACCCAAGAAGTCCCCATTGCTGAGGGGGAGGAAAAGAAGTTGATCATCAATGCAGAACTGCTGGAAGAGGAGAAAGTTCAACTGATCTCCTGTCTTCTGAGGAATTTGGATATCATCGCTTGGTTAGCGGAGGATATGCCCGGAGTGGATCCGGACGTGGCCTGCCATCATCTCAACATATCTCCAGAGTTCAAACCTGTTCAGCAGAAGAAAAGGGAAGTGGCAACCAAACTGGCGGTGCCTATCTGAGAGAAGGTTGCCAAGCTCCTGAAAGCAAACTTTATTTCCGAAATTCAATATCCCACTTGGATGTCAAACGTTGTAATGGTGAAAAAGTCCGGTGGGAAGTGGCGCATGTGCGTAGATTTTACAAAACTTAACAAAGCATGCCCCAAATATTGCTACCCTCTGCCTCGGATAGATGTTTTAGTAGATTCCGCGATTGGGTATAATTTCATGTGCTTTCTCGATGCATTTTGCGGGTATCATCAAATCAAAATGCACAAACCCGATATCCCGCACACTCCATTCATCACAAACGATGGATGTTTTTGTTACCTCGTAATGCCTTTCGGCCTTAAAAACACGAGTGCAACGTATCAGAGAATGATGGATACGGTTTTTAAGCATCAGAAAGGCAGGAACCTTGAAGTCTACGTCGATGATCTCCTCCTAAAAAGTAAAACCTTTTCAATACATTTGAAAGACCTCGTCGAGACGTTCGCTACTCTACGGAGGTTCAAATTAAAATTGAATCCACTGAAATGCGTGTTCGGAGCGAATAAGGGGAAATTTCTTGGGCACCTCCTTACTCCTGATGGCCTTGCACCGAACCCAGATAAGGTGAAGGTTATCCTAGACATGATCCCTCCTCATAATTCGAAAGAGGTCCAGCAACTTGGAGGAAGGTTGGCAGGGCTGAGCATGTTCATTTCTAAACCGGGAGATAAAAGTGCTCCATTCTGTAAAACACTCTGATGAGGATCCAAGTTTGAATGGAGCGAAGAGTGCAATAAAGCTTTTGAACAGTTGAAAATATAGTTAACTTCAACGCCCCTACTTCAAAGCCCCCGCGAGGGGGAAATATTGTTCTTATATTTAGGGGTTATTGGTCCAGATGCAGTGAGTTCTGTCCTCGTCCAGGAGGAAAAGAAGAAGCAGTTTCTGATATATTATGTCAGCCATATCCTTAAAGATGCGGAAACGAGGTACTCGATCTTGGAAAAGCTAGCCTTAGATTTAGTTATGTCATCACGAAGGCTTCGTCCCTACTTTCAAGATCATCCTATCCAAGTAGTTACAGATCATCCTCTAAGAAGTGTTCTTGAAAAACCTGATCATTCGGGTATATTGGCTAAATGGGCTATTGAGCTGAGCGAATTTGAAATGTCCTACATTCCAAGAACAACAATCAAAGCATAAGTCTTAGCAGATTTCCTTGTTGACACAACGGAGTCCAGTCCTGAACAAGTGGAGAAATCCCCTTTGGCTTGGATTGTTTATGTGGATGGGGCTTCTGGTAAAAACTCTGTGGGAGCCGGAGTAGTTTTAATCAGCCCAAATGGCATGGTATAAATGAATTTTACGCGAGTACCTGAATAGAACTCGCGAACACCTGCTTGTCTCTGCAAAAGAGAACTCGAAGCAGGTATAAAATAATTTAACGTGAGTACCTGAAGAAAACTCACAATCACCTGCTAATCTCTGCAAAAGAGAACTCAAAGCAGGTATAAAAGAATTTAATGCGAGTACCTGAGGAAAACTCGCGATCACCTGCTAACCTCTGCAAAAGAGAACTGAAAGCAGGTACAAGAATCTATAATGCGAGTACCTGAAGAGAACTCGCGAATACCTGCTAACCTCTACAAAAGAGAACTCAAAGCAGGTATAAATGAATTTAACGCGAGTACCTGAATAGAACTCGCGAACACCTGCTTATCTCTGCAAAAGAGAACTTGAAGCAGGTATAAAATAATTTAACGCGAGTACCTGAAGAAAACTCGCGATTACCTGCTAATCTCTGCAAAAGAGAACTCAAAGCAGGTATAAAATAATTTAACGCGTGTACCTGAAGAAAACTCGCAATCACCTGCTAATCTCTGCAAAAGAGAACTGAAAGCAGGTAAAAGAATCTATAACGCGAGTACCTGAAGAGAACTCGCGAATACCTGCTAACCTCGACAAAAGAGAACTCAAAGCAAGTATAAATGAATTTAACGCGAGTACCTGTATAGAACTCGTGAACACTTGCTTATCTATGCAAAAGAGAACTCGAAGCAGGTATAAAATAATTTAACGCGAGTACCTGAAGAAAACTCGCGATCACCTACTAATCTCTGCAAAAGAGAACTAAAAGCAGGTATAAAATAATTTAACACGAGTACCTGAAGAAAACTCGTGATCACCTGCTAATCTCTGTAAAAGAGAACTCAAAGCAGGTATAAAAGAATATAACGCGAGTACCTGAAGAGAACTCGCGAACACCTGCTAATCTCTGCAAAAGAGAACTTAAAGCAGGTATTAAAGAATTTTCATAATGCGAGTACCTGAGGAGAACTCGCAATCACCTGTTCATCTTTACAAGGGATATATATAAAGAATAGGCGTTCATATAAACATTTATAGAAGAGAAGTTTTTGGGTGTCTCGATACAATATGGTGATATTCACCTCATTTGTAAGTAAGAAGCTAGCATAGCATCCATATCATATGCAAAAAGAGGTAATAATGCTCAATCGGAGCAACCACTACAATGTGGATATAAAGATGAAACTGCATTGGGGCGACCATCAAAAGATGGGTTCGATTGCCTCTAAAGATTTGGACTACCATCAAAAGATGGGTTTGATTGCCTTTAAAGATTTTGGCGACCATCGAAAGATGGGTTTGATTGCCTTTAAGGATTTTGGCGACCATCAAAGGATGGGTTTGATTGCCTTTAAAGATTTTGGCGACCATCGAAAGATGGGTTTGATTGCCTTTAAAGATTTTTGGCGACCATCGAAAGATGGGTTTGATTGCCTTTAAAGATTTTGGCGACCATCGAAAGATGGGATTGATTGTCTTTAAAGATTTTTGGCGACCATCGAAAGATGGGTTTGATTGCCACGACATTCACAAGCCATATTTAACCATGTACGCATTTGAAGGAAAGAGCTAATGCAAACATAAATGAAAGAGCTTTAAGACGAGCTTTAAGACAAACCTTTCTGCCAATGAAAGTAGATGTAGCATCGAGTGGATGACCAATATTGCTAGAAAAGATTTCACAATAATATTTTTAAGCAACATATTCCCGCAGTTTGCCTTCTTTTAGCAATTTCTCTACAAGCTTATGTAGAGCTCGACACTTTTCTGTATCATGACCTACACACATGTTGTATTGACAAAACAAGTCTTTGTGACAATTCCTATGATAGGTCGCATGAGAGAAGGTCTCGTAAAACCAGTTCTTGCTGGATAATCTGAAGAACTTCTTTCATTGAGATAGTTAAACTTGTATACCTTCCTCGGAACTTATCTTGCTTATATGGGCGAGGAGAATTACATGAATTGTAATCATAAGCCTGAGTTGAGATATGAGGGTCGACAAGACATAACTCTGATTGATTTAGCTGCAGAATATTTTGAGAAGCAGATAGATGCCCATGATCATAACATATCTCATGTTGAGATGATAAGTTGGGACCTAATTCATATTCCAACAAATAGACACCGTGATTGATAGGAAGACGATCATGAGAAGAATAATCCTTCTGTTGTTGTTGAGGCCTTTGAATTAAAGAAGCAAAATAATTAGGGTTCGTATCCTCACCCTTAATGAACTGATTTGCTATTTCAATAAGATGAGCATAAGATTCTGGCTCATTCATGGTGACTTCGAACTTAAGAGGACCTTCCTGGAGACCATTAATTAAGGTATGTTTATAGAGACTTTGATCAGCATTAACAACATCAAGAATTTCTTTTTGAAAGCGATCGATGAAGTGAGCTGTGGATTCGTTATCCATTTGCTTGATCTAAAAAAGAGCTGGTAGACCTCTCTTACGCTTCCTTAAAGTACTGAACCTTAAGTAAAATTCACTTCAAAGATCCCTGAAGCAATTGATCAATTGAGGTGGTAAATGATAGAACCAATCCAGAACTTGATCTTCAAAGAACATGATGAGAAGTTTACACTTGATACCATCTTATAGAATTCTTAGTGAAGTAGCTGCCTCAAAGGCTTGCAGATGAAAAATCGGATCACTCATTCCAGAATAGACTGGTAGACGAGGCTCTTTGAAATCGATTGGGACTACTACCCAATGAATTTTGTATGATAATGGGGAAAGTTCTTGTTCTTCTCCTGCAGGAACTATTAGTCTATCAACTAGGCAAGGGAGATCACTCATACTAACCTTATGAGACTAATGATGAGGAATAGAGAGTCCTGCTGCTTTAGGTTGCACCAAATGTTCTAGACGATTGCTAGAAGGCTTGTCATTAGTAGCTGATGTAGTATTAAGTTGAGAATCCACTTGTCTTTCGAGGTGGGCGATCTCTGGTAATAGGGAGTTTATGTCGCTACTTTGAACAGGAACTTTCAGATGATTGGAAGGATGTTCGAGGCCTTCTGACGGATGATCCATGAAAACAAGAATTGTCGAAAGAGAAAAACTGAAATAACTTTCAAACAGAGCTGAATTCCGACGCCCGGATCAAAAGTTATGGCCGTTGTAAAATTGAATGTATTTTAGGCCAAATCTCGCATCTTCATCGCAACTTTGTTCATCAACCACTCGCAATCTGAAGGTCGCGTGTTTTTGTTGAATCCAAAATTGCCCCCAACTCCTCAACGCTCGATCCCGGAGGAAGGAGAGGGGGTAATGGTCGAGAAGCTGGTTACTTGAGTCGCAAATGAAGAGCTGAGTGAGAGAGAAGAAGAGAGGGCCGCTAGCTTGCGGCGAGGCCAGACTTCCCCCGCCGCAGCAAATGCCACTCCAGCGGCGGGCTTTCCCTTTATTTAATAATTTGTATTACAGCTTGTTGTGTTTAGTACATAGAAACAGAATGAATACAAGAGAGTGGCAGGTAAAAAAAGAAAGCCGCCCGGGCTGTTCGCTGAGACCGCCCAGACTCCTTGCTGAGACCGCCCGGGCTGCTAGCTGGAGAGCGCCGGACAGGCCGCTGAGACCGCCCAGACTGCTTGTTGAGACCGCCCGGACTGCTCGCTGAGGCCGCCCGGACTCCCTGCTGAGACCCCTCGGACTGCTCGATGAGGCCGCCCAGACTCCTTGCTGAGACCGCTCGGACTGCTCGCTGAGACCGCCCGGACTACTTGCTGAGACCGCCCAGACAGTCTACAGCTAGGTACGCTCTGGTTGTTTCTAGCCGCCGGTTTTGCCCCCCAACTTGCCTATCCCTCTGAAGAGGTATGGGGGGCTATTTATAGGCCTGGGGAGGAAACTTCTGGAATCGAATGACATCTTCACCTGGGCATCCTGAAGGCGGAGACCGCCCCTGCTGGGCGGCTTGAAGACGGAGACCGCCCATGCTGGGCAGCCTGAAGGCGGAGACCGCCACTTCTGGGCGGCCTGAAGGCGGAGACCGCCCCTGGTGGGCGGCCTGAAGGCGGAGACCGCCCCTGCTGGGCGGCCTGAAGGCGGAGACCATGGGCGGCCTCAAGGCGGAGACCGCCACTGCTGGGCGGCCTGAAGGCGGAGACTGCCCCTGCTGGGCGGCCTGAAGGCGGAGACCGCCCCTGCTGGGCGGCCTGAAGGCGGAGACCGCCCCTGCTGGGCGGCCTGAAGGAGGAGACCGCCCCACCAGGGCGGTTTGAAGGAGGAGGCCGCCCTACTTGGGCGGTTTGAAGGAGGAGGCTGCCCCACCTAGGCGGTTTGAAGGAGGAGGCCGCCTCACCTGGGCAGTTTGAAGGAGGAGGCCGCCCCACCTAGGTTGTTTGAAGGAGGAGGCCGCCCCTTCTTACCACTTTGGGTGTGAAAAAAGACTTTGCGTGAGGTCTGATCCTTCCCGGACGCGTAATCTATAAAAATGTAGGGAAAAGGCCTCCCAGGGGAGGATCGCCGATTTCTGGGTCAACAGGGTAGGCCCCCGAGCCTATAAATAGGGGCGGCGACGTTCCCAGGACGCGCACACTCGAATCCTGGAGCTCGCTTGTTAGAGCTGCGGTCTCGAGTTTACTGTCTTGCGACCTATCTGGCCAGCCGGCTTCTCCTTTCCTGGTTCTGTAACCCACTGTAACTTCTTCATTTGAATCAAAGGAAAGCCCATCACAGGAGTGGCATTCGCCGTGACGGGCAAAGTCTGGCCTCGACCGCTACTAGCGGTCTAACTTTCTCCAGTCAAATAGTAACCGAAAGTCCGCAGCCTCCGATTTCCATCGGAGGTGCATTTCCGGATTCAACAGAAACACGCGACCTTCAGATCGCGGACTGTCAGCGAAATCTTTGACAAAGATGACAGACCGCCAGTTCCCTCTGAGAGACCGCTTTTTCCATAGTGAAGATTCCCTATGGGAGGCCTTGTAGCAGTCGAAGAGAGAAGTCGAGCGGGCTCAAAAGGCGACTGATCAGTGTCTGGACGCGATCAGTCAGGCCTTAGCACTATTAACTGAGCGGTTGGTCCCTCAGCAGACCGCGGTTAACCAGGCAGTGACTCTGGTCCCTCCTCCTCCTCCGTACCTGCTACCACAAGTCGCCAATTTCCCACCACTCCAAGAAGGTTTTGCAGTCGGGCAAAACTTCTATCAAGAGGCCGCGCACAGCATGCCAACCCGAGTTCTCAATTTTCAGGTGGAGGCTTCTCAGCTACCACAAGTCGCTGCCCGCTCTTCATACCAAGCGGCTTGTCCGTGAGTAGCCGCAGCTCAGTCGGCTTACTACTCTGCTCCTCTTCTGTATGAGGATGCTGAAGAAAATTCTCCCTTCATGGACGAAGTCCGAGGGGAGCCAGCCCCAAATAATTTCAGAGAGCCGCGTCTGCCGGCATACAATGGAGAAACTGACCTACTGTTCATCTTCAGGCCTTCAAGTCGGCCATCGCTTTGAGAACTCTCTCGGATGCAACCAAATGCAAACTCCTTGTGACATCCTTTGATGGACAAGCAAGTGAGTGGTTCTATGGGTTGCATCCCAGTTCAATCAGCTGCTTCGCTGAGCTGCGCATGGAGTTTCTGCTCAGGTTCTCCACTTCTAGAAAGAGAAAAAGTGGCCCGACGGCCCTTTTTGAAATCAGGCAGCGGAAAGACGAAACGTGGGCCCGTTTCGTGGATCGTTTCCAGAAGGAAATCATGGAGGTTCAGAATGTAGATCCAAAATTGTACAGGGTGGCCTTGATCCATGGCTTGAGGGAAGGCCCTCTGAAATTTGAAGCAAACATTAGGGAGCCAAGGACTTATCAGGAAACGATAAGTTTGGCCAATATGTTCATAAGTGGAGAAAAAAGTAACCCCGGGTACGTCGCGAAATTGGTGAGCGACAAGGAGCAACCCATTTCATTCCACACTCATCCACAAGCAAACCAACCCCATTTTGAGCCCTGTTCACAAAGGGGAAGGAACTACAAACACAAACAACCATTCATTGGCCATCAACGGTTTCAGGATCAGAAACCACCGTTGGCCATCGCATCCGCTCCATCCATTCCCATTCCTCAAATAATGCCAGCATACTTGCCACAGTATACTGCACAGCCATCTCCAGCTATTCCATCCACCAAGTATGAAGACTTGCAAGAATCATTTACTCCTCTTAAAGTTACCATGGACGAGGTCGTCCAAATCCTTCAAAAGAGGCCGAATTTCAAAAGACCTACTCCTTTAAAGTCGGATATTCGTAATCGAAATCCGAATCTCTTCTGCGAGTATCCCAAGGAGGGAGGGCATCTGACTGAGAATTGTCGGGCCCTCCGCTTATTGATAGAAAGGCTTTTGGGAGAGGGGAAGCTCCGAGGCCTAGTTCGAAAGGAAGTGACTGCAAAACCAGCAACTGAGAAGAAGAAGGAAGCAGTTGAAGTAACTTGGGAGTGTGCCGACGTTGAAGACGCCGGCTGTTATGGGGATATTCATCCCTCAACTGAATGTATAGAGGTAAATGATGTGGGCCCCGTGGGGGACATATATTGCATTCATGGGGGAACTGGAGCTGAATCATCCCGCAAATCAAGTATTGCAAGAGTCTTAAAGCAAGAGGTGGCGGCAACTACAACATCCGCCCCTGAAAGCTCAATCGTCACTTTTGGTCTTGATGATCTTCCTCCAAACGCCAATCCTTTTGACGACGTCGTGGTCATCAAGGCTATTATTGAGAATTATACAGTTCATAAAATTCCGATCGACACGGGCAGTTCAGTTAATCTCCTCTTTCGTCCAACGTTCGATGCCCTGAAGACTGGGAAGCCTCTGCTTTCAACCGAAGGGCCCCTCTACGGCTTCTCCGAAGAGAAAAAGGAGGTAGAAGGCTCCGTGAAGCTTCTGGTTTCCCTAGGGGGAGTGGTGAAACTGATCAACTTCGTGGTGGTGGATGCCCAAAGCAACTATTGTGCCATCTTCGGAAGACCCATTCTTAATGCCTACAGAGCAGTAGTGTCCACTTTCCACCTTGCCCTCAAATTTGCTGCTGAGGGAAGGCAATATCGGATCCAGAGCAATCCAAAAGTGGCTCGGGAATGTTACGTACGAACTGTCAATATGATCACCAACATTCCACTTCCCGAGTCCACGGTTGAAGTTCTTGAAGTTGCTGAATCTTCAAAGGCTGCTGAGGAAAGGAAGGATCGAGAAGGGGCTCACCTGGAACCTGCCCAAGCAACCCAAGAAGTCCTCATTGCTGAGTAGGAAGAAAAGAAGTTGATCATCAATGCGGAGCTGCCGAAAGAGGAGAAAGTCCAGCTAATCTCCTGTCTTCTGGAGAACTTGGATATCTTCGCTTGGTCAGCGGAGGATATGCCCGGAGTGGATCCGGACGTGGCTTGCCATTATCTCAACATATCTCCAGAGTTCAAACCAGTTCAGCAGAAGAAAAGAGAAGTGGCAACCAAGCTGGCAGTGCCTATCAGAGAGGAGGTTGCCAAACTCCTAAAAAGAAACTTTATTTCTGAAATTCAATACCCCACGTGGATGTCAAACGTTGTAATGGTGAAAAAATCTGGTGGGAAGTGGCGCATGTGCTTGGATTTTACAAAACTCAATAAAGCGTGCCCTAAAGATTGCTACCCTTTGCCTCAGATTGATGTTCTAGTAGATTCCACAGTTGGGTTTGATTTCATGAGTTTTCTCGATACATTTTCTGTATATTATCAAATCATAATGTACAAACCTGATATCCCGCACACTTCTTTCATCACAAACGATGGGTGTTATTGTTACCTCGTAATGTCCTTCGGTCTTAAAAATGCTTGTGCGACATATCAGAGAATGATGGATACGATTTTTAAGCATCAAAAAGGCAGGAACCTTGAAGTTTACGTCGACGATCTCCTCCTCAAAAGTAAAACATTTTCAATTCATTTGAAAGACCTCGTAGAGACATTCGCTATTCTACGGAGGTTCAAATTAAAATTGAATCCATTGAAATGTGTGTTCAGAGCGAATTAGGGGAAATTTCTCGGGCATCTCCTTACTCCTGATGGCCTTGCACCGAACCTAAATAAGGTGAAGGCTATCCTCGACATGAATCCTCCTCGTAATACTAAGGAGGTCCAGCAACTTGGAGGAAGGTTGGCAGGGCTGAGCAGGTTCATTTCTAAATCAGGAGATAAAAGTGCTCCGTTCCTTAAAACACTCCGAGGAGGAACCAAGTTTGAATGGAGCGAAGAGTGTGATAAGGCTTTCGAGCAGTTAAAAGTACAGTTGACTTCAACCCCCCTACTTCAAAGCCCCCGCGAAGGGGAAATATTGTTCTTATACTTGGGGGTCGGCCCAGATGCAGTGAGTTCTGTTCTTGTCCGGGAGGAAAAGAGGAAGCAATTTCCGATATATTATGACAGCCATATCCTTAAAGATGTGGAAACAAGATACTCAATCCTGGAAAAGCTAGCCATGGCTTTGGTTATGTCATCACGAAGGATTCGTCCCTACTTTCAAGCTCATCTTGTCTAAGTAGTTACAGATCACCCTCTGAGAAGTATTCTTGAAAAGCCAGATCATTTAGGCAGATTGGCTAAATGGGCTATTGAGCTAAGCAAATTTGAAATATCATACATTCCCAGAATAGCAATGAAAGCACAAGTCTTGGCAGATTTCCTGGTTGATACAACAGAGTCCAGTCCTGAACAAGTAGAGAAATCCCCTTTGGCTTGGATCATTTATGTGGATGGGGCTTCTGGTAAAAACTCTGTGGGAGCCGGAGTAGTTTTAATCAGCACAAATGGCATCAAGCTTGAGCAGGCTATCAAGTTCTTCTTTCCGGTCACAAATAATCATGCAGAGTATGAGGCACTTCTGGCCGGTCTAAGACTTGCAAAGGAGTTGGGGATAGAACATGTGCATGTCAAAATTGATTCGCTAGTAATGGCCTCTCAGGTTTTGGGGAATTACGAAACAAGAGAACCAATGCTGAGGAAGTATCTACTGCTGGCCAAGGGGGAGATCGGAAGATTCAAATCATTCTTCATTGAGCATATTCCCAGGACACAGAACGAAGAAGAAGATGAGTTGTCAAAGTTCGGTCTTCCATTAGGGGGAGTGACCTCTGAACTTTTCCATCCGGCAACAGAAGAAGGGGAACTTATGCAGATCGACCAGAATCCTTCCTGAAAGGATCCTTATGAGCTATTCTTATCAAAAGTGGAATTTCATCAATCCATCAAAGACAAAAAGAGATTCAGAAGAAAGGTAGCCTATTATTACTTAATAGCGGGAACCCTGTACAGGAAAACTTTGATTTCTCCCTTGGCAAGGTGTGTCTCTGAGGAAGAAATTCCAATCATATTTCAGGAAGTTCACTCCAGAGAATGCGGCAGTCAATCAGGGGCAAAGACTTTGTAGAAAAGGATTTTGAGGCAGGGATATTTCTGGCCAACTATGAGAAAAGATGCTGAAGCATTTGCCAAGCGATGTGATCAGTGTCAGAAGTTTGCTCCTCTTCAACATCTGCGCGCTCAATCACTTAGATCAATAACCGCGCCTTGGCCATTTGCAGTTTGGGGAATGGATCTCATCGGACCCTTCCCAATGGCTAGCGGTCAGCGTCGTTTTATAATTGTGATGATTGATTATTTCTGTAAATGGATTGAGGCAAAGGCATTGGCAAAGACTACAATGCAAGTCATAAAAAACTTCATCTGGGGAGAAATAGTTTGTCGGCATGGAATCCCGCTAGCAATTGTCACTGACAATGGTCCGCAGCTCAACAATTCAGAGATGATAAACTTCTATGATCAGGTTGGAATTGATCTTCGGTTCTCCTCGGTAAATCAGCCCAGAACTAATGGCCAGGTGGAAGCAGCAAATAGGCAAATCCGGCAGCTTTTGATGAAGAGAATTTTGAATCAAAGAGGGAATTGGGCAGAACAACTCCCTTCCATCCTTTGGACTCTCCGTACTACTCCATCTTCAGCTACAGGGGAGACACCGTTCAAATTATCTCATGGCTCGGAGGCAGTCGTTCCTATAGAATTTGAAGTGGTCACCCCCAGAGTTGTATATGCAAAAGAGGGAGGAGAAGCATGGATAGATAATAATGATGAAGCTATCAAATACAGTCTAGATTTGATTGAAGAGCTTCAGGACGAAGCAACAATCAGGCAGGAGGAAGTGAAAAGGAGAATGGCCAAATGCTTTGAAAAAAACGTCAGGGTTAAACATTTTGCAGTTGGGGATGTTGTACTAAAGAAAGTTGATGCCGCAGCCAGGACAGGCAACGTCGGAAAGTTGAATCCCAACTGGGCAGGGCCCTTCATTATCAAGGAGGTAAGAAAAATGGGGCTTATCGCCTCCAATCAAGCGAAGGAGAGGACATCTCACGCACCTTGAGCGGTGATGATCTTAAACGGTTTTATCCTTAAAATGTTTTCTTCATTTCTTGCATTTTTTGGATTTTCAATAAAAAGCCCCATACTGACACTTCTCCCTGTTTGGTGTTTCTTTTATATTTTTTATATGTCCCTCACTGAACCGCGGAGACATCGCTAAGTTCTGCTCGAACCCCCTCGGATTGTAGTCATTAGCGTAAAACCACAAAGATCATGTGTAGCGGGGAGTTTTCGCACATGTGTAGTGGTAGCTTGCCAATTTTCGTGCGGTGGTCTACGAAACCTTGGATCCTAGCTGATATCTAAAACACCCCTGCATCAAGGGAGGTCTAGGTGATTGTTAGCTCTATCATGCCCCGAGAGGGATATAGTTACAGCTTTGATGATCTTTCTGAGGAAAGAAATGTTCGCCGCCTAGGCCCACCTGCCCAACTGATCATCTTAGTTTGTAACCATCGAATACTCCTAGGTACTCTCAAGCGATGCCTAAGTAGGACCCACAACTGAGTTGATCTCTCTGAGGAAAGCAATGTTCGCCGCCTAGGCCCACCTGCCCAATTGATCAACTCGACTTGTAGCCCTAGGCAAGAGAGCAGTTGAGTCGCTTACAACCCTTATTACCACTTGAGGAAAGCAATGTTCGCCGCCTAGGCCCACCTGCCTACTTGGTCATTTGGGTCTGTACTTACCTTTTTCTTTATTCCTACAGCTCTTATGACCACATGAGGAAAGCAATGTTAGCCGCCTAGGCCCACCTGCCCATTTGGTCATCTGAGTCTGTAGCCATTTCTTATTTCATTACAGGAAGTTATCTCATATGGTCTTTTTGAACTGTTTGGGAGAAAACAAGATTTTTTAATAAGTATATAACAGACCGGGCGATTTGATCATTAAACCAATCGGTTTGAGATAAGCAGGTACAGCATAATATATCAGGCGGTTTTGAAATTATTAAACCGGACAGTTCAATTACGACAGGCGGTTTGAAATCTTTAAGCCAGTCGGTTCAATTACATCATGTGGCTTATAACCGATCAGTTTTATAGCGGGTTATCATAGAATGCCATAAGGCAAGGCTCAGGGATATCAAGTATAACCGTGACCGGTCGGTCTTTTCATTCGATCTATGCTTCGGCCATCCTTATGGGTATCGGCTTTATCCGCTCGGTTAAAAATAGGGTTTTTCACAGGAAAGTGATCATGATTTTTATGGGGATGAAAATCATTGCCAAGTATCAAGTCACTGACCGCCCGGGTTATATATAGGCCGCACGAGCTTATCAATTAATGCTCATACTCACAAGGATAGGCCTTATAGAAGTCTGAATTACAGGTCGTTCAAATTGAATAACTAACCGCGCGACCTGTTGGTTACTTTCTTATAACTTGGTATTCTCTATTCTGCGAAGTATTTATGTAAAGCCGGGAAATAATCGCGCGGCTTGGTTTCAAATATATGGAGCCATCAAATCGCATGCTATTCATTCAGATCGCACAATTTGTAATCGGGACATCGTTATTGCAGCGGCTTAAAGTTGCATTCGGTTTGAATTTCAATCCGCTCAATTATTATTCGTCAAGGTGTCATGGTTGACATTTTTCCAGTTTATATCAAATTCGCCAAGTTGAGATCGAGAAACAGGCTGCCCGAACAGGCTTTATGGTGTTCGAATGTGTTGGAACCTTAGTTTTGATTTGAGTTAGGATCCACCATTAATGTCTAAGTTTCTATCATAACACGCTGTATAACTTAGATCAATTCCAATTAAGAAAGAATGCTGAAAATAGACATAATTAATAGGCTGAAAAATAAGAGAAGAATAAAAAATAACACATGTTCTCTGCGTTCGACGAACGGCGCTCTACGCTCGACGAATGGTATTCATTCTGCGCTCGACAAAATCCAGCCATCTCAGCGGTCGACGAAGAACACCTATCTCAGCGCTCGACGATCCCGTCTTAGCGGTTTAGTGGTCGACGAACAGATTGTCTCAGCGGTCGATGAACAGACCCCGGCTCAGCGGTCGACGAAATCCTGCGTTCGACGAACTCAAGTCTGCGTTCGACGAACAGCTCAATATTCAGCGGTCGACGATCCAGCCCATCTCAGCGATCGACGAATCCTTCCATTCGACGAACTCAAGTCTGCGTTCGACGAATATTCAGCAGAAGCTCAGAATGGCGAATCAAATGTTCAGGTCGACGAATCAAATGAAGAGATCGACGAACTTGAAGCAGAGCTCGACGAAATATCTGCAGCATTATTTTATATCATTCTCAGTTCGACTAAAATATTATATATATGCTGTCAGATTTTATAAAGCAATATTTATTATTTCTATATATATATTGTTGCCTTAACAATACAGCCGTTGCAGCATTAAATGTTATAGCCGTTGCAGCAAAGCTAAAGACGGCAAGTTATGTTCTCGAGGATCTGGGAAATAAAAGAGATATTATTTCTTTCCTCTTCTGTTGGCAAGAATTCAAAGCAGCCGAACTGCTCTCCAGATTAAATATACAGAGAGAAGAACAGGAGATAGAACAATAAGCGGCGAAATAGAAAGCTACAGGAAAAGAAAACAGAGGAGCAAAAAGAAGAAGCAGATTAAATATTATTTATCTTCTTTTTTGCTAAACTCTTTCTTGCAGATCATCTACAACCTGAGACACCAATCAATACTATTTGCTCAGGGATCTAAACTGCAAGAAGAAGAAGAAGAGTATTTGTAATCTAGAGAAGAAGCTCCATCCACAAAGTTGTCATCTAATCTAAATCAGACAGGGGGAGCTTTCTTCAACATCATCATCAAGATCCAACTCAACTACCAATCAGGATCTTCAAGAGTCTTCTTAGAAAGAGAAGAACACCTTCAACCTTTTCTGTTTTCTTTATTCCTTCCCATCTTGTAAAGGGTTATAACTCCCTTCAAAAGTTAACTCCCGGTGACAGGGCGCCTTAGCAAAAACCTGCATCTTGGTTTTGAGCACCTGATCAAAAGCTTTGTGGTGTGTGGACACCTGAACAAAAACACCTTGGTGTGAGGGCACCTGATCAACAACCTCCTAGTGGATTCCTACCAGTGGGTAGAAGAGTATATGTACCCAGGTTGATTGGGGAACTACTATATATCTTGTGTCATCTGGATTGCTTGTTTGTTTTATGTTTTATTTCTTGCTGTGATTATTATGCACTCTTAGTGTTTGTTGTTATTACTCACTCAGCACACTTATATATATATATATATATAACATTATTTTGAAATGAACTTAAACAAGAGCTTTAATACTTAAGAACTAAAACTCACTTTCAATTGGTATCAAAGCATATCAATTGACTTTCAATTGGTATCAGAGCCAGGTTGATTTTACATACAGGATAACACCTGGAATCACAAAGATCACTTAGTTCTTAAAAATATTTTTTTTTATCTAATGGCACAAGCAGATTTTTCAATTTCAAATCCACCAATATGTAATTTGGATAGATTTACTTTATGTCAAGCTAAAATTAAATTATATATGAATGCAATAGATGAAGAAATTTACAATTCCATTTTGACAGGACTTCCATCCTCAATCTCTTCAACAGATGATCAAGAAAAGCTGAAATGTGTTGATGTCAAGGCCATGGAGATATTGGCTAAATCAATGTCAAAAGACATTCTTCAAAAAGTGACTGATTGCACTTCAGCAAGGGCCATCTGGAACTCCCTCTAAAGGATGGTAACTGAATCCTCTTCTACATCTTCTTTTACTAACTACACTTTTGATGCAGAACCATCATTTACTCTAAGTGAAGAAGAAGAAAAAGAAGAACAAAAAGCAAGAGATTTCTTCATGATGGCCATATATGGCTCAAGCTCATATCACATATCAGATGCAGAATCTGAACCAGAAAAGGTAACTGAGGTAACTTCTATTCCTTATTTTACCTCTGATCAAATCAAATCTGATTTTAAAGTAACATATACAAATTTAATATCTAAGAAGGAAATTAAAAAGGAGTTAACAAAAATAAATAATTTGACTTCTGAAAATAATAAACTTAAAGAAAATTTGAAAAACTCAGAAGAACAAAATATCTCCTTAAAAAATAAGTTAATTAAAGCTAAAGAAAAATGAATTTCTTATGTTCAGCAAAATAAAAATTATTTTTCAAATTTGTATTTTAATGAAATAAAAAGGCCAACATATCTATCTATAAGGGAATTTTTTAAACTGTTTGATATTTTTACTCAAATTATAATTAAACAGCAGTTTTATAATTCTCTTGAATTTTTCTATCTTAAAACAAAGTCAGATAAACTTCACATTCTTACAGATTTTCTCCAAAATCAAGTTGAGTATTCTACTCAAATTGCATAAATCAGAAATGATCAGAGCACTGAGTGTGAGTCTCTTCTGATTAAGGGGATTCTATAGAAAGAAGGTATCAGGCATTGTCTTTCTGATTTTAAAATTCCTTAGAATCCAATAACAGCTAGCAATTCATCATTAAAATCCTATTTAAATAAAATCTAGGAAATCAGAAATTGCTTGGTTTTTAAAGAAATAATCGCTGACCCTTAAGCCTTAAGTTATTCAAGACTTTTTATGCTTAGGTATCCTAAACCAAATAGGGGGAGATTGTTTGAACCTAGTCTTAATTTGGATTAGGATCCCAACTCAAATAGGGGGAGATTGTTGGAACCTTAGTTTTGATTTGAGTTAGGATCCACCTTTAATGTCTAAGTTTCTATCATAACACATTGTATAACTTAGATCAAATCCCATTAAGAAAGAAGGCTGAAAATAGACATAATTAATAGGCTGAAAATTAAGAGAAGAATAAAAAATAACACATGTTCTCTGCGTTCGACGAACGGCGCTCTGCGCTCGATGAATGGTATTCATTCTGCGCTCGACGAAATCCATCCATCTCAGTGGTCGACGAAGAACACCTATCTCAGTGGTCGACGATCCCATCTTAGCGGTTCAGCAGTCGACGAACAGATTGTCTCAGCGGTCGACGAACAGACCCCAGCTCAGCGGTCGACGAAATCCTGCGTTCGACGAACTCAAGTCTGCGTTCGACGAACAACTCAATATTCAGCGGTCGACGATCCAGCCCGTCTCAGCGGTCGACGAATCCTTCCGTTCGACGAGCTCAAGTCTGCGTTCGACGAATATTCAGCAGAAGCTCGGAATGGCGAATCAAATGTTAAGGTCGACGAATTAAATGATGAGGTCGACGAATTAAATGATGAGGTCGACGAACTTGAAGCTGTGCTCGACGAAATATCTGCAGCATTATTTTATATCATTCTCAGTTCGACTAAAATATTATATATATGCTGTCAGATTTTATAAAGCAATATTTATTATTTCTATATATATATTGTTGCCTTAACAATACAGCCGTTGCAGCATTAAATGTTATAGCCGTTGCAGCAAAGCTAAAGACGGCAAGTTATGTTCTCGAGGATCTGGGAAATAAAAGAGATATTATTTCTTTCCTCTTCTGTTGGCAAGAATTCAAAGCAGCCGAACTGCTCTCCAGATTAAATATACAGAGAGAAGAACAGGAGATAGAACAATAAGCGGCGAAATAGAAAGCTACAGGAAAAGAAAACACAGGAGCAAAAAGAAGAAGCAGATTAAATATTATTTATCTTCTTTTTTGCTAAACTCTTTCTTGCAGATCATCTACAACCTGAGACACCAATCAATACTATTTGCTCAGAGATCTAAACTACAAGAAGAAGAAGAAGAAGAAGAAGAAGAGTATTTGTAATCTAGAGAAGAAGCTCCATCCACAAAGATGTTATCTAATCTAAATCAGACAGGGGAAGCTTTCTTCAACATCATCATCAAGATCCAACTCAACTACCAATCAGGATCTTCAAGAGTCTTCTTAGAAAGAGAAGAACACCCTCAACCTTTTCTGTTTTCTTTATTCCTTCCCATCTTGTAAAGAGTTATAACTCACTTCAAAAGTTAACTCCCGATCACAGGGCACCTTAGCAAAAACCTGCATCTTGGTTTTGAGCACCTGATCAAAAGCTCTGTGGTGTGTGGACACCTGAACAAAAACACCTTGGTCTGAGTGCACCTGATCAACAACCTCCTAGTGGATTCCTACCAGAGTAGATGTACCCAGGTTGATTGGGGAACTACTATATATCTTATGTCATCTGGATTGCTTGTTTGTTTTATGTTTTATTTCTTGCTGTGATTATTATGCACTCTTATTGTTTGTTGTTATTACTCACTCAGCACACTTATATATATATATAACATTATTTTGAAATAAACTTAAACAAGAGCTTTAATACTTAAGAATTAAAACTCACTTTCAATTGGTATCAAAGCATATCAATTGACTTTCAGAATGGCTATCTAATTGGAATTCTAAAACTCAATACTCTGACCGACCGGGTTGTTATTAAATTGCACGACCTGGTTCAAAAAGAGTTAATAGTTCACAGATGAAAGAGATCGCAACAAGTAAGTCGCAGGAAAATGAACAAACTAAACAGGTAATAACTTTCCATTCATTGCCAAAATATCTTTACTTCATTCTTATAACCGACCGGCTAACAAAATCAGGTCGTCGGTTATGCAAAATCAAAAAGCAAATACAAAAGATAACAGTCATGATTGTTCGTCCGACTTGAGTTTTTTAGACAAAGGGGAGCTTGAATCCTCGCAACCTTCAATAACAACATCAGGGGAGTACCCTTCGCTACCCGACGAGGATGAACTACTTAGGTCGCCCGACATTCGCCGCTCGGTTTCTTCTCCAGAATCGCTGGACTCTGAACCAGAGCTGCTTTCTTCCTCCCCGTCAGCCGCAGCGGGCTTCTCGACGTCTTCTTCATCCTCGTCGTCGCTCTCCTCCTCCGAGATGGTCCCATCGACCTTATTTTTTCCTTTAGCTTTTCGCCTGATCTTGTCCAGCTTCTTTTGCAAGGTCGGATAGGCGTCCAAAAAGGTAAAATTCTCAAAGTCGGGCGCAAACCCACCGAGCACTCTCACGCGGTCAAAAGCTCTATCAATCCCCCTCAACGACATGAGGGAAGAGCTCCTCTTGATAGACCGGATCCGTCTCATCGTATTTTTTCTGCAAAAAGGAATAAAGGTGAGATCGCACGGTTTGAGAAATGAGAAAGTCGGCTAACAAGGTGATAACTTACCAACTCCGCCTCCTTTAGCCGCGCGACCTCCTTTTTCAATTCGGCATTCTACTTCTCCAGATGATCATTTGCTCTGATTAACCTTTTGAAGGTCATACCCATGAAGTGGTTGGTGACGAAGCTCTCGACACCAACCCGCGCGTCCAGCCACGCGAGCTCTTCCTCAGGGACCCTCCTAAACCTCCTGAAGTTTCGCCGGCCATATAGGGTAATGTCGTCGGCTTCTGCATGCCGGCCAGATTTCTCGTTCACCCAATGGGGGAGTGCGGTGGAGACTTGAACACCATCACTATCTGGGTGCCAGGACAAGACTGTGCGGCTTCAAGTCCTTCACCGTGCTGAAAGAGCGGAGAAAGGAGAAATCACCAGAAGAGGCCGATTCCTCATCATCAGATACCAGCGACTTATTTTTTCCCAGCCGCTGCCTCTTCTCCCTCTGAGTCAGGATCAAGCCGGCCGGGCTGACTGGCTTGTTCTTAGGAATGATGGCTTCAGCTGAAAGAAGAGAAGTAAAGATACCAGAGTTAAAGGTCGCACGATCAATATCAGAGCAGGAAGCGGATTGAAAGAGACTTACTATTTTTAGGTCGTATATGGTCCAACTCGGAGAGCAGTGGGACATAGTGACCTACATTAAGTCCCTCGGTTTTAATAAGCGAGTAGGTTTCCTGCTCAATCTTGTTAACTGCAATCTTCTTGAAGACCTCCTCTGACCGCACCTGCGGGTTAGGATTCAACAAGCCGAGTCGGCCTTCGAATATCAAGTATCTTTCTGACCAGTTCGCAACCTTGTTCGCAAGGTTGACCATCTTCAAACCCCTACAGACAAAGTACAAGTGGCCCTTGAACACCTTTGTCTCTGAATCGGGGATAGCCCGCACCGAGAAGATCTTCCTAAAAAGGTTCATTGAAAAGCGGACTTTCTCAGACCGCAGGTAGGAGATAAAACTACATATGGCCGCTGTCGAGTTTGGGGAGAGTTGCCCGGGAACAACCCCATAATGGTCGAAAACCATTGCGACTTCAATGGGGATTGGGATCCTGAAGCCGCAGTCAAAGTGGTCAATTGGCATGGCGATTTGATTGGGGAAGAAGAGTTTATCTGCTCGTCGCGGAGTGGAAGCCGCGCGAGCAGTGGACTCCCTACCATATGTTTTTCTACGAACTCGTCTATCTCCGCCTTGGTTAAACAGCATTCTTCATGGTCGGCCGAATGGAAGGCTAAGGCTGCTTTAGATCGCATAGCAGACACTTTTTCAGGTCGTCCCGGCTGGCGCTTAGCTCCCATCTTAAGTTTATATTGAATGGATCTTCGGAAGGGACGCTACTTATAGAGTCAGTGATCTGCATTTAGCAAGGTCAAATCGCGGCTAGCATAATTAACCCGCGCGGGCAGATTTTCATAGACAAACCACAAAAAAAATTAATGTAAGCAGTTTAAAGAACAACATAAACAAGCCGCTCGACTTAAAGAGCAATTCACAGACGTCAATATATTCTAAGGAAGAAAATATGAGCATTCAAATAACAGACCGCACGGTCTACAGAGCAAATCAGATATCATAAAGCTGAGTTCGATGTTTAAAGGTTGTCCCAAGGACCGAATAAAATAATATTACAAACATTGTTTTAAACCGCTCATCATTGGCGGGCATCATTCGGAGCATCCTCTCGATGAAGTCGCGTGACATGATCGCCGACTTGAAGAACAGTACCATGCATCTGATTGATACTATGATGAAGGTGGTTGATAATGCTGTGAAGCCGTGCAACATCTCGCTCCACTCGCGCGGTCGGAATCATGCTAGCCGGCAAAACTGCTGCGGCCTCACTTACATTAGCCGCAGGATCGGCCATCCCGACCGCTGGAAGAGTTGAACTCATCCCAACAGTCGGGCAGTTTGATCCACGACGCCCTTCATCAGTCGTATTAAAGGGTCGCCGGCTTTCGCCGACTTCCATTGTCAGATGGAGGTACTTGTCCCTATAGTATGCACAGTCGTCCTCAAGCTTTTGGATCTCCTTCTTCCCTTATCAAGTCGGCCGGTCAGCGCAACAACCTGTTCCTGCTGCATCCTCTCCTTCTCCCATCTCTCTTTCCTTTCGGCCTCTAGCGCAACCCGCATTGTGGTTTTTTCATCCTGGGCGGCCTTCTCCCGCTCCTCGAAGCCTTTCACTTGGTACTTGAGGATCTCAAAGTTCCTTTGAAGAGCAGCTAGCTCCTCTTCCATCCGGGTATCTGGGTTTAACAAAGAGTTGGGAATGGATGAAGTCAATGGAGGAAGGCAAGCCTCCAAATCGCCCGGCTTTGGAGTGGGTTCTTGGTCGTCTGCAGCAAAAAAGTCACGGTCAGGAAGATTTAGTGCATATAATTTTATACAAAAGGGGTACTACTGAATGGAGACCGCTCATTCTGAATTCTCCTCGCTTACTAGCCGCAACAGTGGGGTTAAATTTCGAATTGACAGATCGCCTCGCTTGCTCAGGATCCATCTTTCGACGCTACTCTCTCCACGACCTCTCATTTTGCATCCGCTTGGCAGCAAAAAATTGAGCAGCGGAGGGAAAGAAGCTTGGTGGCGGGTTTAGTGTCAAGTCGTACGGCTTTTTTCGAGACCGCGTTTTGAAAAAACGAACAGGGTGGTAGCCGGCGACTTCTTTACCTTGTACAAGAAGATTGAGCGGCGGCGGCGGCTTGTCCAGAAGCTCTCTCACCTTCTCCGCCTTCGCTTTCATTATCCGCATCCCGGCCATCACAGGGTCCTCAGGAGCTGGTGCGGCCTTCTCAATCCGGGTCGCATCCTCGCCGGGGTGGTCAGCCTCATTCAAATCGGCTGAGTCGTCAAGTAGTTTGTCCTGCTTCTTAAGAGTGTCAAAATCCTTGATGATATCACTCACAGACATGCTATGAGTAGAAGTAGAAACCTGGTCGCCCGACTTGGGGGAGGGAGTTGCCAGTCACTCAGAAACTTCTCTCTCACGCCCCTTGCTTTGAAGGCTAACCGCTCCTGGTTTCCTTGAGGCCGCTCTGTTCTTGGCCTTCAAACTCTTAGCTTTCCTCAAAAGTCTTTCCATTGTCGTCTCAGCCTTTTTCTCTTCTTAGACGACTCCTGGTCAGCTTGTTGCGAACAGGTAGGAGTATCCTCGACATTTACCAACGTCGCCAAGCTTTGTTGTTCGGTCGGCTTGGGAGAATCAACGGCATCTCCTCCGTCATCACTCATTTTCAGATGAAATACCCCAGAAGGAGTAATCTCCATATTGAAAGAACCGCCGTCGTCGATTTTCGAGAGAATGACTTCAGAATTCGTCTTGCCTTAAAGGGCGGGCAGATCGGTCGCTTTGTTAGAAGGAGAAGGCGAATCAGCTGGGGGCGGGTTGGAACAACCCGCTTCACTTTTGGTCAACAAATCATCTGTTGTTACAAGAGGCGGGTCGGCCGGCTTCCCCACAGAAGCAATGGTGAAGGTTAGGTCAGCCTTTTCGAGTTGATGGGGCTTCTTCTTCTTCTTCTTCTTCTCTTTCGGGCGGTCTCCCTCGCGGTCTCCCTCATGGTCTTTACTCTTCTTTTGGCGGCCTTCAAACTCAGCCATGAGATTCACCATCTTGATCGGACTGGTTAGCCGGAGGGCTCTGACCGCAAGGGGCGAGTAGTGACTCGTGATAGCGCTACAATTATGCGGAAAAGGAAGCTTCCAGAGCATTTTATAACCTGCGAGGCAAGGTCGGTGCGGTCTCCGGCTAGAACTAATATTTTCGAAATCTCTTCGGGATTTGAAAATATGCGGGGATTATGTTTACCTAGAAGACCACCTTCGGATAGCACTTCTCGCAGACCGGGCGGTCTGATGAGGCAAGTCGCTCGGTTCGGATTCAACAAGGTCTATCGGCTCAGCTAGTACAAACCGGGCGGTCTGATAGAATTCAGGTCGCATCCAAGGATTGAAGACTATCAAGGCTCAAGTCCAGGAGGCAAGCCGCGGTCTCAGGTCAGAGGCCGCCCGGGTTGCACCATGAAGACTATCAAGACCCAAGTCCAGAAGGCAAGCCGTGGTCTCAGGTTAGAGGCCGCCCGGGTTGCACCAATGCATTGATCGCAGCGTCTTTGATCTCCGGCCAGGACAGATCGGAAGCACAAGCCGCCAAGACTGTGCAGCTTATTTCTTTTCTCCTTTCTGTATCCAGTCACCGCCTGCCCGATTATCCTGTACCCTGGCAGGCGGTTATTCTATCCCTGCCCATTCGGACAGGCCTCCGAGCCTATAAATAGGGGGCGGCGACATTCCCAAGATGCGCACACTCGAATCCTGGAGCTCGCTTGTTAGAGATGCGGTCTCGAGTTTACTGTCTTGCGATGTCTGGCCAGCCGGCTTCTCCTTTCTTGGTTATGTAACCCACTGTAACTTCTTCATTTGAATCAAAGGAAAAGCCCGTCACAGGAGTGGCATTCACCGTGACTGGCAAAGTCTGGCCTCGACCGGTGCTAGCGGTCTAACTTTCTCCAGTCAAATAGTAACCGACAGCCCGCAGCCTCTGATTTCCTTCGGAGGTGCATTTCCGGATTCAACACGACGGATAGTGGATTGCAGTAGAAATGAGAGATTTTGCTCCAATTGACACATAAAGTTCAAACTTCCACAACTTTGATCCGGTTGTCTGATTTTTGCCCACAACACCTTTTCGGAATGAGATCGGAGCCCTACATCCAATGGACAACATGTTTTGCCCATTCCAGTTCATTTATTGGTTGATCTACAGTGGGTTGCAGTGGTAATGTGGGATTTAGCTCCAAATGACACAAACTTTAAACAGTTAGAACTCTTTATCCAGTTGCCCAATTTTTGCCCACAATACCTTTTTAGAATGAGCTCAGAGCCCTACATCCAATGGAGAGTAGGATATAACCATTTAAGTTCGTTTATTATTTGATATACAGTGGGTTCCAGTGGTAATGCGGGATTTAGCTCCAAATTACACCTCAACTTCAAGCAGCCATAACTTTTGATCCGTGTGTTTGATTTTTGTGCACAACACGTTTTTGGAAAGAGCTTATATTCTCCATCCAACAGAGAATAGGATTTACACATTCAAGAATAAGACAACACCTTTCTGATTGTCCGTTTTTTGCCCACAATACCTTTTCAGAATGAGATCGGAGCCCTAAATCCAATGGAGAACAATTTTAACTCATTCAAGCTCGTTTATAGGTCGATATACAGTGAGTTGTAATGGTAATGCGAGATTTAGCTCCAAATGACACATAAATTTCCAAAATGGAAGAATTTTAGATGCGGTTTTTAGTGAAAGTGGGAGATTTAGCTCCAAATGACACTCAAACTATACAACAATAACTTTTGATCCGGTTGTCTGATTTTACCCCCACAACACCTTTTAGGAATGAGCTCGGAGCCCTACATTCATTGAAGCACAAGTTTTACCCATTGCAGTTCATTTAGTTGTTGATATATTGCGGGTTGCACAGTTCATTTTGATTTTTGCCCACAAAACCTCTTCAAAATGAGCTCTGAGCCCTACATTCACTGGAGAGCAAGTTTTACCCAATCTAGTTCATTCAGTGGTCGATATATATTAGGTTGCAGTGGTAATGTGGGATTTAGCTCCAACTGACACCTAAGCTTCAAACAGCTATAACTTTTGATCCGGTTGTCCAGATTTTGCCCAAAACACCTTTTCAAAATGTTCTTATAGCCATACATCCTATGAAGAATAGGATTTACTCGATCGAGTTCATTTAGTGGTCGGCGGATAGTGGATTGCAGTGAAAATGAGATATTTTGCTCCAATTGATACCTAAACTTCAAACTTCCATAACTTTGATCTGGTTGTCTGATTTTTGCCCAAAATACCTTTTCAGAATGAGATCGGAGCCCTACATCCAATTTCCAACAAGTTTTACTCATTCCAGTTCGTTTATTGGTTGATCTATAGTGGGTTGCAGTGGTAATGTGGGATTTAGCTCCAAATGACCCATAAACTTCAAACAGACAGAACTCTTTATCCAGTTGCCCATTTTTTGTCCACAATACCTTTTTAGAATGAGCTCAGAGCCGTACATCCAATGGAGAGTAGGATATAACCATTCAAGTTCATTTATTGTTCGATATACAGTGGGCTCCAATGGTAATGCAGGATTTAGCTCCAAATTACACCTAAACTTCAAGCAGCCATAACTTTTGATCCGGTTGTTCGAATTTTGTGCACAACACTTTTTTGGAAAGAGCTCGTTTTCTCCATCCAACGGAGAATAAGATTTACCCATTTAAGAATAATACAACACCTTTCCGGTTGTCCGATTTTTGCCCACAATACCTTTTCGGAATGAGATCGGAGCCCTAAATCTAATGGATAACAATTTAAACCCATTCCAGCTCGTTTAGAGGTCGACATACAGTGAGTTGTAGTGGTAATATGAGATTTAGCTCCAAATGACACATAAAATTCCAAATGCCAGAATTTTTAATGCGGTTTGTAGTGAAAATGAGAGATTTAGCTCCAAATGACACTCAAACTTTAAACAGCAACAACTTTTGATGTGGTTGTCTGATTTTACCCATCAACACCTTTTCGGAATGAGCTCGGAGCACTACATTCATTGGAGCACAAGTTATACCCATTCCAATTCATTTAGTTGTCGATATATAGAAGGTTACAGCGGTAATGCGAAATTTTGCTCTAAATGACACCTAAACGCCATAACTTTTGATTTGTATGTTGGATTTTTGCCCACAACACCTTTTCGGAATATGCTCGGAGGCATATATCCAATGTAGCACAATTTAAACCATTCCAGTTCATTTTAGTGGTCAATATACAGCGGGTTGCAATGGTAATGAGGGATTTTGCTCCTCTGATATAAAAACTGTAACAGCCATAACTTTTGATCTGGTTGTCTGATTTTTGCGCACAACACCTTTTTGGAATGAGCTCGGAGCCCTACATCCAATGGAGAACAAGTTTTACTCATTCCAGTTTATTTAGTGGTCAATATACAATGGGTTGGTAATAAAGTATTTAGCTCGAAAGGAGACCTAAACTTCAAACATCTGTAACTTTTATCCGGTTGTCCGATTTTCGCCCACAATACCTTTTCGGAATTAGATCGGAGCCCTAAACCAATGGAGAATAATTTTAACTCATTCAAGCTCATTTAGAGGTCGATATACAGTGGTTTGTACTGGTAATGCGAGATTTAGCTCCAAATGACACATAAATTTCCAAAATGAAAGAATTTTAGATGCGGTTTGTAGTGAAAGTGAGAGATTTAGCTCCAAATGACACTCAAACTTTATACAGCAATAAATTTTGATATGGTTGTCTGATTTTACCACCCACAACACCTTTTAGGAATGAGCTCGGAGCCCTACATTCATTGAAGCACAAGTTTTACCCATTGCAGTTCATTTAGTTGTCGATATATTGTGGGTTGCACTGGTAATGCAAAATTTTGCTCTAAATGACACCTAAACTTGAAACAGCCATAACTTTTGATCAGGTTGTTTGATTTTTGCCAAAAAAACCTCTTCGAAATGAGCTCTGAGCCCTACATTCAATGGAGAGCACGTTTTACCCAATCTAGTTCATTTAGTGGTCGATATACATTGAGTTGCAGTGGTAATGTAGGATTTTGCTCCAACTGACACATAAGCTTCCAACAGCTATACTTTTGATCCGGTTGTCCGGATTTTGCCCAAAACACCTTTTCGAAATGTCCATAGAGCCATACATCCTATGGAGAATACTATTTACTCGATCGAGTTCATTTAGTGGTCGACGGATTGTGGACTGCAGTGGAAATAAGAGATTTTGCTCCAATTGACACCTAAACTTCAAACTTCCATAACTTTGATCCGGTTGTCTGATTTTTGCCCACAATACTTTTTTGGAATGAGATCGGAGCCCTGCATCCAATGGAAAACATGTTTTACCCATTCCAGTTCGTTTATTGGTTGATCTACAGTGGGTTGCAGTGGTAATGTGGGATTTAGCTCCAAATGACACATAAACTTCAAACAGACAGAAATCTTTATCCAGTTGCCAAATATTTGCCCACAATACCTTTTTAGAATGAGCTCGGAGCCCTACATCCAATGGAGAGTATGATATAACCATTCAAGTTCGTTTATTGTTCGATATACAGTGGGTTCCAGTGGTAATGCGGGATTTAGCTCCAAATTACACCTAAACTTCAAGCAGCCATAACTTTTGATCCGGTTGTTCGATTTTTGTGCACAACACTTTTTCGGAAAGAGCTCGTATTCTCCATCCAATAGAGAATAAGATTTACTCATTCAAGAATAAGACAACACATTTTCGGTTGTCCGATTTTTGCCCACAATACCTTTTCGGAATGAGATAGGAACCCTAAATCCAATAGAGAACAATTTAAACCCATTCCAGCTCGCTAAGAGGTCAATATACAGAGTTGTAGTGGTAATATGAGATTTAGCTCCAAATGCCAGAATTTTTAATGCTGCTTATAGTGAAAATGAGAGATTTAGCTCCAATTGACACTCAAACTTTAAACAACAACAACTTTTGAAGCGGTTGTCTGATTTTACCCCACAACACCTATTCGGAATGTGCTTGGATCACTATATTCATTGGAGCACAAGTTTTTCCCATTCTAGTACATTTAGTTGTCAATATATAGCGGGTTGCAGCGGTAATGCAAAATTTAGCTCTAAATGACACATAAACTTCTAACAGCCATAACTTTTGATTTGTATGTTTGATTTTTGCCCACAACACCTTTTCAGAATATGCTCGGAGGCATATATCTAATGTAGCACAATTTTAAACCATTCCAGTTCATTTTTAGTGGTCAATATATAGCGGGTTGCAATGGTAATGAAGGATTTTGCTCCTCCTGATACAAAAACTATAACAGCCATAACTTTTGATCTGGTTGTCCGATTTTTGCGCACAACACCATTTTGGAATGAGCTCAGACATTCCAGGTTGTTTAGTGGTCAATATACAGCGGGTTGGTAATAAGGTAATTAGCTCAAAAGGAGACCTAAACTTCAAACATCCGTAACTTTTTATCCGGCTGTCCGATTTTCGCCCATAATACCTTTTCGGAATGAGATCGGAGCCCAAAATCCAATAGAGAACAATTTTAACCCATTCAAGCTTGTTTAGAGATTGATATATAGTAGGCTGTACTGGTAATGCTATATTTAGCACCAAATGATACATAAATTTCTAAAACGAAAGAATTTTAGATGCGGTTTGTAGTGAAAGTGAGAGATTTAGCTCCAAATGACACTCAAACTTATACATCAATAACTTTTGATCTGGTTGTCTGATTTTTCCCCTACAACACCTCTTAGGAATGAGCTCAGAGCCCTACATTCATTGAAGCACAAGTTTTATCCATTGCACTTCATTTAGTAGTTGATATATTGCGGGTTGCACTGGTAATGCGGAATTTAGCTCGAAATGACACCTAAACTTGAAACAGCCATAATTTTTTATCAGGTTATCTGATTTTTACGGATAAAACCTCTTCGAAATGAGCTCTAAGCCCTATATTCAATGAAGAGCAAGTTTTACCCAATCTAGTTCATTTAGTGGTCGTTATACATTGAGTTGCAGTGGTAATGTGGGATTTAGCTCCAACTGACACCTAAGCTTCAAACAGCTATAACGTTTGATCCCGTTGTCCGGATTTTGCCCAAAACACCTTTTCGGAATGTGCTCAGAGCCATACATTCTATGGATAATAGGATTTACTCAACCGAGTTCATTTAGTGGTCGGCGGATAGTGGATTGCAGTGGAAATGAGAGATTTTGCTCCAATTGACACCAAAACTTCAAACTTCCATAACTTTGATCCGGTTGTCTGATTTTTGCCCACAACACCTTTTCGGAATGAGATCGGAACCCTACATCCAATGGACAACAGGCTTTACCCATTCCAGTTCAGTTTTTGGTTGATCTATAGTGGGTTGCAGTGGTAATGTGGGATTTAGCTCCAAATGACACATAAACTTCAAACAGACATAACTATTTATCCAGTTGCCTAATTTTTGCCCACAATACCTTTTTAGAATGAGCTTAGAGCCCTACATCCAATGGAGAGTAGGATATAACCATTCAAGTTCGTTTATTGTTCGATATATAGTGGGTTCCAGTGGTAATGCGGGATTTAGCTCCAAATTACACCTAAACTATTGGATCTTACGGCGCCCTTAGAGGGGGGTGAATAAGGGAATAAAATTTTTATAATTTTTTGCTAAATTGTTTATAGTGTATTAGAATGAAATAATCAAATTAACTTAATGTAGGAAACAATTGTAATTTGAAATTTGCCAAATGATAGAAATCAAGTAAACACAAAAAGAGACATGATTATATTATATGAAAGAAAAAATGTTTACAAAAATTGATTTCAATAGCGCTTGAAATCGGAGGCGAATAAAATAATACAATTTTTCCTTTTCTATACCGACTTGTATCTCACAAACTGGTTGGCTTTAGCCTATCCTTCCCCCGATAAGGCATCAAGCCGCTCTAGCCAATCCTTCCCCGGATATGGACTCGAGCCCCCTAAATCTAATCACCTAGAACTAGTTGCCAACACAAGGCGAATTTCCCCCTAAGTCCTACCCAGACCTAGTCGCCAACACAAAGCGAATTAACTAAATGATTACAAAAGAATATGGAATAAAAATAAAATTAACAATAATGAAACTCCCTATATGAGATCTCTGAAGTCGGAGATGAAGGGTCGATGTAGTATAAGCGAGGTCGAAGCGATCGTCCTTCGGATGCAGAGTGGTGGCTTCCTTCTCCAGAAATCTTCTTTGAATTTGAGTGGGAGATGAACTTTCGGCAGAGTAGCAGCTCTGGAAATATGGCACAGGTAATCTCTCTGGAAGCACTAGTTGAAACGAGAGAGAGCCCACCATTTTATAGACCTTGACGATAGCGCCTGCTGTAGCTCTCTAATGCCTGCGGTAGTGTTCGTGTGGAGCGGTTGCGGACTCGTCGATGGCGTGGCACTGTGCACGAACTTGAGATAGCGCCTGGCGGTAGCGCTAGCGCTGGCGGTAGCGGTCGCGAAACCGTTGGCGGCGTGGCAGAACAAACTTTCGTCGAATGGAGTTCCACATTCGTCGAACGAAAATTTTCATCAAACGCAGTTCCACTTTCGTCGAACAGAAATTTCGTCGAACGGAGTTCCACATTCGTCGAATGGAAATTTCTTCGAACGGAGCTTCAAGTTCGTCGAACGAGCTAGCGCCTGGCGGTAGCGCTAGCGTTAGTGCTGCTCCTTTCAAAAATTTGATTCCATGTTGTCTTTTACCTGTGGAGTATTGCACATATAGTTCATGCACACTATAAACACACTACAAGCAATATCAAATACAATATGGGATTTGTTATTCTCAAACAAAGGGATGTGACACACATGTCCAACAATCTCCCCCTTTTGATAATAACAAATCCTCTAGCAAGAAATCAACAATAGAGTTTATAGTATAGAATAAGCAAGATGATAGTGCAACTATAGTATATGATAAGCATGATAAAGTGCATACTCCCCCTATCTTAATGCTCCCCCTACATAAATGCAATTTATGTTTTACTCCCCCTAAATGATATATTACATGAATTATTCTCCCCTTAATCTTCTATATTTCTCCTATATAGATTTCTTCAATTATCTCCCCCTTTTGGAATTATCAAAAGAAGGTGGGGTGAGGGTAGTAAGGAGGCATTTCTTAGTAATGATAAAGCATGATCGAGCTTTTTAATATAGATAATGATAAAGATTTTAAACATAGTATATAAGAGATTTCAATAAAAAGATAAGAGTTGTAAGCAAGCAGAAGATTATAAGAAACATATTTTTGTAAGCATGAAAAGCATAAGTAAAAATATGAGTTTTAGTTCAAAATTGAAAGATGTTTTAACCTTTTTGAAATCTCAAAGTTTTTCATAAAGATACCAAGCATGAAATGAACATATCAAAAAGAGATTATACTACAATGTTACTTAAATTTAAGTTCAAGAAATACCAAAACATTGTAGAGGTCATGCTAGGTTATCTAGTGCATTTCTTATATAAAGAGTAGTATAGATAAAGCATTAGAATCTAATACTCATGAGAAGAAGTGTTATGAAAGATAATGATGTGCACATAAGTGTATTTTGGGCAATGTTAACAATTGATTTAAATCAACAAAATACAAGACATATGTAAAGTAAAGTGCACAATAAAACACAAGTATATCAACTTTCACACACTTTTAATGCACATAGTTTTTAACAAAGTGGTGTAGTAACAAAGGTTTGCACAAGACACTTTACTATTCTTTCCAAGGTGCTCAACCTCATAATGCTTATGAAGACTTATCAGGAGATTCAAGTAGTGCTTGGTGGAGTTATATTTGTCTACATATATAATTTTTTGTTCATATTTGTGAGACAACATTCTCCGAATACACTTGTTTTGCAAACCCAAATTTTTAAACTTAACCACTTTTCTAAATTTCATAAGTGCAATTCAAATGTAGTGTAGGTAATAAACTTATGCAAGTTTTAATTCATTGTACAAATACAATACACAAGCAAGCATTTTTAGATTTAAACACACATGTTGATTACCAAAATAAGTGAGTGAAAGGTATCATTATCAATCATAATACATTTACTCATACCTAGAGGCATGCTAAGCTTGGTTCTACACATATTTTCAATACAATTGATGCACTTTAAATAGATATATCAAAGCATGATAAGCAAAACAATGTTCATAGTAATTTGAAAGAATATATTTTAACATTGTAAATAATTCTAAATAATAGAATTCATACATGCTTGATATTGGCAATAAAGATCATACAGTTTTTTTTTTTTTTTTGAAAATTTTTAATGAAATAAACACAGAAAAATCACACAAACATATTTTTGTATTTTTAAATTTTGAATTTTTGTAGTTGATTTTCCATAATATAAATAAAACAGAAAACCATAAAAACATATTTTTATATTTTTTCTTTTTGAAATTTTATAATTGATTTTCCATAATATATATAAAAACAGAAAATCTCAAAAACATATTTTTTGTATTTTTGAATTTTGAACTTTTATAGTTGTTTTTTCATAATATGAATAAAACAAAAATAACAAAAGTCAGAAACACAACAAATAAGTAGTACATATAAACTAACATATTTTTGTTAATTTTTAGAAATTTTAAAAAAATAGAAAAATCACAAACCCATGCTAGCCCCGGCGCTAGTGATAGCGCGCAAACAGTACACAATTTTTTAAGAATTTTAAATTTTTGATTTTTGATATTGATTAGGGGTCTTAAGAGTAGTCTTATGCAGAAATTGTATAATATTCAGAGATGTCTTGATTGCTCAAATTGCATAAAACATTAGCGTTTTACATGTTATTCATCCTAAGATGTCTAAGACTCCTAATTCCAACCTTAACATTTGAAACCTTGCATCGGGAAGAGGTTTAGTAAATATATCAGCAAGTTGAGAGTCCGTGCCAATGAAACTAATCCTTACATTTTCCTTTTTAATGTGATCCCTTATGAAATGATGACGCACATCTATATGTTTGGATCTAGAGTGGTGTACCGGATTATTTGTGAGATCAATGACACTTTTGTTGTCACATTTTAGTTCAATATTTTTTAGATGAAAACCAAAGTCCTCTAAAGTTTGGCTCATCCATAGTGCTTGTGCACAACAACTCCCTAATGCAATGTATTCGGCCTCCGTGGTGGAGAGTGCAACCGAATTTTGTTTCCTACTAGACCATGCAACTAATGAAGGTCCTAGAAAATGACAAGTACCACTAGTACTTTTTCTATCAAGTGAACAACCGGCATAGTCTGAATCGGAGTAGCCGTGAAGTGTGAATGAATTATTGTGCGGGTACCATAATCCTAATCTAGATGACCCAATGAGATATCTAAAAATTCGTTTTACCGCTTCTAAATGAGATTCTTTTGGATTGGCTTGAAATCGAGCACATAAGCATACGACAAACATAATATCAGGTCTAGTTGCACTTAGATAAAGTAGAGATCCTATCATACCTCTATATAAAGTTTGATCTATAGAAATTCCTGATTCATCTTTTCCTAATTTTAGTGATGCACTCATTGGTGTAGAAGCATGTTTAAGGTTTTCAAATCCAAAACGTTTAAGCATATCATGGACATATTTAGTTTGGCATACAAAGATACCATCAATTCTTTGTGATATTTGAAAACCAAGGAAATAAGAAAGTTCTCCTACAAAACTCATTTCAAATTCATTTTTCATCACTAAAATAACTTCTTTACACATCTCTTCATTAGTAGATCCAAAAATAATATCATCAACATATATTTGTAAAACAATTATATCATCATTGTTGTGCTTAATGAAGAGAGTATTATCCGCACTTCCCATAATATAACTGTGCTTTAATAAAAATGATGTAAGTCTTTCATACCATGCACGGGGCACTTGTTTTAAACCATAAAGCGCTTTCTCTAGTTTATAAACATGATTTGGAAATTTTTCACTAATAAAACCGGGGGGTTGTTCAACATAAACTTCTTCTTTTACAAACCGGTTTAGAAAAGCACTTTTCACATCCATTTGAAATAGTTTTATTCTTTTAAAGCTTGCAAATGCTAGAAAAATTATTATAGACTCTAATCTTGCAACGGGTGCAAAAGATTCATCAAAATCTATCCCCTCGATTTGAGAATATCCTTGTGCTACTAATCGTGCTTTATTTCTAGAGATTCTTGACTCACCATCTAATTTATTTTTAAAAAACCATTTTACACCTACAACCGGGTGATTAGATGGTCTTTCAACTAATTTCCAAACATTATGTCGCTCAAATTGTTCTAACTCTTCATTCATAGCCAAAAACCAAAATTCATCATTTAAAGCAGTAGAAACATTTTTTGGTTCTATTTCATAAACAAAACAAATATTTGAAAAAGATTCATGAAGAGAAGAGCGAGTTCTTACCCCGATGGATGGTTCACCAATTATAAGTTCCTGTGGATGATCCTTTGTGAATTTTAAGACGCTTGGAGGTACATATTCATCTTTCTTGGCCTCCTCTTCTTCTTCTTTGGAAGGTTCTTCATCACCATGCTCCAAAGGAGGTAATAGATCATCCTCTTTGCATGCGGAAAGTCTTTCTATACAAGGAACAAGCTCATCAAATTTCACATTAATTGACTCTTCAACTTTTCTAGTTCTTTTATTAAAAACTCTATAAGCTTTACTAGTTGAAGAGTATCCAAGAAATGTTCCTTCATCACATTTTTCATCAAACTTTCCCAAGCTATCTTTTGTATTTAAAATAAAGCATTTACAACCAAAAACTTTGAAGTAAGATACATTAGGCTTCTTTTGAAAATAAAGTTCATATGGTGTGAGATTTAAAGATGGGCGAAGCATGATTCTATTTATAACATAACATGATGTGTTTACGGCTTCGGCCCAAAAGGACTTAGGTAATTTATATTCACATAACATAGTGCGTGCTAGCTCTTGAAGTGTCCTATTCTTTCTTTCTACAACACCATTTTGTTATGGTGTGCGTGGTGCGGAGAACTCATGTTTTATGCCTAACATATCACAATAAGATGTAAATTTTTCATTTTCAAATTCTCCTCCATGATCCAAGCGAATGCATTTAATTTTTAAATCACTTTCATTTTGAATACGAGTACATAATTTTGAAAATTCACAAAATGCTTCGGATTTGGATGAGAGAAATATTGTCCAACAATATCTAGAAAAATCATCTATTAAAACATATGTATATAATCTACCACCAAGACTTGCGGTGCTAACGGGACCAAAGAGATCCATATGAATTAATTGCAAAGGTCTTGTATATAGTAGAAATAACATTTTTACTTTTGAAAGAGGATCTAGTAATTTTACCTTTTTGACATGGTGAACAAAGTGAAGGTAAATTTCCATTTAATCTAGGCAATCCTCTAATTAAATCTCTTTTGGCAAGTTTTACAATAAGCTTTGTGCTAGCATGTCCTAGCCTTCTATGCCAAAGTTCAAGTTCATCATTTTTGGTAATAAAACATTTTAAAGATGATTTTGAAAGATCATGAAATGAAATAATATAAACATTGTGTATTCTTGGTGCAGTTAGTAAAATATTGTTTGTAATAGGATTAGATTTTTTGCATAGAGTAGTGGAAGATTCAAATAACGCATATAATCCTTTATCACATAATTGGCTAATAGAAATTAAATTGTGTTTTAATCATTTCACATAAAGAACATTAGATATAGTAAAGGATTTGTTACCAACTGTACCAATTCCCATGATCCTTCCTTTTCCGTTGTCACCAAACGTCACGATCCCTTCCTTCTTCTTTTCTAGGCTAAGGAACTTTGCTTTATTGCCCGTCATGTGCTTGGAGCATCCTGAATCCAAGTACCACACGTCTTCATTGTCCTTAGCCTGCCTGCACATCTAGAAAGAAGATGAGAGTAAAGATCTGGATACCCAAGTGGTACCACGCATAAAATAAGTGGAAGCCTTAAGTACCCAGATTTGCTTTAAAGCATTTTGTTTTATTCTCCTGCAAGAACTAGATGTGTGACCTAACCTATAACAGTTTGCACACGAAATAAAGGGGGTTGAGACCCTTTTCTGGAATATTTTCTTGCTGGAATAAGTTGGATTTATAGAAGAAAAACATTTTGAAAAAGAAAATTCAGGTTTCTGGTATGAGGTGCTAGCGTCGGCGTTAGTGGCTAGCGTCGGGAGGTAGCCCTCACCTCGATATCCGAGCCCAAATTTTCCAGAACCATGGCACTGGTTCCCTAAAATCATTTCCAGAGATTTTTGGCCTATTCCAAATTTTTTAATGGCCAGGGTGAGATCATGAACTTGTGCTTTAAGTGAAGAGTTTTCTTTTACAAGCATGACACACCTATTTTCAAAACCTTTTTTTATTATTTTTGATTTGCAAAATAGAGGCTTCTAATTTCCTTTCTAATTCCCCCTTCTCTTTTGTAAGAGTTTTGGCATGAGATAGGGCTTTAGAAAGTGACTCTTCAATATCTTTTGCCAATTTTGTGGAGTGATCACATTCTTGGCAAGAAACCTTTCTCTTTTCTAAAGTAATTACCTTTTTGGAAAGCTTTTGATTTTCTTTAATAAGAGATTCATTTTCATGATTTAATAAAACACTATCTTTCATATTTTTATCAAAAGCTTTGCAAGTTTCAAGGAATTCATTAAACAATTCATCATAAGTGGGAGGAGTTACCTCAGTGTCGCTAGGAACACTGGTGTCATCGCCGTCGTTTCCATGTCCCATGAGGCACATGTTTGCTTCCTCATCTTCGCCTGATGAAGACCCGCTTGATTCTTCGGAGGAGGAGGAAGAGGAGTCATCCCATGTCTTTGCCTTTAGCACATTCCTCTTTTCTTTCCCTTTGTGTCGTTTCTCCTTTTTCTCCTTCAAGAATTTTGGGCATTGGCTCCTTATGTGCCCCGTCTTCCTACAATGATAGCATTCCGGTGGAGGTCTCTCTTCTTCATTGTCGCTCTCTTTTTCCTTCTTTGAAGATGACCCTTTCCATCTTTCACCCTTTTGGAAATATTTTCGAAAGGTGTTTCTCCTTTCCGGATTGCGCATGAATTTTTGGAAGTTCTTCACCAAAAGGCTTTCTTCATCTTCATCCTCATCCTCTTGGCACACTTTCATTGATTTTAGTGCCAATGCCTTCTTCTTTGGCTCCTTGTTGTGTTCATCAAATTGGATTTTGAGTTCTACCTCATGGGTTTTGAGATTCCCAATGAGGCTCTCAACTTGGAGCGTTCTTAAGTTGTGCGACTCTGAAATAGCCGTCACCTTCGGGTTGAATTTTGGAGGAAGAGAACGAAGGATCTTATGGACCAAGTCGCCATTTGAGAAGGTCTTTCCAAGAGCTTTTGAGGCATTGACGATCTTGGTGAAGCGCGTGTACATACCATCAACATCTTCGCTTTCATCCATTCGGAATTTTTCATATTCCGACTCCAATTGGAAAAGCTTGGAATCTTTAACCTGCGATGTACCTTCATGAGTAACTTTCAAATGATTCCAAATTTCATATGCAGTAGTACATGCAGAAATTCTATTAAATTCATTTCTATCTAACGCACAAAACAGAGCATTCATGGCTTTTGCGTTATTTTTACATTTGAGTTTATCCCGATCATCCCATTTATCTTTTGGTTTATCTAAAGTTATCTCTCCAACTACAAATGTAGGAAGAGAGTATTCCTCTTCAACCATATTCCATACCTCAATATCTAGGGTCATAAGAAAGCAACGTATCCTATTTTTCCACTAATTATAATCTGACCTGGTAAAGAGTGGAGGTCTACTAATTCCCTGACCCTCGGAAAAAGCGAGATCATAAGACGCCATTATTCCTGGTTTTTAAACCGTTTGGAATAACCTGCCCTATGATGCCACTTGCTGGATCTTACAACGCCCTTAGAGGGGGGGTGAATAAGGGAATAAAATTTTTATAATTTTTTGCTAAATTGTTTAGAGTGAATTAGAATGAAATAATCAAATTAACTTAAAGTAGGAAACAATTGTAATTTGCAATTTGCCAAATGATAGAAATCAAGTAAACACAAAACGAGACATGATTATATTATATGAAAAAAAATGTTTACAAAAATTGATTTCAATAGCGCTTGAAATCGGAGGCGAATAAAGTAATACAATTTTTCCTTTTCTATACCGACTTGTATCCCCACAAACCGGTTGGCTTTAGCCTATCCTTCCCCGGATAAGGCCTCAAGCCGCTCTAGCCAATCCTTCCCCGGATATGGCCTCGAGCCTCCCTAGATCTAATCACCTAGAACTAGTCGCCAACACAAGGCGAATTTCCCCCTAAGTCCTACCCAGACCTAGTCGCCAACACAAGGCGAATTAACTAAACGATTACAAAAGAATATGGAACGAAAATAACATTAACAATAATGAAACTCCCTATATGAGATCTCTGAAGTCAGAGATGAAGGATTGCTGTAGTATAAGCGAGGTCGAAGCGATCGTCCTTCGGATGCAGAGTGGTGGCTTCCTTCTCCAGAAATCTTCTTTGAATTTGAGTGGGAGATGAACTTTCGGCAGAGTAGCCGCTCTGGAAATATGGCACAGGTAATCTCTCTGGAAGCACTTGTTGAAATGAGAGAGAGCCCACCATTTTATAGACCTTGACGATAGCGCCTGCGGTAGCTCTCTAGCGCCTGCGGTAGTGTTCGTGTGGAGCGGTTGCGGAGCCATCAGTGGCGTGGCGCTGTGCACGAAGTTGAGATAGCACCTGGCGGTAGCGCTAGCGCTAGCGGTAGCGGTCGCGAAACCGCCGGCGGCGTGGCAGAACGAACTTTCGTCGAACGGAGTTCCACATTCGTCGAACGAAAATTTTCGTCGAACGCAGTTACACTTTCGTCGAACAGAAATTTCGTCGAGCGGAGTTCCACATTCGTCGAACGGAAATTTTGTCGAACGGAGCTTCAAGTTCGTCGAACGAGCTAGCGCCTGGCGGTAGCGCTAGCGCTGGCGTTAGTGCTGCTCCTTTCAAAAATTTGATTCCATGTTGCCTTCTACCTATGGACTATTGCACCTATAGTTCTTGCACACTATAAACACATTACAAGCAATATCAAATACAATATGGGATTTGTTATTCTCAAACAAAGGGATGTGACACACATGTCCAACATAAACTTCAAGCGGCCATAAGTTTTGATCCGGTTGTTCGATTTTTGTGCACAACACATTTTCGGAAAGAGCTCGCATTCTCCATCCAATAGAAAATAAGATTTACCCATTCAAGAATAAGACAACACCTTTCCGGTTGTCCGATTTTTGCCCACAATACCTTTTCGGAATGAGATCGGAGCCCTAAATCCAATGGAGAAAAATTTAAACCCATTCCAGCTCGTTTCGAGGTTGATATACAGTGAGTTGTAGTGCTAATATGAGATTTAGCTCCAAATGACACATACAATTCAAAATGCCAGAATTTTTAATACGTGTTGTAGTGAAAATGAGAGATTTAGCTCTAAATGACACTCAAACTTTAAACAACAACAACTTTTGATGTGATTATCTGATTTTTCCCCACAATACCTTTTCAGAATGAGCTCGGAGCACTATATTCATTGGAGCATAAGTTTTGCCCATTCCAGTTCATTTAGTTGTCGATATATAGCAGGTTGCAGCGGTAATGCGAACTTTTGCTCTAAATGACACCTAAACTTCTAACAGCCATAACTTTTGATTTGTATGTTTGATTTTTGCCCACAACACCTTTTTGGAATATGCTCAGAGGCATATATCCAATGTAGCACAATTTTAAACCATTCCAGTTCATTTTAGTGGTCAATATACAACGGGTTGCAATGGTAATGAGGGATTTTGCTCATCTTGATACAAAAACTGTAACAGCCATAACTTTTGATCTGGTTGTCCGATTTTTGCGCACAACACCTTTTTGGAATGAGCTCGGACCCTACATCAAATGGAGAACAAGTTTTACCCATTCCAGTTTGTTTGGTGGTCAATATGCATGTTGAATCCGAAAATGCACCTCCGAGGGAAAACGGAGGCTGCGGGCTTTCCTTTGATTTTAGTGAAAAGGTTATAGCAGGTTACAGAACCAGGAAAGGAGAAGCCAACCGGTCAGACAAGTCGCAAGACAGTGAACTCGAGACTGTATCTCTAACAAGCGAGCTCCAGAATTTGAGTGTGCGTGTCTTGGGAACGTCGTAGCCCCCTATTTATAGGCTCGGGGCCTGTCTAAATGGGCAGGGATAAAATAACCGCCTGCCCGAGTACAGGAGAATCGGGCAGGGGTTGACGGGATACAGAAAGGAGAAAAGAATCAGGCCACGCCGCTTTGCGGCTTGTGTATCCGATCGGTACCGGCCGGAATCGAAGTGCGCTGCGATCAAGGTTATGATGCATCCCTGGTGGCCTCTAAACTGAGACCGCGGCTTGCCTTCTGGACTTGAGCCTTGGCAGTCTTCAATCCTGGGTGACGGTCTGGATACTGTTAGACCGCCCGGTTTGTTTAGGCTGGACCGAGAGATCTGTTAGTTCTAGAGCTAGGCGACTTGATGCAGCAAATCTCCCGGTCTGAGAGAGGTATTACCCGGGAAGCGTTCTTCTGGGTAAACATAATCCCCTCATATTTTCAAATCTCAAGGAAATTTCGAAAATATTAGTTCTAGCCGTAGACCACGCCCGATTTGTTCTGAAGCTTATAAAAAACCCTGAGGGCGCTTCATTCTGCATACTTTCTTTGAAATCACGGGGAGATACTCGCCAACTGCGGTTAGGCTTTTTCAAGCCGGCAATCCTTTGATCAGAATGAACTTCCTCGACCATATCCAAGTCCGCGTGGACAAGAGTGGAGACCGGAAGAAGGAAGAGGACCGAAAAAGAAAGACCGGAAGAAAAGCCACTGGTCTGGGAAATCTGCGGCGGTTAGCCCGAAACCCTCTGTGGAACTGACGCCCACGAAGGTGCCTGAAGAGCCCGAAGCGGGTAATTCTAAACCGCTGAATGATCCACTAGCACCTTCCAATAAGATGGATTCAGACGCCATTCCGTCAAAGACCGGGGAGTCCGCCCCTTCTGACAAGGCGGGCTCGAGCAATGCAGCACCGAAGGCCAGAGAAGCCGCGTCCTTTGATATAGAAATTACCCCTTCTGGGAATCCTCTTCTCATGATACATGAGAGAGAATAAGGGGTGGTCAACTCTCCCAAACTGGACGAGTTGACCACTCCTTTGATAGTGGTTGATGACAACTCCAGCCCCTCTCCTCAAGCAAAACCGGAGATGGGTAAGAAGAAAAGGAAGAGAGCCGAGATGGCGGTGGAGCGGATTGTTGGGATCATTGCCCACAATGTCTTAGATTTGGAGAAGTCCATTCCTAAGTCAAAGATATATCTCAGAATGTATTTGATATATTCTCTAGAATCAATGTGCAGGAGATCAGGTCAGGCAAAAGTCCATGGAATTCATTCAAGTTCACAAGCGTCGAGACATCATACATCGCTCGACACCTGTGACCCAGAAGCGTTGACTCATGTCTACTACTCAAATAGACAAGGTCGCCGCTGAAGTTCTGAGACCAAGTTCGGAAGCGTCGAGCCAAGTTATATCGCTCGACGCCTTGGAAAGAGAAGTGTCAACTTAACCTCAGTCAGCTCAGCGCCAACCAGAAGTGTCGAGATATGAAGGCATAGTTAAGAAGCGTCGAGCCCCTGTACGTTGCTCGACTTCTTCAGATAAAAAGCGTCGACTAAGTGATGATTGCTCAACGCCTAAGAAGGAGGAGTCGAGAGCTTCAGTCTAAGAAGTATGCGTCGAGTGTCTACATATCGCTCGACGCCTAATTGAAAAAGCGTCGACAGAGATGCTCAGTGCTCAACGCCTCTTCTACAAATACTCTGATCTGAGGAATATCTTCTACAGCTAGCTGAGCCTTTGTTTCCATTGAAGACCGTTGAAGACTTAACGCCATGCTGACATGGAGGAGCGTAACAGACGTTGCAGATGGCGGGCTATAAATAGAAGGCATGACCTATGAGTTATGTAGTGAGTTGAGTTAAGTTTTTCCTATCTTTCAAAAGCCATTATCGTCTCCATCAGTTTGAGGGAAAGTTTGAGAAATAATCTGGAGAAGTCGTCTTCCCTTTCAGAATCAATCCAACTTGAAGATTTCATTCAGCAATCTGGTGCTGATACATCTTTCTGAAAGAAGAAGATCAAGAAGGAAGAATCTGTCTTCCTAAGAAGAAGAACAGTCTTCACAGCCTGTCGAATCAAGAAGATCATTTTCTGTTGCTGTTCTATTGAAGATTTCTGTCTGATTATTCAGGCAGATCAAGAAGACTCAACAATCTGAAATCTGAGTCTAAGTATTTGTTATTCTCTTTATAAATTCCTGTAGGATCTGAGTTGTCAGATCTGAGTGTAGGATCTGTCAAGGATCTGAGTTGTAAGATCATGTGTGATCTGAGTTGTAGGATTCAGGGGTGAATCTGAGCTGTAGGCCTAATTATAAAGGCTGAGGTAGGATCTGTGTGATCTGAGTTAGTAAGATCTGTGAGATCTGAGATTGTAAGATCTGTTGTGATGTGAGCTGTAAGACCTGTTTGGGGTCTGAGATCTGGTGGAGCTATAAACCCAATCTAGCACACTGCTAGAAAGGGAGAAGGGGGGAAGTGGATTACCCAAGATAAGGGGAACCACTATAAAAATCTGTGTGTCTTTTTCTGTGTGTTCTTATTTCTTGAAAGCTCTGATCAGTTTTATCTTGGTTATAATCAAGAACTGCAATAGTTTTTAAATAACCTATTCACCCCCCCCCCCCCCCCCCCTCTTGGTGATTAGCTACCCTTAATTAAAGTCTTTCAAGTGGTATCAGAGGGTTGTTGTTCAAGAAAAGGTTTAACAGCCTGAACAAGATCTTCTAAGGGTAGATTTCTGAAGTCGTGATGGCTAATACAGAAGGAAGCAAAGAATTCACATCTATGAAGCTTCCAATCTGCAGAAAAGAAAACTTTGGGATTTGGAAAGAAAGGGTCAGACTTTTCATGGAAGCATCTGATCCTAGGATTTACATAACTGTTCTAGAGGGACCTTTTGTTCCTATGAAAGTTTCATTTACAGATGGAAGTATAAAGACTCCTAAAACCTATTCAGAGATGACCAAAGATGAAGTGATTCTGGCCTCCATGGATAAGAGAGCTCAGAACATCATTGTTAGTGTTATTGAAGATTCAACTTTCCAAAATTTAGTCCATTGCAAAATTGCCAAAGAAATGTGGGAATCTCTTATTGTCTATATGGAAGGGACTGAAGAAGTCAGAGATGACAGGAAGTCACTCCTAAATCAGCAATATGAAGCCTTCAGACAAGACAAGAAAGATTCAATAGCAGTCTGCTATAAAAAATTCTTCAAGATTGTAAATGGTCTAAAAACTTATGGAAGAACTTTCACAGATTATGAGCTGAATGATAAATTCTTAAGATCACTGAACAAAGAATGGGATATTAAGATCTGTGCAATCAGAGAAATGGGAAATCTGGGAAACATTCAGCCACAGAATTTATATGGGAAACTCTTGTCCCATGAACTTCATCTGAATACCAGAAAAGGTGAGGAAGGACACAGCAGGGAAAATCCTATTGCTCTGAAAGCAGAAAGCTCCAAGAAAAGCAAAGAAAGAATGTCATTATCCCCCAGGATTCCATCTGAATCAGAAGAATCAGAAACCAGTAATTCTGATTCTGAAATATCAGAGGGTGAATTGGCACTCTTTACCAAACAGCTAAAAAGAATGTTGAGAAGAAAACAACACTGGAAAACTAGACCCTCTCAGTTATCCAGATCTAAGAAGCATTCAAATTTTTCAGAGGGATTCAAACAAGACTCCAAGAAGGACAGGTACAATTCTAAACACAATAAAATTAATTCAAAAGAAATTGTGTGTTTTGGTTGCAGGAAATCAGGACACATGATTGCTGATTGTCCTTCAAAGTGAAAGAACAACAAAAAATCTGATGAAAGAAAGCACAAATCTGACAAGAGACATGAGAAGAGTCTAATAGCCAAAAAGGGCAAGGTCACTCTTAGTGATAGTGAATCTCAGTCATCAGACTCAGATAGTGAGGAGGCACTCATAGCTCTGATGGCTGCCAATGAAAATGAAGACAGTCTAAATCATAGATCTATGATAAAAGCCCCACTATCAAGGTCTGATAGTGAAGAGGAAGAAGAAGAAAATGCAGGACTCATGGCATTGAGTGATCAAGAAGATCAGGAGACAACTACTGATATAAAGGTACTTGATAAAACTCCTCTATCTGATTCTGATTCTGAACCTGAAATAGATTCATTCTCTTCTGATGAAAATGACTCACAATCTAAACTTCATGTAGATGAAATTATTGAAAAATATCAATTACTTCTCAAAGCACTTAAGAAGAGCAAAAGGCATAATATATAAAAGGTTACAAAAAGAAATATTTGAATTAAAGCAAACTGATTCTCAAAACTCTGAGACAGCTGAGAGGCTGAATCAGACATGTAAAGAACTTAGCAAACTAAAAGTCATGTATATTATTCACATACAAACTTTATGCACCAAGGAAAAGTTAATAAAATAACTTGAAGCAAAACTTCTAGCAGAAAGGAAACTTGTAGCAAAGTTCTCAAAACCACAAACTATTCTTCCTATAATAGACACATTTTCTGCACAATACAGATATGGCATAGGATATGATAGGAATGCAGATAAAAACCCTAAAAGTAATGACAAGGCACCTATGCAACCTTTAAATTTTGACAAAGCCATGCCTATCACAAATAAGCATGATCAAAAAGGTGTGCATAAGTTTTATAAGGGTGAATGTTCTAATAGCAAAGATGATTCAATTCAACCAAGTAAAAATAATGGCAAATCATTATGCAAAGAAAAATTATTAACTCATCATGACTCCTTTGTATTTAAAGCAAATACTAAATTCAAAAGAAAGGAACTAAGACCTGAAGTAAAAACCACTGATGGTAAGAAAACTGAACCAGTAAAAGTGACTAAAACAACTTACATAGCTCCTTTGAATAAGGCAATTAAGCAAAATATAAGTCAACATAAAGAAGTAAGAAGACCTCCAAGGAGATATAATAGATATGAATGCTGGTGCTGTGGAAGGGTTGGACATTTTGCTCTTGACTGTTGGTTCAATCCAACTGTTCCAAGATTCAACTCTGGGAGACCAGTATTCAGACCTATGGCAACTCTCACAGCACCAAGGTTTATTCAACAACTAAATGATCCAGCTCATACTAACAAGGTTCTAGGACCCAACTTGGTGTGGGCTCTTAAGAAAAGGCAATTTCTTTTTGCAGGGTTGTCCAAAGACCAATCAACTTCCAATCTGGTACTTGGACAGTGGGTGCTCTATGCACATGACAGGAACAAAAAGTCTGCTGAATGATTACACTCCTGTAAGGAATGGACCAAAGGTTATCTTTGGAGGGTCTGAGAAAGGTAAAACTAAAGGTTATGGTAATATCACAAATGGAATTGTCACCATCACCAAAGTTGCTCATGTTGATGGATTGCAACACAATATCATCAGCATAAGTCAATTATGTGATATTGGGTATGACATTTCATTCCACAAGGATGAGTGCCTGATTAAGAAAGAGAATGAGATAATTCTCTCAGGCACTAGGAGTGGCAACATTTACTGCTTAAGCTTCATATGTTCTGATCAAGTTAACTCCATATGCTTAGTAGCAGAAAATAAAATTTCTAATAGTGTTCAATGGCATAAAAGGTTAGCTCACATAAATTATATGACTATAAATAAACTTATTTCAAAAGACCTAGTGAGAGCTGGGCCTAAGTGGAAGTGTGTGCAGGAGGGTCCATGTCATGCTTGTCAAATGGGTAAGCAGACCAAGTCATCCTTCAAACCAATTGGTGAGAAGGATTCCATTAGATGTCTATACCTACTTCACATGGATCTATTTGGACCAATGTCAATCCATAGCTTAGGAGGAAAGTCATACACCCTTGTAATAGTTGATGATTATTCCAGATTCACATGGGTATTCTTCCTCAAACATAAGTCAGACACTTTAGAAATATTTACCAGTTTTGTTAGGCAAATCACCAATGAAATAGTAAATTATGTAGCCAAAATTAGAAGTGATCATGGGACTGAATTTCAGTCAGGTGCAATGACCAAATTTTGTGCGAATCTAGGAATTTCTCAAGAGTTTTCATCTCCTAGATCTCCCCAACAAAATGGGGTTGCTGAGAGAAGAAATAGAACCCTTATTGAAGCTAGCAGGAGTATGCTGAGTGATTCTTCTCTTCCTGAGTATTTCTGGGCTGAAGCTGTAAACACAGCATGCCATGTGTAGAATAGGGCTCTTATAAACAAAAGACTGGATAAGACCCCATATGAGTTGTTGAAGGGTAGAAAACTCACTTTAGCCTATTTTAAAATATTTGGTAGTAAATGCTTTGTATTAAATAATGGAAAGCACCATCTCACTAAATTTGCTGAAAAAGCACATGAGGCAATTTTTGTTGGGTATAGCTCTCAAAGTAGAGCCTATAGAATTTTCAACAAAAAGTCTAATAGGATAGAAGAATCTATACATGTTGTATTTGATGAAACCAGCCTTATTTATAAGGATCTGGGAAGTTTATCTAGTTGTGCAGGCTCTACACAGAAATTGAAGGAGATGAATATCAATGAACAACACAATGAGGATAATGAAGAAACTAATGAGACTATAATTGTAACTAGAGAGGATGAACCTCAAGCAGAAGACAATTATGAAGAACCTATTGCTGTTGAAAAACCACCTCATCCAGAACCTCTAGAAGAACCTACTCAAACAGATGCACCAGAATCTCAAAGGGAAAATGAAAGGTGGAGGCATGCAACCAAACATCTGAAGGATCATCCAAAAGAACAGATCATAGGAAATCCAAATGATGGTGTGCAAACCAGAAGAGGAAACTTAATACATGAGGCTTTGCATCACAGCTTTCTATCCAAAATAGAACCTAAGAAGTTTGATGAAGCCAATAAAGACACTTCATGGATATCAGCTATGCAAGAAGAGCTAAATCAATTTGAAAGGTGCAAAGTCTGGATATTGGTTCCAAGACCAAAGAAACACAAAGTCATAGGGACCAAATGGGTATTCAGGAATAAGCTGGATGAAAATGGTGTGATCATCAAAATAAAGCTAGGTTGGTTGCCCAAGGATATAGACAGGAGGAAGGCATAGATTTTGATCAAGTGTTTGCTCTTGTGGCAAGATTGGAGGCTGTCACAACCCGCATTTTCTCAATAATTAAAATTTATCAGAGTGAGAGAAAATACGTGTCGTGATGCCACGCCGTGCAGGGGACAACTGCAGGCGCTCAGGCAACTCCTAAATCTAATGCTCTATTATGAAAACACATGTTATTATGATAAAACAATATTTAAGTTTAAGTTGAGAACCATGTCCCTCGGTTCAGTGGATCAACTAGTCCACTAGTAAAAAGTATATGTAGTCGCAGCGGAGAAATACTTGATTCAATTCTTTTATGGTCTTATATAAGCCCAAAGACCTAACATACAGCTAATGTTACGCATGACTCTAGATTTATTATAATTAATAAAAAGGTTTTATAACGTCCAAAATATGATGGCTTTCAGTTAAAGATATGTGGGGAGTCTACGTTAAATGCAACTTTTTATATTGAAAGTAACTAACATGCATCCTAACATAAATCCTTCCCAGAGAGCAAGTGTAAGAACTAACAGTAGGTAACAGCAGTAAACACTAGCAAGTAGTCTAACTTCCAAGACAAAAACCCTATGGGCGTCAACAAACCGACACAAACCCATAGGAGCAAATCTAGTCAGAAAGGACAAAACTACCTCACAGAAGGAGGTGAAACAAACGCTGCCACTACCTGCAGCACAGAAACCTCGAGCTCTACCAGACGAACCTGCTACTGTTCTGAACCTGAGGCATTCAAAAGAAGAACACCTCAGAAACAAGTTGCAAGTGGTGCAAGAGAGCAAAAAGAGCTAAACAAAACCTCCAAGTAAACGGGGGGAGCAAACAAACAGCCTGCAACAGAAGTCAGTACTAGAGTGCAGAAACAGAGAGAGATACCAGCTGAAAAGCTAAACTCAAGAAAGCTCACTAACAGGAGCAAAAGAGATGCATAGCTATAGATACATATTTACATATTTACCAGATTTCAAATTCATATTCGTATTCAAATTCATATTCGTATTCAAATTCATATTCGCATTCAAATTCATATTCGTATTCAAATTCATAAGAGACTGATCAGCTCGTCCAAAAGAAGAGCACCGCACCGGGGGCAAAAACCACACCGCGTACGGCCTCTCAATCAAAAGCTTAAGAGAACACCGCACCGGGGGCAAAAACCACACCGCGTACGGCCTCCCAATCAAAAGCTTAAGAGAACACCGCACCGGGGGCAAAAACCACACCGCGTACGGCCTCCCAATCAAAGCTTACAAGAACACCGCATCGGGGGCAAAAACCACACCGCGTACGACCTCCAACATATTTAGGTTACGGTTAGGAAGCATCATGCCGGGGGTAAAAACCACACCGCGCACAACCCTCAATATAGCATTTTATTATGACGGTTCTGAACTACGAAGTCGACGAAGAACTTAGGCCAAACTGAATATACGGTCGACGTAACTACACAGACCATCCATGTACAAGTCCAAGGCCCTAACAACACATATCTCCAAAATAAATGGGGAAAAACTAGCCATCTGACGGTATTCCGATACCGAGGCAATCCAGTTAATTCATTTTGCCTAACGAGGCGACGATCCAAAAGACACGACGATCAAGTTATCACGACAACTAGAAGCACACTATTCAAAGTTCAGCACTCAGATCAACACTCTACTTATAAGCGAGTTGAGGATTCTAGCAAGACGACGTCATACAAGACTTGGCGTCGGAACACTACGAAGAGAAGACACAAGAAGGCAAAAGCCGAAAATACTCAAACGTTGAATATTCCTAAAAGGATATGACCAATGCAAACGCTACCGAAGAATAAGCAAGCGATCGATAACCGGTACCGTCCTGACCGATAAGCATCCGACAAAGGCTTTAGATTATACAAAAGGCAAGGATCAGGACCAAACAGTCGATGAAAGAGGCACAAATGGAGCTTTGCAATCAGAAAACTTACGCATGCAAATACCAAAGCACTAGCTGTGCAGGACCCTCATGCAGTCATCACGGAACAAAACATCTTCATGCAGGCAGTCGACCCCAAGGAAACTTACTTTGCACATACAGTCGACACGACATTTGCCAATCAAACCATACAGTCAAATTTTAGGAATAGGTCATTCGGACGACATGGAGCGTCAAATTATGCAGTTCATATGTAGAATGCAAGGAGCAAACGTTTGAATCATACAAAGGTGATCAAGCGACTTGATAAAAGGACTCGGACAAGTTTATGAAGCACACGTTCATACGGTCGATGAAGGAGAATACAGTCGGCAAGGGACTATGTAGAGTAGATGCAGTCAACATGAACTTTAAAACTACCAGGTGCAATGATCGACAACAATAGGCATTGAGACGGCGGTATGATCCGCTATTAGCAGTCCAAAATTTATCTTTCATAATTTATTATAAAGACTTCCAAAATTATTCAAAAACCAACCAGATAGGATTCACCAAAACCAAACCAAGGGAACTCCTAAGTCCACCAAAACTGGACTCTAGGCAAACCAGCCCAACACTGGAAACGAGAGCTACCGCCGGCGGTAGCTAGCTAGCGCCCGGCGGTATCGTCTCGACGCATTCCTCCACTATTCAACGCACCTTACCTTGTCGACGCAACTCCTTGTCGACGTAACGTCTACAACTCGACGAGAGATATCGCCGGCGTTAACTATCGACGTTTCCCTTCCCCTATTCGACGCAACACAACCTATCGACGCACCTCCTGTCGACGCACGTCGACGCACGTCCCCATTCTCGACACAATGGCTACCGCCGGCGGTAGCAGTTAGCATCGGGCGGTAGCGGCAGAACGGGATTTCCTTCCCTTCTCGACGCCCCTCTCAACCCACAGCAAAGACCTAGCTTCCAGGACAGGGAAAAAAGCAGGAAAACTCACAGACAAATGTTGTACAACCACTGAATCACCATATACTACCAAGATGAGGAAGAAAAACAAGATTTAACACAGATTTTTAAGATCACGCAAGAGCGCAAAACCACCACTTGCCTCTAATCCTCAAAAACAAACGCCCCCTTCGCTCTAATCTTCAAGGAACGGCCACAAGAACACCTAAGGAGCATTTCCTGAAACTTTTCAAGTCGAAACGGGGGATTAGGGCACAACCTAAACCTCCAAAAATACACGAAATTTGACATACTTACCACGAGTGCAAAGCTCTCGGTGAGAGCTTTCTGAATCTACCATCTGTTAGCGATTTCGACCACCGTAGCTCTCGGATTGATGGTCGGAAGGTTCACGATAAGGATTTCGCCGTCGCCCACATCTCTCGGTCAAAAACAGCGGAGGAAGAAGATGAAAAGGGGCTTAGGGTTTTAAGAGGGTATTTATATTATTTAATATCTATTATTATATTTCTATTTAGTAATGGATCTTATTAAGGAGACGAGCGTGGTCATACCACCTCGGATTTCAACAAAATACGCACCGAAACTAAATGTCGGCGCTCCGAATCCAACGGCGAAGTCGGAATTCCGATCCGACGAACCAAACTCGGGGTAAAAATTCTAGAAGATAAACCCACCATAAATCTTATAAAAAAACCGAGACCTCAATTTAATTCGGAATGCTGCGAAATTTCACGTACGTGACTAAAATGAATTCCTTTAATTTTCCAGACCCTGAAATCCTCATTCTGAGGAGTTTGAAATTTGTTCGACACGGCCTACAACCCAAAATACGCACTAATGGCGACACTCTGCTAGTAATCCAACACCGTAACGCCCTCATGCCATTATTACGACAATTAAAACAATTTAAAATAATAGTCGAAAATCGGGGGCGTTACAGCCACTCCCCCTAAAAAGAAGTTTCGTCCCGAAACTTAGAACGTAAAACGAAACTAGATGCCAAGAAAGATAGATTGAGATTCGTTGGGTAGAAACGCTACCCGAAGAGGCCTAGGAGAACAGTTGAGGATAAGATCCTCACTCACCATTGACTCTTACGTCCCCAGAATACAGACAAACGTCTCGACAAAGGAAGGATTAGGCTGCAATAGAAACACTGAGCTAGGGGCATGACAAACAAAAGCACAAACTTTCACCACTGGCTCACGTGAACCACACCGTGAAAACCAGGGAAAGAAGCAGGCAAAACACAGCCTAACAGCAGACACTCTGATGCACTAACTCTGGCATCAGAGAAACCATCAAGAAAACAGTGCCCCCAACTACGAGCTCTAAATTAGGACTCTGCCAATTGCAAATTTCTCATAACGCATATGAGCCAACAGTAGCTCCTCACGGATAAGCGAAACCGCGACTCTCAAATCCACCCAAGCTTCCAAAATCTGCCTCAAAACGCTGACAGGCACAACATTTAGATTTAAGCCTTACTAAGCCAACTTGAACTTCCTAACACCAAACCATTTCCTTCAGATCACGATACATTTCTTTTGAAATCAAAATGGTAGGCAACACTAGAACTTCACGCTTTGCCACAAATCATTGCCCGAATATCCACAATAAAGAAAATGCGATATTTATTTCTAAATTTCTACGTGATCAAATCTTTCTCAAAGAGTCCAGAAAATCTTTGCATTAGACTTAGCCCCGAATGAAACGCAAATTTCAAATTTATAAAAGGCTCTCCCAACACTAAGCTGGTCAACAATAATATTGCTTCCAACAGTTGCCAATGAAATCCTCTCTGCCAGCTACTACACTAAAACACTAATGATGAGTGTAGGGTAATTCTTCTTATAAAATTTAAAATTCCATGAACCGTTCGCAAGCACAATCCCTGTCTGCGTCAGAACAGAACACCCAAACCATGATCAAAATTCACGACCAGGTCTTCTAAATCCAACACTTCCAAATCAACCTAAGCGATAAAAACCACTTAGAAGGGAATATAGCACTAAGGGGATCAACTAAACGATCGACAATCTAACGATGATCGGCCACGAAACTGAATCGGGAAGAACGCTCGCTCAACTAACCTCCATTTTCAATCCACTTGTCTCAACAATGCCTCATTACCCTTACACAATCCCTCAATCACTGAATCGTTGCGAGCACCCGAGGACTCATCCTCTATCTGGGGAGACGATCCCGACGTACTACGCTCTGAAGTCATCTCCTGCGATTATGAATGAACATCTCATCTATACCTAGTTGTCTAGCTTACTACCTCAACTAGGAAACTAGAATCATCTAACTCAAATAGATCAGAAAAGTATAGACACTTGCACTTGCTGTTACCTTGCTCTGGGATTTCATAATGATGTTATGCTCTAATACTTGGGATGATGCTCTGTCATCCCTTTTGACTCTTGTGCCTATGATATGAATGCATGTATTCTTTATTCTCTTTTGAAATCATGTGTGTACATGTGTCATCATGTAAACCTTAACTTAGCACGCGTGCTTATGCGATGATATGTTATGCATGTAGTGTTATGCATTCTAAAAAGGCCTTAATGCATGTCATGAGCGGCGTACACATGTAACGTTATGCATCCCATACTACATAACATTACATGTAACGAAAAAAAGAAAACGTGCTAATGGGCATCCATGTAATGGTGGTTATGCATCCCATACTACATAACCGTCACATGTTGCCACCTATGGTGGATCCATATACAAACACATATTATGCATCCCATACTACATAATATGCCCACATATACTTCTTATCATGCTATGAGTGTAGTGACTATGCTTTGGTTAAAATGTACTGATGACACGTCGGTGTGTGTATGCAAATGGATGGAGGAAATAACACTTATTGGCTGGTTCGACCAACTTGTCAAACCAACCTAGCTCTGATACCAACTGTCACAACCTGCATTTTCTCAATAATTAAAATGTATCATAGTGAGAGAAAATACGTGTCGTGATGCCACGCCGTGCAGGGGACAACTGCAGGCGCTCAGGCAACTCCTAAATCTAATGCTCTATTATGAAAACACATGTTATTATGATAAACAATATTTAAGTTTAAGTTGAGAACCGTGTCCCTCGGTTCAGTGGATCAACTAGTCCACTAGTAAAAAGTATATGTAGTCGCAGCGGAGAAATACTTGATTCAATTCTTTTATGGTCCTATATGAGCCCAAAGACCTAACATACAGCTAATGTTATGCATGACTCTAGATTTATTATAATTAATAAAAAGGTTTTATAACGTCCAAAATATGATGGCTTTCAGTTAAAGATATGTGGAGAGTCTACGTTAAATGCAACTTTGTATATTGAAAGTAACTAACATGCATCCTAACATAAATCCTTCCCAGAGAGCAAGTGTAAGAACTAACAGTAGGTAACATCAATAAACACTAGCAAGTAGTCTAACTTCCAAGACAAAAACCCTATGGGCGTCAACAAACAGACACAAACCCATAGGAGCAAATCTAGTCAGAAAGGACAAAACTACCTCACAGAAGGAGGTGAAACAAACGCTGCTACTACCTGCAGCACAGAAACTTCGAGCTCTACCAGACGAACTTGCTACTGTTCTGAACCTGAGGCATTCAAAAGAAGAACACCTCAGAAATAAGTTGCAAGTGGTGCAAGAGAGCAAAAAGAGCTAAACAAAACCTCCAAGTAAACGGGGGGAGCAAACAAACAGCCTGCAACAGAAGTCAGTACTAGAGTGCAGAAACAGAGAGAGATACCAGCTGAAAAGCTAAACTCAAGAAAGCTCACTAACAGGAGCAAAAGAGATGCATAGCTATAGATACATATTTACATATTTACCAGATTTCAAATTCATATTCGTATTCAAATTCATATTCGTATTCAAATTCATAATCGTATTCAAATTCATAAGAGACTGATCAGCTCGTCCAAAAGAAGAGCACCGCACCGGGGGCAAAAAACACACAGCGTACGGCCTCCCAATCAAAAGCTTAAGAGAACACCGCACCGGGGGCAAAAACCACACCGCGTACGGCCTCCCAATCAAAAGCTTAAGAGAACACCGCACCGGGGGCAAAAACCACACCGCGTACGGCCTCTCAATCAAAGCTTAAAAGAACATCGCACCGGGGGCAAAAACCACACCGCGTACGGCCTCCAACACAAAAGCTTAAAAGAGCACCGCACCGGGGGAAAAAACCACACCGCGTACGACCTCCAACATATTTAGGTTACGGTTAGGAAGCATCATGCCGGGGGTAAAAACCACATCGCGCACAACCCTCAATATAGCATTTTATTATGACGGTTCTGAACTACGAAGTCGACGAAGAACTTAGGCCAAACTGAATATACGGTCGACGTAACTACACAGACCATCCATGTACAAGCCCAAGGCCCTAACAACACATATCTCCAAAATAAACGGGGAAAAACTAGCCATCTGACGGTATTCCGATACCTAGGCAATCCAGTTAATTCATTTCGCCTAACGAGGCGACGATCCAAAAGACACGACGATCAAGTTATCACGACAACTAAAAGCACACTATTCAAAGTTCAGCACTCAGACCAAGACTCTACTTATAAGCGAGTTGAGGATTCCAGCAAGACGACGCCATACAAGACTTGGCGTCGGAACACTACGAAGAGAAGACACAAGAAGGCAAAAGCAGAAAATACTCAAACGTTGAATATTCCTAAAAGGATATGACCAATGCAAACGCTACCGAAGAATAAGCAAGCGATCGATAACCGGTACCGTCCTGACCGATAAGCATCCGACAAAGGCTTTAGATTATACAAAAGGCAAGGATCAGGACCAAACAGTCGATGAAAGAGGCACAAATGGAGCTTTGCAATCAGAAAACTTACGCATGCAAATACCAAAGCACTAGCTGTGCAGGACCCTCATGCAGTCATCACGGAACAAAACATCTTCATGCAGGCAGTCGACCCCAAGGAAACTTACTTTGCACATACAGTCGACACGACATTTGCCAATCAAACCATACAGTCAAATTTTAGGAATAGGTCATTCGGACGACATGGAGCGTCAAATTATGCAGTTCATATGTAGAATGCAAGGAGCAAACGTTTGAATCATACAAAGGTGATCAAGCGACTTGATAAAAGGACTCAGACAAGTTTATGAAGCACACGTTCATACGGTCGATGAAGGAGAATACAGTCGGCAAGGGACTATGCAGAGTAGATGCAGTCAACATGAACTTTAAAACTACCAGGTGCAATGATCGACAACAACAGGCATTGAGACGGCGGTATGATCCGCTATTAGCAGTCCAAAATTTATCTTTCATAATTTATTATAAAGACTTCCAAAATTATTCAAAAACCAACCAGATAGGATTCACCAAAACCAAACCAAGGGAACTCCTAAGTCCACCAGAACTGGACTCTAGGCAAACCAGCCCAACACTGGAAATGAGAACTACCGCCGGCGGTAGCTACCTAGCGTCGGGCAGTATCATCTCGACGCATTCCTCCACTATTCGACGCACCTTACCTTGTCGACGCAACTCCTTGTCGACGCAACGTCTACAACTCGACGAGAGCTATCGCCGGGCGGTAGCTAGCTATCGCCGGCGTTAACTATCGACGTTTCCCTTCCCCTATTCGACGCAACACAACCTATCGACGCACCTCCTGTAGACGCACGTCGACGCACGTCGACGCAGGTCCCCGTTCTCGACGCAACGGCTACCGCCGGCGGTAGAAGTTAGCGCCGGGCGGTAGCGGCTGGACGGGATTTCCTTCCCTTCTCGACGCCCCTCTCAACCCACAGCAAAGACCTAGCTTCCAGGACAGGGAAAAAAGCAGGAAAACTCACAGACAAACATTGTACAACCACTGAATCACCATATACTACCAAGATGAGGAAGAAAAACAAGATTTAACACAGATTTTTAAGATCACGCAAGAGCGCAAAACCACCACTTGCCTCTAATCCTCGAAAACAAACGCCCCCTTCGCTCTAATCTTCAAGGAACGGCCACAAGAACACCTAAGGAGCATTTCCTGAAACTTTTCAAGTCGAAACGGGGTATTAGGGCACAACCTAAACCTCCAAAAATCCACAAAATTTGACATACTTACCACGAGTGCAAAGCTCTCGGCGAGAGCTTTCTGAATCTACCATCTGTTAGCGATTTCGACCACCGTAGCTCTCGGATTGATGGTCGGAAGGTTCACGATAAGGATTTCGCCGTCGCCCACATCTCTCGGTCAAAAACAGCGGAGGAAGAAGATGAAAAGGGGCTTAGGGTTTTAAGAGGGTATTTATATTATTTAATATCTATTATTATATTTCTATTTAGTAATGGATCTTATTAAGGAGACGAGCGTGGTCATACCACCTCGGATTTCAACAAAATACGCACTGAAACTAAATGTCGGCGCTCCGAATCCAACGGCGAAGTCGGAATTCTGATCCGACGAACCAAACTCGGGGTAAAAATTCTAGAAGATAAACCAACCATAAATCTTGTAAAAAAACCGAGACCTCAATTTAGTTCAGAATGCTGCAAAATTTCACGTACGTGACTAAAATGAATTCCTTTAATTTTCCAGACCCTGAAATCCTCATTCTGAGGAGTTTGAAATTTGTTCGACACGACCTACAACCCAAAATACGCACTAATGGAGACACTCTGCTAGTAATCCGACACCGTAACGCCCTCACGCCATTATTACGATATTTAAAACAATTTAAAATAATAGTCGAAAATCAGGGGCGTTATAGAGGCAATCAGGTTATTCCTGGCATTTGCAGCACACACTGGATTCATAGTCTATCAAATGGATGTAAAGTCAGCATTCCTTAATGGAACAATATTGGAGGAAGTATATGTTGAACAACCCCCAGGTTTTATTGACCCTACTCATCCAAATCATGTTTATCTATTATTAAAAGCATTGTATGGTCTGAAACAGGCACCTAGAGCCTGGTATGAGACATTATCTAGATTTCTTATTGAGAACAAATTCTCAAAAGGAAAGATAGACAATACATTGTTTCTTAGGATAGTTAAAGGTCACATTATTCTAATACAAATATATGTAGATGATATAATATTTGGCTCTACTGACAATAACCTTTGCAAAAGGTTTGCAAACCTTATGCAAGGGAAATTTGAAATGAGTAGCATGGGTGAGCTTAAATACTTCTTAGGACTCCAAGTGAAACAGTCTGAGGAAGGAATTTTCATTTCTCAGACCAAGTACACAAGAAATTATTAAGAAGTTTGGAATGGAAAATTCCACTATCATGAAGACACCTATGGAAGCAAATATGTCACTGGACAAGGATGAAAAAGGGAAACCAATTGATGAAACCTTGTACAGAGGCATCATTGGCTCATTGCTCTACCTAACTGCTAGTAGGCCAGACATTATGTTCTCAACATGTGTGTGTGTGTGTGTGTTAGATATCAGGTGAACCCTAAAGAATCTCACTACACTGCTGTCAAAAGAATGCTGAGATATCTGAAGGGCACTCTTAATCTTGGCCTTTGGTATCCTAGAAGCAATGATTTTGAACTAATTGGTTTTTCAGATGCTGATTTTGCAGGACACAAGGAGGATAGAAAAAGTACATCTGGTACATGTCAATTTCTTGGCAAAAGACTAATATCTTGGAGTAGCGGGAAGCAAACCAGTGTGGTTATTTCTACAGCAGAATCTGAGTACATCATAGCTGGAAACTGCTGTGCTCAGCTACTATGGAGTTTAGCTAAGTAAATCTCCTCTATTTTGTGATTCAACTAGTGCTATTGCTATAGCTAACAATCCTGTATCTCATAGCAGAACTAAGCACATAGAAATAAGATACCATTTCATTAGAGAACATGTAGAAAATGGAGATATCTCAATTGAATATGTCCCCACTGACAAACAGGTTGCTGACATATTTACTAAACCCTTGGATGAAACTAAATTCAATAATTTTAAAATTGAATTAGGTATGTTAAAAATGGATTAAAGTTGTATTGAATTAAATAAATGAAAATAATGTTTGAGTCCTAAAAAGTAAGTGGAGAAGCTATCTGGCGTCGAAAGAAGATACCTGGCGTCGAGAGAAATCACCTGGCGTCGAAAGAAGATACCCAGCGTCGAGAGAAATCACCTGGCGTCGAGAAGATATCTGGCGTCGAGAAGATACCTGGCGTCGACTGAAGATATATGGCGTCGAGCGGTCTCAACGCTTGTGCGAACATAGCTAGGCCGTCTCGACAGGGTCAATTTGAACCATTAGATCAATCTTGTCAAATAAGTTTGGCGCGCGGCTATTCATCTTCTTAAATTAGAACTTCTATAAATAGGGAAGACACTTCGTTAGTGCATATGCCCTAGTTCTCTAAGTTCGAATTTGGCTGCCCTAGAAAATTTCTCCATCAATTCTCTCTCTCTCTTCGATCATCAACAACAATGCCTCCCAAAAGCAGTGAGTATCTCTATGAAGGAAGTGAACTTGTTCGAAATGGATTCCAATCAGCTTCAGTGGAGATCAAATCAACAATCGAATTAATCTACAATGCAGGACTGGAATTTGTGCTATCTGAATCAACTCTCATCTGGAAACGAGAGGTATTAGATCTTTACTCCAACATAGTAATAGACTCCGTCAATTCAAAGATTAAGACCCGTGTGAATGGTAAGAAGATTAAGATAACTCCTTCTAGACTCGCTAAGGCACTAGAACTGCCTAGGTTAAAAAGGAATGAAGAAGAAGAAGAGGTGACCTCAGAACAGATTAAATTAGCACAAATCTGGTGCGGAATTGAAACTTCATGAGAAATCACTGGAAGTATTCTGAGAAAAGGAATGAATTCGAAGGGAAAATTGATAACAGATGTGATAGGAAAGGGACTGCTGTGCAAGACTGGATCACATGACAAAATTTCCAGAAAAATGTTTATTCTACTAACAAGGATTATTCATTCTCTGAGAACAGATTGGGGGAGAGTAGTGTTTGACAGGATAGTTGAATGTATCCAAGTACCCAACATGGGTAGGATATTATCTTTGTATTTAGTAAAAGTCACTCCTGATTCTTTGAATAATAAACTTGGATCAAAGATAAACCACATGAAGAAAATGGATATGAGAATGATAGAGAGATGAGACAGAGTCTTATCAAATCCTCCTCCAGCAGATCCCTCTCCCAAGCAGAAGAAAGCAAAGAAGCAAAAGAAGAAGAAGGTTTCTTCAAGTTCATCCATCTCTTCCTCCTCCAAAAGAAAAACTAAATCTTCTCCAATTCATGATCCAAACCTTACAACATCTGAAGAAGAAGAAGAAGGGAACAATGCAAGGGACAGTTCTCCTGATACCCCAAAGGATGAGAATGAGAAAGAAAAGGATGAGAGTGAGAAAGGAGAAGAAAAAAGAGGAAGTCTTCATGTATCCCCTGCTAGACTTGAAGGGGTTTTTCAAAATGAGAGAGAGACTCAAGATGAGATTCCTGCTCAGAACCATTCTGAAATGAGCAAAACAACAGTTGAGGGGGAGGCTCATGATGAGATCCCTGCTCAGGATAAAATTGATCTGATCAATGCAGAGACTGAGGGGGAGCCTCAAGATGAATTTCCAGCTGAAGATAATGCACCATTTGAGGGGGAGTCTCAGGCTGAGATCCCTACTAAAGAGAATTCTGTAATTGATGCTATGGAGGTAGAAGGAGAGCCTGAAGCAACAAAGAAACCTGCTGAGAAGGTTATCAAGATAGAATCCTCTAGATCCCATATGAGCCAGAGAGATGATTCTTTAATCAAAGAAGAGAGCAGTAAAGGTGTTGAAATGGAAAATGAAATCCATGTGGATCTTAGTCCTATTCTACCTCAGCTGGAGGTGTTGCTGAATAATCAAAGAAGATTATTAGAACAATATATTGAGGAGAATAATACAAAAATGAAAAATGAGGTAGATTTCCAATTGAAATTGGTTAGATTTGATGTCAATCATCAGATATCTGCATTGAGAAAGGAGATGGTAAAGTTCTTTAAGAGAGCTGGTGCTTCAGTAGATTATACAACTGAACAACTTGATGTAATCAAAGAAACATCAAAGGTTATTAAAGAATCACAAGCTGGAATTACAAAGACAGTGGATGATGTTCAGACAAACCAAGGAATACTAAGTAGCAGCATGCAAGTTCTGTAAAAAGAACAGGTAGCACAAATCTTAACAGATACAAATAAGATTGAAGCTAGACTGCAACAACAGAATGCTGATATTTTGGCTAAAATTGATGAGAGCTCCACAGTTCTAAAAAATCAAGCAATGTTGCATGCAGATACTATAGATGATCATCTCTTTAAAGTAAAGAAAACCATTGAAAGTGGAGTTAATCACTTGGAAGGTCAAGTCTGATTTCAGAAGAATACTATAAGAGATCATATTGTTGAAGAAGTCCTAAAGGGGGAGAGGTCAATGATTCAAGCTAGTTCTGAACATGTTGTGTGGACCTCAAACTCTATAAGAGAAACTCTTGGATATCCTCCCATAGACTATGCGAATGATCAAGTTTCTGAGACAAGGCCAGCTTCTCTTACTCAGGTTCAAAAGCAAATTGCTAGAATGTATAGCCCTGAAGATAAAAGCAAAAGAGAGCATTTTACTAGTGAGCAAGTAGAATCAAGTAAAAGAAAGTTTAGAGAAGAGGTTCAATCAAGAGTTGATTTTGAACATTGGTCTCCATCTTCCAGAGAATTGATTCTGTCAGCTTGGGAAGCTGTGAAAGGTAACCCAGAGGAAAGAGGAAAGTGGTATTCTGAAGCTGAATGGTTAAAGCATAGGGATCAAGAGGAACTGAAGATCAAATTCAAGGCTGACAAAATGGCTGGGAAGATTCAGGCTGGTGATATGGAGCCAACCAAATACTTTCCAAAGCCATTTGGCTATTTCAAGAGAAGAAAGGAAGTTGCTGAAGCACTCTCCAAAAGAGCCAAAAGAGGAATTGAATTCAAAGATTCGGAGCAGCTTTAGAAATTTAATCTTTACTTTTTATTTTCAGAAGAATGTAATTGATATATTTTTGAACAATCTTGATGAATTCCCAGTGTTAACTATTTTTCATGATCATATATATATATATGCCTGTGATGTGATTCTGTCTCTCTTCATGACATGTCTTATTCTGAATTGATTATGTTTTTATGCTTATATGAGAAATCATGTCTGAGATAATTTCTGTGGATAGAATGTTTTGGTAATCTAATTTTATGAAGTATTATACGCTTTATTTTGATTACCTGTATAGAAATTAGAACACATTGATTATCTTTGAAAAGAGAGATATATCATTGACTGAGATTATGACTTCTTCAAATAGGGGGAGATTGTTGGGATCATTGCCCACAATGTCTTAGATTTGGAGAAGTCCATTCCTAAGTCAAAGATATATCTCAGAATGTATTTGATATATTCTCTAGAATCAATGTGCAGGAGATCAGGTCAGGCAAAAAGTTCATGGAATTCATTCAAGTTCACAAGCGTCGAGACATCATACATCGCTCGACGCCTGTGACCCAGAAGCGTTGACTCATGTCTACTACTCAAATAGACAAGGTCGCCGCTGAAGTTCTGAAACCAAGTTCGGAAGCGTCGAGCCAAGTTCTATCGCTCGACGTCTTGGAAAGAGAAGTGTCGACTTAACCTCAGTCAGCTCAGCGCCAACCAGAAGTGTCGAGATATGAAGGCATAGTTAAGAAGCATCGAGCCCCTGTACGTTGCTCGATTTCTTCAGATAAAAAGCATCGACTAAGTGATGATTGCTCAACGCCTAAGAAGGAGGAATCGAGAGCTTCAGTCTAAGAAGTATGCGTCGAGTGTCTACATATCGCTCGACGCCTAATTGAAAAAGCGTCGACAGAGATGCTCAGTGCTCAACGCCTCTTCTACAAATACTCTGATCTGAGGAATATCTTCTACAGCTAGCTGAGCCTTTGTTTCCATTGAAGACCGTTGAAGACTTAACGTCATGCTGATGTGGAGGAGCGTAACAGACGTTGCAGATGGCGGGCTATAAATAGAAGGCATGACCTATGAGTTATGTAGTGAGTTGAGTTAAGTTTTTCCTATCTTTCAAAAGCCATTATCGTCTCCATCAGTTTGAGGGAAAGTTTGAGAAAGAATCTGGAGAAGTCGTCTTCCCTTTCAGAATCAATCCAACTTGAAGATTTCATTCAGCAATCTGGTGTTGATACATCTTTCTGAAAGAAGAAGATCAAGAAGGAAGAATCTGTCTTCCTAAGAAGAAGAACAGTCTTCACAGCCTATCGAATCAAGAAGATCATTTGTTGATGCTGTTCTAATGAAGATTTATGTCTGATTATTCAGGCAGATCAAGAAGACTCAACAATCTGAAATCTGAGTCTAAGTATTTGTTATTCTCTTTATAAATTCCTGTAGGATCTGAGTTGTCAGATCTGAGTGTAGGATCTATCAAGGATCTGAGTTGTAAGATCAGGTGTGATCTGAGTTGTAGGATTCAGGGGTGAATCTGAGTTGTTGGCCTAGTTATAAAGGCTGAGGTAGGATCTGTGTGATCTGAGTTAGTAAGATCTGAGACTATAAGATATGTTGTGATCTGAGCTGTAAGACCTGTTTGTGGTCTGAGATCTGGTGGAGCTATAAACCATATCTAGCACACTGCTAGAAGGGGAGAAGGGGGAAAGTGGATTACCCAAGATAAGTGGAACCACTATAAAAATCTGTGTGTCTTTTTCTGTGTGTGTTATTATTTCTTGAAAGCTCTGATCAGTTTTATCTTGGTTATAATCAAGAACTGCAATAGTTTTTAAATAACCTATTCACCCCCCCCCCCCCCACTCTAGGTGTTTAGCTACCCTTAATTAAAGTCTTTCATGGATAGCGAAGAAGGTCCGGAAGATGAGGGCCAGAAGTAAAGAAGTTTACCAGAAACCGGCAGAGGCCTGCCTTCAGACCGACCCGCGCATAAAGGAAGAGGTCGAAGAGCCGGTCACCCCTTCTGCCAAACAGGACGGTTTACCTCCTGATTCTGCGGATAGTATGAACCTTAGCGATATTTTAAGCAGTATAGATGACCTCTAGAAGGGGGACAAACTTCTTGACAGCCCTGTGACCTCAAATCGTGCAGACCCTCCTGGCGAGGATGCGGGCAAACCCGAAGAGTCTGCGCCAAAAGAAGATGACCCGGCGATGACCGGGCTTCGTTTGATGAAAGTGAAGGCAGAGGAGAGGAGACGGGCTTTGGACAAGCCGCAACCACCAAATCCTTTCGCACCAGGTAAGCGTGATACGGGCTGTAACCCTATCCGCTTCTTCATTTCACGACCTCGAAAGAACGCTTTGCTGTTGGGCCCGCTTCCGGGTTAATTTCCATCTGCGACTCAAATTTCTGATATCAAGAGAAGGCAGAATGAGCAGTTTTGGAAGGAGCAGCGCCGCTGGATGGACCCTGAACAATCGCGACGGCCTGTGCACCCAGGCATTTTATCTTGCAATATTCTATCGTATTATTCGCTTTCGTCTGTGCTAACCATTCCTTCTTTTTTCTTGCAGACAAACCGGAGGAAGCAGTGAGGCCGGGCAACCTCTTATCTAGCCTACCTCCGCTGTCTCAGGCGCCGAGGCTTGCGCATAGTTCAAATTCTGGGTAGGAGGAGTTGGACAACCTCCAGAGGCTTCTCGGCGATTTGAAGGAGAGGGTGAAGGAGATTGAAGGCCAAGAGGAAGCTTCCCTGGTTGCTCTAGAGGTGGAGAAGAAGGCGCGGCAAAAGGAGCAGCAGATACTTGGAACCCAGCTGAAGGCCGCTCGAGCTGCGCTGGAGGCCGAGAAAAAGGCGCGGTCGGAGAGAGAGAAGGCACTGGAGACTCAGCTGGAAGCCGCTCGGGCTGCCCTGGAGGCCGAGAAGAGGACACGACTGGAGCAGAGGGCTACTCTGACAGTGCGGCTTGAGAGAGAGAAGAAAGCGGTCTCGAAGCTTGATAGTGATTGCCGTTACTATCAAGAGAAATACCTGCGCTTGACTAGGGAAGCCGGTGGAAGCCAACGACCCGTAAATGATGAGAGGGTGCAACAGTCAAGCCGCCCGACTGTTGGAGCGACCTCAGATCCTCCCCGAGTTAGGGCGGCCAACCCCATGATTGACGAAGCCGCTAGGATTCCTCCTACTCGCGTGATTTCTGCTATGCGGGTAGAGATGGATGTCGGGCGGCTTCACAATACAATTAATCATCTTCACTATCATTCAAGCCAGATTTTTTAGTCTCCTTAACCAAACCAGCGATCAAGTCGCTCGGCTTCATCGAGAAGACCCTTCTGTTGAGAATCGTCGACCGTGAGTGGTCTTTAAAAACAACCTCTATAATATTATTTGTTAGATACTTCAGATAATCTGTTTACTGAATATTTGTTTGATAATACTATCTTTTGCTTCCTTTTAATGTTCGCGTAATCTGTGCGGATTGTTTTTGAATATTTGCTGTCTGTGCCTTTGAATCTCTCAAATATTATCCGAACTGGTTGACAGGTCGTGCGACCTGTGATGTATGCTTGAAGCTTTTTTGTTGAACTTAATTAATATGATGATGCAGGTTGCTGACTGCACGGATTGCGTTGCTTTAGTCGCGGTCTGACTTAGGTATACGCAAACCATTGATCCTTGTGTGATATTTGGGAATATTTTCGATGTCTTCATGCCGACGACTTGTATATAGTTCGTAATATTCCCTTGTGAAACTAATCACGCAGGTTTATAACCGCGCGGTTAGATCACATATCCGCCGCACGATTTTACTATTTGCAGATCGTTGATTCTTATAATTAGTAGCCATCCCAGAGGTTCATTACACTTCAAAAATGGCGCGGGCTAAGAGCAAATCGATGCGGACTGAGAAGGTTAAGGCCGTGTGAACTGATGCGGCCTCTGCCTTTCATTCTGCTGATCACAAGGAGTGTCGTCTAACCAAGGCTGAGTTAGACGAGTTCGTCGAAAGGCACATGGCAGGGAGTTCCTTGCTCGTGTGGCTTCCACTCCGCGATGAGCGGATAAACTCTTCCACCCCAAATCAGATCGCAATCCCAATTGATCATTTTGACCACGGCTTCAAGTTTCCCCCGCCCCTTGATGTTATTTCAATTTTGATCACTACGGGGTTGTGCCCGGACAACTCCCGCTGAACTCCATCGCCTCCATCTACAGTTTCATCTCATATCTGCGGTCTGAGCGGGTCAGATTTTCGATTGACCTGTTCAGGATGTTCTTTTCCGTGCGGTCTATCCCAGACGTCGGAACTTCAATCTTCAGAGGGCACCTTTACTTTGGGTGCCGGGGGATGAAGTTCGTCAACCTTGTGAACAAGGTGACAAGCTGGTTGGAGCAGTATGTAATGATTGAAGGACACGTCGGGTTGTTGCAGGTCAACCCGCAGGTGTGGAGTGAGGCGGCTTTCCAGACAGTCAAGATCGGAGAGGCCGAGTTAGGGATCTTCAAATTCATGGAGAACGAGCAGCTTGATGTGAACTACTACATCCCGATGTTCGCGGAGTTAGAGGATGTCCGACCCGAAGATAGTAAGTTTCTCACAACTCGCTGCTTTGTAACCGCCCGAACTGCTTTGTTAAAGTTTTAACTTTGCTTTGCAGCTGCCACCATCGTTCCGTAGAACAAACCGGTCAGCCCGGCCAGCCCAGTCTTGACCCAGAGGGAGAAGCATAAGAGGAAGACCAAACCGCAATCGTCCGAGGAGGAAAGCTCGGCTTCTTCAGGCGAGTTTGAGCTCCTTCGCTCGTGCAGCAACCCGCGCTGTTGAATTCGGAAATGCACCTCCGAAGGAAATCAGAGGTTGTGGGCTGTCGGTTACTATTTGGTTAGAGAAAGTTAGACCGCTGGCAACGATCGAGGCCAGACTTCGCCCGTCACGGCGAATGCCACTCCTGTGACGGGCTTTCCTTTGATTCAAATGAAGAAGTTACAACGAGTTACAGAAGCAGGAAAGTAGAAGTAGGCCGGTCAGACAAGTCGCAAGACAGTAAACTCGAGACCGCGGATCTAACAAGCGAGCTCCAGGATTCGAGTGTGCGTGCCTTGGGAACGTAGCCGCCCCCTATTTATAGGCTCGGGGGCCTGCCCGAATGGGTAGGGATAAAATAACCGCCTGCCCGGGTACAGGAGAATCGGGCAGGCGGTGACGGGATACAGAAAGGAGAAAAGAAAGAAGTTGCGCAGTCTTGGCGGCTTGCGCTTCCGATTTGTCCTGGCCGGAGACTGAAGATGTTGCGATCAAGGCAATGATGCAACCCGGGCGGTCTCCGACCTGAGACCGCGGCTTTCCCTCTGGACTTGAGCCTTGAAGATCTTCAATCCTTGGAGGCGACCTGAATTCTATCAGACCGCCCGGTTTGTATTGGCTAGTGCTGATGGACCCTATTGAATCCGAACCAGGCGAATTGCCTTCTCAGACAGCGCGGTCTGCGAGAAGGGCTACTCAGAGGCGGTCTTCTGCGTAAACATAATCCCCGCATATTTTCAAATCCCAAAGAGATTTCGAAAATATTGGTTCTAGCCGGAGACCACGCCGACCTTGCCTCGTAGGTTTTAAAATGTTCTGGAAGCTTCTTTTTCTGCATAATTGCAGCGTTAACACGGGTCGCTACTCGCCTCTTGCGGTCAGATCCTTCCGTCTAGACAGTGCAGTTAAGATGGTGATTCTCATGGCTGAGTTTGAAGGCCGCCAGAAGACGAGTAAAGACCGCGGGGGAGACCGCTCAAAGGAGAAAAAGAAGAAGAAGAAGAAGACTCCTCAACCCGAGAAAGTTGATCAAACAGTTACTATCGCTTCTGTGGGGAAGCCGGCCGAGCTGGCCCTTCTACTGACAAGTGATTTATCGGCCAAGGGTGGAGCGGGTTGTTCCAACCCGCCCCCAGCTGATTTGCCTGCTCCTTCTAACCAGGCAATCGATCCGCCAGCCCTCTTGGACAAGACAAACTCTGAAGCCATTCCTTCGAAGACCGATGGCGGCTCTTTCAATATGGAGGTTACCCCTTCTGGGGTATTTCATCTGAAGATAAGTGATGAGGGAGGAGAGGCGGTTGATTCTCCCATGCCGATCGAACAACAAAGCACAGTGGTAAATGTCGAGGACAGCCCTATCCCTTCGCAACAAGCCGGTCAAGAGTCAGCTAAGAAGAGGAAAAGGGCTGAGACGACAGCAGATAGATGCTTGAGGAAGGCCAAGAGTTTGAAGGCCAAAAATAGAGCGGACTCAAGGAAACCAGGAGCGAGTAGCCTTCAAAACAAGGCGCATGAAAGAGAGGTTTCTGAGGGACTGACAACTCCTTCCCCCAAGCCGGGAGACCAGGTTTCTACCTCTGCTCATAGCATGACTGTGAGTGATATCATCAAGAATTTTGACACTCTTAAGAAGCAGGACGAACTACTTGACACCCCTGCCGACTTGAATGCGGTTGATCGCCCCGGAGAGGACGCGACCAGAATTAAGAAGGCTGCATCGGCTCCTGAGGACCCTGTGATGGTCGGAATGCGGATCATAAAAGTGAAGGCGAAGTGGGCGAGAGAGCTTCTGGACAAGCTGTCGCCGCCGCCGCTCAATCTTCTTGCACAAGGTAAGGAAGTCGTGGGTTACCGCCCTGTCCGTTTTCTCCAAACGCGGTATCGAAAGAAACTGAACGACTTGACACTGAACCCGCCACCGAGCTACTTTCCCTCCGCTGCTCAGTTTTCCGCTGCTAGGCGGAGGCAGAATGAGAGGTCGTGGAGAGAGCAGCGCCGAAGGATGGATTCTGAGCAAGCGAAGCGATCTGTCATTTCAAACTTTAACCCCACCGTTGCGGCTAGTAAGCGAGGAGAATTCAGAATGAGCGGTCTTCATTTAGTAACGCCTCTTTTGTATGCACTTAATCTTTCTGACCGTGTCTTTTTTGCTGCAGATGATCCAGAATCCGTTCCGAAGCTGGGTAACTTGGTGGCCTGCCTTCCTCCATTGACTTCATCCATTCCAAGTTCCTTATCGAACCCGGATACCTGGATGGAAGAGGAGCTAGCCGCTCTTCAAGGCAACTTTGAGATCCTTAAGCAACAGATGAAGGCCCTCGAAGAGCGGGAGAAGGCCGCCCAGGATGAAAAAACTGCAATGCGGGTTGCGCTAGAGGCTGAAAGGAAAGAGAGACGGGAGAAGGAAAGGGAGATGACCGTCCGACTTGACAGAGGAAAGAAGGAGATCCGTAAACTCGAAGATGACTGTGCATATTATAGGGATAAATACCTCCATCTGACAAGGCAAGCGGCGGAAGCCGGCGAACTTTTAATACGACTGATGAAGGGCCTCGTGGATCAAACCGCCCGGCTGTTGGGATGAGTTCAGCTCTTCCAGCGGCCGGGATAGGTGATCCCATTACAAACATAAGTGAGGCCGCAGCGGCCTTGCCTGCTCGCATGATTCTGGCCACGCTAGTAGAGCGAGATGCTGCGCGGCTTCACAACATTATTAACTACCTTCACCACAGTATCAATCATAAGCATGGTACCGTTCTTCAAGTCAGCGATCATGTCGCCCGACTTCATCGAGAGGATGCTCCAAAAGATGCCCGTTAGTAGTGAGCAATTTCAAACAATGCTTGTAATATTATTTTATTCGGTCCTTTACACAACTTTGAATGTTGAACTTAACTTCTTGATATCGAATTTGCTCTGCAGACCGTGCGGTCTATTATTTGAATGCTTATATTTTCTTCCTTAAAATATTTAGACGTCTGTGAATTGCTCTGCAAGTCGAGTGGCTTGTTTCTGCTGTTCTTTAAACCGCTTGCCTTGTTTTTATTTTTTGTGGCTTGCTGCTCATGAACTGGCTTGGTTATGTGAAATTCTACCCCGTGGATTGGTTATGCTAGCCGCGATTTGACCTTTGCTAAATGCAGATCACTGACTCGATAAGTAGCGGCTCTTCTGAAGACTCATTTAACAGAATCTTAAGATGGGAGCTAAGCGCCAGCCAAAGCGACCTGAAAAGGTGTCCGCTACGCGATCTGATGCATCTTTAGCGTTCCATTCGGCCGATCATGGAGAATGTCGCTTAACCAAGGCGGAGCTGGACGAGTTTGTGGAAAAGCATATGGTATGGAGTCCGCTGCTCGCGCGGCTTCCACTCCGTGACGAGCGGATAAATTCTTCCTCCACAAATCAAATCGCCATCCCAATCGACCACTTTGACTGCGGCTTCAAGATCCCAATCCCTATTGAACTCGCCATGGTCTTCGACCATTATGGGTTGTTCCTAGACAACTATCCCCCAACTCGATAGCGTCAATATGTAGCTTTATCTCCTATCTGCGGTCTGAGAGAGTCCGCTTTTCAATGGACCTTTTTTAGAAAGATCTTCTCGGTGCGGGCTATCCCTGATTCCGAGATGAAGGTGTTTAAGGGCCACTTATACTTTGGTTGTAGGGGGTTGAAGATGGTCAACCTCGCGAACAAGGTTACGGACTGGTCAGAGAGGTATTTGATATTTGAAGGCCAACTTGGTCTGTTAAATCCCAACCCGCAGGTGCGGTCAGAGGAAGTTTTTCAACAAGTCGCTGTCAATAAGATCGAGATGGACACCTACGCGCTCCTTAAAAAGAGCGGCTTAATATAGATCATTACATTCCGCTGCTCTCTGAGCTGGAGAACATCCGGCCTGAAGACAGTAAGTCTCTTTCAACCCACTTCCTGCTCTAATATTGACTGCGTTGTCTTTTGTTATGATACCTTTACTTCTCTTTCATAGTTGAAGCCATTGTTCCTAAGAACAAGCCGGTCAGTCGGGTCGGCTTGATCCTGACTCAGAGGGAGAAAAGGAAGAGGCTGGGAAGGAACAAGTCGCTGATGTCTGATGGCAAGGATTTGGCCTCTTCTGGCGCCTTCTCTTCTCTCCGTTCTTTCAGCAAGGTGAAGGACTTGAAGGGCCGCACGGTCTTGTCCTGGCACCCAGATGGTGATGGTGTCCAAGTCTCCACCATGCTCCCCCACTGGGCGAATGAATAATCTGGCCGACACGCAGAAGCCGCCGGCATTGCCCTATACGGCCGACGAAACTTCAGGCGGTTGAGGAGAATCCCTGAGGAAGAGCTCGCTCGGCAGGCCGCGCGGGTTGGTGCTGAGAGCTTCATCACCAATCATTTCATGGGTATGACCTTCAAAAGATTGATCAGGGCAAATGATCATCTGGAGAAGGTGAATATCGAATTGAAAAAAGAGGTCATGCGACTGAAGGAGGCGGAGTTGGTAAGTTATCACCTTGTTAGCCGACTCTTTCATTCCTCAAACCGTGCGGTCTCACCTTTTTTCCTTCTTGCAGAAAAAATATGATGAGATGGACCCAGTCTGCCAGGAAAAGCTCTTCCCTCATGTAGCCGAGGGGATTGATGGGGCCTTTGACCACCTGAGAGAGCTCGGTGGGTTTGCGCCTGGTTTCGAGAATTTCACCTTCTCGGACGCCTATCCGACCTTGCAGAAGAAGCTGGACAAGATCAGGCGGAAAGCTAAAGGAAAAAATAAGGCCGATGGGACCAGCTCGGAGGAGGAGAGCGTTGATGAGGATGAGGATGGTGCCGAGGAGCCCGCCGCGGCTGACAGGGAGGAAGAAAGCAGCTCAGGTTCAGAGTCCAGCGATTCTGGAGAAGAACCCGAGCGTAAGTCGGGCGACCTGAGCAGTTCATCCTCGCCGGGTAGCGAAGGATACTCTCCTGACGTTATGATTGATGGTAGCGAAGACTCAAGCTCTCCTGCGTCAAAAAAACTCAAGCCGGACGAGCAATCATAGTTGTTATCTTTTGTACTTTGCTTTTTATTTTGCATAACCGGTGGCTCGATTTTGTTAGCCGGTCGGTTATAAAATGATGTAAAGACATTTTGACAATGAATGGAAAGTTTTACCTGTTTAGTTATTCATTTTCTGTGACTTACTTGTGATCATTGCGGACTCCTTCTCTTTTAACCAGGTCATGCGATTTAATAACAACCTGGTCGGTCAGAGCATTGATCTCTTAGAATTCCAATTTGATAGCTACTCGAACACTGTAAATCCTGTTCGGGCGGCCTATCTCTTCAATCCTGATTCGGCGAATTCGATATAACCCGACAAAACATCAATCATGATATCTTGATGAATAATCAATGCGGTTTCAATATATAATTAGGCGGATAGAAATTCAAGCTCTGAAGAATCTTGTTATGAATGCCTCGAGATAACCAGCAACCGAACGCAACTTTAAGCCGCTATAGAATCTCGATTATGGATTATGCAATTTGAATGTACCCTGTGTGATTAGATGGCTCTATATATTTGAGACCAAGCCACGCGATTATTACCCGGCTTTATATAATTGCTTTGCAAAATAGAGAATACCAAGTCATAAGAAAACAACCAACAGGTCGCGCGGTTAGTATTTATTTCGAACGACCTGTAATTTAGATTTTTGTAAGGCCTATCCTTGTAAGTATAAACATTAACTGATAAGCCCGTGCGGCCTATATATAGCTCCGGCAGTCAGTGACTTGATACTTGGTAATGATTTTCATCCCCATAAAAATCATAATCGCTTGCCTGTGAAAAGCTTGTTTTTAACCGAGCGGATAGGACTGATACCCATAAGGATGATAGGATTACAGATTGAATGAAGAGACCGACCGGTCACGGTTATACTTGATATCCTGATACCTGCCTTATGGCATTTTATGATAACCCGTTATAAAGCCGACCGGTTTTAAGCCGCCTAATATGATTGAACCGATTGGTTTAAGGATTTAAAACCACCTGATACATTATGTTGTACCTGTTTATTTCAAACCGATCGGTTTAATAATCAAACCGCCTGATACATTATTCTGTACCTGCTTATTTCAAACCGACCGGTTTAATAATCAAACCGCCCGGTCTGCTATGTACCTGTAGAAATCCGGTTTTCTCCTCAAATGGTCCAGAAAGACCATATGAGATGAGATAACTTCCTGTAATGAAATAAGAAATGGCTACAGACTTAGATGACCAAGTGGGCAGGTGGGCCTAGGCGGCGAACATTGCTTTCCTCAAGTGGTCATAAGAGTTGTAGAAATAAAGAAAAAAGGTAAGTACAGACCCAGATGACCAAGTGGGCAGGTGGTCCTAGGCGGCGAACATTGCTTTCCTCAAGTGGTCATAAGGGCTGTAAGCGACTCAACTGCTCTCTTGCCTAGGGTTACAAGCCGAGTTGATCAATTGGTCAGGTGGGCCTAGGCGACGAACATTGCTTTCCTCAGAGAGATCAACTCAGTTGTGGGTCCCATTTAGGCATCGCTTGAGAGTACCTAGGAGTATTCGATGGTCACAGACTAAGATGATCAGTTGGGCAGGTGAGCCTAGGCGGCGAACATTGCTTTCCTCAAAAATATCATCAAAGCTGTAATTATATCCCTCTCGGGGAATGATAGAGCTAACATTCACCTAGACCTCCCTTGATGCAGGGGTGTGTTAGATATCAGTCGGGATCCAAGGTTCCAAAGACCACCGCACGGGAATTGGCAAGCTACCACTACACGTGTGCGAAAACTCCCCGCTACACATGATCTCCGTGGTTTTATGCTAATGACTACAATCCAAGGGGGTTCGAGCAGAACTTGGCGATGTCTCCGCGGTTCAGTGAGGGAGATATATAAAAAAGTGTAAAAAAGAATCATCAGTTATGAAGAAGTGTCAGTATGGGGCTTTTTATTGAATATCCAAAAAATGTAAGAAATGAAGAAGACATTTTAAGGATAGAACCGTTTAAGATCGTCACCGCTCCAGGTGCATGAGATATCCTCTCTTTCGCTTGTCAGGAGGCGATAAGCCCCGCTCTTTAGTACCTCCTTGATAATGAAAGGCCCTGCCCAGTTGGGATTTAGTTTTCCGACATTCCCTGTCCTGGCTGCGGCATCAACTTTCTTTAGCACAACATCACCAACTGCAAAATGTTTAACCCTGACATTTCTGTCAAAGTATTTGGCCATTCTCCTTTTTACTTCCTCCTGCCTAATTGTTGCCTCATCCTGAAGCTCTTCGATCAAATCCAGACTGTATTTGATAGCTTCATCATTATCCTCTATCCATGCTTCTCCTCCCTCCTTTGCATATACAACTCTGGGGGTGACCACTTCAAATTCTATAAGAACGACTGCCTTCGAACCATGAGATAATTTGAACGGTGTCTCCCCCGTAGCTGAAGACGGAGTAGTACGGAAAGTCCAAAGGATGTAAGGGAGTTTTTCTGCCCAATTCCCTCTTTGATTCAAGATTCTCTTCATCAAAAGCTGCTGAATTTGCCTATTTGCTGCTTCCACCTGGCCATTAGTCCTGGGATGATGTACCGAGGAGAACCGAAGATCAATTCCAACCTGATCACAGAAGTTTATCATTTCTGAATTGTTGAATTGTGGGACATTGTCAGTGACAATTGCTAGAGGGATTCCATGCTGACAAACTATTTCTCCCCAGATGAAGTTTTTGGTCATCTGCGTCGTAGTCTTTGCCAATGCCTTTGCTTCAATCCACTTACTGAAATAATCAATCATCACAATTATGAAACGATGTTGGCCGCTAGCCATTGGGAAGGGTCCGATGAGATCCATTCCCCAAAATGCGAAGGGCCAAGGTGCAGTTATTGATCTAAGTGATTGAGCGGGCAGATGTTGAAGAGGAGCAAATTTTTGACACTGAACGCTTCGCTTGGCAAATGCGTTGGCATCTTTTCTCATGGTTGGCCAGAAGTATCCCTGCCTCAAGATTCTGTTTTCCAAGGTCTTTGCTCCTGAATGACTACCGCATTCCCCGGAATGAACCTCTTGAAGTATGGTTGGAATTTCTTCCTCACAAACACACCGCGCTGAGGGAGAAATCAAAGTTTTCCTGTACAGGACTCACGCTATTAAGTAATAATAGACTTCCTTTCTTCTGAATCACTTTCTGTCTTTGATTGATTGATGGAATTCTCCTTTTGATAAGAATAGCTCATAAGGATCCTTCCAGGATGGATTCTGATCGATCTGCATGAGTTCCCCTTCATCTGTTGCTGGATGGAAAAGTTCAGAGGTCACTCCCCCTGACGGAAGACCGAACTTTGACAACTCATCTGCCTCTTCGTTCCGTGCCCTGGGAATATGCTCGATGATGAATGATTTGAATCTTCCGATCTCCTTCTTAGCTAGCAGCAGATACTTCCTCAGCATTGGTTCTCTTGTCTCGTAATTCCCCAAAACTTGAGAAGCCATCACTAGTGAATCAGTTTTGACATGCATGTGTTCTATGCCCAGTTCCTTTGCAAGTCTCAAACCGGCCAGAAGTCCTTCATACTCTGCCTGGTTATTTGTGACTGGAAAGAAGAACCTGATAGCTTGTTCAAGTTTGATGCCATTTGGGCTAATTAAAACAACTCCGGCTCCCACGGAGTTTTTACCAGAAGCCCCATCCACATAAACAACCCAAGCCAAAGGGGATTTCTCCACTTGTTTAGGACTGGATTCCGTTGTATCAACCAGGAAATCTGCCAAGACATGCGCTTTGATTGTCGTTATGGGAATGTAGGACATTACAAACTCGCTCAACTCGATAGCCCATTTGGCCAGCCTCCCTGAATGATCTGGCTTTTCAAGAATACTTCTCAGAGGATGATCTGTAATTACTTGGATAGGATGAGCTTGAAAATAAGGGTGAAGCCTTCGTGATGACATAACTAAATCCAAAGCTAGCTTTTCCAAGATCGAATATCTTGTATCTGCATCCTTGAGGATATGGTTGACATAGTATATTGGAAATTGTTTCTTCTTTTCCTCCCGGACGAGGACAGAACTCACTGCATCTGGGCCGACCCCCAAATATAAGAACAGTATTTCCCCTTCACAGGGACTTTTAAGTAGAGGGGTTGAAGTCAACTGTACTTTTAATTGTTCGAAAGCCTTGCTACACTCTTCGCTCCATTCAAACTTTGATCCTCCTCGGAGTGTTTTAAAGAATGGAGCACTTTTATCTCATGATTTGGAAATGAACATGCTCAGCCCCGCCAACCTTCCTCCAAGTTGCTGGACCTCCTTAGTGTTACGAGGAGGAGTCATATCGAGGATGGCCTTCACCTTATCTGGGTTCGGTGAAAGTCCATCAGGAGTGAGGAGATGACCGAGAAATTTCCCCTTATTTGCTCCAAACATACATTTCAATATGTTCAATTTTAATTTGAACCTCTGTAGAGTAGCGAACATCTCTACGAGGTTTTTCAAATGTATTGAAAATGTTTTACTTTTGAGGAGGAGATCGTCGACATAAACTTCAAGGTTTCTGCCTTTTTGATGTTTAAAAACCGTATCCATCATTCTCTGATACGTTGCACCCGCATTTTTAAGGCCGAAAGGCATTACGAGGTAAAAGTAACACCCATCATTCGTGATGAAAGAAGTGTGCGAGATATCGGGTTTGTGCATTTTAATTTGATGGTACCCAGAGAATGCATCGAGAAAGCTCATGAAATTATACCCAACCGCAGAATCTACTAAAACATCTATCCGAGGCAGAGGGTAGCAATCTTTGGGGCATGCTTTATTAAGTTTTGTAAAATCCACGCACATGCGCCACTTCCCACTGGATTTTTTTACCATCACAACGTTTGACATCCACGTGGGGTATTGAATTTCAGATATAAAGTTTGCTTTCAGGAGCTTGGCAACCTCCTCTCTGATAGGCACCGCCAGCTTGGTTGCCACTTCCCTTTTCTTCTGCTGGATTGGCTTGAACTCAGGAGATATGTTCAGATGATGGCAAGCCACATTCGGATCCACCCCTGGCATATCCTCCGCTGACCAGGCGAAGATATCCAGGTTCTCCAGAAGACAGGAGATCAGCTGCACTTTCTCCTCTTCCGGCAGCTCCGCATTTATGATCAGCTTCTTGTCTTCCCCCTCAGCAATGGGGACTTATTGGGTCGCCTGGGCAGGTTCCAGGTGAGCCCCTTCTCGATCCTTCCTCTCCTCAGCAGCCTTTGAAGATTCAGCAACTTCAAGAACTTCAACCGTGGACTCGGGAAGTGGAATGTTGGTGATCATATTGACGGTTCGTACGTAACATTCTCGAGCCACTTTTGGGTTGCTTCGGATCCGATACTGCCTTCCCTCGGCGGCAAATTTAAGAGCAAGGTAGAAAGTGGACACTACTGCCCTGTAGGCATTAAGAATGGGCCTTCCAAAGATGGCGCAGTAGTTTCTCGGGGCATCCACCGCCACGAAGTTGATCAGCTTTATCACTCCCCCCAGAGAAACCAGGAGCTTCACAGAACCTTCCACTACCTTCTTCTCTCCGGAGAAGCCATAAAGGGGCCCTTCGGTGGAAAGCAGAGGCTTCCCAGTCATCAGGGCATCAAAAGTTGGACGGAAGAGGAGATTAACAGAACTGCCCGTGTCGATCAGGATTTTGTGAACTGTATAATTCTCAATAATGGCTTTGATGACCACGGCGTCGTCAAAAGGATTGGCGTTTGGAGGAAGGTCATCTTGACCGAAAGTGACGATTGTGCTTTCAGGAGCAGAAGTTGTGGTCGCCGACACTTCTTGCTTTAGGACTCTCGCAATACTTGATTTACGAGATGTTCAGCTCCAGCCCCTCCATGAATGTAGTAGATGTCCCCCAGGGGCCCACATCATTTACCTCTACGCAATCAGTTGAAGGATGAATATCTCCATAACAGTCGGCGTCTTCAACGTCGGCACACTCCCAAGTTACCTCAACCGCTTCTTTCTTTTTCTCAGCTGCTGGTCCAGCAGTTACTTCCTTCCGGACTAGGCCTCGGAGCTTTCCCTCTCCCAAGTGCCTTTTTATCAATAAGCAGAGGGCCCGACAATCTTCGGTCAGATGCCCTCCCTCCTTGTGATATTCGCAGTAAATATTCGGATTTCGGTTATGAACATCCGATTTTAGAGGAGCGGGACTTTTAAAATCCAGCCTCTTTTAAAGGATTTGGACGACTTCGTCCATAGTAACATTTAGAGGAGTAAATGACTCTTGCGAATCATCATATTGGGTGGATGGAATAGCTGGAGATGGCTGCGCAGTATACTGTGGCAGGTATACTGGCAGTATTTGTGGAAGAGAAATGGACGGAGCGGGTGCGATGGCCAACGGCGGCTTCTGATCCTAAAACCGTTGATGGTCGATGAAGGGTTGCTTGTGTTTGTAATTTCTTCCCCTCTGGGAACGTGGCTCGAAATGGGGTTGGTTTGCTTGTGGATGGATGAAGGATGAGTTGGATTGCTCCTTGTCGCTCACCAATTTCGCGACGTACCCAGGGTTACTTTTTCCCCCCTTATGAACATGTTGGCCAAACTTATCATTTCCTGATAAATTCTTGGCTCCCTAATGTTTGCCTCAAATTTCAGGAGGCCTTCCCTCAAGACATGAATCAGGGCCACCATGTACTATTCTGGATCTACATTCTAAACCTCCATGATTTCTTTTTGAAAATGATCCACGAAATGGGCCCACGTTTCGTCTTCTCGCTGCCTATTTCAAAAAGGGCCGCCGGGCCACTTTTTCTCTTTCTAGAAGTAGAAAACCTGAGCAGAAACTCCCTGCGCAGCTCAGCGAAGTAGCTAATTAACCTGGGATGCAACCCATAGAACCACTCCCTTGCTTGTCCATCGAAGGATGTCACAAGGAGTTTGTATTTGGTTGCATCTGAGAGGGCCCTCAGAGTGATGGCCGACTCAAAGGCCTGAAGATGGACAGTAGGATTGATTTCCCCATTGTAGGCCGGCATACGCAGCTCCCTGAAATTATTCGGGGCTGGCTCACCTTGGACTTCATCCACGAAGGGACAGTTTTCTTCAGCATCTTCATATAGAAGAGGAGCAGAATAGTAAGCCGCCTGAGCTGCGGCTACTCGCGGACAAGCCACCTGGTAGGAAGAGCGGGCAGCGACTTCTGGAGGGTAGGAAAGACGGGCAGCGCAATCTTGCGGGTAGGAAAGGCGGGCAGTGCCCTCTGGCGGATAAGAAAGGCGGGCAGCATGAGAAGCTGCCCCCCGAAAATCGAGAACTCGGGACGGCATGATGTGCGCGGCCTCTTGGTAGAAGTTTTGCTGGGCTGCAAAACCTTCTTGTAGCGGTTGGAAATTGGCGACTTGTGGTAGCGGGTACATAGGAGGAGGAGGAGGGACCGGAGTCACCGCCTGGTTAACCGCGGTCTACTGAGGGACCAACCGCTCGGTTAACAGTGCTAAAGCCTGACTGATCGCGTCCAAACGCTGATCAGTCGCTTTCTGAGCCCGCTCGGCTTCTCTCTTCGACTGCTCCAAGGCCTCCCACAGGGAATCTTCACTGCAGTCAGAGCGGTCTCCCAGAGGGAACTGGTGGTCTGACATTTTGACAAAGATTTCACCGATAGTCCGCGATCTGAAGGTCGCGTGTTTCTGTTGAATCCGGAAATGCACCTCCGAAGGAAATCAGAGGTTGCGGGCTATCGGTTACTATTTGGTTAGAGAAAGTTAGACTGCTGGCAGCGGTCGAGGCCAGACTTCACCCGTCACGGCGAACGCCACTCCTGTGATGGGCTTTCCTTTGATTCAAATGAAGAAGTTACAACGGGTTACAGAAGCAGGAAAGTAGAAGCCGGTCGGTCAGACAGCTCGCAAGACAGTAAACTCGAGACCGCAGCTCAAACAAGCAAGCTCCAGGATTTGAGTGTGCGTGACTTTGGAACGTCGCCGCCCCCTATTTATAGGCTCGGGGGCCTGCCCGAACGGGCAGGGATAAAATAACCGCCTGCCCGGGTACAGGAGAATCGGGCAGGCGGTGACGGGATACAGAAAGGAGAAAATAATGAAGTCGCGCGATCTTGGCGGCTTGCGCTTCCGATCTGTCCTGGTCGGAGACTAAAGATGATGCGATCAACGCAATGATGCAACCCGAGCAGTCTCCGACCTGAGACCGCGGCTTGCCCTCTGGACTTGAGCCTTGAAGATCTTCAATCCTTGGATGCGACCTGAATTCTATCAGACCGCCCGGTTTGTATTGGCTAGTGCTGATGGACCCTGTTGAATCCGAACCGGGCGACTTGCCTTCTCAGACTGCGCGGTATGCGAGAAGAGCTACTCGGAGGCGGTCTTCTGGGTAAACATGCGTGACCTGAAGGGCAAACCTACGATCCTCTGGCACCAAGACGGGGATTGTGTACAAGTTTCAGCTGCGCTCCCATTCTGGGGGAGCGAGAGAGTTAGCTGTCATGCACTAGTCGCTGGAGCTGCTATGTATGGTCGGAAAACGCTGAAAAATTTGAAGAAGGTTCCAGAGGAGGATCTTCACCGAGTAGTCGCACAAGCCGGTGCGTGGGGCTTCGCGGCTAACCACTTTATGGCTCTGACATCCTTTGATGGACAAGCAAGGGAGTGGTTCTATGGATTGCATCCTAGATCAATCAGCTGCTTCGCTGAGCTGCGCAGGGAGTTTCTGCTCAGGTTCTCCACCTCTAGAAAGAGAAAAAGTGGCTCGGCGGCCCTATTTAAGATCAGGCAGCGGGAAGACAAAATGTGGGCCCGTTTCGTGGATCATTTCCAGAAGGAAATTATGGAGGTTCAAAATGTAGATCCAGAACAGTACAGGGTGGCCTTGATTCATGGCTTGAGGGAAGGCCCCCTAAAGTTTGAAGCGAACATTAGAGAGCCGAGGACTTATCAGGAAATGATAAGTCTAGCAAATATGTTCATAAGGGGTGAAAAGAGTAACCCCGAGTACGTCGCAAAGCTGGTTGGCGACAAGGAATAGCCCAATTCATACTCTACTCATCCGCAAACAAATCAACATCATTTTGATCCCGGTTCCCAGAGGGGTAAGAACTACATGCACAAACAACCTTTCATCGGCCATCAACGGTTTCATGATCAGAAACCGTCGTTGGCCATCGTTCCCGCTCCATCCATTTCCATTCCACAAATAATGCCAGTATACCTGCCACAGTATACTGCGCAGCCATCTCAAGCTATTCCATCCACCCAATGATGACTCGCAAAAGTCATTTACTCCTCTCAATGTTACCATGGATGAGGTCATCCAAATCCTTCAAAAGAGGCCGGATTTCAAAAGACCTGCTCCTTTAAAGTCGGATATTCGTAACCGAAATCCGAATCTCTTCTGCGAATATCATAAGGAAGCAGGGCATCTGACTGAGAACTGTCGGGCCCTCCATTTATTGATAGAAAGGCTTTGGGGAGAGGGGAAGCTCCGAAGCCTAGTCCGAAAGGAAGTGAACTGCTGAGCCAGCAACTGAGAAAAAGAAGGAAGCAGTTGAGGTAACTTGGGAGTGTGCTGACGTTGAAGACGTCGGCTATTATGGGGATATTCATCCCTCAACTGAATGCATAGAGGTAAACGATGTGGGCCCCCTGGGGGACATATATTGCATTCATGGGGGAGCTGGAGCTAAATCATCCAGCAAATCAAGTATTGCAAGAGTCTTAAAGCAAGAGGTGGCGGAAACTACAACTTCCGCCCCTGAAAGCTCAATCATCACTTTCGGTCATGATGATCTTCCTCCAAACGCCAATCCTTTTGACGACGATGTGGTCATCAAGGCTATTATTGAGAATTATACAGTTCATAAAATTCTGATCGACACGGGCAGTTCAGTTAATCTCCTCTTCCGTTCAACTTTCGATGCCCTGAAGACTGGGAAGCCTCTGCTTTCCACCGAAGGGCCCCTCTATGGCTTCTCCGGAGAGAAAAAAGAAGTAGAAGGCTCTGTGAAGCTTCTGGTCTCCCTGGGGGGAGTGGTGAAACTGATCAATTTCGTGGTGGTGGATGCCCCAAGCAACTATTGCGCCATCTTCGGAAGGCCCATTCTCAATTCCTATAGGGCAGTGGTTTCCACTTTCCATCTGGCCCTCAAATTTGCTGCCGAGGGAAGACAATACCGGATCCGGAGCAATCCAAAAGTGGCTCGGTAATGTTATGTGCGAACCGTCAATATGATCACAAACATTCCACTTCCCGAGTCTCCAGTTGAAGTTTGTGAGGTTGCTGAATCTTTGAAAGCTGCAAAAGAAAGGAAGGGTCGAGAAGGGGCTCACCTGGAACCTGCCCAGGCGACCCAAGAAGACCCCATTGCTGAGGGGGAGGAACAGAAGTTGATCATCAATGCAGAACTGCCAGAAGAGGATAAAGTCCAACTGGTCTGCTGTCTTCTGGAGAATTTGGATATCTTCGCTTGGTCAGCGGAGGATATGCCCGGAGTGGATCTGGATGTGGCTTGCCATCATCTCAACATATCTCTAGAGTTCAAACCAGTTCAACAGAAGAAAAGAGAAGTGGCAACCAAGCTGGTGGTGCCTATCAGAGAGGAGGTTGCCAAACTCCTGAAAGCAAACTTTATTTCTGAAATTCAATACCCCACGTGGATGTCAAACGTTGTAATGGTGAAAAAATCCGGTGGGAAGTGGTGCATGTGCGTGGATTTTATAAAACTCAATAAAGCATGCCCTAAAGATTGCTACCCTTTGCCTCGGATAGATGTTTTAGTAGATTCCGCGGTTGGGTATAATTTCATGAGTTTTCTCGATGCATTTTTTGGGTATCATCAAATCAAAATGCACAAACCTGATATCTCGCACGCTTCTTTCATCACAAACGATGGGTGTTACTGTTACCTCGTAATGCCCTTCGGCCTTAAAAATGCGGGTGCGACGTACCAGAGAATGATGGATACAGTTTTTAAGCATAAAAAAGGCAGGAACCTTGAAGTTTATGTCGATGATCTCCTCCTATAAAGTAAAACCTTTTCAATACATTTGAAAGACCTCGTGGAGACGTTCGCTACTCTACGGAGGTTCAAATTAAAATTGAATCCATTTAAATGTGTGTTCGGAGCGAATAAGGGGAAATTTCTCGGGCATCTCCTTACTCCTGATGGCCTTGCACCGAACCCAGATAAGGTGAAGGCTATCCTCGACATGACTCCTCCTCGTAATACAAAGGAGGTCCAGCAACTTGGAGGAAGGTTGGCAGGGCTGAGCAGGTTCATTTCTAAATTAGGAGATAAAAGTGCTCCATTCTTTAAAACACTCCGAGGAGGATCCAAGCTTGAATGGTGTTGACCCAGAAATCGGCGATCCTCCCCTGGGAGGCCTTTTTCGCTACATTTTTACAGATTATGCGCACGGGAAGGATCAGACCTCTCACAAAGGCTTTTTTCATACCCAATGTGGTAAGAAGGGGCGGCCTCCTCCTTCAAACCACCCAGGTGGGGCGGCCTCCCCCTTCAAACCGCCCAGGTGGGGCGGCCTCCTCCTTCAAACCGCCCAGGTATGGCGGTCTTCCCTTCAAACCGCCCAGGTAGGGCGGCCTTCCCCTTCAAACCGCCTAGGTGGGGCAGCCTCCTCCTTCAAACCGCCTAGGTGGGGTGGCCTCCTCCTTCAAACCGCCCTGAAAGTGAGTTTTAGTTCTTAAATTAAAAACTCTTTTTAGGTTATTTAAAATAATGATATATATAAATAAATATGTGTAGTTAAGTGAGTTATGAAAAAAAACACAAACAAATTTCAGATATCACAGCACAGTAATAAGAAAATAGAACATAAGCCAAGCAACCAGAAGACACAAGAAATATAGTAGTTCCCCAATCAACCTGGGTACATCTACTCTTCTACCACACTGGTAGGAATCCACTACAGGTTTTTGATCAGGTGCCCTGCCACCATATGAGCTTTTGATCGGGTAACTCAAAAACCAAGTCACAGGTTTTTGCTAAGGTGCTATGTCACCGAGAGGTTAACTTTTGAAGGGAGTTATAACCCTTTGTACAGGATGGAATAAAGAAAACAAAAGGTATAGTGTTCTTCTCTTTCAAAGAAGACTCTAGAGATCCAGATGGTGTTGTTGAGAGTGGATCTTGATGATGTTGAAGAGCTCCCCCTGTCTGATTGAGATTAGATGACAGCTTGAGTAAGCTTCTTCTCTAGAATGTGGTAACTCTTTTTCTTCTTCTTCTGCAGTAGAGATCCTGAGCAAATGAACTTGTTTAAGTGTCTCAGGATGAAGATGATCTGCAGAGAAGAGTTAGCAAAACAAGATTGATAATATATGTTGTTCTCTATTCTGTATATTTTATCTGTGTGTTGTGTCTCTCTCTCTTCTTTCCTTTTTCTTTTCTCTGTCTTTATATAATCTGGAGAGCTTCTCTCTTATTTTTGAATTCCTCTTTGGGAAAAGGAAAGAGATAAAGTCTCTTTATTTATCTTGACTCCTCGAGAGGATAAACTGCCGTCTTTAAGCTTCTCTGCAATGGTTATTTCATTAATGTTCTGCAACGGCTATATCATAAATGTGAAGCAGTAACAATTCAAACAAAAGAAAGACAGCAATATATAAATAGAAATATACAAAATATTGATTTATTAAATCTGACAACATATATAATTTTAGTCGAGCTGAGAAAGGAGAATTTATATAGCTGATAATATTTTCATCGAGCTCAGCTTCAAGTTCATCGATCTGAACATTTAATTCGTCGTTCTGTGCTTCTGCTGAATATTCGTCGAACGCAGACTTGAGATCGTCGAACGCAGACTTGAGATCGTCGAACGCAGCTTTTCGTCGACCGCTGAGATAACTGGATTTCGTCGACCGCTGAGACGGGATCGTCGACCGCTGAGATAGCTGGATTTCATCGACCGCTGAGATAGATGTTCTTCGTCGAGCGCAGAATGAATATAATTCGTCGATCGCGGAGCGTCGTTCGTCAAACGCAGATAGTCGTTCATCGAACGCAGAGAACATATATAATTTTTATCTTTCTCTTATTTTCTCAGCCTATTAATTATATATATTTTCAGCCTTCTATCTTAATGGGATTTGATCTAAGTTATAAGATGTGTTATGATAGAAACCTAGACATTAAAGATGGATCCAAACTCAAATCAAAACTAAGGTTCCAACAATCTCCCCCTATTTGAGTTGGGATCCTAAGCCAAATTAAGACTAGGTTCTAACAATCTCCCCCTATTTAGTTTAGGATACCTAAGCATAAAAAGTCTTGAATAACTTAAGGCTTAAGGGTCAGAGATTATTTTTGAGAATAATATAAAGTTTATTTAGAAATAGAAGAATTTATTTGTTCTTTATGAAAACATTTAATCATAAATTATATTGTTTTTTTCTTAAATTCTAAATTTCTTCTTTTAAAACCAAGCAATTTCTGATTCCTAGATTTTGATTTAAATAGGATTTTAATATTATGAATTGCTAGTTGTTAATGGATTCTAAGGAATTTTAAAATCAGAAAAACATTGTCTGATACCTCTTTCTATAGAATCCCCTTAATCAGAAGAGACTCACACTCAGTGCTCTGATCATTTCTGATCTATGCAATCGGAGTAGAATGCTCAACATGATTTTGGAGAAAATCTGTAAGAATGTGAAGTTATCTGACTTTGTTTTTAAGATAGAAAAATTTAAATGAATCTTATAATTGATGTTTAATTATAAAAGTTTTAAAATAGATAAAACAAATGCCTTATAATTAGATATATTGGCCTTTTTATCTCATTAAAATATATATTTGAAAATTTATTTTGATTTTGCTGAACATAAAATATTTCTTTTTCTTTAGCCTTAATTGACTTATTTTTCAAAGAAATAATTTGTTCTTCTGAGTTTTTCAAATTTTCTTTAAGTTTATTATTTTCAGGAATTAAAATATTTATTTCAATTAACTCTTTTATAATTTCCTTCTCAGATTTTATTATATCTGTATATAGAATTTTAAAATCTGATTTGTAATTTTCAGAGGTAGAGTTGGGATTTGAAGTTACCTCATTTACCTTTTCTGCATCTGAGATGTGGTTTGAGCCATATATGGCCAACATGCAGAAAGCTCTAGCTTTTTGTTCTTCTTCTTCTTCTTCTTCACTTGATCTTGAAAATGGTTCTGCATCATAAATACAGTTAGTGGAGGAAGTGGAAGAAGATTCATTTACCATCCTTGAGAGGGAGTTCCAGATGCCCCTTGCTGAAGTGCAATCAGCCACTCTTTGAAGAATGTCTTTTGACATTGATTGAGCCAATATGCCCATGGCCTTGCATCAGCACTTATCAACTTCTCTTGATCATCTGTAGAAAAAGTTGAAGATGGAGATCCTGTCAAAATAGAATTGTAAATATCTTCATCTAATTTAATTCCAACTTGCCATAAAGAAAATCTATCATAATTACAGATTGGTGGATTTGAAAATACTACTTGTGCCATTAGATTTTAGAAAAACCTTTTAAAAAAATTTAAGAACTAAGTGATCTTTATGATTCAGGTGTTAGCCTGTATAAATAATCAACCTCCTCTGATACCAATTGAGAGTGAGTTTTAGTTCTTAAATTAAAAACTCTTTTTAGGTTATTTCAAAATAATGATATATATAAATAAATATGTGTAGTTAAGTGAGTTATGAAAAAAAACAAACACAAACAGATTTCAGATATCACAGCACAGCAACAAGAAAATAGAACATAAGCCAAGCAACCATAAGACACAAGAAATATAGTAGTTCCCCAATCAACCTGGGTACATTTACTCTTCTACCACACTGGTAGGAATCCACTATAGGTTTTTGATCAGGTGCCCTGCCACAATATGAGCTTTTGATCAGGTAACTCAAAAACCAAGTCACAGGTTTTTGCTAAGGTGCCCTGTCACCGAGAGGTTAACTTTTGAAGGGAGTTATAACCCTATGTACAGGATGGAATAAAGAAAACAAAAATTATAGTGTTCTTCTCTTTCAAAGAAGACTCTAGAGATCCTCATGGTGTTGTTGAGAGTGGATCTTGATGATGTTGAAGAGCTCCACCTGTCTGATTGAGATTAGATGACAGTTTGAGTAAGCTTCTTCTCTAGAATGTGGTAACTCTTTACTTCTTCTTCTACAGTAGAGATCCTGAGCAAATGATCTTGTTTAAGTGTCTCAGGATTAAGATGATCTGCAGAGAAGAGTTAGCAAAACAAGATTGATAATATATGTTGTTCTCTGTTCTGTATATTGTATCTGTGTGTTGTGTCTCACTCTTCTTTCCTTTTTCTTTTCTCTGTCTTTATATAATCTGGAGAGCTTCTCTCTTATTTTTGAATTCCTCTTTGGGAAAAGGAAAGAGATAAAGTCTCTTTATTTATCTTGACTCCTCGAGAGGATAAAATGTCATCTTTAAGCTTTCTGCAACGGCTATTTCATTAATGTTCTACAACGGCTATATCATAAATGTGAAGCAGTAATAATTCAAACAAAAGAAAGGCAGCAATATATAAATAGAAACTATACAAAATATTGTTTTATTAAATCTGACAACATATATAATTTTAGTCGAGCTGAGAAAGAAGAATTTATATAGCTGATAATATTTTCGTCGAACTCAGCTTCAAGTTCGTCGATCTGAACATTTAATTCGTCGTTCTGAGCTTCTGTTGAATATTCGTCGAACGCAGACTTGAGATCATCGAACGCAGCTTTTCGTCGACCGCTGAGATAGCTGGATTTCGTCGACCGCTGAGATAGCTGGATTTCGTCGACCGCCGAGATAGTTGTTCTTCGTCGAGCGCAGTATGAATATAATTCGTCGACCGCAGAGCGTCGTTCATCGAACGCAGATAGCCGTTCGTCGAACGCAGAGAACATATATAATTTAGATCTTTCTCTTATTTTCTCAGCCTATTAATTATATATATTTTCAGCCTTCTATCTTAATGGGATTTGATCTAAGTTATAAGATGTGTTATGATAGAAACTTAGACATTAAAGATGGATCCGAACTCAAATCAAAACTAAGGTTCCAACACGCCCATGTGGGGCGGCCTTCCCCTTCAAACCGCCTAGGTGGGGCAGCCTCCTCCTTCAAACCGCCCAGGTGGGGCGGCCTCCCCCTTCAAACCGCCCAGGTGGGGCGGCCTCCTCCTTCAAACCGCCCAGGTGGGGCGGCCTTCCCCTTCAAACCGCCCAGGTGGGGAGGTCTTCCCCTTCAAACCGCCCAGGTGGGGCGGCCTTCCCCTTCAAACCGCCTAGGTGGGGCGGCCTCCTCCTTCAAACCGCCCAGGTGGGGCGGCCTCCCCCTTCAAATAGCCCAGGTGGGGCGTCCTCCGCCTTCAAACCGCCCATGTGGGGCGGCCTCCCCCTTCAACCCGCCCAGGTAGGGCGGCGTCCATCTTCAGACCGCGCGGGTAGAACTCCAGTCACTGGCTCACCGGCGGTGACGACATCGACCCAGAACCTATAAATAGGACCCTCGGTATGAATAGTGGGACAGGCAAGTTGGGGAGCAAAATCGGCGGCTAGAAATAGCCAGACCGCACCTAGCTGCGGACAGCCCGGGCGGCCTCAGCGAACAATCCAGGCGGCCTCGGCGAACAGCCAGGGCGGCCTCGGCGAATAGCCCGAGTGGCTTACTTTTCTTATTCGCCACTCTCTTGTATTCGTTCTGTTTCCATGTACCATAAACGGCAAGCTGTAATACAAGTTCATAAATAAAGGGAAAGCCCGTCGCAGGAGTGGCTTTTGCCGCGGCGGGCTAAGTCTGGCCTCGCCGCAAGCTAGCGGCCCTCTCTTGTTCTCTCTCTCTCATCTCTTCATTTGCGACTCAAGTAACCAGCTGCTCGACCATTATCCCTTCTCTTTCCTCCAGGATATAGCGTCGAGGACTTGGGGGCAATTTTGGATTCAACAAATAGAGTGAAGAGTGTGATAAGGCTTTCGAGCAATTAAAAATTCAGTTGACTTCAACCCCTCTACTTCAAAGCCCCCGCGAAAGGGAAATATTGTTCATATACTTGGGGTTCGGCCCAGATGCAGTGAGTTATGTTCTCGTCCGGGAGGAAAAGAAGAAGCAGTTTCCGATATATTATGTCACCATATCCTTAAAGATGCGGAAACAAGATACTCAATCTTGGAAAAGCTAGCCCTAGCTTTGGTTATGTCATCACGAAGTCTTCGTCCCTACTTTCAAGCTCATCCTATCCAAGTAATAACAGATCATCCTCTAAGAAGTATTCTTGAAAAGCCTGATCATTCGGGTAGATTGGCTAAATGGGCTATTGAGCTGAGCGAATTTGAAATGTCCTACATTCCCAGAACAGCAATCAAAGCAGAGTCTTGGCAGATTTCCTGGTTGATACAACGGAGTCCAGTACTGAACAAGTGGAGAAATCCCCTTTGGCTTGGATTGTTTATGTGGATGGGGCTTCTGGTTAAAACTCTGTGGGAGCCGGAGTAGTTTTAATCAGCCCAAATGGCATCAAGCTTGAGCAGGCTATCAAGTCCTTCTTTCCAGTCACAAATAATCAGGCAGAATACGAGGCACTTCTGGCCGGTCTAAGACTTGCGAAGGAGCTGGGGATAGAACACGTGCATGTCAAAACTGATTCGCTAGTAACACGTGCATGTCAAAACTGATTCGCTAGTAATGGCTTCTCAGGTTTTGGGGAATTACAAAATAAGAGAACCAATGCTAAGGAAGTACCTACTGCTAGCTAAGGGGGAGATCGGAAAATTCAAATCATTCATCATTGAGCATATTCCCAGGACACAGAACAAAGAAGCAGATGAGTTGTCAAAGTTTGGTCTTCCATCAGGGGGAGTGACCTCTGAACTTTTCCATCCGGCAACAGAAGAAGGGGAACTTATGCAAATCGATCATAATTCTTCCTGGAAGGATCCTTATGAGCTATTCTTATCAAAAGGAGAGTTTCATCAATCCATCAAAGACAAAAATAGATTCAGAAGAAAGACAGCCTATTATTACTTAATAGCGGGAATCCTGTACAGGAAAACTTTGATTTCTCCCTTGGCACGGTGTGTTTCTGAGGAAGAAATTCCAACCATACTTCAGGAAGTTCACTCCGGAGAATGCGGCAGTCATTCAGGGGCAAAGACTTTGGAGAAAAGGATTTTGAGGCAGGGTTATTTCTGGCAAACAATGAGAAAAGATGTCGAAGCATTTGCCAAGCGATGTGTTCAGTGTCAGAAGTTTGCTCCTCTTCAACATTTCCCCGCTCAATCACTTAGATCAATATATGCGCCTTGGCCTTTCGCAGTTTGGGGGATGGATCTCATCGGACCCTTCCCAATGGCTAGCGGCCAGCGTCATTTTATAATTGTGATGATTGATTATTTCAGCAAGTGGATTGAGGCAAAGGCATTGGCAAAGACTACAATGCAGGTCATCAAAAACTTCATCTGGGGAGAAATAGTTTGTCGGCATGGAATCCCGCTAGCAATTGTCACTGACAATGGTCCACAGTTCAACAATTCGTAAATGATAAACTTCTGTGATCAGGTTGGAATTGATCTTCGGTTCTCCTCGGTACATCATCCCAGGACTAATGGCCAGGTGGAAGCAGCAAATAGGCAAATCCAGCAGCTTTTGATGAAGAGAATTTTGAATCAAAGAGGGAATTGGGTAGAACAACTCCCTTCCATCCTTTGGAGTCTCCATACTACTCCATCTTCAACTACGGGGGAGTCACCGTTCAAATTGTCTCATGGCTCGGAGGCAGTCGTTCCTATAGAATTTGAAGTGGTCACCCCCAGAGTTGTATATGCAAAGGGGGGAGGAGAAGCATGGATAGATGCCAATGATGAAGCTATCAAATACAGTCTGGATTTGATTGAAGAGCTTCAAGATGAAGCAACAATCAGGCATGAGGAAGTGAAAAGGAGAATGGCCAAATACTTTGACAGAAACATCAGGGTTAAACATTTTGCAGTTGGAGATGTTGTACTAAAGAAAGTTGATGTCGCAGCCAGGACAGGCAACGTCGGAAAATTAAATCACAACTGGGCAGGGCCCTTCATTGTCAAAGAGGTACTAAAGAGCGGGGCTTATCGCCTCCAGACAAGCGAAGGAGAGGACATCTCACGCACCTGGAGCGGTGACGATCTTAAATGGTTCTATCCTTAAAATGTTTTCTTCATTTCTTGCATTTTTTGGATATTCAATAAAAAGCCCCATACTGACACTTCTCCCTGCCTGGTGACTTTCTTACATTTTTTATAAATATCCCCCACTGAACCGTGGAGACATCGACAAGTTCTGCTCGAACCCCCTCAGATTGTAGTCATTAGCGTAAAACCATGAAGATCATGTGTAGCGGGGAGTTTTCGCACACGTGTAGTGGTAGCTTGCCAATTACCGTGCGGTGGTCTTCGGAACCTTGGATCCCGGCTTATATCTAACACACCCCTGCATCAAGAGAGGTCTAGGTGATTGTTAGCTCTATCATGCCCCGAGAGGGATATAGTTACAGGTTTGATGATCTTTCTGAGGAAAGCAATGCTCGCCGTCTAGGCCCACCTGCCCAACTGAACATCTTAGTCTGTGACCATCGAATACTCCTAGGTACTCTCAAGCGATGTCTAAGTGGGACCCACAACTGAGTTGATCTCTCTGAGGAAAGCAATGTTCGCCGCCTAGGCCCACCTGGCCAATTGATCAGCTCGGCTTGTACCCCTAGGCTAGAGAGTAGTTGAGTCGCTTACAGCCCTTATGACCACTTGAGGAAAGCAATGTTCGCCGCCTAGGCCCACCTGCCCACTTGGTCATCTGGGTCTGTACCTTTTCTTTATTTCTACAGCTCTTATGACCACTTGAGGAAAGCAATGTTCGCCGCCTAGGCCCACCTGCCCACTGGGTCATCTGAGTCTATGGCCATTTCTTATTTCATTATAGGAAGTTATCTCATCTCATATGGTCTTTCTGGACCATTTGGGAGAAAACAGGATTTGAACAGTTATATAACAGACCGGGTGGTTTGATTATTAAACCGACCGGTTTGAGATAAGTAGGTACAGCATAGTATATCAGGCGATTTGAAATCTTCAAACCGATCGTTTCAATTACATCAAGCGGTTTGAAATTTCTATGCCGATCGGTTCAATTTCATCATGCGGTTTTAAACCGATCAATTTTAGAACGGGTTATCATAAAATGCCATAAGGCAGGATCAGGATATCAAGCATTACCGTGACCGGTCAGTCTTTTCATTCGATCTATAATTCGGCCATCCTTATGGGTATCAGCTTTATCCGCTCGGTTAAAAAATAGGTTTTTCACAGGAAAGTGATCATGATTCTTATGGGGATGGAAATCATTACCAAGTATCAAGTCACTCACCGCTCGAGTTATATATAGGCCGCACGAGCTTATCATTTAATGTTTATACTCGCAAGGATAGGCCTTACATAAGTCTGAATTACAGGTCGTTCGAATTGAATATTAACCGCGCGACCTGTTGGTTACTTTCTTATGACTTGTTATTCTCTATTTTGCGAAGTAATTATGTAAAGCCGGGCAATAATCGCCCGGCTTGGTCTCAAACATATGGAGCTATCTAATCGCATAAGACTCATTCAAACCGCACAATTTATAATCGGGATATAATTATTACAGCGGCTTAAAGATGCGTTCGGTCTGGTTGACTCAAGACATTCATATTGAGATCCTACAGAGTTCGAATTTCTATCCGCTCAACTATATATTGTAACCGCATCAATTATTCGTCAAGGTATCATGGTTGACGTTTTTCCGGTTTATATCGAATTCACCGAGTTGAGATCGAAGAAACAGGCCGCCCGAACAGGATTTACAGTGTTCAAATGGCTATCTAATTGGAATTCTAAAAAGCTCAATGCTCTGACCGACCGGGTTGTTATTAAACCGCAGGACCTGGTTAAAAGAGAGTTAATTGTCTAAATAAGAAAGAGACCGCAACGATCGCAAGAAATTCGCAGAAAAATAAATAGCCAAACAGGTAAAAACTTTCCATTCATTATCAAAATATCTTTACATCATTGTTTAACCGACCGGCTAACAAAATCAAGTCGTCGGCTATGCAAAATAAAAAGTAAATACAAAAGATAACGGTCATGACTGTCCGTCCGTCTTGAGCTTTTTAGACGCAGGGGTGCTTGAGTCCTCGCTACCCTCAATGACAACATCAGGGGAGTATCCTTCGCTACCCGACGAGGATGAACTGCTCAAGCCGCCCGACTTGCGCCGCTCGGTTTCTTCTCTAGAATCGATGGACTCTGAACCAGAGCTGCTTTCTTCTCCCGCGTCAGCCGCAACGGGCTCCTCGACGCCTTCTTCCTCTTCATCGTCGTCTCCTCCTCTGAGCTAGTCCCATCGACCTTATTTTTTCCTTTTGCTTTTCGCCTGATCTTGTCCAACTTCTTCTGCAAGGTCGGATAGGCATCCGAGAAAGATAAAATTTCAAAACCCGGCGCGAACCCACCGAGCTCTCTCACGCAGTCAAAGGCCCCATCAATCCCCTCATCGACATGTGGGAAAAGCTCTTCTTGATAAATCGGGTCCTTCTCATCATACGTTTTCTGCAAAAAGGAATAATGGTGAGACCGTACGGTTTGAGGAATGATAGAATCGGCTAACAAGGTGATAACTTACCAACTCCGCCTCCTTTAATCGCGTGACCTCTTTTTTCAATTCGGTATTCTCCTTCTCCAGATGATCATTTGCCCTGATCAATCTTTTGAAGGTCATACCCATGAAGTGGTTGGTGATGAAGCTTTCAGCGCCAACCCGCGCGGCCAGCCGCGCGAGCTCTTCCTCGGGGACCCTCGTCAACCTCCTGAAGTTTCGCCGGCCATATAGGGAAATGCCGGCGGTTTCTGCGTATCGGTCAGATTTCTCGCTCGCCCAATGAGGGAGCGTGGTGGAGACTTGAACACCATCACCGTCTGGGTGCCAGGACAAGACCGTGCGGCCTTTCAAGTCCTTCACCTTGTTGAAAGAGTGGAGAGTGGAGAAATCACCAGAAAAGGCCGATTCCTCACAATCAGACACCAGCGGCTTGTTTTTTCCTAGCCTCTGCCTCTTCTCCCTCTGGGTCAGAATCAAGCCGGATAGGCTAACCGGCATGTTCTTAGGGACGATGGCTTCGGCTGTAAAATGGAAGTAAAGATACCAGAATTAGAAGTCGCGCGATCAATATCAGAGAAGGAAGCGGGTTGAAAGAGACTTACTATCTTCAGGTCGGATATGATCCAACTCGGAGAGCAGCGGAATGTAGTGATCTACATTAAGCCGCTCGTTTTCAAGGAGCGTGTAGGTCTCCATCTCGACCTTGTTGACAGCGACTTATTGAAAAGCTTCCTCTGACCGCACTTGCGGGTTAGGATTCAACAAGCCAAGTCGGCCTTCAAATATCAAGTACCTCTCAGACCAGTTCGTAACCTTATTCGGAAGGTTGACCATCTTCAACCCCCTACAGCCAAAGTACAAGTGGCCCTTGAACACCTTTGTCTCTGCATCGGGGATAGCCTACACTGAGAATATCTTCCTGAATAGGTTCATCGAGAAGCGGACTTTCTCAGACCGCAGGTAGGAGACAAAGCTACATATGGCCGCTATCGAGTTGGGGGAGATGTTGGGAATATTGCCCTCAATGTTCCCTTGATTTGAAGAGGCATCACTTCCAATACTAAGTACATATTGTATTTGATAGAGCTTTGTTTTTGTAAGTTAAACAGGCTTAGGTGACTCAAGAGAAAGGGTTAATCAAGACCTAAGGTTAGGAGAAATCTTCTCCTAAGTTGATGAAGAAGTTGTCTCAGCTGATAAAATTCGTCGAACACAGAGTGTCGTTCATTGAACGCAGAGTGTCGTTCGTCGAACGCAGAACTCAGTTCGTCGACCGCTGAGTCGAGACCAGAGAAGGAGCCGCTGAGAAGGCAAAGAGCGTGTTCGTCGAACGCAGAGAACCGTTCATCGAACGCAGAATACAGTTTGTCGACCGCTGAGACGAGATAGAAGAAACAGCTGATAATTGGCGTGTTCGTCGAACGCAGAGTGCCGTTCGTCGAACACAGAGACAAGGCAGATCGTTGAATGCAGAGTTTGGCGTGTTCGTCGAACGCAGAGTGTCATTCGTCGAATGCAGAGACAAGGCAGATCGTCGAACGCAGAGACAAGGCAGATTGTCGTACGCAGAGACAAGGCATATCGTCGAACGCAGAGTTTGGCAAGTTCGTCGAACGCAGGATGCAGCGGGTTCGTCAAACGCAGAGTGTAGCGCATTCGTCGAACGCAGACCTTCTCTGCAGATAAGCAGGGCGGCGGGACCTGCGGCTAGGGCAAGTTGCAGAAAAGCTACAGGGGACCACCAATGTCTCCCATACTTCTTGGGAGATCAAATTAGAGCCGTTGAAGATAAAAGAAGTATAAAAGAAAGAGTTAGGGTTCGTTGCGTGCAAAATCTCGATTCGCCATTGACGGTTGTTGCTCTCATTTTTCTTCCTGCTCACTGAAAGAGAAGAAGGAACTGAGAGAAGAAGATAGCTCATCCACCAGAAGGGGCAAGGTGATCTTCCATCCTTCTATTGAAGAGGAAGATCAGATTATTGTTGTTATCAACATCTTCAGCCACAGGAAAGCACAAACTGTGCAGGATCTACAGGAGAGTATTTCTGCTGTAAAAAATTTCTAAACCATCTTTTTCTGTAAGGCTTTTTGCCTGAGTTTGTAGGGCATTTGCCTGAGTGTGTAGGGCTTGTTGGCCTGAGCCTGTAGGGCTGGATTGCCTGAGATTGTAGGGATGTTTAGCCTGAAGAGTAAGGCTTGTTGCCTGAGGTAAGACCAGGAGGTGGTCTGAGTTGTAGGAGGTGTATTACTCTGAGTTTGTAGGGCAGCAGTGCCTGAGTTAGGAGCTGGTTATAGCTCTGAGTTGTAGGGACTTTTGTCCTGAGGTAGGATCATCTTTGATCTGAGAAGTTCTGAGGAACTTGTGCTATAAGCTCTTTGATCTGAGTTTGGTGGAGTTGGCCCTGTCTAACACACTGTTAGAAGGGTGAAGGGGGAAAGTGGACTACCCAAAGACACACTGTCTTGGGGAACCACTATAAACACTTGTGTGTTTTTCTGTGTTGCTTGATTCTCTGATTAGAATAATTTTAACATGCCATAATTATCAAGTAAAACTCAAAAGACCTAGTCACCCCCCCCCCCTAGGTGAATTAGTTAGCATACCTATATTCTTTCAAGTGGTATCAGAGGTAGGTTGGTCAAGAAGGACTTAACAGTCTGACCAGTTCCTAAATAGGTATTGCTGATTCAAAATCAAATGGCCTCCAGTGGAATGAAGAAGGAGTTGGGGTCAATGAAGTTGCCCATATGCTCCAAAGAAAACTTTGGCATATGGAAGCAAAGAGTGAGGCTGTTCATGGAAGCCTCAGACCCAAGGATCTATGTAACAGTAAAAAATGGTCCTTATACCTTTGATAAGGCCTCCACTATTGACCATACTACAAAAGTACTCAAGGTATTTTCTGAGCTGACCAATGATGAAATTGCACTATACACTATGGACAAAAGGGCCCAGAACATAATTGTTAATGCAATTGATGACACTGCATTTCAGAACTTGGTACACTGCTCAACTGCCAGGGAAATGTGGGACACATTGGTTGTATATATGGAAGGAACTGCTGAAGTGAGGGATGATAGAAAGTCTCTCCTCAATCAGGAATATGAAGCCTTCAGACAACAGAGCCAGGAGAACATCTCCATGTGCTATGAAAGGTTTTTAGGATAGTAAATGAACTAAGAACCTATGAGAGGGTGTTCACAGATTATGAGCTAAATGACAGGTTCCTTAGATCTCTAACTAGGGATTGGGACACAAAAATCTGTGCAATCAGGGAAGGGGCAAGGCTTGGAGAAACCCTACCCATACACTATTTGGGAAACTGCTCTCAAATGAGATGCAACTGACTGTAAGAAAGGACGAGGATACTTCCTCCAAGGCTCACACAAAGGAGAGAACTATTGCTCTCAAAGCTGATAGCTCAAAGAAGAGCAATAGCAGGTTGCAGTCACCTCCAAGAAGGAAGGCTGAATCTGAGATGTCTGAGAGCTGCTCTCAAGACTGCTCTTCTTCTTATGAAGAGTTTCTGCCTTCTCTAGGCAGTTCAAGAAGATGATGAAGAGGAATCAATGGAAGAGCAAGCCTTCCTCCTCATCACACTCCAAGAAGGATCGCTTTAGATCTGAAAGGCAGCACCCCAAAGGGGACAGGTATGATTCCTAAACTAGTAAACATGATTCAGCTAACATTGTTTGTTATTGCTGACTGCCCAGTCAAAAGGAAAGAAAGAGGTGAAAAGAAGCCTCATCACAAGAAGGATAGGAAGGGAGAAAATCCCTTCTAGCCAAGAAAAGCAAGAGCTGGAGTGAATCTGAATCTTCATCTTCAGATTCAGATGAAGAAGAGAAAGCCTACATAGGGATGTTTGCTGCTCGGGAGGATGAAGACTATCCTGCTGCTAGGATAGGAATTAGGGCCCCTCTATCACACTCAGATAGTGATGAAGAGGAGGATGAAGAAAACTATGTTCTGCTAGGCCTTATGGCCCTCACTGATGAGGAAGGCAGTCAGAATATGTCTGACAATGATCAGGTATCAATCCATTCAACTTCTATTTCTGATCATGATGTATGTCAAGAATCTGAAGCTCAACCATCACATGATGGAAGTGTTTCAGAAGCTGAGGTAGATTTCAATCAATTGATTGACAAATATGATGCCTTGGTTATTTCTCTGAAAGAGAGCAAGAAGCTTGCCAAGAGGCAAGCCCAGGATTTTGCCTCCCTTAAGAAGACTGAAGGTGACTACACTGGACCTACCTCCTTGGTGGCCCAGATGAGTAGACAAATAACTCATTTAAAGGGTATGACAAGTGCTCAATTGATCACTATTTCCCTGAAGAACAAGGTCATCAAGGACCTTGAGGAGAAGCTGGTGAAAGAGAAGAGCCTGGTGGCTCAATTCTCCAAGCCCAAATCTGTGCTTCCCATTATTGACACCTTGTCCTCTCAACCCAATAGGAGAGGACTTGGATTCAATAAGATGGAAGTAGGAGAATGGAGTGGAGTAAAGAGCAAGGAGAAGGCTAAGCCTCAAACCACCTTTCAAAAGGTGCTACTTCCTTCCAACAGGTATGACCATGAAAGCATTTATGGTCACTGGAAGAATGGGAGATCCTATAGGAAGGAAAATACTCCTTCCCATAGTGAAAGAAAGGGCATGGGATTGAGTGCAATGAAAGCTCCCCATGAGGAAATACAAATGGCCCAATCTGGACCATTTGTGTTTGGTGTCTCAGCACCTTCAGTCAAGAACAAGGAAGCAAGCACTTCCAAATCAGCTTCAGCAAAAAGCAAGACTGTTATCAAATCTGTTGACAAGGCCTGCTGCCCAGTGTCTGATTCCATCAGATCTTGTATGGCTGCCAATCCAAAGCAAGTTGAGGCCATCAGGACAAAGAGCAGTAAGACTGTCCACAGATTATCCTTCAGTCAGATTATTGCTGAAAGAAACAGGAAGAATGCTGCAGTCTCTTCTGCTGAACATGTGCACAGTGTTGTACCATTTCAGAAAAATGTTCAGAAAAGGAGATACAATATTCATGATTGTTGGTGCTATGGCAAGGTGGGACACTTTGCCATAGATTGTTGGTAATCCCAATGTACCTAATGCAAAGAAGAGCTTTCCTGCTAGGAGTGTAGCAAGTGTGAGATTATCTCATCAAACTAACAGGCACCTAGGACCCAAAGCTTTTTGGGCTCCTAAGGATAACTAAATCTTTCTTGGCAGGGTAGTTCAAGTACCAGTCTCAACCAAATATGGTACTTGGACAGTGGGTGCTCAAGGAACATGACAGGAACTAGGATTCTTCTACAGGATTACAATCCTGTGAAGAAAGGACCCAAAGTTATATTTGGGGGAGGTGAAACAGGAGTCACCAAAGGCTATGGTATGATCTCCAATGGCATAGTTACAATCACAGGGGTAGCTTATGTTGAATGGTTGCAACACAACCTAGTAAGCATAAGTCAACTATGTGACTTAGGCTATGTCATTGAATTCCACAATGACAAGTGCTTGATCAAAAAGTCAAATGACTTAGAGACTATTCTCTCAGGCACTAGGAGTGGAAATGTTTATTGCTTAAATTTCATTTGCAGTAATTCTCTTACTTCTGTTTGTCTTGTAGCTAATGAGAATGAGTCTCTTTGTGTTCAATGGCACAAGAGACTTGCTCATATTAACTACAAGACAATGTATAGACTTTTCTCTAAAAATCCTTTTAGGAATAGTCCAAATTTAAAATGTATTAAAGATGGCCCTGTCATGCATGCCAAATGGGTAAGCAAACTAGGGTCACCTTTAAAAGTATTGGCTCCAAAGACACTGAAAGATGTCTTTATCTCTTGTATATGGACTTGTTTGGTCCTTTGCCAATTCAGAGCCTAAGTGGGAAGTTGTATACTTTGGTGATTGTTGATGATCACTCAAAATATACATGGGTATTCTTCCTTAAGAAGAAATCTGATACTTTAAATGTCTTTATCAATCATGTCAAGGCAATTCAGAATGATCTACAATGTGCTGTGGTCAGGAGTAGGACTGACCATGGCACAGAATTTCAATCTGATGCAATGACAAGATTTTGTCAAGAATTTGGTATCACCCAAGAGTTCTCCTCCCCAAGGACTCCACAACAAAATGGTGTGGCTGAGAGGAGGAATAGGACCTTGATCGAAGCTGGGAGAACACTGCTTAGTGACTCCTCACTCCCAGAATATTTCTGGGCTGAGGCAGTCAATACAGCTTGTCATGTTCTCAATAGAGCTTCTATCAATAAGGTTCATGGGATAACCCCCTATGAAATTCTGAACGGCAAACAACCTACAATTTCATATTTTAGAATCTTTGGCTCCAAATGCTACATTCTAAATAATGGAAAATCCCAATTAACAAAGTTTGTAGAGAAATGCAATGCAGGTGTTCTTGTTGGCTATAGCTCACATAGTAGAGCTTATAGAGTATACAACAAGAAAACTCATGTTGTAGAGGAGTCTATGCATGTTGTTTTTGATGAGACCAACCTAATATATAAAGGCTGGTCTAGATCTTCTGTTTTGACAGGAAATGAACAGGAATTGGAAATGATGTCTATACAAGACACTCCCAGCTGCAGCAAAACTATTTCTGATGCTGCCATCCCTGAAGAGGAAGAAGTCAACCTTGATGAAGAAACTGATGAACCTGCAGAAATAGCACAGCAAGCTGAGAGCAGAATGACTGCAGCTACCAGACATCTAAGGGATCATCCCATAGAGCAGATAATAGGGAATGTTCAGCAAGGTGTGACAACTAGGAGCGGGGCTCACAATGAGGCCTTGTTCCTCAGTTTTCTGTCACAGGTAGAGCCTAAAAAGTTTGAAGAGGCCAACTTGGATCCATTCTGGATTCAGGCTATGTAGGAAGAGCTTTTGCAATTCAAAAGATGCAAAGTATGGAAGTTGGTGCCAAGACCAGAAGGACACAACATCATTGGCACCAAATGGATATTCAGAAATAAGTTGGATGAGAATGGGACAATCATCAAAAACAAAGCAAGGCTGGTTACAAAAGGGTATAGGCAAGAGGAAGGAATGAACTTTGACCAAACCTTTGCCCGAGTTGCAAGGTTGGATGCCATAAGACTATTCCTTTCATATGCTGCTCACAAGGGCTTCAAAGTCTACCAGATGGATGTCAAATCAGCATTCCTGAATGGAAATCTGAAAGAGGAAGTATATGTAGATCAGCCATCAGGTTTTGTTCATCCAACTCTTAAATCTCATGTCTATTTTCTTAGAAAAGCCCTTTATGGTCTCAAGCAAGCTCCAAGAGCTTGGTATGAGACTTTGTCCAGCTTTCTACTCAAGAACAAGTTCTTGAAGGGAAAGATTGATAGCACATTGTTTCTTAGGGAAACAAGGGGCAAGTGTCTCTTAGTCCAAATTTATGTTGATGACATCATTTTTGGGTCTATTGATGATAACCTCTGCAAGACATTTGCTAATCTGATGCAGGGGGAGTTTGAGATGAGCAGTATGGGTGAGCTCAAATATTTCCTTGGGCTCCAAGTAAAACAATTTGATGATGGAATTTTCATCTCCCAGACCAAGTACACTAAGGAGCTCATCGAGAAATTTGGGATAGAGTCTGCCTCCACCATGAGAACACCCATGGGATCTAATGTATCATTAGACAAGGATGAAAAGGGGAAGGCCTTTGATGAATCCTTGTACAGGTGTATCATTGGATCCCTGTTGTACTTGACTGCTAGTAGACCAGACATTATGTATTCTACATGTGTTTGTGCTAGGTATCAGGCCTGTCCTAAGGAATCTCACTAGACTTCTGTCAAGAGGATTTTGAGATATCTCAAGGGCAGCCTAAACCTTGGTCTTTGGTACCCCAGGAACAATGATTTTGAACTAATAGGCTATTCAGATGCAGATTTTACAGGATGCAAAGAGGACGGGAAAAGCACAAGTGGCACCTGTCAATTCCTAGGGAGAAGGCTGGTCTCATGGAGCAGCAAAAAGCAAACCAGTGTGGCAATGTCCACAACTGAGTCAGAATACATTGCAGCAGGTAGCTGTTGTGCTCAAATTCTGTGGATACAACATCAACTGGAAGATTACAACATCAAGGTAAGACAATCTCCCCTGCTGTGTGACTCATCCAGTGCATTTTCTATTGCTAAAAATCCTGTCTCCCATAGCAGGACCAAGCACATAGAAATTAGGTATCGTTTTATTAGAGAGCATGTAGAGTGTGAAGATATCAAACTTGAATATGTCCCTACAGACAATCAAGTATCTGATATCTTCACTAAGCCACTGGATGAGGCCAAGTTTAATTCTTTTAAAATTGACTTAGGCATGTTGAATTTAGAATGAGTTCATTTCTGAATATATGTTATCTGTGTTAAACTGCTTATGCTTTTATCTGTTCAATTTATCATAAAATGTAATGTTATGATAGATTAATATCTGAATTGATCTTCCTTCAATAGGCATAATCCACTGATAGGGTAGATAATCTCCCTAGGTTGTTCATTGTAGAATAGATTAAAGTGATCAGCTGGATCAGAAACATCTGAATCAGCTGAAATTCCAATTTTTCTTTTAATCAGCAGGGAAATGTCTGGGTCAATACAGGTGCTCCAATTAAGGGGGAGCAAGCTCCTGCTCAAATTGAGGGGGAGTTGGCTATAAGTTGAGGGGGAGATAGCTAATGCTCAGTAGGTCAGAAAGGATGTAGGTTGTCCTAAAAGAGGATCTGGAAAATGCCCCCTAATCTATCTTAGGATTTATTAGAAGTATCCAGAAAAGAGTAGAGGTTGAAGAATCCTATTCCCTAATGGGAAAGAGGTTGAAGAATCCAGAAAGGGGGAGATGGCCAATGCTAAGACCAAATTTGGTCTTGCTAGATGCAAATAGGAGATAGAATACTAGTTGCTAAGACCAAAGTAGTGTTAGCCCTCTAAGTTAGTTATCATGATATGCTATTCTATCTGAGTTAGGGGGAGATGCCCTCTAAGCTAGTCAAAACTTTATATATAATCTATCATGAAGTTGTTAGCTTAAAGTTGTTAGCTTAAACAAAATTGTTAGCTTAAACAATGTTGTTATCTAGAATCTATGTCATCATGATTATCTTATAGATCACTTACATAATATGTCCTTCAAGTGGTATTATGATATGTTTTTATTGGCTATGTACCTTAGCATTGGGGATGTTTTGCCTTCTTCAAATAGGGGGAGATTGTTGGGAATATTTCCCTCAATGTTCCCTTGATTTGAAGAGGCATCACTTCCAATACTAAGTACATATTGTATTTGATAAAGCTTTGTTTTTGTAAGTTAAACATGCTTAGGTGACTCAAGAGAAAGGGTTAATCAAGACCTAAGGTTAGGAGAAATCTTCTCCTAAGTTGATGAAGAAGTTGTCTCAGCAGATAAAATTCGTCGAACGTAGAGTGTCGTTCGTCGAACGCAGAGTGCCGTTCGTTGAACGCAAAACTCAGTTCGTCAACCGCTGAGTCGAGACCAGAGAAGGAGACGCTGAGAAGGCAAAGAGCGTGTTCGTCAAACGCAGAGAACCATTCATTGAACACAGAATACAGTTCGTCGACCGCTGAGACGAGATAGAAGAAACAGCTGATAATTGGCGTGTTCGTCGAACGCAGAGTGCCGTTCGTCGAACGCAGAGACAAGGCAGATCGTTGAACGCAGAGTTTGGCGTGTTCGTCGAACGCAGAGTGTCGTTCATCGAACGTAGAGACAAGGCAGATCGTCGAACGCAGAGACAAGGAAGATCGTCATACGCAGAGACAAGGCAAATCGTTGAACTCAGAGTTTGGCAAGTTCGTCGAACGCAGGATGCAGCGGGTTCGTCGAACGCAGAGTGTAGCGCGTTCGTCGAACGCAGACCTTCTCTACAGATAAACAGGGCGGCGGGACCTGCGGCTAGGGAAAGTTGCAGAAAAGCTACAGGGGACCACCAATGTCTCACATACTTCTTGGGAGATCAAATTAGAACCGTTGAAGATAAAAGAAGTATAAAAGAAAGAGTTAGGGTATTTTCTAACCCCCGGCCAGTTGCGAGCAAAATCTCGATTCGCCATTGACGGCTGCTGCTCTCGTTTTTCTTCTGGCTCACTGAAAGAGAAGAAGGAACTGAGAGAAGAAGATAGCTCCTCCACCAGAAGGGGCAAGGTGATCTTCCATTCTTCTATTGAAGAGGAAGATCAGATTGTTGATGTTATCAACATCTTCAGCCACAGGAAAGCACAAACTGTGCAGGATCTACAGGAGAGTATTTCTGCTGTAGAAAATTTCTAAAACATCTTTTTCTATAAGGATTTTTGCCTGAGTTTGTAGGGCATTTTCCTGAGTGTGTAGGGCTTGTTGGCCTGAGCCTGTAGGGTTGGATTGCCTGAGATTGTAGGGTTGTTTAGCCTGAGGAGTAAGGCTTATTGCCTGAGGTAGGACCAGGAGGTGGTCTGAGCTGTAGGAGGTGTATTACTCTGAGTTTGTAGGGCAGCAGTGCCTGAGGTAGGAGCTGGTTATAGCTCTGAGTTGTAGGGACTTTTGTCCTGAGGTAGGATAAGCTTTGATCTGAGAAGTTCTGAGGAACTTATGCTGTAAGCTCTTTGAGCCAAGTTTGGTGGAGTTGGCCATGTCTAACACACTGTTAGAAGGGTGAAGGGGGAAAGTGGACTACCCATAGACACACTGTCTTGGGGAACCACTATAAACACTTGTGTGTTCTTCTTTGTTGCTTGATTCTCTGATTAGAATAATTTTAACAGGCCATAATTATCAAGTAAAACTCAAAAGACCTATTCACCCCCCCCCCCCCCTCTCTAGGTGAATTAGTTAGCATACATATATTCTTTCAGGAGAGTTGCCCGGGAACAACCCCATAATGGTCGAAAACCATGGCGACTTCAATGGGGATTGGGATCCTGAAGCCGCAGTCAAAGTGGTCAATTGGGATGGCGATTTGATTGGGGGCGGAAGAGTTTATCCACTCGTCATGGAGTGGAAGCCGCGCGAGTAGTGAACTCCCTACCATGTGTTTTTCTACAAACTCGTCCAGCTCCGCCTTGGTTAAACGGCATTCCTCGTGGTAGGCCGAATGGAAAGCCAAGGCCGCATCAGACCACGTGGCTGATGTCTTTTCAGGTCGCTTCGGTTGGCGCTTAGCTCTCATCTTAAGATTCTGTTGAATGGGTCTTCGGAAGGGCCGCTACTTATAGCGTCAGTGATCTGCATTTAGCAAGGTCAAATCGCGGCTAACCTAACTAACCCGCGTGGGCAGAATCTCACATAGTCAAGTCGGTTTATGAACAGCAAACCACAAAACAAAATTAATGCAAGCCGTTTAAAGAACAGCAGAAATAAGCCGCTCGACTTACAGAACAATTCACAGACGTCAATATATTCTAAGGAAGAAAATATGAGCATTCAAATAACAGACCGCACGGTCTACAGAGCAAATCAAATATCATAAAGCTTAGTTCGATGTTTAAAGGTTGACCCAAGGACCGAATAAAATAATATTACAAACATTGTTTTAAACCGCTCATCATTGGCGGGCATCATTCGGAGCATCCTCTCGATGAAGTCGCGTGACATGATCGCCGACTTGAAGAACAGTACCATGCATCTGATTGATACAGTGATGAAGGTGGTTAATAATTATGTGAAGCCGAGCAGCATCTCGATCTACTCGCGCGGCCAGAATCATGCGAGCAGGCAAGGCCGATGTGGCCTCACTTGCATTAGCAGCAGAATTGGCCATCCCGATCGCTGGAAGAGATGAACTCATCCCAATAGCCGGGCGGTTTGATCCACGGCATCCTTCATCAGTCGTATTAAAAAATCGCCGACTTCCGTCGACTTCCCTTGTCAGATGGAGGTACTTGTCCCTGTAGTATGCGCAGTCATCCTCGAGCTTGCGGATCTCCTTCTTCCCTTTATCAAGTCGGCCCGTCAAAGCAGTGACCTGGTCCTGCTGCATCTTCTCCTTCACCCGTCTCTCTTTCCTTTCGGCCTCTAGCACAACTCGCATAGCGGTCTTTTCATCCAGGGCGGCCTTCTCCCGCTCCTCGAGGTCCTTCACCTGTTGCCTAAGAATCTCAAAGTTGCCTTGAAGGGCGGCTAGTTCCTCCTCTATCCGGGTATCCGGGTTCAGTAAAGAACTTGGTATTGTTGAAGTTAATGGAGGAAGGCTAGCCACCAAGTCGCCTGGCTTCACAGCGGGTTCTTGGTCATCTGCAGTAAAAAAGGACACGGTCAGAAAGATTGGGCTGATATAATTTTATACAAAAGGGGCATTACTGAATGAAGACCGCTCATTCCGAATTCTCCTTGCTGACTATCCGCAGCAGTGGGGTTAAATTTCGGATTGACAGGTCGCCTCGCCCTCTCAGGATCCATCCTTCGACGCTGCTCTCTCCACGACCTCTCATTTTGCCTCCGATTGGCAGCAGAATATTGAGCAGCGGAGGGAAAGAAGCTTGGTGGCGGGTTCAGTGTCAAGTCGTACGGCTTTTTTCGAGACCGCGTTTTGAAAAAACGAACAGGGCGGTAGCCCGCGACTTCTTTACCTTGTGCAAGACCGCTCACCTGCTAATTTCTGTAAAAGAAAACTTAAAGCAGGTATAAAAGAATATAACGCGAGTACCTGAAGGAAACACGCGATCACCTGCTAATTTCTGTAAAAGAAAACTTAAAGAAGGTATATAAGAATATAACGCGAGTACCTGAAGGAAACTCGCGATCACCTGCTAATTTCTGCAAAAGAAAACTTAAAGCAGATATAAAAGAATATAACGCGAGTACCTGAAGGAAACTCGCGATCACCTGCTAATTTCTGTAAAAGAAAACTTAAAGCAGGTATAAAAGAATATAACGCGAGTACTTGAAGGAAACTCGTGATCACCTGCTAATTTCTGTAAAAGAAAACTTAAAGCAGGTATAAAAGAATATAACGCGAGTACCTGAAGGAAACTCGCGATCACCTGCTAATTTCTGTAAAAGAAAACTTAAAGCAGGTATAAAAGAATATAACGCGAGTACCTGAAGGAAACACGCGATCACCTGCTAATTTCTGTAAAAGAAAACTTAAAGCAGGTATATAAGAATATAACGCGAGTACCTGAAGGAAACTCGCGATCACCTGCTAATTTCTGCAAAAGAGAACTTAGAGCAGATATAAAGAATATAACGCGGGTACCTGAAGGAAACTCGCGATCACCTGCTAATTTCTGTAAAAAAATTAAAGCAGGTATATAAGAATATAACGCGAGTACCTGAAGGAAACACGCGATCACCTGCTAATTTCTGTAAAAGAAAACTTAAAGCAGGTATATAAGAATATAACGCGAGTACCTGAAGGAAACTCGCGATCACCTGCTAATTTCTGCAAAAAACTTAAAGCAGGTATATAAGAATATAACGCGAGTACCTGAAGGAAACTCGCGATCACCTGCTAATTTCTGCAAAAGAGAACTTAAAGCAGATATAAAGAATATAACGCGAGTACCTGAAGGAAACTCGCGATAACCTGCTAATTTCTGCAAAAGAGAACTTAAAGCAGGTATAAAGAATATAACGCGAGTACCTGAAGGAAACTCGCGATCACCTGCTAATTTCTGCAAAAGAGAACTTAAAGCAGATATAAAGAATATAACGCGGGTACCTGAAGGAAACTCGCGATCACCTGCTAATTTCTGCAAAAGAGAACTTAAAGCAGGTATAAAGAATATAACGCGAGTACCTGAAGGAAACTCGCGATCACCTGCTAATTTCTGCAAAAGAAAACTTAAAGCAGGTATATAAGAATATAACGCGAGTACCTGAAGGAAACTCACGATCACCTGCTAATTTCTGCAAAAGAAAACTTAAAGCAGGTATAAAAGAATATAACGCGAGTACCTGAAGGAAACTCGCGATCACCTGCTAATTTCTGCAAAAGAAAACTTAAAGCAGGTATAAAAGAATATAACGCGAGTACCTGAAGGAAACTCGCGATCACCTGCTAATTTCTGCAAAAGAGAACTTAAAGCAGGTATAAAGAATATAACGCGAGTACCTGAAGGAAACTCACGATCACCTGCTAATTTCTGCAAAAGAGAACTTAAAGCAGATATAAAAGAATATAACGCGAGTACCTGAAGGAAACTCTCGATCACCTGCTAATTTCTGCAAAAGAAAACTTAAAGCAGGTATAAAAGAATATAACGCGAGTACCTGAAGGAAACTCGCGATCACCTGCTAATTTCTGCAAAAGAAAACTTAAAGCGGGTATAAAAGAATATAACGTGAGTACCTGAAGGAAACTCGCGATCACCTGCTAATTTCTGCAAAAGAGAACTTAAAGCAGGTATAAAGAATATAACGTGAGTACCTGAAGGAAACTCGCGATCACCTGCTAATTTCTGCAAAAGAGAACTTAAAGCAGGTATAAAAGAATATAACGCGAGTACCTGAAGGAAACTCGCGATCACCTGCTAATCTCTGCAAAAGAGAACTTAAAGCAGGTATAAAAGAAACTTCATAATGCGAGTACCTGAGGAAAACTCGCAACTACCTATTCATCTTTTCATATAAACATCTATAGAAAAGAAGTTTTTGGATGTCTCGATATAATATGGTGATATTCACCTCATTTGTAAGCAAGAAGCTAGCACAGCATCTGTATCATATGCAAAGGAAGCAGTAATGCTCAATTGGAGCAACCACTATAATGTGGATACAAAGATGAAACTGAAATGGGGCGACCATCAAAAGATGGGTTCAATTGCTTTTAATGATTTGGGCGACCATCGAAAGATGGGTTTGATTGCCTTTAATGATTTTGGCGACCATCGAAAGATGGGTTTGATAGCCTTCAATGATTTTGGCGACCATCGAAAGATGGGTTTGATTGCCTTTAAAGATTTTGGCGACCATCGAAAGATGGGTTTGATTGCCTTTAAAGACTCGAACGCAGCTTGAGCCGCTACCATTGCCTCCGCTAGCATGCGACAGAAATCAGTCGGGGACATGCCCACATTCATGAGGCCTGGAGCAGTAGCACTGCTCCCCGAAGGCTCCTCTTGCCTCCTCGACGTCCCCGCATAGTCGCCAACGTCCTAGCATAAGCAAGGAAAAATAAAAGCTCATCAGGATCTAAACGCAAGACTCGAACGCAGGGATACTCATGATCCCGCACAATACTCCTATGTGGACAATCTCTTACGCGATCCAAAAACACTAGACCTCGCAAGAATACTAAACCTACCTCTGATACCAAATTGTAACACCTCCCCTGCAATGATCATATAACATGGGTCCGGCCGGGACCCCACTACATATAACCTCCACAGCTTCAGTATTAAAAGATGATATTGACTACCCATTCTCAAAACTCAGACAACACAGCGGAAACAAACAGAAAACACAGAGATTGTCCATACTACATAGGAGTCCAACTGGCCTTAAGGCCATACAAAACCACAGTCCACATCACCAAACATTCAACACAAAGAGCGTCCCAACAAAAGGGGACAGATAATAGTTTTACCTAAACTACCTCGGCATGCAAGCCGGTTACAACAAAATGTAATAATAAAAGTGCATGAAGACAGGGTAAACACTTCATGAGGCTTTAGGCCTTTTTGGCCGGCGCGCTGGGTCCAGCCTGCGATTCTTGCCCTGCAACCAAATCACAAAGAGCGGTAAACGAGGGTCAGCTATGGCTGACCACAAACGGTGTAACAACATCCCTCCTCCCGGCCGTCCTAGCGGACCCCGGGGAACTACTTCACCCTGCAAGTCAGCACTTCGTATGCAAATGTACATAAACGGAAAACAGCATAAAAACAGGTATGAGTGTCACATACAGCATCCACGTTTCTATGTTGAGCAGATAATAAAAAGGGGCCTATCAGTGCAGAATGAATGCAAACCCGGGTTTCACCCAAGGCACCCTAAAGCGTATGAATCTATCACATCATCATACATCATCATCACATCACAAACACAAGGGTACTTATCGTTTCCCCGCAAGGGCATCATAACCCAAGGCCAAGAGCTCTCGCTGAGACCCACCTCGCCTGGCTCACCACACCATCGGGCTTGTCTAACAGCTCACACGCTCGGGCCGCCAACAACACGCCAAGACCGATACTAAGAATTCTGGCTAACCAAAACGTCCCAAGACCCTGGACTTACTCTCGGGACAACGTCCATCGATTGCCTCGCCTGGCGACCGTTAACGGACTCATCCGTAGCACAGACATTCTCGTCAGTCAATAATCGAAGGGACTAATCTTGCCGGGACACTCTCCACACGTGAATCTCAGTCTTCACGGGATAGCCAGCCGACCACAAAGACCAATCGCGCCTTCGCACAACATTAGGCATCACAAGCCCCATATTCCGCACATTATTTCTCCGCCCTAAACCCAACGTTTATTACCACACGAAGCTACAAGGGCATCACAACGACGAGTTCGCCATAATCGGATTTCTAACAAAACCCCTAAAATGCGCGTAAATCAACATCACTGAATCGGACCAACGACCACAAATCCGGCTTCACCCACAATGCCTAATCTGCTAACGGAGCGGATCTCTAGTGCAAATCATGTCGGGGACGGACTCAATCAACCCGATGGTTCCTTTTGAACCAAGGCGACCCGGATCCCTCTCACTCGACGTATCCGGTGCCAAAATGCAGAAAATAAAGGGATGCCAAGCACGCATCATAAAGACCGGGAGGAGAAATGTCATTACCTTTTGAGATCTCCTCCTAGCCATGAGAAGCTTGCAAACCAACGGTGGAGAAGAAGCGCCTTGACGCCCTCTACGCATTGCCGGTCTCGGATCGGCGATCGGAGCTCCGAAGCTCCAACAATGGCGGATCTCCCCTCTTCTTCCTCCTTGCCCCCTTCTCCTTTCTCCAACCTAAGAGAGAGAAAAGGCTTGAAAATATGAGGGATTAACCCCTCATCCAAGCCCTAAAGCCCCCCAGCGAAACATCTCAGCCGCTGGATCAAATCCCAAATTATTTGATCGGTCAGATCGTCATCCCCGCACGATTTCGCGGAACAGAAATAAACAGGGCGCACGATCACAGGCGCACGATCACTGGTCGTTCGCGAAGAGGAGAATGGTCGTGCGATAAGCCGAGACAGAACTCCGATTCCTTGCGAGACACGCATGGTCACTAGCGCACGATCACTGGTCGTGCGCGAAGAGGCCAATGGTCGTGCGCATAGAACTGTTGTGGAATTTTTAGCCTATCCCGAGCGCAGCATTACCACTCCGCCTACCTCGCTGAACTACGATTTTTGGGGTGTTACAACTCCACCCCCCTTAAAAGAATTTCGTCCTCGAAATTTCAGAATTTAAACAGGAAATTCACAACGCATACCTAGAGCAAAAAGTTCCGGGAAATCCTCCCGCATCGCTTGCTCACGCTCCCAAGAGAATTCATCTCGCCCGCAGTTATCCCATCGCACCTTTACAAGTTTGACTTGCTTGTTACGCAACTGCCGGACTTCGGAATCCTCCACGCACACCGGGCGAACCCTCGCCCCCAAGTCCTCCATCACCGGCACCGCCGCCGCTTCGACCACGACGCTCGGCTCTACCAAAGCTTTCTCAGCACGGAGACATGGAAAACGTCATGTAATCCACTCAACTCTGCGGACAACGCCAAACGATAGGCTGCGTCGCCTATACGCTCAGTAACCTCGAACGGACCCAAATATCTCGGACTCAACTTCTTGAGTCGCCGCACCCGCGAAACACCCTTGAACGGCTTGATCTTCAAGTAGACCATGTCGCCCACTACGAACTCCACATTTCTGTGATGCGCATTAAAATACTTCGCTTGTCAATCCTGAGCAACCTTCATGCGCTCCTGAATCGTCCGCACAATCTCGCAAGCATCTTCCACCACTTGCTTTCCCAAAATCTTAGTGTCTCCCACCTCTGCCCAAGACATCGGCGTTCGACACTTCCTTCCATACAAAGCTTCGTATGGCGCCATCTTGATACTCGCCTGGAAGCTATTATTATAGGCGAACTCCACCATGAAAAGGTGGTCTTCCCAACCTTTGCCAAAGTCGAGAGCACACATCCTCAACATGTCTTCCAACGTACGGTTCGTTCGCTCCGTCTGACCATCGGTCTGCGGATGGAACGCGGTACTAAACTTGAGCTTCGTTCCTAGACTTTTCTGCACTAATCTCCAGTCCTTCGAGGTGAATCGCCCATCGCGATCACTAACGATGCTCTTCGGAATCCCGTGCAACCGCACAATGTTTCGAACATAAAGCTCCACGAGCTTCTCCACGCCATCGCCCTTCTGATTCGGAATGAAGTGGGCTACCTTCGTCAGGCGATCCACTATCACCCAAATCGCATCGTTACCCTGCTGCGATCGAGGCAAACCATGCACAAAATCCATAGAGATGTCATCAAATTTCCATTCGGGGATGGGAAGAGGCTTCAAGAACCCGCCGGGCCTTTGGCACTCAGCCTTCACCAAGGCACAAGTCTGACATCGGCTCACGTACTCGGCTACATCCCGCTTCATCCCAGACCACCAAAAAGATTTCTTCAAATCCGCGTACATCTTTGTACTTCCTGGATGAACGGAGTACTTCGTAAAGTGAGCTTCAAACATCAACTCCTCGCGAAGCTTGCCGAAGCGCGGAACACAGATCCTTCCGTCTCTCCTCAGAATTCCACCAACCATCTCCAAAGCAGTGCCTTCGCTTTGCTGAGCCTCCAACACCAACTGTTGGCACTCCTCGTCCGCACTGGTCGCCTCTCGGATTCGATCGGTTACATCACACTGCATTTCAATCCAGTTCAAACGAGCTACGCTAGACTCACCCCTAGCCACACAAGAAATGTCAAGGGACTCCAAGTCTCGAATCAAACGCTCGTTATGCGCCTCCATCCAATTACCTTGCCCGGAGTACTTCCTACTCAAAGCATCCGCCACCATGTTGGCTTTACCCGGCGTATATTGAATCTCCACGTCGTAGTCCCCAAGGAACTCGACCCACCTACGCTGCCGCATATTCAGGTCCTTTTGGTCTAGAAGATACCTCAAGCTTTGGTGATCTGTGAAGATCTCCACCTTCGCACCATAAACGTAGTGCCGCCACAACTTTAGCGCAAAGATTACCGCCGCCAACTCCAGATCGTGGACGGGATAATTCTTCTCATGAGTCTTTAACTGCCTTGACCCATAAGCGATCACCTTGCCGTGCTGCACCAGCACGCAACCCAACCCGCAACCTGACACGTCGCTAAAAATCTGAAATCCTTCCGTCCCACTAGGAAGACTAAGGATTGGAGCAGACATCAACCTTTCCTTCAGATTCTCAAATGCACGGGCACACTCCGGTGTCCATACGAACTTCTGGTTCTTGCGAGTGAGAGTGGTGAGGGGCAATGCCATCCGTGAAAAGTTCTCCACGAACCTTTTGTAATAACCGGCTAGTCCAAGGAAACTCCGGACTTCCGCCACGGTTCTCAAAACAGGCCAATCTCTAATGACTTCAATCTTCGCTGGATCTACCGCCACCCCGTCTCCACTAATTACGTGACCCAAGAATGCCATCTTCTCGATCCAAAATTCGCATTTTGAGAACTTAGCATAAAGCTGATTCTCCCTTAGAGTCTGCAATACTTGCCTCAAGTGAGACTCATGCTCTGCCTCCGATTTTGAATACACCAAAATGTCATCAATAAACACCACCACGAATGAATCTAAGAACGGGCAAAAAACCCTGTTCATCAAATCCATGAACACAGATGGCGCATTCGTCAGTCTGAACGGCATCACCGAAAACTCGTAGTGTCCATACCGAGTCCCAAACGCTGTCTTGGCAACGTCCTCTTCTCGAATCATCAACTGGTAGTACCCCGATTTCAAATCCAACTTGGAGTACACCACCGACCCCACTAACTGGCCGAACAAATCATCGATTCGGGGAATCAGATATTTATTCTTAACGGTCAATTTATTCAATTCACGATAATCGATACACAACCGCATACTTCCGTCTTTCTTCTTCACAAACAATACCGGCGCGCTCCACGGTGAAGAGCTGGGCCTAATGTACCCTTGCTCTAACAACTCCTGCAACTGAACCTTTAGCTCGGCCAGTTCCTTCGGTGCCATCCTAAACGGAGGACGCGCCACCGGCCTCGCACCCGGTACCAACTCTATCGAGAAATCAATTTCACGCTGAGGAGGTGCTCCCGGAAGCTCCTCGGGGAATACATCCTCAAATTCTTTCACCACCGGGACTTCTCTAATAGCCAACTTTGTGGAGTGAGTCTCCAACAAAGCTAAGAACGCCTCGCCTCCTTGGTTTACCGCACGCCTCATTTGCATAGCGGAAATCAGGGAGCAAGCCACTCCGCTTAGGCCTTCAAACTTGACCTCTGCTCTACCTTCACCTCTCAGGGTTACCACCTTCAACTGGCAGTCGATACTAGCTCGCTGCTCCGCAAGCCATTCCATTCCCAAGATAACATCGAATTCGGCTAGTGGCAGAATCGCTGCTACTAACACGAAATCACAATCGCCAATTTGCATCACAATGCGTCCCTTCCTCATGGTAGTCATGAAAGACCAATTCGGCATACGCACACTCAACTCCACTTCTGCCACTACGGACTCAGCACCAATCTTCCGGATAAAACTTTCCGTAAGAAAAGAGTGTGACGCCCCCGTGTCGAACAACACTCGAGAGGGGTAGCCCGAAACTAGCACGAAACCTAACCACGTGCAAAACAACATGAAAGGCCGCAACCTACATTATAGTAATAACGAAACTTAAACCTTTCGTACCTGTCACCACATCGGGTTGACGTATCGCTTCCTGTTGCCCAAGATTATAGGCTCTAGGCTGCGCTGGAGGGAACCGCGAAGCACTCGACTCCACCGCTTTCCCCTTCTCTGCAACACTGGGACCCGAACGCACCGATTGTTCTTGCCTCGGCTCTGGCCCAGCTCCGCCCTCGGTACAAAAACGACTAATGTGACCCACCTTGCCACACTGGTAACAAGTAACCAGACCTTTGGAACGGAAATCTCCCGAAGGTGCGCCACTTCTCTCCCCAGACCTATTAGGACGGGGCTTCTTCTTCCATCGGCTGCCCTCGGACTTCCACTGGGGCTGAGACTGAGAAGGCTTTCCTTCTCCCTGCCTTGCCGCAACACCCTTTCGCAGCTGAGTTCGCTCCAAGTCGCTCTCCAGCGTGCGAGCGGCTTCGACCAACTCATTGAATCCCGCATTCTTCAAGGCTATGAGTGGTTGCCTTAAATTTTCCCTCAACCCTTGATAAAAGAGGTTATCTCTCTCTTCATCATCTGCCATAGTCGTACCCGCATAACGACCCAACCGAGTGAACTCTTGCAGATATTCATCCACTGTCATCTCCCGCTGCGCCAAATGCAGAAACTGCCGCTGCAGTGCTAACCTTGTTGAAGCCGGAATGTAACGCTTTAGGAAAGCGTTTCCGAACTCCTCCATGGACGGAACACGCCCAACAAAATGTCGACCGTTATGGTTCACCCACCACAACTTTGCATCGCCCTCTAACATAAAGCTCGCAATGTGAGACTGCCTCTCAGCTGGGGTCTCAGCTGCCTTCAAGAGCTCCTGGATCCTCGAAAGCCAATCCTCGGCATCCGTTGGAGTGCCCACTCCCTTGAATGTCGGAGGGTGGAAACTCAAGAAACACTTCATGAATCGATCACCCATCGGAATAGCTCTCTCCGCTAAAGGCTCTGCTTGCCTTACTTCGACCTCCGGTGTATCCGGCGTAGCCTCCGGAGTAACAGGAGTCGCAACTTGCACTACCGGCGTAGTAACCCGTGGCATCGCTCCAGCTTGAGCCGCTACCATTGCCTCCGCTAGCATGCGACAGAAATCAGTCGGGGACATGCCCACATTCATGAGGCCTGGAGCAGTAGCACTGCTCCCCGAAGGCTCCTCTTGCCTCCTCGACGTCCCCGCATAGTCGCCAACGTCCTAGCATAAGCAAGGAAAAATAAAAGCTCATCAGGATCTAAACGCAAGACTCGAACGCAGGGATACTCATGATCCCGCACAATACTCCTATGTGGACAATCTCTTACGCGATCCAAAAACACTAGACCTCGCAAGAATACTAAACCTACCTCTGATACCAAATTGTAACACCTCCCCTGCAATGATCATATAACATGGGTCCGGCCGGGACCCCACTACATATAACCGCCACAGCTTCAGTATTAAAAGATGATATTGACTACCCATTCTCAAAACTCAGACAACACAGCGGAAACAAACAGAAAACACAGAGATTGTCCATACTACATAGGAGTCCAACTGGCCTTAAGGCCATACAAAACCACAGTCCACATCACCAAACATTCAACACAAAGAGCGTCCCAACAAAAGGGGACAGATAATAGTTTTACCTAAACTACCTCGGCATGCAAGCCGGTTACAACAAAATGTAATAATAAAAGTGCATGAAGACAGGGTAAACACTTCATGAGGCTTTAGGCCTTTTTGGCCGGCGCGCTGGGTCCAGCCTGCGATTCTTGCCCTGCAACCAAATCACAAAGAGCGGTAAACGAGGGTCAGCTATGGCTGACCACAAATGGTGTAACAACATCCCTCCTCCCGGCCGTCCTAGCAGACCCCGGGGAACTACTTCACCCTGCAAGTCAGCACTTCGTATGCAAATGTACATAAACGGAAAACAGCATAAAAACAGGTATGAGTGTCACATACAGCATCCACGTTTCTATGTTGAGCAGATAATAAAAAGGGGCCTATCAGTGCAGAATGAATGCAAACCCGGGTTTCACCCAAGGCACCCTAAAGCGTATGAATCTATCACATCATCATACATCATCATCACATCACAAACACAAGGGTACTTATCGTTTCCCCGCAAGGGCATCATAACCCAAGGCCAAGAGCTCTCGCTGAGACCCACCTCGCCTGGCTCACCATGCCATCGGGCTTGTCTAACAGCTCACACGCTCGGGCCGCCAACAACACACCAAGACCGATACTAAGAATTCTGGCTAACCAAAACGTCCCAAGGCCCTGGACTTACTCTCGGGACAACGTCCACCGATTGCCTCTCCTGGCGACCGTCAACGGACTCATCCGTAGCACAGACATTCTCATCAGTCAACAATCGAAGGGACTAATCTTGTCGGGACACTCTCCACACGTGAATCTCAGTCTTCACGGGATAGCCAGCCGACCACAAAGACCAATCGCGCCTTCGCACAACACTAGGCATCACAAGCCCCATATTCCGCACATTATTTCTCCGCCCTAAACCCAACGTTCGTTACCACACGAAGCTACAAGGGCATCACAACGACGAGTTCGCCGTAATCGGATTTCTAACAAAACCCCTAAAATGCGCGTAAATCAACATCACCGAATCGGACCAACGACCACAAATCCGGCTTCACCCACAATGCCTAATCCGCTAACGGAGCGGATCTCTAGTGCAAATCATGTCGGGGACGGACTCAATCAACCCGATGGTTCCTTTTGAACCAAGGCGACCCGGATCCCTCTCACTCGACGTATCCGGTGCCAAAATGCAGAAAATAAAGGGATGCCAAGCACGCATCTTAAAGACCGGGAGGAGAAATGTCGTTACCTTTTGAGATCTCCTCCTAGCCATGAGAAGCTTGCAAACCAACGGTGGAGAAGAAGCGCCTTGACGCCCTCTACGCGTTGCCGGTCTCGGATCGGCGATCGGAGCTCCGAAGCTCCAACAATGGCGGATCTCCCCTCTTCTTCCTCCTTGCCCCCTTCTCCTTTCTCCAACCTAAGAGAGAGAGAAAAGGCTTGAAAATATGAGGGATTAACCCCTCATCCAAGCCCTAAAGCCCCCCAGTGAAACATCTCAGCCGTTGGATCAAATCCCGAATTATTTGATCGGTCAGATCGTCATCCCCGCACGATTTCGCGGAACAGAAATAAACAGGGCGCACGATCACAGGCGCACGATCATTGGTCGTGCGCGAAGAGGAGAATGGTCGTGCGATAAGCCGAGACAGAACTCTGATTCCTTGCGAGACACGCACGGTCACTAGCGCACGATCACTGGTCGTGCGCGAAGAGGCCAATGGTCGTGCGCATAGAACTGTTGTGGAATTTTTAGCCTATCCCGAGCGCAGCATTACCACTCCGCCTACCTCGCTGAACTACGATTTTTGGGGTGTTACAGCGGCAAATGCCACTCCTGCAGCGGGCTTTCCCTTTATTTAATAATCTGTATTCTCTTTGTGTTTAGTACATGGAAATACAATGAATAAAAGAGAGTTGCGGGTAAGAAAAGAAAGCCGTTCGGGCTGTTTGCTGAGGTCGCCCGGACAGGTCGCCCGGACAGGTCGCCCGGACAGGTCGCCCGGGCTGTTTGCTGAGGCCGCCCGGCCTGTTGTTGAGACCGCCCGGACAAGTCGCCCGGCCTGTTTGCTGAGGCCGCCCGGCCTGTTGTTGAGACTGCCCGAACTGGCAGTTAGGAGTTCGTCGGTCAGACCGCTAGTAGGTGCGGTCTGGCTATTTCTAGCCGCCAGTTTTGTCCCCAACTTGCCTATCCTCTGTTCATGGTCGAGGGTCCTATTTATAGGCTTTGGGTCGATGTCGTCACCTCCGGTGAGCTGGTGACCGGATCCCTACCCGCGCGGTCTGAACAATGGAGACCGTCACCTTGGGCGGTCTGAAGGAGAAGGCCGCCCGCCATGGGCGGTCTGAAGGGGGAGGCCGCCTACCCGCGCGGTCTGAAGGACGAGACCGCCTACCCGCGCGGTCTAAAGGAGGAGGCCGCTCCTGCTGGGTCTGAAGGGGGAGGCCGCCTACCCGCGTGGTCTGAAGGACGAGACCGCCTACCCGCGCGGTCTAAAGGAGGAGGCCGCCCCTGCTGGGTCTGAAGGGGGAGGCCGCCTACCCGCGCGGTCTGAAGGACGAGACCGCCTACCCGCGCGGTCTAAAGGAGGAGGCCGCCCCTGCTGGGTCTGAAGGGGGAGGCCGCCTACCCGCGCTGTCTGAAGGACGAGACCGCCTACCCACGCAGTTTAAAGGAGGAGGCCGCCCCTGCTGGGTCTGAAGGGGGAGGCCGCCTACCCACACGGTCTGAAGGACGAGACCGCCTACCCGCACGGTCTAAAGGAGGAGGCCGCCCCTGCTGGGTCTGAAGGGGGAGGCCGCCTACCCGAGCGGTCTGAAGGACGAGACCGCCAACCCCCGCGGTCTAAAGGAGGAGGCCGCCCCTGCTGGGTCTGAAGGGGGAGGCCGCCTACCCGCGTGGTCTGAAGGACGAGATCGCCTACCCGCGCGGTCTAAAGGAGGAGGCCGCCCCTGCTGGGTCTGAAGGGGGAGGCTGCCTACCCGCTCGGTCTGAAGGACGAGACCGCCTACCCGCGCGGTCTAAAGGAGGAGGCCGCCCCTGCTGGGTCTGAAGGGGGAGGCCGCCTACCCGCGCGGTCTGAAGGACGAGACCGCCTACCCGCGCGGTCTAAAGGAGGAGGCCGCCCCTGCTGGGTCTGAAGGGGGAGGCCGCCTACCCGCGCGATCTGAAGGACGAGACCGCCTACCCACGTAGTCTAAAGGAGGAGGCCGCCCCTGCTGGGTCTGAAGGGGGAGGCCGCCTACCCGCGCTGTCTGAAGGACGAGACAGCCTACCCGCGCGGTCTAAAGGAGGAGGCCGCCCCTGCTGGGTCTGAAGGGGGAGGCCGCCTACCCGCGCGGTCTGAAGGACGAGACCGCCTACCCGCGCGGTCTAAAGGAGGAGGCCACCCCTGCTGGGTCTGAAGGGGGAGGCCGCCTACCCGACCCGAGCGGTCTGAAGGACGAGACCGCCAACCCGCGCGGTCTAAAGGAGGAGGCCGCCCCTGCTGGGTCTGAAGGGGGAGGCCGCCTACTCGCGCAGTCTGAAGGACGAGACCGCCTACCCGCGCGGTCTGAAGGAGGAGGCCACCCCTGCTGGGTCTGAAGGGGGAGGCCTCCTACCCACGCGGTCTGAAGGACGAGACCGCCTACCCGCGCGGTCTAAAGGAGGAGGCCGCCCCGGCTGGGCGTCCTGAGGAAGGAGACCGCCCCTGCTGGGCGGGCAGGAGATCCCTAGCCGCATGACCTGTAGGAGAAACGCAGAAAAAATCTCCTCGAAAAGGATCGCCGATTTCTGGGTAAACAGTGTAGTGGTAGCTTGCCAATTCCCGTGCGGTGGTCTTCCGAATCTTGGATCCCGGTTGATATCTAACACACCTCTGCATCAAGGGAGGTCTAGGTGATTGTTAGCCCTATCATGCCCCGAAAGGGATATAGTTACAGCTTTGATGATCTTTCTGAGGAAAGCAATGTTCGCCTCCTAGGCCCACCTGCCCAACTGATCATCTTAGTCTGTGACCATCGAATACTCCTAGGTACTCTCAAGTGATGCCTAAGTGGGACCCATAACTGAGTTGATCTCTCTGAGGAAAGCAATGTTCGCCGCCTAGGCCCACCTGCCCAATTGATCAACTCGGCTTGTAACCCTAGGCAAGAGAGCAGTTTAGTCGTTTACAACCCTTATGACCACTTGAGGAAAGCAATGTTCGCCGCCTAGGCCCACCAGCCCACTTGGTCATCTGGGTCTGTACTTACTTTTTCCTTTTTCCTACAGCTCTTATGACCACTTGAGGAAAGCAATGTTCGCCGCCTAGGCCCACCTGCCCACTTGGTCATCTGAGCCTGTAGCCATTTCTTACTTCGTTACAGGAAGTTATCTCATCTCATATGGTCCTTCAGGACCATTTGGGAGAAAACAGGGTTTTAACAGGTATACAACAGACCGGGCGGTTTGACCTATTAAACCGACCGATTTGGGATAAGCAGGTACATCAGCATAAATATCAGGCGGTTTAGAATTATCCTAGCCATAAAAGCTGGAACGGGTTATCATAAAATGCTGTAAGGAAAAGTCAGGGTATCAAGTATAACCAAGACCGATCGGTTTTCTCATTTAGTCTATAATCCTATCATCTTTATGGGTATCTGTTTTATTCGCTCGGTTAAAATCAAGTCTCCATAGAAAAGTGATTATGATTCTTACAAGGATGAATATTACCAAGTATCAAGTCATTGACCGCCCGGGTTATATATAGGCCACACAAACTTATCAATTAATGCTTATAATTACAAGGATAAGTATTACATAAATCCAAATTACAGGTCGTTCGAATTGAATACTTACCGCGCGACTTGTTGGTTATTCTCTTATGACTTGTGGATATTCATTATTCTGTGAAGTAATTATGTAAAGGCGGAAAATAATCGCGCTGCCTGATGTCAAAAATGTGGAGCTATTAATCACACAAGATACATTCAAATTGCACAATTCGTAATCGGGATTTAATTATTATAGCGGCTTAAAGTTATGTTCGGCTTCCGATTGACTCAAGACATTCATATTAAGATCCTTCAGAGCTTGAATTTCTATCCGCACGATTATATATTATAACCGCATCAATTATTTGTCAAGATCTATCATGACTGACGTTTTCCGGGTTATAGCAAATTCGCCGAGTCAAGATCGAAGAGATAAATTGCCCGAACAGCCTTTACAGTATTCGAGTGGCTATCTAGTTGGGATTCTAAAACCTCGAAGTTCTGACCGTCCGGGTTGATGTTAAACTGCACGACCTGATTAAAGGGACTTGCGGTTTTAAGAGAAAATAGATCGCAACAATCACAAGTAAGTCGCAAGGAATAGACAACAAAACAGGTAAAAACTTTTCATTCATTATCAAAAATGTCTTTACATCATTTAAAACCGACCGGCTAACAAAATCAGGCCGTCGGTTATGCAAAGTAAAAACAAGTACAAAAAATATATATAACAATCACGACTATTCGTCCGGCTTGAGCTTTTTGGTTGCAGGAGAGTTCGTGTCCTTGCTTCCATCAATGTTTACTTCAGGCGAATAGCCTTCACTACTCGATGAAGAGCTTGATGAATCACTACTCGAGCTGCCTGAGCCGCCCGACTTCCGCCGCTTTGGCCACCCGGGTTCTTCTCCAGAATCACTGCACTCCGAACCCGAGCTACTTTTCTTCCCATTGTCAGCAGCGGCCTCCTGCTCTGCAGCGGTCCCGTTAACCGCAACGGCTTCTCTACCCGCGGAGGTCTCATCATCTCCGTCTTCAGCCAATTCCGAGCTACTGGATTTGACCTTATCTTTTCCTTTGGCCTTGCGGTTCATCTCATCAAATTGGCCCTTCAGGCCAGGAAAGATGTCCGGGAAGGTGGAATCCTCGAAACCCGCAGCCAGACTGTTGAATCCAAAATTGGCCCCAAGTCCTCGACACTCGATCCCGGAGGAAGGAGAGGGGGTAATGGTCGAGCAGCTGGTTACTTGAGTCGCAAATGAAGAGCTGAGTGAGAGAGAAGAAGAGAGGGACACTAGCTTGCGGCGAGGCCAGACTTCGCCCGCCGCGGCAAATGCCACTCCTGCGGAGGGCTTTCCCTTTATTTAATAATCTGTATTACAGCTTGTTGTGTTTAGTACATGGAAACATAATGAATACAAGAGAGGCAGGAAAGAAAAGAAAGCAGCCCGGGCCCGAGCTGTTCGCTGAGACCACCCAGACTGCTTGCTGAGACCGCCCGGGCTGCTTGCTGAGATCGTCCGGGCTGCTTGCTGAGATCGCCCAGGCTGCTTGCTGAGATCGCCCGGGATGTTAGCTGGAGATCGTCGGACAGGCCGCTGCTAGGTGCGTTCTGAATGTTTCTAGCCGCCGGTTTTGCCCCCCCCCCCCCCAACTTGCTTGTCCCTCTGAAGAGGTATGGGGGCCTATTTATAGGCCTGGGGAGGAATCTTCTGGAATCGAATGACATCATCACCTGGGTGGCCTGAAGACGGAGACCGCCCCTGCTGGGCGGCCTGAAGGCGGAGACCGTCCCTGCTGGGTGGCCTGATGGCGGAGACCGCCCCTGCTCGGCGGCCTGAAGGCGGAGACCGCCCCTGCTCGGCATTCTGAAGGCGGAGACCGCCCCTGCTGGGTGGCCTCAAGGCGGAGACCGCCCCTGCTGGGCGGCCTGAAAGCGGAGACCGCCCCTGCTGGGTGGCCTCAAGGCGGAGACCGCCCCTGCTGGGCTGCCTAAAGGCGGAGACAGCCCCTGCTGGGCGGCCTGAAGGAGGAGACCGCCCCTGCTGGGCGGCCTCAAGGCGGAGACCGCCCCTGCTGGGCGGCCTCAAGGCGGAGACCGCCCCTGCTGGGCGGCCTCAAGGCGGAGACCGCCCTTGCTGGGCGGCCTGAAGGCGGAGACTGCCCCTGCTGGGCGGCCTGAAGGAGGAGACCGTCCCACCTGGGCGGTTTGAAGGAGGATGCCGCCCCACCTGGGTGGTTTGAAGGAGGAGGCCGCCCCACCTAGGCGGTTTGAAGGAGGAGGGCGCCCCACCTGGGCGATTTGAAGGAGGAGGCCGCCCCACCTGGGCGGTTTGAAGGAGGAGGCCGCCCCTTCTTACCACTTTGGGTGTGAAAAAACCCTTTGTGTGAGGTCTGATCCTTCCCGGGCGCATAATCTATAAAAATGTAGCGAAAAAGGCCTCCCAGGGGAGGATCGCCGATTTCTGGGTCAACATAATCCCCGCACTTTTTCAATTTCCAAAGAAACTTCAAAAAAGTAGGTACTGACCCACAAAAATCGTGATCCGCCACTGGTAAACTATCAAAAGAGTGGGAAAGAGAGAGAAGGAACAAGTACCTGATGCTCTCCACAAAGGAACTAATGAATTCTTATTCTCTCTCCTGCGAGGGAGAAGAGTCATAGCAAGTATAAAACACAACTCACAAGTACCTGAAGGGAACTTGCGAATATCGGCTCATTTTGCCCTCTGAGGTAGACTAGTAATCATCTACTAGTCTCTGAGGAGAACTCGATAAGTAAGTAAAGAAAAACATGGCGCGAGTACCTGAACAGAACTCGTGAACACATGCTAGTCTCTGCAAAAGAGAACTCAAAGCAGGTATTAAAGAATTTATAACGCGAGTACCTAAAGAGAACTCGTGAATACCTGTTAACCTCTGTAAAAGAGAACTCAAAGCAGGTATAAAAGAATTTAACGCGAGTACCTGAAGAGAACTCGCGATCACCTGCTAATCTTTGCAAAAGAGAACTCAAAGCAGGTATAAATGAATCTATAACGCGAGTACCTGAAGAGAACTCGCGAATACCTGCTAACCTCTGCAAAAAAAGAGAACTCAAAGCAGGTATAAAAGAATTTTACGTGAGTACCTGAAGAGAACTGGCGAATACTATCTAACCTCTGCAAAAAGAGAACTCAAAGCAAGTATAAAAGAATTTAACGCGAGTACCTGAGGAAAACTCGCGATGACCTGCTAACCTCTGCAAATAAGAATTGAAAACAGGTAAAAGAATCTATAACGCGAGTACCTGAAGAGAACTCGCGAATATCTGCTAACCTCTACAAAAGAGAAATCAAAGCAGGTAAAAGAATCTATAACGCGAGTACCTGAAGAGAAATCGCGAATACCTGCTAACCTCTACAAAAGAGAACTCAAAGCAGGTATAAAAGAATATAACGCGAGTACCTGAAAAAAACTCGCGATCACCTGCCAATCTCTGCGAAAGAGAACTCAAAGCAGGTATAAAAGAATATAATGCGAGTACCTGAAGAAAACTCACGATCACCTACTAATCTCTGCAAAAGAGAACTCAAAGCAGGTATAAAAGAATTTAACGTGAGTACATGAAGAAAACTCGCGAGCACCTGCTAATCTCTGCAAAAGAGAACTCAAAGCAGGTATAAAATATAATGCGGGTACCTGAAGAGAACTTGCGAACACCTGTTTATCTCTGCAAAAGAGAACTCAAAGCAGGGAATGAAATATAACGTGAGTACCTGAAGAGAACTCGCGATCACCTGCTAATCTCTGCAAAAGAGAACTCAAAGCAGGTATGAAATATAATGCTAGTACCTGAAGAGAACTCGTGATCACCTGCTAATCTCTGCAAAAGAGAACTCAAAGCAGGTATGAAATATAGCGCGAGTACCTGAAGAGAACTCGCGATCACCTGCTAATCTCTGCAAAAGAGAACTCAAAGCAGGTATAAAATATAATGCGAGTACCTGAAGAGAACTCGCGAACACCTGCTTATCTCTGGAAAAGAGAACTCAAAGAAGGGATGAAATATAACGTGAGTACCTGAAGAGAACTCGCGATCACCTGCTAATCTCTGCAAAAGAGAACTCAAAGCAGGTATGAAATATAATGCGAGTACCTAAAGAGAACTCACGATCACCTGCTAATCTCTGCAAAAGAGAACTCAAAGCAGGTATGAAATATAACGCGAGTACCTGAAGAGAACTCGCGATCACTTGCTAATCTCTGCAAAGGAGAACTCAAAGAAGGTATTAAAGAGTTTTCATAATGCGAGTACCTGAGGAGAACTCGCAATCACATGTTCATCTTTACAAGGGATATATATAAAGAACAAACGTTCATATAAACATTTATAGAAGAGAAGTTTTTGGGTGCCTCGACACAACATGGTGATATTCACCACATTTGTAAGCAAGAAGCTAGCATAGCATCCGTATCATATGCAAAAAGAAGTAATAATGCTCAATCGGAGCAACCACTACAATGTGGATATAAAGATGAAACTGCATTGGGGCGACCATCAAAAGATGGGTTCGATTGCCTCTAAAGATTTGGGCGACCATCGAAAGATGGGTTTGATTGCCTTTAAAGATTTTGGCTATCATCAAGGGATGGGTTTGATTGCCTTTAAAGATATTGGCGACCATCGAAAGATGGGTTTGATTGCCTTTAAAGATTTTGGAGGCCATCGAAAGATGGGTTTGATGGCCTTTAAAGATTTTAGCGACCATCGAAAGATGGGTTTGATTGCCTTTACAGATTTTGGCGACCATCAAGGGATGGGTTTGATTGCCTTATGGAAACTTGGGTAACCACCAAAAGGTTGGTTTGATTGCTACGACATTCACAAGCCATATTTAACCATGCACGCATTTGAAGGAAAGAGCTAATGCAAACATAAATGAAAGAGCTGTAAGATGAGCTTTAAGACAAACCTTTCTGCCAATGAAAGTAGATCTAGCATCGAGTGAATGACCAATATTGCTATAAAAAAATTTCACAATAATATTTTTAAGCAACATATTCCAGCAGTTTGCCTTCTTTTAGAAATTTCTCTACGAGCTTATGTAGAGCTCGACACTTTTCTGCATCATGACCCACACACATGTGGTATTGACAAAACAAGTCTTTGTGACAATTCCTATGATCAGGTCGCATGAGAGAAGGTCTCTTAAAACCAGGCTCTTGCTGGATAATCTGAAGAACTTCTTTCATTGAGATAGTTAAACTTGTATACCTTCCTTGGAACTTATCTTGCTTATATGGGCGAGGAGAATTACATGACTTGTAATCATAAGCCTGAGTTGAGATATGAGGGTCGACAAGACATAACTCTGATTGATTTAACTGCAGAATATATTGAGAAGCAGATAGATGCCCATGATCATAACATATATCAGGTTGAGATGATAAGTTGGGACCTTGTTCATATTCTAACAAATAGCCACTGCGATTGATAGGAAGACGATCATGAGAAGAATAATCCTTTTGTTGTTGTTGAGGCCTTTGAATTAAAGAAGCAAAATAATTAGGGTTCGTATCCTCACCCTTAATGAACTGATTTGTTATTTCAATAAGATGAGCATAAGATTCTGGCTCATTCATGGTGACTTCAAACTTAAGAGGACCTTCTTGGAGACCATTAATTAAGACATGTTTATAGAGACTTTGATCAGCATTAACAACATCAAGGATTTCTTTTTGAAAGCGATCGATGAAGTGAGCTGTGGATTCGTTATCCATTTGCTTGATCTAAAAAAGAGCTGGTAGACCTCTCTTACGCTTCCTTAAAATACTGAACCTTAAGTAAAATTCTCTTCGAAGATCCCCGAAGCAATTGATCGATTGAGGTGGTAAATGATAGAACCAATCCAGAACTTGATCGTCAAAGGACAAGATGAGAAGTTTGCACTTGATACCATCTCATAGAATTCTTAGTGAAGTAGCTGCCTCAAAGGCTTGCAGATGAAAAACCGGATCACTCATTCCAGAATAGACTGGTAGACGAGGCTCTTTGAAATCATTTGGGACTACTTCCCAACAAATTTTGTATGATAATGGGGATGGTTCTTGTTCTTCTCCTGCAGGAACTATTAGTATATCAACTAGGTAAGGGGGATCACCCATACTAACCTTATGAGACTCATGATGAGGAATAGGGAGTCCTGCTGCTTCAGGTTGTAACAATGTTCTAGATGATTGCTAGAAGGTTTGTCATAAGTAGTTGTTATAGTATTAAGTTGAGAATCCACTTGTCTTTCGAGGTGGGAAATCTCTGCTAATAGGGGGTTTATGTCGCTACTTTGAACAAGAACTTTGAGATGATCGGAAGGATGCTCGAGGACTTCTGACGGATGATCCATGAAAATAGGAATTGCCGAAAGAGAAAAACTGAAATAACTTTCAAACGGAGCCGAATTTTTGAAATCTGAGGACCAAAAAATGCATGTACGGGGATCAAAAGTTATGGCCGGTCGCGACAGGCTTTGAATTTCTGAATTTCGACGCCCGTATCAAAAGTTATGGCCGTTTTAAAATTGAATGTATTTTAGGCCAAATCTCGCATCTTCATCGCAACTGTTGTTCATCAACCACTCGCTATCTGAAGGTCGCGTGTTTCAGTTGAATCCAAAATTGGTCCCAAGTCCTCAACGCTCGATCCCGGAGGAAGAAGAGGGGGTAATGGTCGAGCAGCTGGTTACTTGAGTCGCAAATGAAGAGCTGAGTGAGAGAGAAGAAGAGAGGGCCGCTAGCTCGCGGCGAGGCCAGACTTCGCCCGCCGCGGCAAATGCCACTCATGCGGCGTGCTTTCCCTTTATTTAATAATATGTATTACAGCTTGTTGTGTTTAGTACATGGAAACAGAATGAATACAAGAGCGGCAGGAAAGAAAAGAAAGCTGCCCGGGCCTGGGCTGTTCGCTGAGACCGCCCGGACTGCTTGCTGAGACCGCCCGGGCTGCTTGCTGAGACCGCCCGAGCTGCTTGCTGAGACCGCCCGAGATGTTAGCTGGAGATCGCCCGACAGGCTGCTGCTAGGTGCGGTCTGGATGTTTCTAGCTGTCGGTTTTGCCCCCCAACTTGCATGTCCCTTTGAAGAGGTATGGGAGCCTATTAATAGGCCTGGGGAGGAATCTTCTGGAATCGAATGACATCATCACCTGGGCGGCCTGAAGGCGGAGACCGTCCCTGCTGGGCAGCCTGAAGGCGGAGACCTCCCCTACTAGGCGGCCTGAAGGCGGAGACCGCCCCTGCTGGGCGGCCTGAAGGCGGAGACCCCCCCCTGCTGGGTGGCCTGAAGGCAGAGACCTCCCCTGCTGGGCGGCCTCAACGGGGAGACCGCCCCTGCTGGGCGGGCTCAAGGTGGAGACCACCCCTGCTGGGCGGCCTGAAGGCGGAAACCGCACCTGCTGGGCGGCCTGAAGGCGGAGACCGCCCCTGCTGGGCGGCCTGAAGGCGGAGACCACCCCTGCTGGGCGACCTGAAGGTCGAGACCGCCCCTGCTAGGCGGCCTGAAGGCGGAGACTGCCCCTGCTGGGCGGCCTCAAGGCGGAGACCGCCCCTGTTAGGCGGCCTCAAGGCGGAGACCGCCCCTGCTGGGCGGCCTGAATGCGGAGACTGCCCCTGCTGGGCAGCCTGAAGGAGGAGACCGCCCCACCTGGGTGGTTTGATGGAGGAGGCCGCCCCACCTGGGCAGTTTGAAGGACGAGGCTGCCCCACCTGGGCGGTTTGAAGGAGGAGGCCGCCCCACCTGGGCGGTTTGAAGGAGGAGGCCGCCCCACCTGGGCGGTTTGAAGGAGGAGGCCGCCCCTTCTTACCACTTTGGGTGTGAAAAAAGCCTTTGCGTGAGGTCTGATCCTTCCCAGGCGCGTAATCTGTAAAAATGTAGCGAAAAAGGCCTCCCGGGGGAGGATCGCCGATTTCTGGGTCAACACAGACCCTTGCGATCTTTCAGACAGTTGAGGGCGGTGTCGATCCCCTTGGCAACATGGGGAAAGACCTCGTCCTGATAAGCCGGGTTGTCCATATCATACTGATGTTGTAAAAGAAAGAAGAACGGGTTTAGATCGCATGGTTTGAAGAAAACAGGTCGCACGAGTACTTGTCAGATGACTTACCGCCACGATCTCCCTTAACCGGGCGATCTCCTCGGCCTGCTTGGCACTTTTCTTTTCCAAGTATTTGTGGGTCAAGACTAACCGCTTGTATGACAGAGCCATAAACTGGTTAGCCGCGAAGCCCCGTGCACCGGCTTGCGCGGCTACTCGGGGAAGATCCTCCTCTGGAACCTTCTTCAAATTTTTCAGCATTTTCCGACCATACATAGTGGCTCCGGCGGCAAGTGCATGACGGCTAACTCTCTCGCTCCCCCAGAACGGGAGCGCAGTTGAAACTTGTAAGCAATCCCCATCCTGATGCCAGAGGATCGTCGGTTTGCCCTTCAGGTCGCGCGGGTTGCTGCAGGAGCGAAGAAGCTCAAACTCGCCTGAAGAAGCTGAGCTTTCCTCCTCAGACGATTGCGGTTTGGTCTTCCTCTTCCGCTTCTCCCTCTGGGTCAAGACTGGGCCGGCCGGGCTGACCGGTTTGTTCTGCGGAATGATGGTGACTGCTACAAAGCAAAGATAAAAGTTTAACAAAGCAGTCTGGGCGGTTACAAAGCAGCGAGTTGTGAGAAACTTACTATCTTCGGGTCGGACATCCTCCAACTCCGCGAACAGCGGGATGTAGTAGTTCACATCAATCCGCTCATTCTCCAGGAATTTGAAGATCCCTAACTCGGCCTCTCCGATCTTGATTGTCTGGAAGGCCGCCTCACTCCGCACCTGCGGGTTGACCTGCAACAACCTGAGGTGCCCTTCAAACATTACATACCGCTCCGACCAGCTTGTCACCTTGTTCGCAAGGTTGACGACATCCCCCGGCACCCAAAGTAAAGGTGCCCTCTGAAGATTGAAGTTCCGGCGTCTGGGATAGATTGCACGGAAAAGAATTTCTTGAACAGGTCAATCGAAAATCTGACCCACTTAGACCGCAGATATGAGATAAAACTGTAGATGGAGGCGATGGAGTTCGGTGGGAGTTGTCCGGGCACAGCCCCGTAGTGATCAAAAATTGAAATAACTTCAAGGGGCGGGGGAAACTTGAAGCCGCAGTCGAAATGATCAATTGGGATTGCGATCTGATTTGGGGTGGAAGAGTAATTTATCCGCTCATCGCGGAGTGGAAGCCGCGCGAGCAAGGAACTCCCTACCATGTGCCTTTCGACGAACTCGTCTAATTCAGCCTTGGTCAGACGGCACTCCTTGTGATCAGCAGAATGAAAGGCGGAGGCCGCATCAGTTCGCACGGCCTTAACCTTCTCAGTCCGCATCGATTTACTCTTAGCCCGCGCCAATTTTGAAGTGTAATGAACCTCTGGATGGCTACTACTTATAAGAATCAACGATCTGCAAATAGTAAAATCATGCGGTGGATATGTGATCTAACTGCGTGATTAGAAACCTGCATGATTAGTTTCACAAAGGAGTATTATGAACTGTACAAGCAAGTCGTCGGCATGAAGACATCAAAAATATTCACAAATATCTCACAAGGATCAATAGTTTGTGCATAGCTAAGTCAGATCGCGACTAAAGCAACACAAGCCGCGTGGTCAGCAACCTGCATCATCATATTAATTAAGTTCAACAGAAAAGATTCAAGCATACATCACAAGTCGCGCGACCTGTCAAGCAGTTTGGATAATATTTGAGAGATTCAAAGGCACAGACAGCAAATATTCAAAAACAATCCGCACAGTTTATGCAAACATTAAAAGGCAGCAAAAGATAGTATTATCAAACAAATATTCAGCAAACAGATTATCTGAAGTATCTAACAAATAATATTACAGAGGTTGTTTTTAAAGACCGCTCACGGTCGGCGATTCTCAACAGAAGGGTCTTCTCGATGAAGCCGAGCGACTTGATCGCTGGTTTGATTCAGGAGACTATAAATCTGGCTTGAATGGTAGTGAAGATGATTAATTGTACTGTGAAGCCGCCCGGCATCCATCTCTACCCGCATAGCAGAAATCACGCGAGCAGGAGGAATCCTAGCGGCTTCGTCAATCATAGGATCGGCCGCCCTAACTGGGGGAGGATCTGAAGTCGCTCCAACAGTCGTGCGGCTTGACAGTTGCACCCTCTCATCATTCACGAGTCGCCGGCTTCCGTCCGCATCCCTATTCAAGCGCAGACATTTCTCTTGATAGTAACGGCAATCACTATCAAGCTTCGAGACCACTTTCTTCTCTCTCTCAAGCCGCGCGCGGTCAGAGTAGTCCTCTGCTCCAGTCGTGCCCTCTTCTCGGCCTCCAGGGCAGGCCGAGCGGCTTCCAGCTGAGTCTCCAGTGCCTTCTCTCTCTCCAGTCGTGCCTTTTTCTCAGCCTCCAGCGCAGCTCGAGCGGCCTTCAGCTGGGCTCCGAGCACCTGTTGCTCCTCTTGTCGCGCCTTCTTCTCTACCTCCAGAGCAACCCGGGCGGCTTCCTCCCGGCCTTCAATCTCCCTCACCTTCCCTTCCAAGTCACCAAGAAGGCGTTGAAGGTTGGCCAACTCCTCCTGCCGAGATTTGGAGCTCTGTGCAAGGCTCGGCGCCTGGGACAGCGGAGGTAGGCTAGATAAGAGGTCGCTCGGCCTCACTGCTTCTTCCGGTTTGTCTGCAAAAAAAAGGTGCGGTTAGCACAGCCGAAAGCGAATAACACGACAGAATATTACAAGATAAAAAGCCTGGGTGCACAGGCCGTTGCAACTGTTCAGGGTCTATCCTGCAGCACTGCTCCATCCAAAACCGCTCATTCTGCCTTCTCTTGATAGCAGAAATTTTAGTCGCAGATGGAAAATAACCTGGGAGCAGGTTCAACAGCAAAGCGTTCTTTCGAGGTCGTGGAATGAAGAAATGGATAGAGCCTGCATCGCGCTTACCTAGTGCGAAAGGATTTGGTGGTTGCGGCTTGTCCAAAGCACATCTCCTCTCCTCCGCCTTTGCTTTCATCAAACGAAGCCCGGTCATCGCCGGGTCATCTTCTTTTGGCGCGGACTCTTCGGGTTTGCCCGCATCCTCGCCAGGAGGGTCTGCACGATTTGAGGTCACAGGGCTGTCAAGAAGTTTGTCCCCCTTCTGGAGGTCATCTATACTGTTTAAAATATCGCTAAGGTTCATAATATCCACAGAATCCAGAGGTAAACCGTCCGGTTTGGCAGAAGGGGTGACCGGCTCTTCAACCTTTTCCTTTATGCGCGGGTTGGTCTGAAGGCAGGCCTCTTCCGGTTTCTTGTAGAGTTCTTTACTCTTGGCCCTCATCTTTCGGACCTTCTTCGCTATTCGTTCCTCCGCCGTCTCGGCCCTCTTCCTTTTCTTCTTACTCGTCTCCGGTTTCGCTTGAGGAGAGGGGCTGGAGTTGTCATCCACCACTACCAAAGGAGTGGTCAACCCGTCCAGTTTGGGAGAGTTGACCACCCCTTCTTCTCTCTCATGTGTCATGAGAAGGGGGTTCCCAGAAGGGATAATTTCAATATCAAAGGACGCGGCTTCTCCGGCCCTTTGGTGCTGCATTGCTCGAGCGCGCCATGTCAGAAGGGGCAGACTTCCCGGTCTTTGGCAGAATGGCGTCTGAATCCATCTTGTCGGAACGTGCTGGTGGATCGTTCAGTGGTTTAGACCTACCCGCTTCGGGCTCTTCAGGCACCTTCGGGGCGTCAGGTCCACAGAGAGTTTCGGGCTATCCGTTGCGGGTTTCCCAGACCGGTGGCTTTTTCTTCCAGTCTTTCTTTTCTCGGTCCTCCTCCTTCCGGTCTTCACTCTTGTCCACGCGGACTTGGAGATGGTCAAGGAAGTTCATTCTGATCAAAGGATTGTCGGCTTGAAAAAGCCTAACCGCAGTTGGCGAGTAGCTCCCGGTGATTTCAAAGAAAGTATGCAGAATGAAGGGCCCTCAGGGTTTTTATAAGCTTCAGAACAAACCGGGCGCGGTCTACGACTAGAACAAATATTTTCAAAATTTCCTTGAGATTTACAAATATGCGGGGATTATGTTTACCCAGAAGACCGCTTCCCGGGTAATACCTCTCTCAGACCGGGCGGTTTGCTGCATCAAGTCGCTCAGCTCTAGAACTAATAGGTCTCTCGGTCCAGCCTGAACAAACCGGGCGGTCTAACAGTATCCAGACCGCCTCCCAGGATTGAAGACTGCCAAGGCTCAAGTCCAGAAGTCAAGCCGCGGTCTCAGGTCAGAGGCCGCCTGGGCTGCATCGTAACCTTGATCGCAGCGCACTTCGACTCCGGCCAGTACAGATCGGATGCTCAAGCCGCCAAGCCGCGCGGCTTGTTTCTTTTTCCTTTCTGTATCCCATCACCCCCTGCCCGATTCTCCTGTACCCGGGCAGGCGGTTATTTTATCGCTGCCCGTTTGGGCAGGCCCCCGAGCCTATAAATAAGGGTCGATGATGTTCCCAAGACACGCACACTCGAATCCTGGAGCTCGCTTGTTAGAGTTGCGGTCTCGAGTTCACTGTCTTGCGACTTGTCTGACCGGCCGGCTTCCCGCTTCCTGGTTATGTAACCCGTTGCAACCTTCTCACTTAAATCAAAGGAAAGCTCGTCACAGGAGTGGCATTTGCCGTGACGGGCAAAGTCTGGCCTCGACCGCTACCAGCGGTCTAATTTTCTCTAATCAAATAGTAACTGACAGCCCGCAGCCTCCGTTTTCCTTCGAAGGTGCATTTCCGGATTCAACAATACTGCTCCCCTACTCTGTTGGTGTGTAGATACTTTTGCTTAACATCACCCTTATGTGTGACAATGGAGTGATCAAGAAAGGGGTTGGAGAAGGAAGTACCTCCACCCTTCGTGATCAGATTCCCCGGTCGGACCGTCGATTCCGGAGGGGGGGTCTTATAGGGGAAACCTTTAGGAACACTTGATCACCCACATCAAATTTTATAGGACGGAGACGCTGGTTTGCATACTTCCTCTGCCTCTCGATGGCATGACTGAGCTAAAGTCAAGTCTTCCTTGTGGCTTCTTCCATTTCCTAAAGTAACTCAAAACAACATTTTCACCCACTTCCGACCAATAGAGGGGGGTCCTACAACGTCGCTCGTACAATGCTTCGAAGGGGGCCAATTTGAGGATCTATTGATAGCTATTGTCGTAGGAGAATTCAACCAAGGGTAGGTGCTCATACTAAGCTCCCTTGTAATCCATAATCTAACATCGAAGCATGCCCTTAAGTATCTGATTAACCCTTTCGATCTGAACATCGGTCGTTGAATGATAAGCACTGCTCAGGTTGAGTTCGGTGCCCAAAGCTTGCTGGAAACCATTCTAAAAATGCAATTGAAATCTTGAGTCACGGTCTGAGACAATCCACAAAGGAATCCCATGAAGTCTAACAATCTCTGATACATAGATCCGAGCCATCTTCTCGGTAGAATGTCCCTTTTTTATATAGGATGAAGTGAGCCACTTTAGTCATACAGTCTACTATAACCCAAATCACATCATGCCCTCTCGGAGTGCGGGGCAAACCTGTGATGAAGTCCATAGATATGTCTTCTTACTTCCAGTCAGGGATAGGCAGAGGTTGTAAGAGACCACCAGGACGCTGACGCTGAGCTTTCACTTTCTGCCACGTCAAACAATGAGAAATGAAGCGAGCTATGAAATTCTTCATACTCGGTCACCACACAATCTGATTCAAATAATGATACATGTCATTATTGTTCGTGTTAACCCAGAAATCGGCGATCCCCTCCGAGCCGCCCTTTTTCAGGTACCGGGCATTTTCGGAGCTCCCGGGCGGCCATGCCCTTCCCGGGCAAGCCCCCTCTTTCCGGGCGGTCTCGCCCCTGCCGGGCGACCTCCCCCCTCCCGGGCAGTCTCTACCGTCCGGGCTATCTCGCTTTAGGTCACATTCTGGGCGACCTCTCCCAGTGAGGTCACTAGTCGGGCGACCTCTCCCTGTGAGGTCGCATTACGGGCGACCTCTCCCAGTGAGGTCGCTAGCCGGGCGACCTCTCCCTGTGAGGTCGCTAGCCGGGCGACCTCTCCCTGTGAGGTCGCTAGTCGGGCGACCTCTCCCAGTGAGGTCGCATTACGGGCGACCTCTCCCTGTGAGGTCTCATTACGGGCGACCTCTCCCTGTGAGGTCGCTAGCCGGGCGACCTCACCCTGTGAGGTCGCTAGCCGGGCGACCTCTCCCTGTGAGGTCGCTAGCCGGGCGACCTCTCCCTGTGAGGTCGCTAGCCGGGCGACCTCTCCCTGTGAGGTCGCTAGCCGGGCGACCTCTCCCTGTGAGGTCGCTACCCGGGCGACCTCTCCCTGTGAGGTCGCTACCCGGGCGACCTCTCCCTGTGAGGTCGCTAGCCGGCGACCTCTCCCTGTGAGGTCGCTAGCCGGGCGACCACTCCCTGTGAGGTTGCTAGCCGGGCGACCTCTCCCTGTGAGGTCGCTAGCTGGGTGACCTCTCCTTCTGTCTTCTTAGCGCAGGCGTCATCAACTTCTAGAAGACTCCACCCTGGGCCTATAAATAAGCCCCCATGCCTCTTCAAAAAGGACATCGGTCGAGAGGTTCAAATCCTGTGGCTAGACCAATCAGACCGCATATAGTAGCGGCCTGTCCGGGCGACCTCCTAACAGCCAGGCCGGCGGCCTCACCAAGTAGGCCGGTTGGCCTCACCAAGCAGGCCGGGCGGCCTCACCAAGCAGGTCGGGCGGCCTCACCAAGCAGGCCGGGCGGCCTCACCAAATAAGTCGTGCGACCAGACCTCTTCTTCTCCCCTCTTCACTCGCAACTCAAGTAACCAGTTGCTCGTGGCCTCCTTTTCCCCCTGTTTGCTCGAGTAGATCATAGAGGTGCAACTTTGGCATCAACAGAAACACGCGACCTTCAGATTGCGAGTGGTTGATGAACAACAGTTGCGATGAAGATGTGAGATTTGGCCTAAAATACATTCAATTTTAAAACAGCATAACTTTTGATCTGGGTGTCGGAATTTAGAAATTCAAAGCCTGTCGCAACCGGATTGAGATGAACTATCCAAAATTTAAAAAGGTTCCCAGTTCAGGCATTTTTTAGCCCTCAGATTTCAAAAATTCGGCTCCGGTTGAAAGTTATTTCAGTTTTTCTCTTTCGGCAATTCCTGTTTTCATGGATCATCCGTCAAAGGGCCTCAGGCATCCCTCCGATCCTCCAGAAATGTGTGTGCAAAATAACTACATTCACCACCTATTAGCAGAGAACATTCCACTCAAAAGACAAGTGGATTCTCAACTTTATACTACAACCACTACTAATGACAAGCTTTCAAGCAATCATATAGAACATTTGTCGCAACCTGAAGCAGCAGAGCTCTCTTTTCCTCACCATGAGTTCTATAAGGTGGGTATAAGTAATTCTCCATATCATGTTGATGGGATAACTTTTCTTGCAGGATAATAGCAATAGCCTTCCCATTATCAAACAAAATTCGTTTGGAAGTAGCTCCAAGTGATTTCAAAGAGCCTCGTCTACCAGTCTATTCTGGGATAGGTGATCCAATTTTTCATCTACAAGCCCTCAAGGCGGATACTTCACAAATAACTCCAGGATGAAGCATTTTTTAGGCAGGCGGAAGTAAAGAGGATAATGACCACATTTTGATAAGAATGTCAGAGTCAAACAATTCGCAGTCGGAGATATTGTATAGAGAAAGGTGGATGATGCAGCCAGAACGGATATTGTTGGAAAATTAAATCCTACCTGGGCAAGGCTCTTCATCGTTAAGGAAGCTTTAAAGAGTGGGGATTATCACCTCCAAACATGTGATGGAGAGTACATCTCACGTACCTGGAGCGGTGACGTCGATCTCAAACGTTTCTATCCTTAAAAGTTCTTTAATTACTTACATTTTTTGGATATTCAATGAGAAGCCATATACTGACAATTTTCCTTGTCTGGTGACTTCTTACATTTTTTCTATCCCTCACTGGACCTTGGAGACATCGGCAAGTTCTGCTTGAACCCCCTCGGATTGTAGTCGTTAGCGTACAACCACGAAGATCACGTGTAGCGGGGAGTTTTCGCACACGTGTAGTGGAAGCTTGCCAATTCTCGTGCGGTGGTCTTCAGACTTTTGGATCCCAGCCGGTATCTAACACACCCCTGCATCAAGGGAGGTTTAGGTGATTGTTAGCTCTATCGTTCCCCGAAAGGGATATAGTTACAGCTTTGATGATCTTTCTGAGGAAAGCAATGTTCGCCGCCTAGGCCCACCTGCCCAACTGATCATCTTAGTATGTGACCATCAAATACTCCTAAAGGAACTCTCGAGCGGAGCCTATAGGGGACCCACAACTGAGTTGATCTCTCTGAGGAAAGCAATGTTCGCCGTCTGGGCCCACCTGCCCAATTGATCAACTCGGTTTGTATCCCTAGGCTAGAGAGCAGTTGAGATATCGAAACCTTTACAGCTCTTATGACCACTTGAGGAAAGCAATGTTCGCCGCCTAGGCCCACCTGCCCACTTGGTCATCTGAGTCTGTAATTATCTTTACTTTGTAGAGAAGTTCTTTTTCTCTTACAGCTCTTGTGACCACTTGAGGAAAGCAGTGTTCGCCTCCTAGGCCCACCTGCCCACTTGGTCACTTGAGTCTGTAATTCTTCTTCTCTACAGGAGGGTTCTTTTCCTTTTATGGTTTTTGTGACCATTCGAGAAAAGCAGTACTTAATAGGTACAAGCACCTGCCTATTGGGTCACTTAATGGTTCATAATCTTAAGACCGTTCGGCTTATCTCTTGAGCCGATTGGCTTAAATGAGAATAACAAGTTGTGAAAAATGGCTTTAAGGCTAGAAAGCAGGTTATTACAGGACGCCGCAAGGTGGTATTTCTGACTCGAGACAATCAACTCAAGGTTTTCACAATAGATAACTATTCCTTCCGACTAAAAATGTTATCATATTTCATGACGTCAAGGCGATCACTCATCTCAAAATCTTGAATTGTCAGAATATAGGCCTATTAGTCGTCTGGAATACATTCTAGTTGCACGACTTATTGCTTACAATCAGAACGTGTGAAGATATTATCTCTGGCAGTTTCAGGCCATGATGCATTTTCACTGAATCAGGATCTATTTTAGAACTAAAGTGAAAAACCGTTTAGGCAACATCTCATGATAATCGGGTAATTATTCATATGGAATTCTCGCATAACGATAGCTCGAACTCCTGGCCGCTCGGACTGAAAGTTGATCGCACGATCTAATATTTATTGTCTACACTTATGGGGATATTTTCTCTGGCGGTTTTCAGAAAGGGTTTACGGTTTTTAAGGAATAATACTAAAAATAGAAGATCGCATATGAACACCTACAGGTGATCGCGAGTTCACTTCAGGTACTCGCATTATATATTCTTTTCATACCTGCTTTGAGTTCTCTTTTGCATAGATTAGCAGGTGCTCGCGAGATCTTTTCAGGTACTCGCGTTATATTTTATACCTGCTTTGAGTTCTCTTTTGCAGAGATTAGCAGGTGGTCGCGAGTTCTCTTCAGGTACTCGCATTATATTTTATACCTGCTTTGAGTTGCAGAGATAAACAGGTGTTCACGAGTTCTTTTTAGGTACTCGCATTAGGTTTTATACCTGCTTTGAGTTCTCTTTTGCAGAGATTAGCAGGTGTTCGCGAGTTCTCTTCAGGTACTCGCGTTATATTTTATACCTGCTTTGAGTTCTCTTTTGCAGAGATTAGCAGGTGCTCGCGAGTTCTCTTCAGGTACTCGCGTTATATTTTATTCCTGCTTTGAGTTCTCTTTTGTAAAGATTAGCAGGTGTTCGTGAGTTCTCTTCACGCGCTCGCGTTATATTTTATACCTGCTTTGAGTTCTCTTTTGCAGAGATTAGCAGGTGTTCGCGAGTTCTCTTCAGGTACTCGCATTATATTTTATGCCTGCTTTGAGTTCTCTTTTGCAGAGATTAGCAGGTGTTCGTGAGTTCTCTTCAGGTACTCGCGTTATATTTTTATACCTGCTTTGAGTTCTCTTTTGCAGAGATTAGCAGGTGTTCACAAGTTCTTTTCAGGTACTCGCGTTATATTGTATACCTGCTTTGAGTTCTCTTTTGCAGAGATTAGTAGGTGTTCGCGAGTTCTTTTCAGGTACTCGCGTTGGGTTTTATACCTACTTTGAGTTCTCTTTTTGCAGAGATTAGCAGGTGGTCGCGAGTTCTCTTCAGATGCTCGCGTTATATTTTATACCTGCTTTGAGTCCTCTTTTGCAGAGATAAGCAGGTGTTTGCGAGTTATTTTTAGGTACTTGCATTAGGTTTTATACCTGCTTTGAGTTCTCTTTTGTAGAGATTAGCAGATGTTCGCGAGTTCTCTTCAGGTACTCGTGTTATATTTTATACCTGCTTTGAGTTCTCTTTTGCAGAGATTAGCAGGTGCTCGCGAGTTCTTTTCAGGTACTCGCGTTATATTTTATACCTGCTTTGAGTTCTCTTTTGCAGAGATTAGCAGGTAGTCGCGAGTTCTTTTCAGGTACTCGCGTTATATTTTATACCTGCTTTGAGTCCTCTTTTGCAGAGATAAGCAGGTGTTCGCGAGTTCTTTTCTGGTACTCGTGTTATATTTTATACCTGCTTTGAGCCCTCTTTTGCAGAGATTAGCAGTTGTTCGCGAGTTCTTTTTAGGTACTCGCGTTATATTGTATACCTGCTTTGAGTTCTCTTTTGCAGAGATTAGCAGGTGTTCGCGAGTTCTTTTCAGGTACTCGCGTTATATTGTATACCTACTTTGAGTTCTCTTTTGCAGAGATTAGCAGGTGTTCCCGAGTTCTTTTCAGGTACTCGCGTCAGGTTTTAAACCTGCTTTGAGTTCTCTTTTGCAGAGATTACAGGTGGTCGCGAGTTCTCTTCAGGTACTCGCATTATATTTTATACCTGCTTTAAGTCCTCTTTTGCAGAGATAAGTAGGTGTTTGCGAGTTCTTTTCAGGTACTCGCGTTAGGTTTTATACCTGCTTTGAGCTCTCTTTTGCAGAGATTAGCAGGTGTTCATGAGTTCTTTTCAGGTACTCGCGTTATATTGTATACCTGCTTTGAGTGCTCTTTTGCAGAGATTAGCAGGTGTTCGCGAGTTCTTTTCAGGTACTCGCGTTATATTTTATACCTGCTTTGAGTTCTCTTTTGCAGAGATTAGCAGGTGTTCGCGAGTTCTTTTCAGGTACTCGCGTTATATTTTATACCTGCTTTGAGAACTCTTTTGCAGAGATAAGCAGGTGTTCGCGAGTTCTTTTCAGGTACTCGCGTTATATATTATACCTGCTTTGAGTTCTCTTTTGCAGAGATTAGCGGGTGTTCGTGAGTTCTTTTCAGGTACTCGCGTTATATTATATACCTGCTTTGAGTTCTCTTTTGCAGAGATTAGCAGGTGTTCGCGAGTTATTTTCAGGTACTCGCGTTATATTTTATACCTGCTTTGAGTTCCCTTTTGCAGAGATTAGCAGGTGTTCGCGACTTCTTTTCAGGTACTCACGTTATATTTTATACATGCTTTGAGTTCTCTTTTGCAGCGATTAGCAGGTGTTTGTGAGTTCTTTTCAGGTACTCACGTTATATTGTATATCTCTTTTGAGTTCTCTTTTGCAGAGATTAACAGGTGTGTTGAATCCGAAAATGCACCTCCGAAGGAAATCGGAGGCTGTGGGCTGTCGGTTACTATTCGGCTAGAGAAAATTAGACCGCTAGCAGAGGTCGAGAACAGACTTCTCCCGTCACGGCGAATGCCACTCCTGTGACGGGCTTTCCTTTGATTCAAATGAAGAAGCTACAGCGGGTTACAGAAGCAGGAAAGAAGAAGTCGGCCGGTCAGACAGGTCGCAAGACAGTAAACTCGAGACCGCAGCTCTAACAAGCGAGCTCCAAGATTCGAGTGTGCGTATCTTGCGACCTGTCTGACCGGTCGGCTTCTTCTTTCCTGCTTCTGTAACCCGCTGTAACTTCTTCATTTGAATCAAAGGAAAGCCCGTCACAGGAGTGGCATTCGTCGTGACGGGCGAAGTCTGGCCTCGACCGCTGCCAGCGGTCTAACTTTTTCTAGCCGAAGAGTAACCGACAGCCCGCAGCCTCCGATTTCCTTCGGAGGTGCATTTTCAGATTCAACAGAAACACGTGACCTTCTGATCGCGGATTGTTGGTGAAATCTTTGCCAAAATGTCAGACCGCCAGTTCCCTCTAGGTGACCGCTCCGACCACAGTGAAGATTCCCTGTGGGAGGCCTTGGAGCAGTCGAAGAGAGAAGCCGAGCGGGCTCAGAAAGCGACTGATCAGCGTCTGGACGCGATCAGTCAGGCTTTAGCACTGTTAACCGAGCGGTTGGTCCCTCATCTGACCGCGGCTAACCAGGTGGTGACTCTGGTCCCTCCTCCTCCTCCTCCTCCGTACCCGCTACCACAAGTCGCCAATTTCCAACCACTACAAGAAGGTTTTGCAGCCCGGGAAAACTTCTACCAATAGGCCGCGCACAGCATGCCGGCCCGAGTTATCGATTTCCACGGGGAGGCTTCTCACGCTGCCCACCTTTCCTATCCGCCAGAGGGCGTTGCACGCCTTTCCTACCCGCAAGAGCACGCTACCTGTCTTTCCTACCCGCCAGAGGTCGCTGCCCGTTCTTCCTACCAGGCGGCTTGTCCGCGAGTAGCCGCAGCTCAGGCGGTTTACTATTCTGCTCCTCTTTTATATGAAGACGCTGAAGAAAACTCTCTCTTCATGGACAAAGTCCGAGGGGAGCCAGCCCTAAATAATTTCAGGGAGCCGCGTCTGCCAGCCTATAATGGGGAAACCGATCCTATTGTTCATCTTCAGGCCTTTGAGTTGACCATTGCTCTGAGGACCCTCTCGGATGCAACCAAATGCAATCTCCTTGTGACATCCTTTGATGGATAAGCAAGGGAGTGGTTCTATGGGTTGCAACCCAGGTCAATTAGATGCTTTACTGAGCTGTGCATGGAGTTTCTGCTCATGTTTTCTACTTCAAGAAAGAGAAAAAGTGGCTCGGCGGCCCTTTTTGAAATAAGGCAGCGAGAAGACGAAACGTGGGCCCATTTCGTGGATCGTTTTCAAAAAGAAATCATGGAGGTTCAGAATGTAGATCCAGAACTGTACAGGGTGGCCCTGATTCATGGCTTGAGGGAAGGCCCCCTGAAATTCGAGGCAAACATAAGGGAGCCAAGAACTTATCAAGAAATGGTAAGTTTGGGCAATATGTTCATAAGGGGGAAAAAGTAACCCCGGGTACGTCGCGAAATTGGTGAGCGACAAGGAGCAATCCAACTCATTCTTCATCCATCCACAAGCAAACCAATCCCATTTCGAGCCTCGTTCCCAGAGGGGAAGAAATTACAAACACAAGCAACCCTTCATCGGCCATCAACGGTTTCAGGATCAGAAACCGTCGTTGGCCATCGCACCCGCTCCGTCCATTTCTCTTCCACAAATAATGCAAGTATACCTACCACAGTATACTGCGCAGCCATCTCCAGATATTCCATCCACCCAATATGATGATTCGCAAGAGTCATTTACTCCTCTAAATGTTACCATGGACGAAGTCGTCCAAATACTTCAGAAGAGGCCGGATTTTAAAAGGCCCGCTCCTCTAAAATCGGATGTTCGTAACCGAAATCCGAATCTCTACTAAGAATATAACAAGGAGGGAGGGCATCTGACCGAAGATTGTCGGGCCCTCCGCTTATTGATAGAAAGGCTTTTGGGAGAGGGAAAGCTCTGAGGCCTAGTTCGAAAGGAAGTGACTGCTGGACCAGCAGCTGAGAAAAAGAAAGAAGCGGTTGAGGTAACTTGGGAGTGTGCCGACGTTGAAGACGTCGGCTGCTATGGAGATATCCATCCTTCAACTGAATGCATAGAGGTAAATGATGTGGGCCCCCTGGGGGACATATATTGCATTCATGGAGGGGCTGGAACTGAATCATCTCGTAAATCAAGTATTGCGAGAGTCCTGAAGCAAGAAGTGGCACAACTACAACTTCTGCCCCTGAAAGCACAATCATCACTTTCGGGCAAGATGATCTTCCTCCAAACGCCAACCCTTTTGATGATGATGTGGTCATCAAAGCCATTATTGAGAATTATACAGTTCATAAAATCCTGATCGACACTGGCAGTTCTGTTAATCTCCTCTTCCGCCCAACTTTTGATGCCCTGAAGGCTGGGAAGCCTCTGCTTTCCACCGAAGGGCCCCTCTACGGCTTCTCTGGAGAGAAGAAGGAAGTGGAAGGTTCTGTGAAGCTCCTAGTTTCTCTGGGGGAGTGGTGAAGCTGATCAACTTCGTGGTGGTGGATTCCCCGAGCAATTACTGCGCCATCTTCGGAAGGCCCATTCTTAATGCCTACAGGGCAGTAGTGTCCGCTTTCCACCTTGCCCTTAAATTTGCTGCTGAGGGAAGGCAATACTGGGTCCAGAGCAACCCAAAAGTGGCTCGGGAGTGTTATGTGAGAACCTTCAATATGATCACCAACATTCCACTTCCCAAGTCCACGGTTGAAATTCTTAAAGTTGCTGAATCTTCAAAGGCTGCTGAGGAAAGGAAGGATCGAGAAGGGGCTCACCTGGAACCTGCCCAAGTGACCCAAGAAGTCCCCATTGCTGAGGGGTAAGACAAGAAGTTGATCATCAATGCGGAGCTGCCGGAAGAGGAGAAAGTACAGCTGATCTCCTATCTTCTGGAGAACCTGGATATCTTCACTTGGTCAGCGGAGGATATGCCCGGAGTGGATCCGGACATGGCCTGCCATCATCATAACATATCTCCCGAGTTCAAACCAGTTCAACAGAATAAAAGGGAAGTGGCGACCAAGCTGGCGGTGCCTATCAGAGAGGAGGTTGCCAAACTCCTAAAAGCAAACTTTATTTCTGAAATTCAATACCCCGCGTGGATGTCAAACGTTGTAATGGTAAAAAAATCCGGTGGGAAGTGGCGCATGTGCGTGGATTTTACAAAACTCAATAAAGCATGTCCCAAAGATTGCCACCATTTGCCTCGGATAGATGTTTTAGTAGATTCCGCGGTTGGGTATTATTTCATGAGTTTTCTCGATGCATTCTCTGGGTACCATCAAATTAAAATGCACAAACCTGATATCCCGCACACTTCTTTCATCACGAACGATGGGTGTTACTGTTGTCTCGTAATGCCCTTCGGCCTTAAAAATGTGGGCGCTACGTATCAGAGAATGATGGATACGGGTTTTAAACATCAAAAAGGCAGGAACCTTAAGGTCTACGTCGATGATCTCCTCCTCAAAAGCAAAACATTTTTGATACATTTGAAAGACCTCATAGAGACGTTCACTACTCTAAGGAGGTTCAAATTAAAATTGAATACGTTAAAATGTGTGTTCGGAGCGAATAAGTGGAAATTTCTCGGGCATCTCCTTACTCCTGATGGCCTTGCACCGAACGCAGATAAGGTGAAGGTCATCCTCGATATGACTCCTCCTCGTAATACTAAGGAGGTCCAGCAACTTGGAGGAAGGTTGGCGGGGCTGAGCAGGTTCATTTCCAAATCAGGAGATAAAAGTGCTCCAATCTTTAAAACACTCCGAGGAGGATCAAAGTTTTAATGGAGCGAAGAGTGCGACAAGGCTTTCGAACAGTTAAAAGTGCAGTTGACTTCAACCCCTCTACTTCAAAGCCCCCCATGAAGGGGAAATATTGTTCTTATATTTGGGGGTCGGCCCAGATGCATTGAGTTCTGTCCTCGTCCGGGAGGAAAAGAAGAAACAGTTTCCAATATACTATGTCAGCCATATCCTCAAGGATGCAGAAACAAGATATTCAATCTTGGAAAAGCTAGCTTTGGCTTTAGTTATGTCATCGCAAAGGCTTCGCCCGTACTTTCAAGCTCATCCTATCCAAGTAATTACAGATCATCCTCTGAGAAGTATTCTTGAAAAGCCAGATCATTCAGGCAGATTGGCCAAATGGGCTATCGAGCTGAGCGAGTTTGAAATATCCTACATTCCCAGAATGGCAATCAAAGCGCGGGTCTTGGCAGATTTCCTGGTTGATACAACAGAATCTAGTCCTGAACAAGTGGAGAAATCCCCTTTGGCTTGGATTGTTTATGTGGATGGGGCTTCTGGTAAAAACTCCGTGGGAGCCGGAGTAGTTTTAGTTAGCCCAAATGGCATCAAACTTGAGCAGGCTATCAAGTTCTTCTTTCCAGTCACAAATAATCAGGCAGAGTATGAGGCACTTCTGGCCGGTCTAAGACTTGCAAAAGAGCTGGGGATAGAACACGTACATGTCAAAACTGATTCGCTAGTCATGGCTTCTCAAATCTTGGGGAATTATGAGACAAGAGAGCCAATTCTGAGGAAGTATCTGCTTCTAGCTAAGAAGGAGATCAGAAGATTCAAATCATTCATCATTGAGCATATTCCCAGGATACAAAATGAAGAAGTAGATGAGTTATCAAAGTTCGGTCTTCCATCAGGGGGGTGACCTCTGAACTTTTCCATCTGGCAACAGAAGAAGGGGAACTCATGCAAATCGATCAGAATCCTTCCTGGAAGGATCCTTATGAGCTATTCTTATCAAAAGGAGAATTCCATCAATCAATCAAAGACAGAAAGAGATTCAGATGAAAGGCAGCCTATTATTACTTAATAGTGGGAGTCTTGTACAGGAAAACTTTGATTTCTCCTTCGGCGCGGTGTGTTTCTGAGGAAGAAATTCCAATCATACTTCAGGAGGTTCATTCTGGGGAATGTGGTAGCCATTCAGGGGCAAAGACTTTGGAGAAAAGAATCTTGAGGCAGGGATACTTCTGGCCAACCATGAGAAAAGATGTGGAAGCATTTGCCAAGCGATGTGTTCAGTGTCAAAATTTTGCTCCTCTTCAACATCTGCCCGCTCAGTCGCTTAGATCAATAACTGCACCCTGGCCCTTCGCACTTTGGGGAATGGATCTCATCGGACCCTTCCCAATGGCTAGTGGCCAGCGTCATTTTATAATCGTGATGATTGACTATTTCAGCAAGTGGATTGAGGCGAAGGCATTGGCGAATACTACAACGCAGATCATCAAAAACATCATCTGGGGAGAAATAGTTTTGCGGCATGGAATCCCTCTAGCCATTGTAACTAACAATGGCCCACAGTTCAATAATTCAGAAATGATAAACTTCTTTGATCAGGTTGGAATTGATCTTCGGTTCTCCTCGGTACATCATCCCAGGACTAATGGCTAAGTGGAAGCAGCAAATAGGCAAATCCAGCATCTTTTGATGAAGAGAATCTTGAATCAAAGAGGGAATTGGGCGGAACAACTCCCTTCCATCCTTTTGACTCTCCGTACTACTCCGTCTTCAGCTACGGGGGAGACACCGTTCAAATTGCCTCATGGCTCTGTGGCGGTTGTTCCTATAGAATTTGAGGTGGTCACTCCCAGAGTAGTATATGCAAAGGAGGGAGGAGAAGCACGGATAGAAGATAATGATGAAGCTATCAAATACAGTCTGGATTTGATCGAACAGGATGAGTCAACAATCAGGCAGGAGGAAGTTAAAAGGAGAATGACAAAATACTTTGACAGAAATGTCAGGGTTAAACATTTTGCAGTTGGGGATGTTGTATTAAAGAAAGTTGATGTCGCAGCCAGGGCAGGCAACGTCGGAAAGCTAAATCCCAACTGGGCAGGGCCTTTCATTATCAAAGAGGTACTAATGAGCGGGGCTTATCGCCTCCAGACAAGCGAAGGAGAGGACATCTCACACACCTGAAGCGGTGACGATCTCAAACGGTTCTATCCTTAAAATGTCTTCTTCATTTCTTGCATTTTTGGATATTTCAATAAAAAGCCCCATACTGACACTTCTCCATGTCTGGTGATACTTTTTACACTTTTTTATATATCTCCCTCACTGAACCGCGGAGACATCGCCAAGTTCTGCTCGAACCCCCTCGGATTGTAGTCATTAGCGTAAAACCACGAAGATCATGTGTATCGGTGAGTTTTCGCACACGTGTAGTGGTAGCTTGCCAATTCCCGTGCGGTGGTCTTCGGAACCTTGGATCCTGGCTGATATCTAACACACCCCTGCATCAAGGGAGGTCTAGGTGAATGTTAGCTCTGTCATGCCCCGAGAGGGATATAGTTACAGCATTGATGATCTTTCTGAGGAAAGCAATGTTCGCCGCCTAGGCCCACCTGCCCAACTGACCATCTTAGTCTGTGACCATCGAATACTCCTAGGTACTCTCAAGCGATGCCTAAACAGGACCCACAACTGAGTTGATCTCTCTGAGGAAAGCAATGTTCGCCGCCTAGGCCCACCTGCCCAATTGATCAACTCGGCTTGTAACCCTAGGCAAGAGAGCAGTTGAGTCGCTTAAAGCCCTTATGACCACTTGAGGAAAGCAAAGTTCGCCGCCTAGGCCCACCTGCCCAGTTGGTCATCTGGGTCTGTACTTATCTTTTTCTTTATTTCTACAGCTCTTATGACCACTTGAGGAAAGCAATGTTCACCGCCTAGGCCCACCTGCCCACTTGGTCATCTGAGCCTGTAGTTATTTCTTATTGCATTACAGGGAGCTATCTCATCTCATATGGTCTTTCTGGATCATTTGGGGAGAAAACAGGATTTTTACAGGTACATAGCAGACAGGGCGGTTTGATTATTAAACCGGGCGGTTTGAAATAAGCAGGTACTATAATGTATCAGGCGGTTTGATTATTAAACCGGACGGTTTGAAATAACCAGGTACTATAATGTATCAGGCGGTTTGATTATTAAACCGATCGGTTTGAGATAAACAGGTACAGCATAATGTATCGGGCGGTTTTAAGTCTTTAAACTTATCGGTTCAATCAGATCAGGCGGCTTAAAACCGGTCAGCTTTATAACGGGTTATCATAAAATGCCATAAGGCAGGTATCTGGATATCAAGTATAACCGTAACCGGTCGGTCTTTTCATTCGATCAGTAATTCTTTCATCCTTATGGGTATCAGTCCTATCCGCTCGGTTAAAAACATGCTTTTTACAGGAAAGTGATTATGATTCTTATGGGGATGGAAATCATTACCAAGTGTCAGTCACTAACCGTCCGAGTAATATATAGGCCGCACAGGCTTATCAGTTAATGTTTATATTCACAAGGACCAGAAATCTGAATTACAGGTCGTTCGAATTAAATGCTAACCGCGCGACCTGTTGGTTATTTTCTTATGACTTGGTATTCTCTATTTCGCAAAGCAATTATGTAAAGCCGGGTAATAATCGCGCGGCTTGCTCTCAAATATATGGAGCCATCTAATCGCACAGGACACATTCAAACTGCATAATCCATGATCGGGATTCTATAGCGGCTTAAAACTGCGTTCGGTTTCTGGTTATCTCGAGACAATCATAACAAGATCCCTCGGAGCTTGAATTTCTATCCGCTCAATTATATATTGAAACCGCGTCGATTATTCATCAAGATATCATGGTTAATGTTTTTCGGGTTATATCGAATTCGCTCAATCTGGATCGAAGAAACAGGCCGCCCGAACTGGCTTTATAGTGTTCGAGTGGCTACCTAATTGAAATTCTAAAGAGTTCAATGCTCTGACCGACCGGGTTGTTATTAAACCGCACGACCTGATTAAAAGAGAAGGAGACCGCAACAATCACAAGTAAGTCGCAGAAAACGAAAAGCTAAACAGGTAAAACTTTTCATTCATTATCAAAATGTCTTTACATCATTTTGTAACCGACCGGCTAACAAAATCAAGCCGCAGGTTATACAATAAAAAAGCAAAGTACAAAAAATAACAACTATGACTGCTCGTCCGGCTTGAGCTTTCTTGATGCAGGAGAGCTTGAATCTTCGCTACCTTCAATCACAACGTCAGGAGAGTATCCTTCGCTACCCGAGGAGGATGAACTGCCCAGGTCGCCCGACTTGCGCTCGGTCTCTTCTCCAGAATCGCTGGATTCTGAACCTGAGCTGCTTTCCTCCTCCCCGTCAGCCGCAGCGGGCTTCTCGGCGTCTTCTTCATCCTCATCATCGCTCTCCTCCTCCTCCGAGCTGGTCTCATCGACCTTATTCTTTCCTTTAGCTTTCCGCCTGATCTTGTCCAGCTTTTTCTGCAAGGTCGGATCGGCGTCCGAGAAGGTGAAGTTCTCAAAACCGGGTGCAAATCCATCGAGCTCTCTCAGGCGGTCAAAGGCCCCGTCAATCCCCTCGGCTACGTGAGGGAAGAGCTCTTCCTGGTAGACTGGGTCTGCCTCATCATACTTCTTCTGCAAAAAGGAATAATGGTGAGACCGCACGGTTTGAGGAACGAAAAAATCGGCTAACAAGGTGATAACTTACCAACTCTGCCTCCTTCAGTCGCGTGACCTCTTTTTTCAATTCGATATTCGCCTTCTCCAGATGATCATTCGCCCTGATCAATCTTTTGAAGGTCATACCCATGAAATGATTGGTGATGAAGCTCTCAGCACCAACCCGCACGGCCTGTCGAGCGAGCTCTTCCTCAGGGATCTTCCTTAACCGCCTGAAGTTTCGCCGGCCATATAGGGCAATGCCGGTGGCTTCTGCGTGCCAAACAGATTTTTCATTCGCCTAGTGGGGGAGCGCAGTGGAGACTTGGACACCATCGCCATCTGGGTGCCAGGACAAGACCGTGCAGCCTTTCAGGTCCTTCACCTTGCTGAAAGAACGAAGAGAAGAGAAGTCGCCAGAAGAGGCCGAATCCTCGCCATCAGATATCAGCGATATGTTTTTTCCCTGCCTCTTCCTCTTCTCCCTCTGAGTCAAGACCAAGCCGGCCGGACTAACCGGCTTGTTCTTAGGAACAATGGCTTCAGCTGTAAAATAGAAAGGTATCAGAACAAAAGACCGCGCGGTCAATATCAAAGCAGGAAGCGAGTTGAAAGGGACTTACTGTCTTCAGGCCGGACGTTCTCTAACTCAGAGAGCAGCGGAATGTAGTGACTTTCATTAAGCCGCTCATGTTCGAGGAGCGTGTAGGTGTCCATTTTGATCTTGTTGATGGCGACCTGTCAAAAAACTTCTTCTGACCGCACCTGCGGGTTGGGATTTAACAGGCCAAGCCGGCCTTCAAATATCAAATACCTTTCTGACCAGTCCGTAACCTTGTTCACGAGGTTGACCATCTTCAACCCCCGACAGCCAAAGTACAGGTGGCCCTTAAACACATTCGACTCAAAATCAGGGATAGCCCGCACCGAGAAGATCTTTCTGAAGAGGTCCAGTGAAAAGCGGACTCTCTCAGACCGCAGATAGGAGATGAAGTTGCATATGGCCGCTATCGAGTTGGGGGAGAGTTGTCCGGGAACAACCCCATAATGGTCGAAGACCATGGCAAGCTCGATAGGGATTGGGATTTCGAAGCCGCAATCGAAGTGGTCGATTGGGATGGCGATTTGATTTGGGGCGGAAGAATTTATCCGCTCGTCGCGGAGTGGAAGCCGCGCGAGCAACAGACTCCCTGCCATATGCTTTTCCACGAATTCATCCAACTCCACCTTGGTTAAGCGACATTCATCATGGTAGGCTGAATGGAACGCTAAGGCCGCATCAGATCGTGTAGTGGACACCTTCTCAGGTCGCTTCGGCTAGCGCTTAGCTCCCATCTTGAGATTCTGTTGAATGGGTCTTCAGAAGGGTCGCTACTTATAGAGTAAGGGATCTGCATTTAGCAAGGTCAAATCACGGCTAGCATAATCAACCCGCGCAGACAGAATTTCACACAGCAAGCCAGTCCATAAGCAGCAAACCACAAAAAATAAAATCAAGGCAAGCGGTTTGAAGAACAGCATAAACAAGCCGCTCGACTTACAAAGCAATTCACAGACATCTATCAATATTCTAAGGAAGAAAAGATAAGCATTCAAATAACAGACCGCACGGCCTGCAGAGCAAATCGGATATCATAAAGTTAAGATTTAATATTCAAAGTTGTCTAAAGGACCGAATAAAACAATATTACAAGCATTGTTTGAAACCGCTCACTACTGGCGGGCATCATTTGGAGCATCTTCTCGATGAAGTCGGGCGACATGATCACCGACTTGAAGAATGGTACCGTGCATCTGATTAATACTGTGATGAAGATGGTTAATAATGTTGTGAAGCCGCGCAGCATTCCGCTCTACTTGCGCGTCCGGAATCATGCAAGCAGGCAAGGCCGCTGCGGTCTCACTTGCATTAGTAACGGGATCAACTATCCCGACCGCTGGAAGAGCTGAGCTCATCCCAACAGCCGGGCGGTTTGATCCACGACGCCCTTCATCAGTCGAATTAAAAGGTCGCCGGCTTCCGCCGACTTCCCTTGTCAGATGTAGGTACTTATCCCTGTAATATGCACAGTCGTCTTCAAGCTTTCGGATCTCCTTCTTTCCTCTGTCAAGTCGAACGGTCATCTCCCTTTCCTTCTCCCGTCTCTCTTTCCTTTCGGCCTCTAGCGCAACCCGCATTGCAGTTTTTTCATCCTGGGCGGCCTTCTCCCACTCCTCAAGGGCCTTCAGCTGTTGCTTAAGGATTTCAAAGTTGCCTTGAAGAGCGGCCATCTCCTCCTCCATTCGGGTGTCCAGGTTCAATAAGGAGCTTGGAAGGGATGAAGTCAGTGGAGGAAGGCAAGCCACCAAGTCGCCCGGCTTCGGAATGGATTCTTGATCATCTGCAGCAAAAAAGACACGGTCAAAAAGGTCGAGCGAATATAATTTTATAAAAGGGGCATAACTAGACTGCTCATTTCGAACTCTTCTCACTTACAAGACGCAACGATGGGATTAAGGTTCGAATGAACAGGTCGCCTCGCTTGCTCAGGATCCATCCTTCGGCGCTGATCTCTCCACGACCTCTCATTCTGCCTTCGCTTAGCAGCCGAGAATTGAGCAGTGGAGGGAAAGAAGCACGGTGGCGGGTTCAGTATCAAGTCGCTTAACTTTTTTCGAGACCGCGTTTGGAAAAAACGGACAGGGCGGTAACCCGCAACTCCTTTACCTTGCGTAAGAAGATTGAGCGGCGGCGGCAGCTTGTTCAGACCCTCTCTCGCCCTCTCCGCCTTCGCTTTCATAAGCCGCAATCCGGTCATCACGAGGTCTTCAGAGGCCAGATCGGCCTTCTCAATTTTGGTTGCATCCTCTCCGGGGGGTCCACCGCATTCAAGTCGGCCGAGGTGTCTAGTAGTTCATCCTGCTTCTTAAGGGAATCAAAATCCTTGATAATATCGCTCACAATCATGTTATGCGCATCAGTATAAACCTGGTCTCCCGGCTTGGGGGAGGGAGTTGTCAGTCCCTCAGAAACTTCTCTATCACGTGCCTTGCTTTGAAGGCTACTCGCTCCTGGTTTCCTTGAGGCCGCTCTGTTCCTGGCTTTCAAACTCTTGGCTTTCCTCAAAAGTCTTTTTGTGGTCGTCTCAGCCCTCTTCCTCTTCTTAGCCGACTCTTGGTCGGCTTGTTGCGAACTGATAGGACTATCCTCGACATTCACCAGCGGCACCGAATTTTGTTGCTCGGTCGGCTTGGGAGAATCAACCGCCTCTCCTCCATCATCACTTATCTTCAGATGAAATACCCCAGAAGGAGTAACCTCCATCTTGAAAGAGCCTCCATCGGTCTTCGAAGAAATGGCTTCCGAATTCGTCTTGTCCAAGAGGGCTGGCGGATCGGTTGCCTGGTTAGAAGGAGCAGGCAAATCAGCTGGGGGCGGGTTGGAACAACCCGCTCCACCCTTGGTTGATAATTCATCTGTCAGCAAAAGGGCCAGCTCGGTCGGCTTCCCCACTGAAGCTTTGGTAACTGTTTGATCAACTTTTTCGGGTTGAGGAGTCTTCTTCTTCTTCTTTTTCTCCTTTGAGTGGTCGCCCCGCGGTCTTTACTCGTCTTCTAGCGGCCTTCAAACTCGGCCATGAGATTCACCATCTTAATTACACTGTCTAGCCGGAAAGTTCTAACCACAAGGGGCGAGTAGCGACCCGTGATAACACTGCAATTATGTGGAAAAAGAAGCTTCCAGAACATTTTATAACCTACGAGGCAAGGTCGGCGCGGTCTCCGGCCAGAACTAATATTTTCGAAATCTCTTCGGGATTTGAAAATATGCGGGGATTATGTTTACCCAGAAAACCGCCTCAGAGTAGTACTTCTCGCAGACTGGGCGGTCTGAGGATACAAGTCGCCCGGTTCAGATTCAACAGGGTCCATCAGCACCAGCCAACACAAACCGGGCGGTCTGATAGAATTCAGGTCGCCTCCAAGGATTGAGGATTATCAAGGCTCAAGTCCAAAAGGCCAGCCGCGGTCTCAAGTCGGAGACCGCCTGGGTTGCATCATGAAGACTGTCAGGGCTCAAGTCTAGAAGACAAGCCGCGGTCTCAAGTCGGAGACCGCCCGGGTTGCATCATGAAGACTGTCAGGGCTCAAGTCCAGAAGGCAAGCCGCGGTCTCCGGTCAGAGACCGCACGGGTTGCATTATTGCCTTGATCGAAGCATCTTCAGTCTCCGGCCAGGACAGATCGGAAGTGCAAGCAGCCAAGACCCCGCGACTTCTTTCTTTTCTCCTTTTTGTATCCCGTCACAGCCTGCCCGATTCTCCTGTACCCGGGCAGGCGGTTATTTTATCCATGCCCGTTCGGGCAGGCCCCCGAGCCTATAAATAAAGGGCGGCGACATTCCCAAGATACGCACACTCGAATCCTGGAGCTCGCTTGTTAGAGCTGCGGTCTCGAGTTTACTGTCTTGCGACCTGTCTGACCGGCCGGCTTCTTCATTCCTGCTTCTATAACCCGCTGTAACTTCTGCATTTGAATCAAAGGAAAGCCCGTCACAGGAGTGGCATTCGCCGTGACGGGCAAAGTCTGGCCTCGACTGCTGTCAGTGGTCTAACTTTCTCTAGCCGAATAGTAACCGACAGCCCGCAGCCTCTGATTTCCTTCGGAGGTGCATTTTTGGATTCAACAAGGTGTTCGCGAGTTCTTTTCATGTACTCGCGTTATATTTTATACCTGCTTTGAGTTCTCTTTTGTAGAGATTAACATGTGTTCGCGAGTTCTTTTCAGGTACTCGCGCTATATTTTATACCTGCTTTGAGCTCTCTTTTGCAGAGATTAGCAGGTGTTCGCGAGTTCTTCTCAGGTACTCGCGTTATATTGTATGCCTGCTTTGAGTTCTCTTTTGCAGAGATTAGCATGTGTTCGCGAGTTCTTTTCTGGTACTCACGTTATATTGTATACCTGCTTTGAGTTCTCTTTTGCAGAGATTAGCAGGTGTTCGCGAGTTCTTTTCAGGTACTCGCGTTAGGTTTTATACCTGTTTTGAGTTCTCTTTTGCAGAGATTAGCAGGTGGTCTTGAGTTCTCTTCAGATACTTGCGTTATATTTTATACATGCTTTGAGTCCTCTTTTTCAAAGATAAGAAGGTGTTCGCGAGTTCATTTCAGGTACTCGCATTAGGTATTATACCTGCTTTGAGTTCTCTTTTGTAGAGATTAGCAGGTGTTCGCGAGTTCTCTTCAGGTACTCGCGTTATATTTTAAACCTGCTTTGAGTTCTCTTTTGCAGAGATTAGCAAGTGCTCACGAGTTCTTTTCAGGTACTCGCGTTATATTTTATACCTGCTTTGAGTTCTCTTTTGCAGAGATTAGCAGGTGGTCGCGAGTTCTTTTCAGGTACTAGCGCTATATTTTATACCTGCTTTGAGCCCTCTTTTGCAGAGATAAGTAGGTGTTCGCGAGTTCTTTTCAGGTACTCGTGTTATATTTTATACCTGCTTTGAGCTCTCTTTTGCAGAGATTAGCAGGTGTTCGCGAGTTCTTTTCAGGTACTCGCATTATATTGTATACCTGCTTTGAGTTCTCTTTTGCAGTGATTAGCAGGTGTTCGCGAGTTCTTCAGCTACTCACGTTTTATTGTATACCTGCTTAGAGTTCTCTTTTGCAAAGATTAGCAGGTGTTCGCGAGTTCTTTTCAGGTACTCGCGTTAGGTTTTATACCTGCTTTGAGTTCTCTTTTGCAGAGATTAGCTGGTGGTCGCGAGTTCTCTTCAGGTACTCGCGTTATATTTTATACCTGCTCTGAGTCCTCTTTTGCAGAGATAAGCAGGTGTTCGCGAGTTCTTTTCAGGTACTCGCGTTAGGTTTTACACCTGCTTTGAGTTCTCTTTTGCATAGATTAGCAGGTGTTCGCGAGTTCTCTTCAGGTACTCGCGTTATATTTTATACCTGCTTTGAGTTCTCTTTTGCAGAGATTAGCAGGTGCTCGCGAGTTCTCTTCAGGTACTCGCATTATATTTTATTCCTGCTTTGAGTTCTCTTTTGTAGAGCTTAGCAGGTGTTCGCGAGATCTCTTCAGGTACTCGCGTTATATTTTATACCTGCTTTGAGTTCTATTTTTGTAGAGCTTAGCAGCTGTTCGTGAGTTCTCTTCAGGTACTCGCGTTATTAATTCATATATACCTGCTTTAAGCAGGTGTTCGCGAGTTCTCTTCAGGTACTCGCGTTATAGATTCTCTTTTACCTGTTTTCAAGTTCTCTTTCGTAGAAAGGATAGCAGGTATTCGCGAGTTCTTCTCAGGTACTCGCTCTTTGTATCTCTTTTACCTATTTTCAAGTTCTCTTCCGCAGAAAGGATAGCAGGTGTTCGCGAGTTCTTCTCAGGTACTCGCTCTTTATATCTCATTTACCTGCTTTCGAGTTTTCTTTTGTAGAGGTTAGCACGTGTTCGTGAATTCTTCTCAGGTACTCGCTATTTATGTTTTATCTTTTAAACTGTCTTAACATCTCTTTTGTAAAAATTAGCGAGTTCTCTACAAGGTACCCACGTGTTCTTATCTCTTTTTGCCTGCTCTAACTTTTTCTTACATAGATTGTTGGCAAGTCATGTTCAGGTACTTGTAACACTCTTCTCCTTTTTTATATATACTTGTTTTAACTCTTCTCCCTCGCGGGTGATAGGATAAGTATTTGCAAGTTCTTTTTTTGAAAAAGTAGTAGGTACTAGCTCTCTCTCCTTTTCATGTCTTTTCTGGCAATTTGTGGGAGGCAATTCACGATTCTCGTGGGTAAGTTCTACTTTTCGAAGTTCTCTAGGGAACTTAAAAAAGTGCGGGGATTATGTTTACCCAAAAATCGGCGATCCCCTCCGAGCCGCCCTTTTTCAGGTACCGGGCATTTTTGGAGCTCCCGTGCGGCCATGCCCTTCCCGGGCAAGCCCCCTCTTTCCGGGCGGTCTCGACCCTGCCGGGCGAGCTCCCCCCTCCCAGGCAGTCTCTACCGTCCGGGATGTCTCGCTTTAGGAGGTCGCATTCCGGACGACCTCTCCCTGTGAGGTCGCTAGCCGGGCGACCTCTCCCTGTGAGGTCACATTACGGGCGACCTCTCCATGTGAGGTCGCTAGCCGGGCGACCTCTCCATGTGAGGTCGCTAGCCGGGCGACCTCTCCCTGAGGTCGCTAGCCGGGCGACCTCTCCCTGTGAGGTCTCTAGCCGGGCGACCTCTCCCTATGAGGTCGCATTACGGGCGACCTCTCTATGTGAGGTCGCTAGCCGGGCGACCTCTCCCTGTGAGGTCGCTAACTGGGTGACCTCTCCCTATGAGGTCGCTAGCCGGGCGACCTCTCCCTGTGAGGTGGCTACCCGGGCGACCTCTCCCTACGAGGTCGCTTCCCGGGCGACCTCTCCCAGTGAGGTCGCTACCCGGGCGACCTCTCTCTGTGAGGTCGCTAGTCGGACGACCTCTCCCTGTGAGGTCGCTACCCAGGCGACCTCTCCCTGTGAGGTCGCTAGTCGGACGACCTCTCCCTGTGAGGTCGTTAGCCGGGCGACCTCTCCCTGTGAGGTCGCTAGCCGGGCGACCTCTCCCTGTGAGGTCGCTACCCAGGCGACCTCTCCCTGTGAGGTCGCTACCCGGGCGACCTCTCCCTGTGAGGTCGCTAGCCGGGTGACCTCTCCCTGTGAGGTCGCTAGCCGGGCGACCTCTCCCTGTGAGGTCGCTAGTTGGGCGACCTCTCCTTTTGTCTTCCTGGCGCTGACATCATCAACTTCTAGAAGACTCCACCCTGGGCCTATAAATAAGCCCCCATGCCTCTTCAAAAAGGATACCGGTCGAGAGGTTCAAATCCTGCGGCTATACCAATCAGACCGCATCTAGTAGCGGGCTGTCCGGGCGACCTCCTAACAGCCAGGCCGGGCGGCCTCCCCAAGCAGGCCGGGCGGCCTCACCAAGCAGGCCGGGCAGACTCACCAAGCAGGCTGGGCGGCCTCACCAAGCAGGCCGGGCGGACTCACCAAGAAGGTCGGGCGGCCTCACCAAGCAGGCCGGGCGGCCTCACCAAATAAGTCGTGCAACCAGACCTCTTCTTCTCCCCTCTTCACTCGCGACTCAAGTAACCAGCTGCTCGCGGCCTCCTTTTCCCCCTGTTTCTTCGAGTAGATCATGGAGGTGCAATTTTGGCATCAACAGTTCGGATGACCAGATGTGTGGGATTCATGAGCTTCACGACATATACGATCAAGCAATTCAGCAACATCAGTAATGCAAAGACAACCTTGAAACACACAAAACATCGTTAGAGATAGAGAAATCCGAAAGATTCCCAAGTTCAACCATTCGGCAAATGTGCTGGAGTACAGGATCAGATGGCTGCAAATTGTTTACTTGCTCCACCCATAAAGGACCAAAAACTTCTTCTTGACCCTCGGGTGAGATGGATATGTCTATCCGTTCGAGGCCATCAATCAGGGTTGCAAGAGTAGTTGTAATGGGTGCACAAGTAGAGACAAAAGTCTAACGACTCAACGCTTCTGCGACCGAGTTGGCATTGTCGGGAACATACGTGAGCTGCAAGTAATAATCTGCTATGAATTCGATTCATCGCCTCTGATGAAGATTGAGATCTTTCTGAACAAAAATATACTTCAATCTCTGATGGTCAGTGTAGAAGTGATACTTCACGCCATAGAGATTGTACAACCCCGTATTCGCCGAGTGGGTTCCTAGGTCCCAAAGGTCCAAAAGACAGGCAAGATAGGTCAAGAAGGGCACTCGTCCAAGTCAGGAGAGGCAGGGGAGCCTTAGGGCGAGTGCGTGCCTCATCCGCAAGGCACTCGCTCAATTAGGAGTGCGATTGCGCTGAAGGCCGACCAGGCGAGTGAGGGCGGAACCCCACTCACCAAGAGAGCCAGGCATTAGGCGAGTGGTGCCCCCACAGACCACTCGCCCAGTGGAATCTAGTGTGTGAGAAGCCTGACGAGTGGTGCCTTCACGGACCACTCGCCCGGAAGGTTTAGTGAGAAAATTACCTAGATACCCTTTGTGGGCTGCCAATAGCCTTTCAGAACAGCAGAGTTAGGCTGTTAGCAGACCACTTTGGGTGCGATTAGTAAAACCAAAAGGCAGATTTATGCTATTTGCAGACCAGACTAGAGAATCTATAAATAGACCCTTAAGGGCACCTTGGAGGAGATCCGATCTTTTGGGCTCTCTCCTCCTAGGCAGTTTTTGGGTTGGATGTTAGTGCCCTCCAAGGTGTCTGGCTGAGCATTGGTTTGGGAGGGGAAGCTCTCTAAGACCTTCCGAGTGTGTGGCGGGACATCCTCGCTACAGCTTTGAATTCGTTCATAGTTTCTCATCCACAGTCAAGAGTGCAAGTGAGGGAGAAGTAGGTGTAGGCTACACCCCCTGTGGGTCCGAACGTAAGAGACCGGTTGACGGTTTCAACATTTTTGGTGCAGTGAGCGTGGACCGTAACCTATTTAGGAAAATCTCTAGCTGAGCTCTATGGCTGGAGGTCAGGAAGAAAGGTATGACCCAGGCCACTCGCAACCACCCACGAAAGAGGTGACATTGGAAATGTTTGAGGACCTCAGGCAAGAGATCCTACAGACCTTGCAGCACGCATTCGCCACGAGGAGCGAGTTTGAGACTCCCGCGGTCTCGGTGGTCGCGCCCCAACAGATAGGCAAGAATGCTCCCTGTCAGCGACCCGGGAAGGAGGTGGCAGCGGAAACAAGTGGGCGAGATCTCCCCGGGCGGCAGCTATTCTCTAGCCCGGCGAGTGCAGAAGTCTGCGAGTTGACTCCGCGAGAGCGTACCACTCGCTGAGTGGGGGAGGGAAGCCCTTTTTGTGAGCTGATCCTCTCTGCCCCTGTTCCGGAGGGGTTCAGAGGACCAGAAATGTCTTACTATACCGGCAAGGACGACCCAGTCCTACACCTGCAATGGTTTGAGGACATGGTCTTTATCCTACCTATGATGGACGCCTTCCAGTGCCGGATCTTTGCCACCACTCTGAAGGAGAAAGCGAGGGACTGGTTCCACCAGCTTCCCGTGGGGTTCTATTAACGCGTTAAAGGATCTACTTCGGAGCTTCCGACTGCGCTTCTCAACATTGAAGAAGAGGAAGAAGGATGATGAGGCACTTTACAAGATTAAGCAAGGTCCAGGGGAGTCGCTAGCCCACTATGTGGACAGGTTACAGGAAGAGGTTCTGCTTATCCAGGAGGTGCCCGGGTTTACCCTCCAACTGGCCTTCATAGTGGGGCTGCGGGAGGGGTTCTTCAAGATGAACCTGAAGTGAAAGGCCCCCTTTCCTTCGATGAATTCATGGAGAGGGCAACAGAAGAGATTGAAGGGGAGGCAGCCAACCCGGAGTTTGCAAAAGGGTTGGCAAGGCTGAGTGAGCCAGAGATGAGGCAGCAGGAGGTTGGGAGGAGAGATAAACCCAGAGGTCAGGGGTTTCAGGGGCAGCAGTGGGATTGGGGATATCAGGAGCCCAATAACCGGCTAGCCTGGAGACCCAGGAAGGACCAGCACGAGGTCAAGAAAGAGGATACCAGGGAAGGGGGCAAGGGAGGTTCAACCCCCCGGGGTGGAGACAGGGCCCAAGGCCGCCTCTCCCCCTCAGCAGCAAACCATGGCAGTAGGCCGAGGAAGAGGTAGAGGAAGTGGAAATGGAAGAGGAGGAAGAGGAGGGGGCAGGGCGGCGTTGCCTTATTGTGACTTCATCCAGGAGGAAGGTCACGCGACGGCTACCTGCCTGGAGATTTTGGAGATAAGAATGATGGGAGGCCCGGCGCTCAATAGCAGCAGCCGGTGCGGATCAAAGAAGTGCTACCTGGAGAGGGGGAGGACAGATGTGAAGATCGAGCTGGCGTGGGACCTCGAGGTGGGATCGGAGTGATCCATGGTGGGGTAGGGATCGAGGCTTCTCGCAACAGGATCTTCCAAACAATGTACAAGAGGAGCATCGCGTCTACATCCTGAACCCCACCCCCTCTGGAAAAGATGACATTCTCTTTGGAGGATATGCAATATTATGAAGACACGTTCTGCGATGTCTTGGTGATCTAGACAGCTATCGAGAACTTCATGGTCTCCCTGATCTTGGTCGATAACGGGAGCTCCGTGATTTTGATCTTCAAGAAGGCCTTCGACGCAATGCAGGTTGGGGAAAAGAGGGTACAGGCCTCGGAAGGGTTGTTGTTCGGATCTTTGGGGGAGAGAAAGGAGGTCGAGGGAGGAGTCGGCCTCCAAGTGACGTTGGAGGGGTCCTGAGGAACTGCCAGTTCGTCATCGTCGACGCTCCGAGTAGCTATAATGTGATTTTCGGACGCCCTCTCATCAGCACCTTCCGATGTGTTCCCTCGTCCTTCTACTAGTGCCTAAAGTTCCACAGCGGAGGAGTCCAAGTCCGAATTTGTGTGGATACAAAGGTGGTGAGGCAGTGCTATGTGACTGTCGTCAACACCATCTCCTAGATGGCGTAGGCCGAGGAGGTAGATGGGGAGATGAGGGGGCCGGAGGGGCCAGGAGAAGTGGAGTAGGATGTCCTAGTTTTGGAAGAGGAGATGGAGGCGACGCAGGAGGAGCGCGCCGAGCTAATGGAGGTGGAAGTTGAGATGGAAGAGGCCCTAGCCGAAGGGGAAAGGCGGGGGTAAATGGGAAGAGCTGTCCCGGCTGGAGGCGACAGAAGAAGTAGTTGAGTTGGAGGTCACTACGCAGGAAGGGAAGGTAGAGAAGGTGCGAGTTAGCGGGGGCCTTGGTCCAGAGGATAGGGAGAAGATGCTGGAGTGCATCCAAAGGAGCGTGGACATCTTTGCATGGAGCGCGGCAGACATGTCGGGCATCGACGCGGACGTGGCCTGCCACTGACTCAACCTAGATCCAGGGACCCTACCCATTCGACAGAAGAGGAGGGCCATTGTTGACAAGATGGAAGAGCCGATCTGGGAGGAAGTGGAGAAGCTCCTCAAGGCAGGTTTTGTCTCGGAGATCTAGTATCCAGGCTGGGTATCCAAAGTCGTCATGGTGAAAAAAGGTGATGGCCGCTGGAGAATGTGTATCGATTTTTCCCTTTTAAACAAAGCATGCCCTAAGGATTGTTACCCTTTACCTCGAATCGATGCGCTAGTTGACTCAGCCGTCAGTTTTTCTGTGATGAGTTCTTTAGATGCTTTTTCAGGTTATCACCAGATCAGGATGCATCCACCATACATCAAGGATGTCTCCTTCATCATGAGAGATGGGTGCTACTGCTACAAGATAATGCCTTTCGGGCTGAAGAATGCAGTGGCGACATACCAAAGGATGTTGGACCGAGTCTTTCAGGAGCAGAGGCGGAGGAACTTGGAGGTATACGTGGACGACCTCATGGTGAAGGGAAAAGATGTGAGCTCTCACCTCCAGACCTTGAAGAGACCTTTGGCACTCTGCGCAAGTTTAAGATGAGGTTGAATCCTTTGAAATGTATCTTCGGGGCCAGCAAGGGGAAGTTCATGGGTCACCTCCTACCCCGGCAGGGGTGGAGCCTAATCCGGACAAAGTGAAAGCTATAATGAAATTAGGATCGCCACGAAATGCTAAGGAAGTCCAGCGCCTGACTGGGAAGCTCGCAGGGTTGAGTAGGTTCCTCTCCCGGACGGGGGAGAAATGCTCCCCCTTTTTCAAAGTATTACGAGGCAACCAAAAGTTTGAATGGACGAATGAGTGCGAGGAGGCCTTCCAAGCCTTAAAAAGTCAGCTCGCCAAGGCTCCACTGCTCCAGGGGCCTAAGGAGGGGGAAAGCCTAGCCTTGTATGTCGGAGTGGGGGCTGAGGCCGTAAGCTCCGTCTTGGTCTGAGAGGAGGGCAAGAAGCAGCTGCTCGTCTACTACGTGAGCAGGGTTTTGAAGAAGGCAGAGCTCCGATAGCCGATTTTAGAAAAGTTGGCCTTCACTCTGGTTGTCTCGGCCAGGAAGCTCAGGTCGCACTTCCAAGCTCATTTGATCCGAGTAGTGACCGACCACCCCCTTCGCAAATTCTTCGAAGGGGTAGAACATTCAGGGTGTATCGCAAAGTGGTCAGTGGAGCTGAGCGAGTTTGACATCGCATTCGTCCCTCGGCTATCGATGAAGGCCCGGGTCATGGCAGACTTTATGGCAGACTATATGGTTGAGATGGAAGAGGAGCAATCCCTTCGCCACATCCCCTGGAAGTTGTTGGTTGATGGGTCCTCATGGAGGAACTCCTTGGGAGGAGGGGTGGTATTGGAAAGCCCCCATGGAGTAAAAATAGGGCAAGCGCTAGTCATACATTTTCCCATCACCAACAATCAGGCAGAGTACGAAGCAGTGATTGTTAGCTTACGTCTGGCTCAAGAGTTAGGGGTTCACGATGTGGAGGTCCTCACAGATTCCATGGTCATAGCCTCACAGGTCAAGAGCGAGTTCGAGGCAAGGGAGCCCACACTCATGAGGTATCTATCCAAAGTAAGGGGTCTCATCGAAACGTTCAAGACCTTCCTCATCAGGCACATACCGAGGGAAGAGAGTACTCCAGCAGATCGGTTGGCTAAGTCCGGTCCTCGGACCGGGGGAACCTTGATGGACCTATTTTGCCCATCGATTGAGGAAGGGGAGCTAATGGATATCGAGCGGCGACCCTTGTGGAAGGATCCTTTCGTAACCTTCCTGGCAACGGGCAAGTTTCCGGAAGAGATTCCAGATCAAAGGCGCTTCAGGTACAAGTCCGCCTACTACATGCTTCACAAGGGGGACTTGTATCGAAAGACTCTCTCGGGACACTTAGCATGATGCATATCTGAGGAGGAAGTCCTGAGGGTCCTGGAGGAGGTTCACTCCAGCGAGTGTGGTAGTCACTCGAGGAGTAGGACGTTGGAGGCAAGAATAATGAGGCAAGGGTACTTCTGGCCTACCCTGAGCAAGGACGCAGCGGAATTCGCCAAAAAATGCCAGAAGTGCCAGCTGTTTGCCCTGCTTTAACTTTTGCCAGCTCAGAGGCTAAGGAGAATCACGACATCATGGCCCTTCGCCATTTGGGGAATAGATCTGGTTGGACCTTTCCCCCAAGCAAGTGGACAAAGGAGGTTTCTCCTGGTCATGATCGACTACTTCTCGAAGTGGTTGGAGGTTAAGGCGTTGGCCAAGGTAACCTACCAGGTTATCTGCAACTTTGTATGGGGGTGATCATCTGTCGACACAGGCTCCCTCAAGCCATAGTCATAGATAATGGGCCACAATTCGCTAGCGAAGAGTTTATAAGTTTTTGTAGCCAGTTGGCAATAGATCTCAGGTTCGCATCAGTCCATCATCCCCGGAGCAACGGGAAGGTGGAGGCGCCGAACAAGATCATAGTGAACCTGCTCAAGAAGAAGGTAGAAAACTTGAAGGGGATTGGGTGGAACAACTCCCCTCGGTCCTATGGGCTCTAAGGACTACGCCCAACACCGCCACCGGCGATACCCCCTTCAATCTCACTCACGGTTTTAAGGCTGTCATTCCGGTAGAATTTAAGGTCAAGACACCGTGGGTAAGGACCGCCGAAGGAGGCGACGAAGAGTAGAGAGTGGATAACGAAGAAGAGCTACGACTCTCCTTGGATCTGATTGAGGAGTTCCGAGATCTTGCCGCCATCCGACAAGAAGAAGTTAAGCGCCGACTGGCAAAGTATTTTGACAAGCACATCAGGATCAACCAGTTCGAGAAAGGGGGCCTTGTATTAAAAAAGGTCGACACGGCAGGAAGGTCAGCCGCGGTGGGGAAGCTCAACTCCAATTGGGAGGGCCCCTATGTCATTGAAGAAGCCTTGAAGCTAGGGGGATACTACCTCCAGAATGTCAAAGGCGAGTCCATCGGCCACACATGGAGCGGTGACGACCTGAAACATTTCTACCCTTGAATTCATGTAATACGATAGTTTACTTTCAAACTTAGTTTTTCTTGTATATAATATGATGGCTCGCAGGATGAAAGGTTTCAAAGGTTATCCCCGAGCAGACCCGCTGACCAGGCTCCCACCTAGCTGGCAGGGTCGTAGGCTTACTCGGTGGTCGGATAAGAAAGTATGTTTAAGTGAAACACAACCCGAGGTGATCCTAGTGTCAGGCTCTCTCTAGCTGTCAGGGCAGGCGGTGCTCGGGGGCCTTTTCTAAGGCATAGCCCCGAGCAGACCCGCTGACCAGGCTCCCAAATAGCTGGCAGGTTCGTAGGCTCACTCGGTGGCCGGATGAGAAAGTATGTTTAAGTGAAACACAGCCCGAGGAGATCCCGATGTCAGGCTCTCTCTAGCTGACATGGCAGACGGTGCTCGGAGGCCTTTTATAAGATATAGACCCTAACAAACCCACTGACCAGGCTCCCACCTAGCTGGCAGGGTCGTAGGCTCACTCGGTGGTCGGATGAGAAAGTATGTTTAAGTGAAACACAGCCTGAGGTGATCCCGCTGTCAGGCTCTCTCTAGCTGACAGGGCAGACGGTGCTCAAAGGCCTTTTCAAAGGCATAACCCAGAGCAGACCCCCTGACCAGGCTCCCACATAGCCGGCAGGTCCGTAGGCTCACTCGGTGGCCGGATGAGAAAGTATGTTTAAGTTAAACACAACCCGAGGTGATCCCGCTGTCAAGCTCTCTCTATCTGACAGGGCATACAGTGCTCGGAGGACTTTTCTAAGGCATAGCCCCAAGAAGACCCGCTGACCAGGATCCCACCTAACTGGCAAGGCCGTAGGCTCACTCAGTTGCCGGATGAGAAAGTATGTTTAAATGAAACACAACCCGAGATGATCCCATTGTCAGGCTCTCTCTAGCTGACAGGGCAGACGGTGCTCGGAGGCCTTTTCTAAGGCATAGCCTCGAGCAGACCCGCTGACCAGGCTCCCACCTAGCTGGCAGGGTCATTGGCTCACTCGGTGGCCAGATGAGAAAGTATGTTTAAGTGAAACACAGCCCGAAGTGATCCCGATGTCTGACTCTCTCTAGCTGACAGGGCAGACAGTGCTCGGAGGCCTTTTCTAAGGCATAGCCCCGAGCAGACCCACTAACCAGGCTCCCACCTAGCTGGCAGGGATGTAGGCTCACTCAGTGTCCGTATGAGAAAGTATGTTTAAGTGAAACACAGCCCGGGTGATCCCGCTGTCAGGCTCTCTCTAGCTGATAGGGCAGACAGTGCTCGGAGGCCTTTTCTAAGGCATATATAGCCCCGAGCAGACCCGCTGACCGGGCTCCCACCTAGCTGGCAGGGTCGTAGGCTCACTCGGTGGCTGGATGAGAAAGTATGTTTAAGTGAAACACAGCCCGAGGTGATCCCATTGTCAGGCTCTCTCTAGCTGACAGGGCAGACGATGCCCGGAGGCCTTTTCTAAGGCATAGCCCTGAGTAGACCTGCTGACCAGGCTCCCACCTAGCTGGCAGGATCGTAGAATCACTCGATGGCCGGATGAGAAAGTATATTTAAGTGAAACACAGCCCAAGGTGATCCCGCTGTCAGGCTCTCTCTAGCTGACAGGGCAGGCGGTGCTCGGAGGCATTTTCTAAGGATAGCCCCGAGCAGACCCGCTGACCAGGCTCCCACCTAGCTGGCAGAGTCGTAGGCTCACTCGGTGGCAGGTTTCAAAGGTTGTCCCCGAGTAGACCCGCTGACCAGGCTCTCACCTAGCTGACAGGATCGTAGGCTCACTCGGTGGCGACCTATGAGGAAAGCAAGGTAAGGAAGGAAAATCCAATAAGGAGAAGATTGACACAAGGAAAGTCCTAGTATGAGGTAGGCGAATGGTGCTCATTACAAAAGACACTCGCCGGCAAGTGGTATCCATCAAGAAGGACACTGAAAGGAGGGTCTAGTTCTTATTTATTTTATTAAAAGATCTTGTTTAAGTTTTTCTTTAAAGTAATGATATATATATATATATATATGTATGCTGGGTGAGGAATAAAATCAAGCACTAACAGTGCATAAGAAAAATCACAGCACAGCAGACAAAAGTAAAGTAAAAAACAAACAACAAACAAAACCAGATGACACAAGATGTATAGTAGTTCCCCTCAACTGGGTACATCTACTCTTCTACCCACTGGTAGGAATCCACTATGAGGTTGTTGATAAGGTGCCCTCACACCAGGTGAGCTGTTGATAAGGTGCTCTAACCAAACTGCAGGTTTTTGCTAAGGTGCCCTGTCACTGAGAGTTAACTTTTGAAGGGAGTTATAACCCTGTACAGGATGGGGAAAGGAATTAGAAATAAAAGCAGAAATTATATTGTTCTTCTCTGTATAAGAAGACTCTTGAAGATCCTGGTTTGAAGTTGAATGGATCTGAATGTGATGTTGAAGAAGGCTCCCCCTGTCTAATTAGAGTTGATGACAGCTTGTGGATAGAGCTTCTCCTTTTAACTGCTTCTTCCTTCTCTTGCAGTGATGATCCTGAGCAAGTAATTGTGGTTTGTGTCTCAGGATATTTTGAATCTGCAGGAAGATGTTAGTACTGAAGAACAAAAATAAGTTTTCTCTTTTCTGTTGTGTGTGTTCTCTTTATTGTGTGTACTGCTCTGTTTCTTTTATAATCTGAAAGCCTCTGCTCTTAATTTGAATTCTTCTCTTGGGAAGAAGGAAAGAGCTGAGGTCTCCATCAATGCTTTGACTCCTCGAGAGGATAACCTGCCGTTTCTTTTCATTAAAGCAATTGCAACGGCTAATGCCATTGATTGATGTGCAACGGCTAAGAGACAGTAAAAAGAATATTAAAACTATTCAGAAAGGAATTCGTCGATCCCTGCTCTACATTTGTGAGGCTGGGCTCGCCATCTGATGTGCTGAGCAATTCTCTCTATCTTAGAATTCGTAGACCGCTGAGATTTCTCTAACTGAATTCGTCGAGCGCATTTTGCCATTTGTCGAACGCTGTTCTGATGAGGATTTGTCGAGCGCTGGATGTCTTGCTATTTGTCGAGCGCTGGCTGTCTGGCTATTTGTCGAGCGCTGGCTGTCTGGCTATTTGTCGAGCGCTGGCTGTCTGGCTATTTATCGAGCGTCGTTAGTCATTCGTCGAGCGCAGAGAACTTTTATTATGCTTAAGTATATTCTCTGATTCGATCGCATCATATTTAATTTATATTTACTTAGATTTATTAATTGACCTAAATTATTAGATGACTTATTAATATAAGGATGGATTCTAACTCAAATCAAAAAGCTAAGGTTCCAACAGACACCCACCGGCGGGTGGGGTCAATCGAGAAGGGCACTCGCCCGGCGAATGCGCCATAGGGCAATAGCCAGCCCCAAGGGATTCAAGAATCGTGTGAGACGAAGTGGGCTCTCGGCGTGTTACGCTCCCGGCCGAAATCAACACAACCACCTAAGTTCTAAGAGGGCGCGAACGACTGGGAATGAGTCAAATTGTGGGGCGCACCTATAGGGCGATAGCGCCCAGGTCACGACCTAAGACTAAGGGTCGACGGTACGCAAATGAGCAAAGTGATATGCGAGTATTCGGGAGAGATTACGAGAGCACATAAGCGCACAAAGCATTAGCGAATGACAGAAAGTAAAGCAGAGAGAAAAATCACAGAAACGGAGAAGCAAAAACATTTCATTTCATTTCATTCATAAAGGGTTTACAAATAAGAGGGAAGGTCTCGCATTAAAATTTAAAACAAAAAGAAAAAGGCAGATCTCAAGGGGGGTTATCATCCTTCTCGCTAGAGGATCCGCTGCTCGCGCCAGGAGAAGGTAGGCTGCCGACCTCCCGCCCAGGATCAGCTTCATCTGCTGGGTCACTCTGCTGGGGGAAGAGCTCGAGTAGCACGTGGCGAGCCAAAATCCTTTCGCCCTCTTCCGTCAGGAGCCCGACTCTGAAGCACCTTCAATGCATTTTTTGCCGCCCCTTGGGCGGTCTCCTGCATCAGCTCTTCGAGCTCGACATTAGAATAGTAATGTTGAATGTCCCTCCCTGTGAGAGGTGGCTGAGCAGCGGGGTCTCGCAGCTTTTTGTTCTCAGCCTCCAGCTCCTGGACCCGTTCCTCGAGGATGCCCGCTGGCACGATCAAGGTGTCGTAGTTGTCTACATCCTGCAAGAAAAAAGAAGATTAGCACATGGGGAAAGGAGCAAGGAAGCGCGAGAGCTTATGTTACTACGAGGAGACGCACTCACCTCTCGGTCAGGACGACTGGCGAGAAGGGCCTCGGTGGTCACCAATTGCTGCTTCACGACCAGGACCTCGGCGGAAGCGAGAGCGCGCGTCCTTTCGACCTCTGCTAGGTTCTGTGCAAGGGTCATGCTACGACGCGAGGATATGTGAGTCAACTCGAGAGCGCGCAACAGAGCCCGCGAGCCCTCATGCGCGAGTGTCTGGGTGGACTCGGCATCGTAGATGGTGGCATCCTCTCGGTTGTAAAGCATGAAAGAAAGGTCATAGGCCTCGCCGCTGGTGGTATCCTTCTCCATCCAAGATGGGAGAAGAGTGGAGACAGAGACCCGGCTGGCCTTCCGATCCCACTAGAGCATGGGGAAATTTCGATGCCTTCTCGGCAACGACCCCGAGGAAGACTCCGTCGGCGCGTTGGCGGTCTTGGTCGTTGTGTCCGATGCGGCAGGAGCACTCGAACCAGGGGTCTCGCCAGCGATTGCCTTTCCCTTGGCGGTTGAAGAAAGCTTGGACCTCTTGGAAGGGGAGCCGGTTGCCACGTCAGGCTTCCGCTTCTGTCCGTTGGGCTTCGAAGGAGCCCGATCTTTGCGGTAGGCTTCGACAGCGGACCGCGCGAGAGCAAGGGCGGTGTCGGGGGTGGTCTCCACGCCCGCATTCGGCGGAAGGAGGGGGAGGTCTCGAATCCCTGCATCAGGAGAATCAAGTAAGGAAAAAATAAAGCGGTTGAAAATAAGCGAGAGCTGGGGTTGAATTAGTTCGCCTTACCCTCTCCCGGCTGTACTGGCGGAGCGAGTCGACATGCTTCCGCAGGTGCACGACGTCCATGACATGCTTCTGGATGAACATTAAAAGCAAAAAAGTTGTCTTTGGTGAAACATTCAAAATTGCCAAATATTGCCTTAGTATTTTCATCTAATGACTTAACATATATTATAATATATTTACAAAAAATGCAATGTGCATTTAAATAATTATACACGATTATGAAATTAAAAGTAATTATGGAAATTCATAAAATTGAAAAAGTTGTTAGTAGTGCTCCTAAACCTACTATGGTAGGATGTACTTAGGTATTTCAACTTTATTAAAGTTAATTTGAAAAGTAATGATGGAAATCACAATTTAATTTGGAAAATTAGTAATGATGAGAACTTAATGATATATAATTATTTTCCGCATTAATTAATTAATAATGTGTTTAATTTAAACTGCAGTAATTAATTGAAAGGGGCGGAGCCCCGTGATAGTCGCGATCGACGTACTGTCGCGGTTGGCAGTAGGGCCAGAGCCCCGCAACTGTCACTTGTATATATATATATCTGTGTGTGTGTGTGTATGTGTGTGTGTGTGTGTATATATATATATATATATATGTGTATATATATATGTGTATATATATACGAGTGACAGGCACGGGCCTCCGGCCCTATGCAAGGCTTCATTCGTCGTGGGGGCGACATTCGTCGTGGGGGCGACATTCATCGTGGGGGCGACATTCGTCGTGGGGGCGACATTCGCCGTGGGTTCAAAATTCGCCTTGGGTTCAACATTCGTCGGCAGAGCATCATTTGTCGTAATAGCATCATTCATTGCGGGTTAGTGGGCAAACCGTAGTAAATGTTTATTATTTTGAAATGGTCTCGGGCAATAGTGCTCTTGTGTTTTGGTTATACTGTCACACAAAAAAAAGATGATAGTAACCTGCTACAATTTATTTTAAAAAAGCAGATTATATACACAGAAATAGTTATATAATATACATGAACACACGAACATATTAAAAAGAAACTATCTGCTCCGCTCGACCCTCTACCGGCCGATACTACGAAGCAGCCCTAGTAGCAATCATCACAGAGACTATCGTGCTTTGCTTAGCCACTAATTGACTAATACCCACAAAGCACCCCTAGAAAACATGAAAATGAAAGCAAAATATTAAACAGCAATTACAAACCAATGAAACGTCAAATGAACAATCCAAATAAAACATCCAAACTTTCCCAGCAATCAAATAACATCATTTTCTCATGAACTAATGAACTTAAATAAAAACATCCAATCTCATATAGAAGTGATCAGGCGTCATTGTCGTGGCCTTGTATCGTCTGTCTTCCTTTTTTTGTGCGCATCTACAAAATTAAAAACAATTTATATTTAGTATTGAGAGTTGCATTAAGTGTTACCAAAATATTGAGAAAGATTTTTCTCAGTGTTAATATTGTTTACCTTCTAATCATATCGAAAACAAAGCTCCATTCTGCTTGCATATCCAAGCCTTTTGGCACCGCTGGTATAATACTTCTAAATCCTTTAACTACGTTAAGCGGAAGATCTGTGAACTTGATTGTCTCTTTATTTTCAGGAGTTACGCATGTCAAGCCTGAAAAAATCATTAATATTGTTTAGGATTAAAATAATTTATGTGAAATGATTGTAGAAGTATTAAGACTGAGCTAAAAATGTTATTTAGTTTTACTTGATATCATACCGTACTTAATGTCGTCGATGAATCGATCCGATCAAAAATCTCTTTGAACACTACGTTCTTTGTGTACACACCCTCATGACCCTCGATTGCATGGTTTTTGACTAAAACTCTTGTGGTCTGGGTTGAAACTCCTCTTGATAAAGCAACATACAATTGTCCATGACTGAAGACGTGATTCGGAAGATAGATTCTGACATTTCCAATTGTCTGGCCCTGGGACTTATTAATTGTTAATGTGAAACTCAATCTGACAGGAAATTGTTTCCTCATCAGTTCGAACGGCATCTTGTAATCTTCCACGCTTTTAAGTGGTATGCGCGGAATGAAAACTCTAAGACCCTTGAAATGCCCTACTAATATAGTTGCCTCAATGATATTTCTTCCAAACCTACGGTCTATTAGTCTCGTTCCGTTGCATAAACCAATTTTTGGATCTATATTTCGGAGAAGCATAATTGGACAACCACGCTTCAATGTTAGTTTGTGCGTTGGTAGATTACCAGGATTAATAGAGTTCAAAAATTCCGGGAGATATAAATTATGGTTATCATCCGATACAGAGTCGAAAGAATGGTAAGTTGTGCTATCCCCTGGGAACATGTCCATGCATATTTCGTTCAGCTTGTTAACATCTTCATTTAATAGAGTTATTAGGGCCCTTGTCTCCATGTACTCGACATCTGTACCGTTTACATTGTAAGTTTGAATATTTGGAAAAACAAACTTGATCAAATCATTGATGGATTGTTCTCCTTCCCAAGGCATAACAATTGAGTCGAGAATGCGAATCATATCATTTTCTATTGTTTGCTCCTCTCCATCTCCGACCCTAAGCAAGAATTCAGCAAATTCGATGTCATTGCGTGCCCTCATATTTTCTTTTAATCTAAGCAACCTGACGCCTGGCCATAAGTAAGACTCAACGATGCTTGACCGAATTATTTCAGATTTTGTGCCATTCACAACCACAGGTTTCACCTGTCTGAAATCTCCTCCCATGATAAGAACCTTCCCACCAAAAGGCTTGTTTATTTCGAGTACGTCTTGCAATGTACGATCTAGAATTTCGAAAGTTTTCCTGTTAGCCATGGGTGCTTCGTCCCAAATAATTGCTGATGAAACTTCTACCAATTTCCGCAAATCTGACTGCTTACTGAAGCCGCAATTTAGTACGTTCTCGAGTTTAATTGGTATTTTGAATCTGGAGTGAGCTGTGCATCCGCCTGGGAGTAAATTTGTTGCTATCCCGAAAGTTGTTGTTGCAATCATAATACGATCTTCTTTGCGGAAGGTTGCTAGAATAGACCGGTAGAGAAACGTTTTACCAGTTCCACCAGGACCGTCAACGAAGAAAATTCCTCCATTTCCTTCTCTTATGCAACTGCATATAGTGTCGTACGATGTTTGTTGTTCATGATTCAGTAGCGATATTGAATTTAGGTCCACTTCCGATATTGGAATTGATAGTTCATTGTCAATCAAACCTGGTAAGTCCACTGAGTATTGTATGCCCTCACTTAACCTTGGCAAAGTCAAAATCTTTTGTGCTTTTGTTATATTGCTCGAAGATATTATTCAACTCACAAAGTAATCTGTTTATTAAAAAATTACTGTTTGCAGTGCTAGTGCTAGCATAATCTTCAATCATCGCAGCTTGATTTTCATCCCATAGGGTTCTTACTCCGGTTGGTTGACAGTACAATAATATTGTTGCAAACAATCTTCGTAGTGCCGCTGGCATTCTAAAATTTCTTGCTTCCGCTAGGCATTCTCTGATGCTATTGTCTTCTTCAAGCAGGCCTTGTTTCTGAGCAGCTTCCTTAAATGTCGTGTAACGAATATCATGAATAGTATACAGGCAATTAAATGATGTTGGTGCTGGAATATGATTAAGCAGAAGTCGTAGGTAGAAGCGCTCGCCCTCAGTTGGCGATACAACGTATATACGTCCAACTACCATTCGATTTCGAACTCTTCTTATCCATTTTCTTGTAGGTGTTAGCCACCTATAATGTTTAGCAAAGTCAACGTATAAGTAAGGAACGTTTTCTAGTCTGTTGTTGTATATTTTGAAGAACTCTGTCAGCATTGTTCGTGAATTCCTTTCATTAGCTAGCACATCAGAAATTGATTGATTGTTTCGAAATTGAACCTGATGTTGATCTGGTAGATGTATTTGTAACCGAACTACAAAAGGAAATGTTTGATACATATGAAACTTGAAAAGCTTCCAAGATGCCTCAGGCGGACAAATCCAACGCCCGTCGACGTATTTACTAACTTCGTCGTAGTTCGGACCAGGACGCACCTCAAACGCAACCCAGTCAGGACCCTTGTAGACGTACTTGTACAAATATTTGGTACTCTTAATGCTGCTACATATTTCCACATTAATGTGACAATCGTATTCAAGCAGAAGCCAAGGGTTGTACGGTACAACCCATCCATTGTCAGCCACAAATTCTCCATCTCGTCTAATCGGAATTGCTCTATTGTCGTCACGGCGACGATATAGTGGGTATGAATCCAAACCGTGTGTTGTGGCTTCCATGAAAGGTTTTGGAAAACCTTTCTTGCATACATTATTATTCATGCACTGCGCATTTGGTCTGAAACGTCCGCATGGTCCGTGTATCATATGTCTAAGAACTGCATTGTATAACTCTGGTTCTTCTGACTGTATTGGGATTTCTGCTCTGACGACGCAATCATAATCATCGGGACTACCTAGCTTATCGTGTTCATTGAAATTAAAAAGCATATGTGTGTGGGGAAGGCCTCTCTTTTGAAATTCTACCACGTGGACATGCGCAACGACTCGACCAAGGACACCCTTATGGAAGATGTCGGCCTTTAGACATTGCAACTTTGCATGGAATATTCTTGAGATTAAATCGGGTCGATCTTGGGGCGTTTGTCCAGGATGAAGCTCGTTTGTTATCTCCGGCCACGAAGGATTGCAAGTCATTGTTAAAAAAATATCTGGCCTACCGAAATTACGTACAACTGCCATAGCGTCCTGGTATCGTTGAAACATATCTCTTGGGCTTCCAATAAAAGAAGATGGCAAAATTGTTCTACGACCGACGTTACCTGTAGTGACGTAAATTGAACATCATAAAGATAAGGTATTTTTGTTTACGTTAAAATAACAGTTATATGTACCTGTATCGTCTTCACCGCTTTGTAAGCAATCCTGTAATCCTTGATATAACTCGGCTCTAACATCGCTTTGGTGTGATCTAATCCACTGTAATTTCTGTGTTTCAATTTTTAGGTACATATCGACGATGTACTGTTGTAGTAGACGGCCTGCGTAGTGTAGTATTGAAGGTCTGTTTGCACGAATCTACGTGTAGGAAGTTAAGTGTTGTTAGTATAAAATTGTTGGATTATGAAGTAGCAGTTGGAGTTGCTTGCGGTTGAGTTAATGTATTCATTAGATTCATAGTAGGTTACCTGACATGGACGCGTCGAAGTTGCTTGTAGTTACTGTTGTACTTGTGTGATTGTGGATTTCGATGTTGGTATTAATGCGTTGTTGGCGTTGACGGTGATCCCTTTGCCGAGCATTGATTGCATCACGACGTTGTTGAGGTGATGTGTATATTGGTGGCCTTCCTCTCGGTCGAGATGGTCGCGGCGCTGCAGGGGTTGTTTCTCGTGTAGTTGTTGCACCATGTCTATCAATAATCGATGTATGTAATGGCGGCCTCCCTCTTCGCCGAGATGTTATCGGGGGTAAGTAGGTTGAATTAGGTACGCTATGGATTTGTTCTTCTATTTATGGATTTGACAGACATGCGGGCATATTGTTAATTTATATATTGAAATACCGAAAAGAAGCAGAATATTGTTGTTTAGGGTTGTGTATACCTGTACTTGTTGCTCTGATTTGCTCAATGGAAGTTGCATTTGGCACCCGTGGCTCTGAAATACCGAAAGGAGGCAATGGGTTGGAGGAAGAAGAAGTGGTTGAAGTACGTAGCCCTGCGTTGAGCACATTGTGTTGGTTTGTCGTTGACATCCTGGAGGTGTTTAAATAGCCGATAAATAAGTATCATGTTTCACTGTAAGTAGTGTGTCTTTTGTCTGGCACACGCCATATTGTGCCAGACAATTAAGCGTTGGATGAAATATATAAGACAATTGTTCGATAAATGATAATAGAATTTTAATTAAAATTCTTGGATGACACAAATTACAAATAGAAGACAGTCATTTGGTAAATGAAAATAAACATATAATTAACATTCTTGAATCACAAATTTTAAATAGAAGACAATTAGTATAAACCTGTAATTGCATAAGAAGATCAAGCGGAAGCATTATTACATGTGTTCCATTTCAATGAATTTGCCCTAAACAGAATTCAAGTAAATCTATCTGCTCTGCTTGACCCTCTACCGGCCAATACTACGGAGCAGCCCTATAAGCATTCATCAAAGTGACTAACATGCTTCGCTTAGCCACTAATTGACTAATACCTCAAAGCACCCTTAAATGTAGGTAGAGGAAGATACTTATTAAGAATTATTTCAATTTAAACAAAAATGGAAATGGAAACCCAAATGCTGGAGAATTTGTGGTGAAAATTTCATACCTTTTGAAGCTCAACCTCTTGAATGATTTAACAGAGGATGTGTGGTTGGTTGAAGCTCAACCGGTATAGTTTTTTGATCGAAGTAGCGAAAGCAGTGGATGTAATATCATTGGATTAAACTGCAGCACAATGTAATTGGAAGTGTTAGTGAATGAATTTTTCAAAAAAACATCAGGCTAATTACCAGCTCTAAGAAATCATATAATTTTAATTGTTAGTAAATGATGTGGCAAGGGCCGCAGTATTTCCATCATGCTAAATTACTAAACATTACTTTTAAATTTTTAAAAAATCTCCAATACATTTCATAACATAAATGTGGAAAAAGCAAAAAGTGAATGTTGTCCAGATTAAAATATGCACAAATTTTCACCTATTTTTCCAAATTTTCTTGAGGCATGAAAAAACAGAGTAAAAGTCCTGTCATGCTTGGGAGGTCCTGCAAGAAGATTAGGTTGTGTTTTTTGAGATTTGTCCAAAATCATAGGAAGTTGTCCTCTGATGGATCAAGAGGAAATGGTAATACAACTTCGCAATCATTTTATTTATGCTTAAACGATCAATGAAGATCTCTTCAAAACATAAATCTATATTACGTTGTGGGATCCCTAAAAATAGTGAAGAGGCATGTTCAAAATCAATAACATGATAGAAATAAAAACCTGGCAAATCAGAAAGAGGCTTTTCAGTATATATTAATTCATTCGCAAGTGGTTTTGATTAATCTACTTTATATTATATATAAATCCATTCACGTGTCTAAATTATGATTAATTTGCAAACAAAAAGAATCATCCTCTTCATACAAACGTCCCCAGCACCACTGGAGTATGCTATTGAGCATAGGAGATATGAAGTCTATTTGGAACAACAATTCCAACTTCTCATAATAGATGTTTAGAGGAGAAAATAGACATCTTAAGTAGAAATAAAATCCCGGAAGAACAAATGCTCGTTAAAGCACTAAAGGAATCTGAATAAATGTGTTAACAAATCTTAATTAGGCTTACTTTTGTTGGAGCATCCCGGTGCAGAAAATGCAGAAAATGGAGGAGCATCCCGGTGTCAGTTGTTGTTGTGCCTAGGCAGACTGAAATGTTTGAATGGAGTTAGTCTAAAATCTGATTTAACAGAGGAATGGGGTGGAATGGGGTGGAATGGTGTGGAATGGGGGAAGAGAAGCGTACTTGAAGGGCGGGGTGCGTAAAGCACTCGGGGAAATAGGGAAGTTGGAGTTGTCGTCAAAAGTGTTGCGGTAGTTCGTCGCGTGCAAAGCGGCGATGGACGCCCTCTGTGATTTGCGGCTGAGAAGGAAAGCGATGCCCTAGCGAGGTGCGAAACGGCGGAAGAGATGGGAGGGTTTTGTGCAGAAGTTATGGTGGCGATGGGCTTCTGTATGAAGCCACGGTGAGGAACGAAATGGCGATTGTGGAGACGATGAGGAGTGGGGGAATCGGGATGAAGCCACAGCGAGGAGCGAAATGGCGGTTGTGGAGACGATGAGGAGTGGGGGAATCGGGATGAAGCCATAGCGAGGAGCGAAATGGCGGTTGTGGAGACGATGAGGAGTGGGGGAATCGGGGGAGTTGGAGGTTTCCGTGGATTTGGTTTTGAGGAGTTTTTAAAGAGCAGACCTCTAAATGGACGACTCCTATTAATCACCTCATTATGAACGGTTCAGATTTTTTCAACGAATTTTAAATTCACGTTGTTCGCAGACCACTATATTTCTTTTTAAAATAGTATAGATATATGTGTATATATATATGTGTGTGTGTATACACACATATATATATATATATGTATACACACACACATATATATATACACACACACACACACACATATATATATATATATATATATACCCATATCTTTATTATATAAGGGAAGAGGTTTAGATGGATGGTGAAACATTTTTGGACATATTTCGCCCTCATTAAATCAAGATTCATAACTTTTTTTGTTTACCCAGAAGACCGCCCCCGAACAGTACTTCTCGCAGACCGGGCGGACTGATGAGACAAGTCGCCCGGTTCGAATTCAATAAGGTCCATCAGCCCAGCCAATACAAACCAGGCGGTCTGATAGAATTCAGGCCGCCTCCAAGGATTGAAGACTGTCAAGGCTCAAGTCCAGAAGGCAAGCCGAGGTCTCAGGTCAGAGGCCGCCTGGGTTGCACCATTGCCAAGATCGCAACGTCTTTGGTCTCCGGCCAAGACAGATCGGAAACGCAAGCCGCCAAGACCGCGCGCGCGGCTTCTTTCTTTTCTCCTTTCTGTATCGAGTCACCGCCTGCCCGATTCTCCTGTACCCGGGCAGGCGGTTATTTTATCCCTGCCCGTTCGGGCAGGCCCCCGAGCCTATAAATAGGGGGCGGCGACGTTCCCAAGACACGCACACTCGGATCCTGGAGCTCATTTGTTAGAGTTGCGGTCTCGAGTTCACTGTCTTGCGACTTGTCTGACCGGCAAATCAGACAACATAAATCTATATTACGTTGTGGGATCCCTAAAAATAGTGAAGAGGCATGTTCAAAATCAATAACATGATAGAAATAAAAACCTGGCAAATCAGAAAGAGGCTTTTCAGTATATATTAATTCCTTCGCAAGTGGTTTTGATTAATCTACTTTATATTATATATAAATCCATTCACATGTCTAAATTATGATTAATTTGCAAACAAAAAGAATCATCCTCTTCATACAAACGTCCCCAGCACCACTGGAGTATGCTATTGAGCATAGGAGATATGAAGTCTATTTGGAACAACAATTCCAACTTCTCATAATAGATGTTTATAGGAGAAAATAGACATCTTAAGCAGAAATAAAATCCCGAAAGAACAAATGCTCGTTAAAGCACTAAAGGAATCTGAATAAATGTGTTAACAAATCTTAATTAGGCTTACTTTTGTTGGAGCATCCCGGTGTAGAAAATGCAGAAAATGGAGGAGCATCCCGGTGTCAGTTGTTGTTGTGCCTAGGCAGACTGAAATGTTTGAATGGAGTTAGTCTAAAATCTGATTTAACAGAGGAATGGGGTGGAATGGGGTGGAATGGTGTGGAATGGGGGAAGAGAAGCGTACTTGAAGGGCGGGGTGCGTAAAGCACTCGGGGAAATAGGGAAGTTGGAGTTGTCGTCAAAAGTGCTGCGGTAGTTCGTCGCGTGCAAAGCGGCGATGGACGTCCTCTGTGATTTGCGGTTGAGAAGGAAAGTGATGCCCTAGCGAGGTGCGAAACGGCGGAAGAGATGGGAGGGTTTTGTGCAGAAGTTATGGTGGCGATGGGCTTCGGTATGAAGCCACGGTGAGGAACGAAATGGCGGTTGTGGAGACGATGAGGAGTGGGGGAATCGGGATGAAGCCACAGCGAGGAGCGAAAATGGCGGTTGTGGAGACGATGAGGAGTGGGGGAATCGAGATGAAGCCATAGCGAGGAGCGAAATGGCGGTTGTGGAGACGATGAGGAGTGGGGGAATCGGGGGAGTTGGAGGTTTCCGTGGATTTGGTTTTGAGGAGTTTTTAAAGAGCAGACCTCTAAATGGACGACTCCTATTAATCACCTCATTATGAACGGTTCAGATTTTTTCAACGAATTTTAAATTCACGTTGTTCGCAGACCACTATATTTCTTTTTAAAATAGTATAGATATATGTGTATATATATACGTGTGTATATATATATATGTGTGTGTGTATACACATATATATATGTGTATACACACACACACACATATATATATACACACACACACATATATATATACCCATATCTTTATTATATAAGGGAAGAGGTTTAGATGGATGGTGAAACATTTTTTGACATATTTCGCCCTCATTAAATCAAGATTCATAACTTTTTTTGTTTACCCAGAAGACCGCCCCCGAACAGTACTTCTCGCAGACCGGGCGGATTGATGAGACAAGTCGCCCGGTTCGAATTCAATAAGGTCCATCAGCCCAGCCAATACAAACCGGGCGGTCTGATAGAATTCAGGCCGCCTCCAAGGATTGAGACTGTCAAGGCTCAAGTCCAGAAGGCAAGCCGAGATCTCAGGTCAGAGGCCGCCTGGGTTGCACCATTGCCAAGATCGCAACGTCTTTGGTCTCCGGCCAGGACAGATAGGAAGCGCAAGCCGCCAAGACCGCGCGCGCGGCTGCTTTCTTTTCTCCTTTCTGTATGAGTCACCGCCTGCCCGATTCTCCTGTACCCGGGCAGGCGGTTATTTTATCCCTGCCCGTTCGGGTAGGCCCCCGATGTCACAACCCGCATTTTCTCAATAATTAAAATGTATCAGAGTGAGAGAAAATACGTGTCGTGATGCCACGCCGTACAGGGGACAACTGCAGGCGCTCAGGCAACTCCTAAATCTAATGCTCTATTATGAAAACACATGTTATTATGATAAAACAATATTTAAATTTGAGTTGAGAACTGTGTCCCTCGGTTCAGTGGATCAACTAGTCCACTAGTAAAAAGTATATGTAGTCGCAGCGGAGAAATACTTGATTCAATTCTTTTATGGTCCTATATGAGCCCAAAGACCTAACATACAGCTAATGTTATCCATGACTCTAGATTTATTATAATTAATAAAAAGGTTTTATAACGTCCAAAATATGATGGCTTTCAGTTAAAGATATGTGGAGAGTCTACGTTAAATGCAACTTTTTATATTGAAAGTAACTAACATGCATCCTAACATAAATCCTTCCCAGAAAGCAAGTGTAAGAACTAACAGTAGGTAACAACAGTAAACACTAGCAAGTAGTCTAACTTCCAAGACAAAAACCCTATGGGCGTCAACAAACAGACACAAACCCATAGGAGCAAATCTAGTCAGAAAGGACAAAACTACCTCACAGAAGGAGGTGAAACAAACGCTGCCACTACCTGCAGCACAGAAACCTCGAGCTCTACCAGGCGAACCTGCTACTGTTATGAACCTGAGGCATTCAAAAGAAGAACACCTCAGAAACAAGTTGCAAGTAGTGCAAGAGAGCAAAAAGAGCTAAACAAAACCTCCAAGTAAACGGGGGGAGCAAACAAACAGCCTGCAACAGAAGTCGGTACTAGAGTGCAGAAACAGAGAGAGATACCAGCTGAAAAGCTAAACTCAAGAAAGCTCACTAACAGGAGCAAAAGAGATGCATAGCTATAGATACATATTTACCAGATTTCAAATTCATATTCGTATTCAAATTCATATTCGTATTCAAATTCATAATAGACTGATCAGCTCGTCCAAAAGAAGAGCACTGCACCGGGGGCAAAAACCACACCGCGTACGGCCTCCCAATCAAAAGCTTAAGAGAACACCGCACCGGGGGCAAAAACCACACCGCGTACGGCCTCCCAATCAAAAGCTTAAGAGAACACCGCACCGGGGGCAAAAACCACACCGCGTACGGCCTCCCAATCAAAGCTTAAAAGAACACCGCACCGGGGGCAAAAACCACACCGCGTACGGCCACCAACACAAAAGCTTAAAAGAGCACCGCACCGGGGGCAAAAACCACACCGCGTACGACCTCCAACATATTTAGGTTACGATTAGGAAGCATCATGCCGGGGGTAAAAACCACACCGCGCACAACCCTCAATATAGCATTTTATTATGACGGTTCTGAACTACGAAGTCGACGAAGAACTTAGGCCAAACTGAATATACGGTCGACGTAACTACACAGACCATCCATGTACAAGCCCAAGGCCCTAACAACACATATCTCCAAAATAAACTGGGAAAAACTAGCCATCTGACGGTATTCCGATACCGAGGCAATCCAGTTAATTCATTTCGCCTAATGAGGCGACGATCCAAAAGACACGACGATCAAGTTATCACGACAACTAGAAGCACACTATTCAAAGTTCAGCACTCAGACCAAGACTCTACTTATAAGCGAGTTGAGGATTCCAGCAAGACGACGCCATACAAGACTTGGCGTCGGAACACTACGAAGAGAAGACACAAGAAGGCAAAAGCAGAAAATACTCAAACGTTGAATATTCCTAAAAGGATATGACCAATGCAAACGCTACCGAAGAATAAGCAAGCGATCGATAACCGGTACCGTCCTGACCGATAAGCATCCGACAAAGGCTTTAGATTATACAAAAGGCAAGGATCAGGACCAAACAGTCGATGAAAGAGGCACAAATGGAGCTTTGCAATCAGAAACTTACGCATGCAAATACCAAAGCACTAGCTGTGCAGGACCCTCATGTAGTCATCACGAAACAAAACATCTTCATGCAGGCAGTCGACCCCAAGGAAACTTACTTTGCACATACAGTCGACACGACCTTTGCCAATCAAACCATACAGTCAAATTTTAGGAATAGGTCATTCGGACGACATGAAGCGTCAAATTATGCAGTTCATATGTAGAATGCAAGGAGCAAACGTTTGAATCATACAAAGGTGATCAAGCGACTTGATAAAAGGACTCGGACAAGTTTATGAAGCACACGTTCATACGGTCGATGAGGGAGAATACAGTCGGCAAGGGACTATGCAGAGTAGATGCAGTCAACATGAACTTTAAAACTACCAGGTGCAATGATCGACAACAACAGGCATTGAGACGGCGGTATGATCCGCTATTAGCAGTCCAAAATTTATCTTTCATAATTTATTATAAAGACTTCCAAAATTATTCAAAAACCAACCAGATAGGATTCACCAAAACCAAACCAAGGGAACTCCTAAGTCCACCAGATCCGCTATTAGCGCCAGGCGGTATCGTCTCGATGCATTCCTCCACTATTCGACGCACCTTACCTTGTCGACGCAACTCTTTGTCGACGCAACGTCTACAACTCGACGAGAGCTATCGCCGGGCGGTAGCTAGCTATCGCCGGCGTTAACTATCGACGTTTCCCTTCCCCTATTCGACGCAACACAACCTATCGACGCACCTCCTGTCGACGCACCTCCTGTCGACGCACGTCGACGCACGTCGACGCACGTCGACGCAGGTCCCCGTTCTCGACGCAACGGCTACCACCGGCGGTAGCAGTTAGCGCCGGGCGGTAGCGGTTGGACGGGATTTCCTTCCCTTCTCGATGCCCCTCTCAACCCACAGCAAAGACCTAGCTTCCAGGACAGGGAAAAAGCAGGAAAACTCATAGACAAACGTTGTACAACCACTGAATCACCATATACTACCAAGATGAGGAAGAAAAACAAGATTTAACACAGATTTTTAAGATCACGCAAGAGCGCAAAATCACCACTTGCCTCTAATCCTCGAAAACAAACGCCCCCTTTGCTCTAATCTTCAAGGAACGGCCACAAGAACACCTAAGGAGCATTTCCTGAAACTTTTCAAGTCGAAACGGGGGATTAGGGCACAACCTACACCTCCAAAAATCCACGAAATTTGACATACTTACCACGAGTGCAAAGCTCTCGGCGAGAGCTTTCTGAATCTACCATCTGTTAGCGATTTCGACCACCGTAGCTCTCGGATTGATGGTCGGAAGGTTCACGATAAGGATTTCGCCGTCGCCCACATCTCTCGGTCAAAAACAGCGGAGGAAGAAGATGAAAAGGGGCTTAGGATTTTAAGAGGGTATTTATATTATTTAATATCTATTATTATATTTCTATTTAGTAATGGATCTTATTAAGGAGACGAGCGTGGTCATACCACCTCGGATTTCAACAAAATACGCACCGAAACTAAATGTCGGCGCTCCGAATCCAACGGCGAAGTCAAAATTCCGATCCGACGAACCAAACTCGGGGTAAAAATTCTAGAAGATAAACCCACCATAAATCTTGTAAAAAAATCGAGACCTCAATTTAGTTCGGAATGCTGCGAAATTTCACGTACGTGACTAAAATGAATTCCTTTAATTTTCCAGACCCTGAAATCCTCATTCTGAGGAGTTTGAAATTTGTTCGACACGACCTACAACCCAAAATACGCACTAATGGCGACACTCTGCTAGTAATCCGACACCGTAACGCCCTCATGCCATTATTACGACAATTAAAACAATTTAAAATAAAAGTCGAAAATCGGGGGCGTTACACACGAGCCTATAAATAGGGGGCGGCGACGTTCCCAAGACACGCACACTCGGATCCTGGAGCTCGTTTGTTAGAGCTGCGGTCTCGAGTTCACTGTCTTGCGACTTGTCTGACCGGCCAGCTTCTCCTTTCCTGGTTCTGTAACCCGCTGTAACTTCTTCATTTGAATCAAAGGAAAGCCCTTCACAGGAGTGGCATTTGCCGTGACGGGCGAAGTTTGGCCTCGACCGCTGTCAGCGGTCTAGTTTTCTCTGATCAAATAGTAACTGACAACTCGCAGCCTCTGATCTTCTTCGGAGGTGCATTTTCGGATTCAACAGAAACACGCGACCGTCAGATCGCGGACTGTCAGCGAAATCTTTGACAAAAATGTCAGACCGCCAGTTCCCTCTAAGAGAACGCTCCGACCATAGTGGTAATTCTCTATGGGAGGCATTGGAGCAGTCAAAGAGAGAAGTCGAGCGGGCTCAAAAGGCGACTGATCAGCGTCTGGAAGCGATCAGTCAGGCCTTGGCAGTGTTAACAGAGCGGCTAGTCCCTCAGCAGGCCGTGGTTAACCAGGCGGTGACTCCGGTCCCTCCTCCTCCTCCTCCGTACCCGCTACCGCAAGTCGCCAATTTCCCACCTCTCCAAGAAGGTTTTGCAGCCCGACAAAACTTCTATCAAGAGGCCGCGCACAGCATGCCGGCCTGAGTTCTCGACTTCCAGGGGGCGGCTTCTCACGCTGCCCGCCTTTCCTACAGGCCAGAATTCGCTGCCCGCTCTTCCTACCAGGCGGCTTGTCCGCGAGTAGCCGCAGCTCAGGCGGCTTATTATTTTGTTCCTCTTCTGTATGAGGATGCTGAAGAAACCTCTCCCTTCGTGGACGAAGTCCGGTGGGAGCCATCCCCAAATAATTTCAAGGAGCCGCGCCTGCCGGCATACAATGGAGAAACTGATCATACTGTCCATCTTCAGGCCTTCGAGTCAGGCATCGCTTTGAGAACCCTCTCGGATGCAACCAAATGCAAACTCCTTGTAACATCCTTTGATGGACAAGCAAGGGAGTGGATCTATGGGTTGCATCCCAGATCAATTAGTTGCTTTGCTAAGCTACGCAGGGAGTTTCTGCTCATGACTCCACTTCAATAAAGTGAAAAAGTGGCCCGGCGGCCCTTTTTGAAATCAGGCAGCGGGAAGATGAAAAGTGGGCCCGTTTCGTGGATCGTTTTCAAAAAGAAATCATGGAGGTTCAAAATGTAGATCCAGAATTGTACAGGGTGGCCTTGATTCATGGATTGAGGGAAGACCCCCTAAAGTTTGAAGCGAACATTAGAGAGCCGAGGACTTATCGGGAAATGATAAGCTTAGCAAATATGTTCATAAGGGGTGAGAAGAGGAACCCCGAGTACGTCGTAAAGCTGGTTGGCGACAAGGACCAGCCCAATTCATTCTCCACTCATCCACAAGCAAATCAACATCATTTTGAGCTCCGTTCCCAGAGGGGTAGGAACTACAAGCATAAAAAACCTTTCATCGGCCATCAACAGTTTCATGATCAGAAACCGCCGTTGGCCATCGCACCCGCTCCATCCATTTCCATTCCACAAATAATGCCAGTATACCTGCCACAGAATACTGCGCAGCCATCAACAGCTATTCCATCCACCCAGTATGATGATTCGCAAGAGTCATTTACTCCTCTTAACGTTACCATGGACGAAGTCATCCAAATCCTTCAAAAGAGGCCGAATTTCAAAAGACCTGCTCCTTTAAAGTCGGATATTCGTAACCGAAATCCAAACCACTTCTGCGAATATCATAAGGAAGGATGGCATCTGACTGAGAACTGTCGGGCCCTCCGTTTATTGATAGAAAGGCTTTTGGGAGAGGGGAAGCTCTGAGGCCTAGTCCGAAAGGAAGTGACTGCTGAACCAATAACTGAGAAAAAGAAGGAAGCAGTTGAGGTAACCTGGGAGTGTGCCGACGTTGAAGACGCCGACTGTTATGGGGATATTCATCCCTCAACGGAATGCATAGAAGTCAATGACGTAGGCCCCATGGGGGACATATACTGCATTCATGGGGGAGCTGGAGCTGAATCATCCCGCAAATCAAGTATTGCAAGAGTCTTAAAGCAAGAAGTGGTGGCAACTACAACTTCCGCCCCTGAAAGCTCAATCGTCACTTTCGGTCAAGATGATCATCCCCAGAATGCCAATCCTTTTGACGACGTCGTGGTCATCAAGGCTATTATTGAGAATTATACAGTTCATAAAATTCTGATCGACACGGGCAGATCAGTTAATCTCCTCTTCCGTTCAACTTTTGATGCCCTGAAGACTGGGAAGCCTCTGCTTTCCACTGAAGGGCCCATCTACGGTTTCTCTGGAGAGAAAAAAGAAGTAGAAGGCTCTATGAAGCTTCTGGTTTACCTGGGGGGAGTGGTGAAACTGATCAACTTCGTGGTGGTGGATGCCCCAAGTAATTATTGCACCATCTTCGGAAGGCCCATTCTCAATGCCTACAGGGCAGTGGTGTCCACTTTCCATCTAGCCCTCAAATTTTTTGCCGAGGGAAGACAATACTAGATTCGGAGCAATCCAAAAGTGGCTCGGGAATGTTATGTATGAACCGTCAATATGATCACAAGCATTCCACTTCCCGAGTCTCCAGTTGAAGTTTTTGAAGTTGCTGAGCCTTCAAAAGCTGCAGAGGAAAAGAAGGATCGAGAAGGGGCTCACCTGGAACCTGCCCAGGCGACCCAAGAAGTCCCCATTGCTGAGGGGGAGGAAAAGAAGTTGATCATCAATGCAGAACTACTGGAAGAGGAGAAAGTTCAACTAATCTCCTGTCTTCTGAGGAATTTGGATATCTTCGCTCAATCAGCGGAGGATATGCCCGGAGTGGATCCGGACGTGGCCTGTCATCATCTCAACATATCTCCAGAGTTCAAACCAGTTCAGCAGAAGAAAAGGGAAGTGGCAACCAAACTGACGGTGCCTATCAGAGAGGAGGTTGCCAAGCTCCTGAAAGCGAACTTTATTTCCGAAATTCAATATCCCACTTGGATGTCAAACATTGTAATGGTGAAAAAATCTGGTGGGAAGTGGTGCATGTGCATAGATTTTACAAAACTTAATAAAGCATGCCCCAAAGATTGCTACCCTCTGCCTCGGATAGATGTTTTAGTAGATTCCGCGGTTTGGTATAATTTCATGAGCCTTCTCGATGCATTTTTTGGGTATCATCAAATCAAAATGCACAAACCTGATATCCCGCACACTTCTTTCATCACAAACGATGGGTGTTACTGTTACCTCATAATGCCCTTCGGCCTTAAAAATGCGAGTGCGACGTATCAGAGAATGATGGATACGGTTTTTAAGCATCAAAAAGGCAGGAACCTTGAAGTCTATGTCGATGATCTCCTCCTAAAAAGTAAAACTTTTTCAATACATTTGAAAGACCTCGTAGAGACGTTCGCTACTCTACGGAGGTTCAAATTAAAATTGAATCCACTGAAATGCGTGTTCAGAGCGAATAAGGGGAAATTTCTTGGGCACCTCCTTACTCCTGATGGCCTTGCACCGAACCCAGATAAGGTGAAGGCTATCCTAGACATGACCCCTCCTCGTAATTCAAAAGAGGTCCAGCAACTTGGAGGAAGGTTGGCAGGGCTGAGCAGGTTCATTTCTAAATCGGGAGATAAAAGTGCTCCATTCTTTAAAACACTCCGAGGAGGATCCAAGTTTGAATGGAGCGAACAGTGCAATAAAGCTTTTGAACAGTTGAAAATACAGTTAACTTCAACCCCTCTACTTCAAAGACCCCGCGAAGGGGAAATACTATTCTTATATTTAGGGGTTGGTCCAGATGCAGTGAGTTCTGTCCTCGTCCGAGAGGAAAAGAAGAAGCAGTTTCCGATATATTATGTCAGCCATATCCTTAAAGATGTGGAAACGAGATACTCGATCTTGGAAAAGCTAGCCCTGGCTTTAGTTATGTCATCACGAAGGCTTCCTCCCTACTTTCAAGCTCATCCTATCCAAGTAGTTACATATCATCCTCTAAGAAGTGTTCTTGAAAAACCTGATCATTCGGGTAGATTGGCTAAATGGGCTATTGAGCTGAGCGAATTTGAAATGTCCTACATTCCCAAAACAGCAATCAAAGCACAAGTCTTGGCAGATTTCCTGGTTGATACAACGGAGTCCAGTCCTGAACAAGTGGAGAAATCCCCTTTGGTTTGGATTGTTTATGTGGATGAGGCTTCTGGTAAAAACTCTGTGGGAGCCGGAGTAGTTTTAATCAGCCCAAATGGCATCAAGCTTGAACAAGCTATCAAGTTCTTCTTTCCAGTGACAAATAATCAAGCATAATACGAGGCACTTCTGGCCGGTCTGAGACTTGCAAAGGAACTGAGGATAGAACACGTGCATGTCAAAAATAATTCACTAGTGATGGCTTCTCAAGTTTTGGGGAATTATGAAACAAGAGAACCAATGCTGAGGAATTATCTGCTGCTAGCTAAGGAGGAGATCGGAATATTCAAATCATTCATCATTGAGCATATTCCCAGGACACAGAACAAAGAAGCGGACGAATTGTCAAAGTTCGATCTTCCATCAGGGGGAGTGACCTCTGAACTTTTCCATCCGGCAACAGAAGAAGGGGAACTTATGCAGATCGATCAAAACCCTTCCTGGAAGGATCCTTATGAGCTATTCTTATCAAAAGGAGAATTTCATCAATCCATCAAAGATAGAAAAAGATTCAGGAGAAAGGCAACCTATTATTACTTAATAGCGGGAATCCTATACAGGAAAACTTTGATTTCTCCCTTGGCGCGGTGTGTTCCTGAGGAAGAAATTCCAACCATACTTCAGGAGGTTCACTCCGTAGAATGCGGTAGTCATTCAGGGGCAAAGACTTTGGAGAAAAGGATTTTGAGGCAGGGATATTTCTGGCCAACTATGAGAAAATATGCCGAAGCATTTGCCAAACGATGTGTTCAGTGTCAGAAATTTGCTCCTCTTCAACATCTACCCGCTCAATCACTTAGATCAATAACTGTGCCCTGGCCCTTCGCAGTTTGGGGAATGGATCTCATCGGACCCTTCCCAATGGCTAGCGGCCATCGTCATTTTATAATTGTAATGATTGATTATTTCAGTAAATGGATTGAGGCAAAGGCATTGGCAAAAACTACAACGCAGATCATCAAAAAACTTCATCTGGGGAGAAATAGTTTGTCGGCATGGAATCCCGCTGGCAATTGTCACTGACAATGGTCCACAGTTCAATAATTCAGAAATGATAAACTTATGTGACCAGGTTGGAATTGATCTTCGATTCTCCTCGGTACATCATCCCAGGACTAATGGCCAGGTGGAAGCAGCAAATAGGCAAATCCAACAGCTTTTGATGAATAAAATTTTGAATCAAAGAGGGAATTGGGCAGAACAACTCCCTTCCATCCTTTGGACTCTCTGTACTACGCCATCTTCAGCTACGGGGGAGACACCGTTCAAGTTATCTCATGGCTCGGAGACAGTCGTTCCTATAGAATTTGAAGTGGTCACCCCCAGAGTTGTATATGCAAAGGAGGGAGGAGAAGCATGGATAGACGATAATGATGAAGCTATCAAATTCAGTCTGGATTTGATTGAAGAGCTTCAGGATGAAGCAACAATCAGGCAGGAGAAAGTGAAAAGAAGAATGGCCAAATACTTTGACAGAAACGTCAAGGTTAAACATTTTGCAGTTGGTGATGTTGTGCTAAAGAAAGTTGATGCCGCAGCCAGGACAGGCAACGTCGGAAAACTAAATCCCAACTGGGCAGGGCCCTTCATTATCAAGGAGGTACTAAAGAGCAGGGCTTATAGCCTCCAGACAAGCGAAGGAGAGGACATCTCACGCACCTGGAGCGGTGACGATCTTAAACGGTTCTATCCTTAAAAAGTTTTCTTCATTTCTTGCATTTTTTTGATATTCAGTAAAAAGCCCTATACTGACACCTCTCCCTGTCTAGTAACTTTTTATATTATATATATATATCCCTCAATGAACCGCGGAGACATCGACAAGATCTGCTCGAACCCCCTCGGATTGTAGTCATTAGCGTAAAACCACGAAGATCACGTGTAGCGGGGAGTTTTCGCACACGTGTAGTGGTAGCTTGACAATTCCCGTGCGGTGGTCTTCAGAATCTTGGATCCCGGCTGATATCCAACACACCTCTGCATCAAGGGAGGTCTGGGTGACTGTTGGCTCTATCATGCCCCGAAAGGGATATAATTACAGCTTTGATGATCTTTCTGAGGAAAGCAATGTTCGCCTCCTAGGCCCACCTGCCCAACTGATCATCTTAGCCTGTGACCATCGAATACTCCTAGGTACTCTCAAGCGATGCCTAAGTGGGACCCACAACTGAGTTGATCTCTCTGAGGAAAGCAATGTTCGCCGCCTAGGCTCACCTGCCCAATTGATCAACTCGGCTTGTAGCCCTAGGCAAGAGAGCAGTTGAGTCGCTTACAGCCCTTATGACCACTTGAGGAAAGCAATGTTCGCCTCCTAGGCCCACCTGCCCACTTGGTCATCTGAGTCTGTAGCCATTTCTTTTTTCATTATAGGAAGTTATCTCATCTCATATGTTCTTTCTGGACCATTTGGGAGAAAATATGATTTTAACAGGTATATAACAGACCGGGCGGTTTGATTATTAAACCGATCGGTTTGAGAAAAGCAGGTACAACATAATATATCAGGCGGTTTGAAATCTTTAAACCGATCGGTTCAATTATATCAGGAAAAACTTGGTGCCATTGGTAAATGTCGAGGATAACCCTAACCGTTCGCAACAAGCCGACCAGGAGTCGGCTAAGAAGAGGAAAAGGGCTGAGACGACAACGGAAAGAATCTTGAAAAAAGCCAAGAGTTTGAAGGCCAAGAATAGAGCGGCCTCAAGGAAACTGGGAGCGGGCAGCCTTCAAAACAAGGCGCATGAAAGAGAGGTCTCTGAGGGACTGATAACTCCTTCCCCCAAGCCGGGCAACCAAGTTTCTACTTCTGCACATAGCATGTCTGTGAGCGAGATCATCAAGGATTTTGACACTCTTAAGAAGCAGGACGAACTACTTGACACTCCTGCCAACTTGAATGCGGTTGACCTCCCCGGCGAGGACGCGAACAGGATTGAGAAGGCAGCACTGGCTCCTGAGGACCCTGTGATGGCCGGGATGCGGATCATGAAAGCGAAGGCGGAGAGGGCGAGAGAGCATCTGGACAAGCCGCCGCCGCCGCTCAATCTTCTTGCACAAGGTACAGAAGTCGGGGGTTACCACCATATCCGTTTTTTTAAAATGCGGTCTCGAAAAATGCCGCACGACTTGACACTGAACCCGCCACCGAGCTTCTTTCCCTCCGCTGCTCAATTTTCTGCCGCTAAGCAGAGACAGAATGAGAGGTCGTGGAAAGAGCAGCGCCAACCCTAAACCCTAAAGTCCAAACCTTATCCCACCGTTGCGGCTAGTAAGCGAGAAGAATTCGGAATGGGCGGTCCACATTCAGTAACGCCCCTTTTGTGTACAATTATACACGCCCGATCTTTTTGAACGTATATTTTTTACTGCAGATGACCAAGAACCCGCTGCGAAGCCAGGTGACTTGGTGGTTTGCCTTCCTCCATTAACTTCAACAATTCCAAGTTCTTCATTGAACCCGGATACCCGATTAGAGGAGGAGCTAGCCGCTCTTCAAGTCAATCTCGAGATCCTCAGGCACCAAGTGAAAGACCTCGAGGAGCGGGAGAAGGCCGCCCAAGATGAAAAGACTGCAATGCGGGTTGCGCTAGAGGCTGAGAGGAAGGAAAGACGAGAAAAGGAAAAGATGCAGCATGACCAGGTCGCTGCTTTGACCGCTCGACTTGACAAAGGGAAGAAGGAGATCCGCAAGCTCGAGGACGACTGTGCATATTATAGGGATAAATACCTCCATCTGATTAGGGAAGTCGGCGGAAGCCGGCGACCTTTCAATACGACTGATGAAGGACGTCGTGGGTCAAACCGCCCGGCTGTTGGGATGAGTTCATTTCTTCCAGCGGTCTTCCAGCGGTCGGGATGGCTGATTCTGCTGCTAATGTAAGTGAGGTCGCAGCGGCCTTGCCTGCTCACATGATTCCGGGCGCGCGAGTAGAGCAAGATGCTGCGCGGCTTCATAGCATTATTAACCACCTTCATCATAGTATCAATCAGATGCATGGTACTGTTCTTCAAGTCGGCGACCATGTCGCGCGACTTCACCGAGAGGATGCTCCGCATGATGCCCGCCAGTATTGAGCGGTTTTTAGACAATGTTTGTAATATTATTTTATTCGGTCCTTGGGACAACCTTAAACATCGAACTCAACTTTATGATATCCGTTTTGCTCTGTAGACCGTGCGGTCTGTTATTTGAATGCTTATATTTTCTTCCTTAGAATATATTGACGTCTGTGAATTGCTCTGTAAGTCGAGCGGCTTGTTTCTGTTGTTCTTTAAACCACTTGCCTTAATTTTGTTTTTTGTAGTTTGCTGTTCATAAACTGGTTTAACTATGTGAGATTCTGCCCGCGCGGGTTAGTTATGTTAGCCGTGATTTGACCTTGCTAAATGCAGATCACTGACTCTATAAGTAGCGGACCTTCTAAAGACCCATTCAACAGAATCATAAGATGGGAGCTAAGCGTCAGCCGAAGCGACCTGAAAAGGTATCCGCCATGCGGTCTGATGCGGCCTTGGCTTTCCATTCGGCCGACCATGAGGAATGTCGTTTAACCAAGGCAGAGCTGGACGAGTTTGTAGAAAAACATATGGTAGGGAGTTCACTGCTCGCGCGGCTTCCACTCCGTGACGAGCGGATAAATTCTTCCGCCCCCAACCAAATCGCCATCCAAATCGACCATTTTGACTGCGGCTTCAGGATTCCAATCCCCATTGAACTCGCCATGGTTTTTGACCATTATGGGGTTGTTCCCGGGCAACTCTCCCCCAACTCGATAGCGGCCATTTGTAGCTTTGTCTCCTACCTGCGGTCTGAGAAAGTCCGCTTTTCAATTAACCTATTCAGGAAGATCTTCTCGGTGTGGGCTATCCCCGATGCAGAGATGAAGGTGTTCAAGGGCCACTTGTACTTTGGTTGTAGGGGGTTGAAGATGGTCAACCTTGCGAACAAGGTTGCGAACTGGTCTGAGAGATACCTGATATTCGAAGGCTGACATGGCTTGTTGAATCCTAACCCGCAGGTGCGGTCAGAGGAGGTTTTCAAGAAGATCACAGTTAACAAGGTTGAGCAGGAAACCTACTCGCTTCTTAAAACCGAGCGACTTAATGTAGGTCACTATGTCCCACTGCTCTCTGAGTTGGATCATATCCGACCTGAAGACAGTTAGTCTCTTTCAACCCGCTTCCTGCTCTATATTGATCGTGCGGCTTCTAATTCTGGTACTTTTACTTCTATTTTACAGCTGAAGCCATCGTTCCTAAGAACATGTCGGTTAGCCCGACTGGCTTGATTCTGACTCAGAGGGAGAAGAGGCAGAGGCTGGGAAAAAACAAGTCGTTGGTGTCTGATGGTGAGGAATCGGCCTCTTCTGGTGATTTCTCCTCTCTCCGCTCTTTCAGCAAGGTGAAGGACTTGAAAGGCTGCATGGTCTTGTCCTGGCACCCAGATGGTGATGGTGTTCAAGTCTCCACCGCACTCCCCCATTGGGAGAAAGAAAAATCTGGCCGACACGCAGAAGCCGCCGGCATTGCCCTATATGGCCGGCGAAACTTCAGGAGGTTAAGGAAGGTCCCTGAGGAAGAGCTCGCGCGGCTGGCCGCGCTGGTTGGCGCTGAGAGTTTCGTCACTAACCATTTCATGGGTATGACCTTCAAACGATTAATCAGGGCAAATGATTATCTGGAGAAGGAGAATGCCGAATTGAAAAAAGAGATCGCGCGATTAAAGGAGGCGGAGTTGGTAAGTTATCACCTTGTTAGCCAACTCTCTCACTTCTCAAACCATGCGGTCTCACCTTTATTCCTTTTGCAGAAAAAATATGATGAGACGGACTCGGTATATCAAGAGGAGCTTTTCCCACATGTCGCTGAGGGGATTGACGGGGCCTTTGACCGCGTGAGAGAGCTCGGTGGGTTTGCGCCGGGTTTTGAGAATTTTTCTTTCTCGGACGCCTATCCGACCTTGCAGAAGAAGCTGGACAAGATCAGGCGAAAAGCTAAAGGAAAAGATAAGGTCGATGGGACTAGCTCGAAGGGGGAGAGCGACGATGAAGAGGAAGAAGGCGCCGAAGAGCCTGTTGCGCCTGACGGGGAGGAAGAAAGCAGCTCAGGTTCAGAGTCCAGCGATTCTGGAGAAGAAACCGAGCGGCGTAAGTCGGGCGGCACGAGCAGTTCATCCTCGTCGGGTAGCGAAGGATACTCCCCTGATGTTGTTATTGATGATAGCGAGGACTCAAGCTCCCCTGCATCCAAAAAGCTCAAGCCAGACGAATAGTCATGACTGTTATCTTTTGTGTTTACTTTTTGTTTTACATAACCGACAGCTTAATTTTGTTAGCCGATCGGTTATAAAACGATGTAAAGATATTTTGACAATGGATGGAATGTTTTTATCTGTTTAGCTATTCATTTTTCTGTGACTTACTTGTGATCGTTGCGATCTCTTTCTTCTTTAAACAATTAACTCTCTTTTAACCAGGTCGTGCTATTTAATAACAACCCGGTCGGTCAGAGTATTGAGCTTTCTAGAATTCCAATCAGATGGCCACTCGAACACTGTAAAGCCTGTTCGGGCGGCCCGTTTCTTCGATCTCAACTCGGCGAAATCGATATAACCCGGAAAAACGTCAACCATTATACCTTGGCGAATAATTGATGCGGTTACAATATATGATTGAGCGGATAGAAATTCAAACTCTGAAGGATCTCAATATGAATGTCTTGAGTCAACCAGAAACCAAACGCAACTTTAAGCCGCTGTAATAATTATATCCACTCGGATGCTGGATGTCGACCAGTAGGGAATGACAGTCGGGGAAGTCCAAGGGGACGCACCATCCCGAGGCCTCCATCCTACTACGCTGCTAAATGCTAACAAATATGGAATGATAGTCGGGGAGGTCCAAGGGGACACGCCATCTCGAGGCCTCCATCCTATTGCATTTGTTGAATGCTGGTTGGTCAAATCGATCATCTCTTCGTCAAGTTGGGGGGTTGGCGTCCGAACTCTCCTCTGATAACCTCTCCAGTCGGATGGGAAGTGCATTCGGGGGGTAACTCAGCTAATGTGCAAGGGGGGAGCTAATCTCGACCGTCAATGCAGAGGCTTGGTCTTAGGAGGACTCTCTCTCGAGGCGCTATCCCACCACCCGACTTGGGTTTTTACGAGAGTCTAGTCGGAGGCAGGTCCCCCAATCGGTCGCCGGGTTGCAAAAGAGTCTTCATACTGTCACTCAACAATTAGAGGGGATTAACCGCACCAACCCATATGATTGGAATAAACGACAAAAGATATTAGGTTGTGCCGCAAGAGGTCAAATGACACCTTTATACAAGGGTCCCTCAGTCAGTTAAATCGATCATCATTTCGTCAAATTGGGAGGTCGGCGTCCATACTTTCTCCTGATAATCTCCCTAGTCGGATGAGAGATGCGGTCGGAGGGAACCACGGCCAACATGCAAGGGGGGAGCTGATCTCGACCGTCAATGCAGAGGCTTGGTCTTAGGGGAACGCACTACCGAGGCACCGTCCCATCATCCGCTCTGGGTTTTACGAGAATCAAGCCGGAGGCTCGTTTCCCAACCTGTCGTGGAGATCAGTTTTACCTACTTCGAAAAGCTCTTGCCAGAAGAGAAAAACAACTCTCGCGGCCCATGTTTCAGGGGGCGAGGAATTTTTATTCAAATGGAATAAACACAAGGAGGGGAGGGGGAGAATACACCTTCCCGCTCAGGGATTGAACCTCTTCAGGACATCTCCGCTCCAGGTGCTCCCAAGCAGCTCCCCTTCATGATTCTGCAGGCGGTATCCGCCAGTCTCGAATGCCCCTTAAACGATGAAAGGTCCCTCCTAGTTCAGGTTGAGCTTCTCGCCACAACTGATCTCCCTGTTGAGCTTTTAGGTGCTTCTGAGCAGTTCCTCATCTCATAGAGGTGAGTAGTTAGAGACATCCTTGCTAGTATGAGTCGTTGAAGAACTTGTCCCTTTTAACATAGCTGCATAGTTGCTGAAGTGATGACCTCACAAGCATGACCATCTTAGAATTATCATGGAATGTCGGTTGTTGGAGAAGATCATCGTGAGCAAGAGCATGTGGAATTAAAGAGTACTATGGCTGCTGAAGAGACGACCTCGCGAGTATGGAACTCGTGAATTTGAAGGGGAGCATCATTGTTGTTAAAGAGATCACCTCGCGAGTATGGAACTCGTGAGTTTGAAGGGGAGCATCATTGTTGTTGAAGAGATCACCTCGAGATTATGGAACTCGCAGAATAGCAGCTCGAAGACATCATGAGTAAGCCATCTGATGGAAAGTACGTTCTTGGTGAAGATCATCACGAATGGGAGCTCGCGAGATCCTAGCTTGAAGACGTCACGAGTAAGCATCCTCGTGGAATAATAATTGCGACCTTGGGAGGTACTTGGTGCAATTGACGATCATACCTTGCTGGCACATAGCTACGCGCACATGTCTGCTTGCCCCTGCATACTCGCCCCTGCATGCTCGCACATACATACTCGCACCTGCATATGAAGAAGTTTGTAGAGGCATGCACTCCCAAGACTTCATCTGGTACCCCAACGTTTGATGCTGATGAAGAAGTGGCCAAAATAGGGAATGATAGTCTGGGAGGTCCAAGGGGACACACTCCTGAGGCCTCCATCCTACTGCTATTGTTGGTGCTGTTGAAGAGATCGACAAGTAGGGACTGACTATCGGGGAGGTTCCAAAGGATCACACCATCCCGAGGTCTCCATCATACTGCCATTGTTGATGCTATTGAAGAGATCAGCAAGTAGGGACTGACTGTTAGGGAGATTCCAAAGGAACATACCATCCCGAGGCCTCCATCCTACTTGGATGCTGAATGCTGACCCAACCTGTTTCCTGTTGTTCAACAATTGAACGGGGAGTTAAGCACACTTAAGCACATTAACTCACACGATTTGGAGGAAATAATTGGAAACGAATCGCTTTGTTACGGGCTTTTAGCCCTCGAAGGTGCATGACACCTTTATTCAAGGGTCCCCTGATTGGTTAAGTCGATCGTTCCTTCGTTGAATTGGGAGGTCGGCGTCCAGACTTCTTCCTGATAATCTCCCTAGTCGGGTGAGAGATGCGGTCGGAGGGAACTACGACCAATGTGCAAGGGGGGAGCTGATCTCGACCGTCAGTGCAGAGGCTTGGTCTTAAGAGAACGCACTACCGAGGCACCGTCCCATCATTCATTCTGGGTTTTTATGAGAATCAAGTCGGAGGCCCGTTTCCCAAACTGCCGGGGAGATCGAGTTCACCTGCTTTCTTCCTTTCTTTTGAAATCGCTTAGCTGAAAGAGACAAAAGACTCACAATTTCTCATGTTTCAGGGAGGTGAGGGTTTTATAGAAAACATAACCTGTTGAGTGATCGCGGGATATCAACTTGAAGGCTATACGAGTAAGAACATAGCATCGCGGGATATCAACTAGAACACCTCATGAGTAAGTCCCATCATGGATCATAGTTGATGGAAGGAGATCATCGGGAGTATAGCATCGCGGGACATCAACTGGAACACCTCATGAGTAAGTATTCTCATGGAACATAGCTGATGGAAGAAGATCATCGGGAATAAGGAGCTTGCAGAATACCAAGCTTGAAGACGTCACGAGTAAGCATTCTCGTGGAATCATAAGTCCTTCATGAAGATCATCGCGAGTAGAAGCTCGCGGAACACCAGCTTTGAAAACCATCGCGACTAGGAGCTCGTCGAGCATCAACTTATAGACCTCGCGAGTAGGTGGTTGAAGAAGACCATCGTGACATGGAGTCGTGGAACAGCTTATGTGCTTTCCCTTGGTGGCGAACTCGTCATGAATCATCATGTTTGTTAGTTAGACAAAAGCACTCACGAGTTTTACCAAAGCACCAGTAAGTATGAACATGTATGGAAATCACTGGCATTGAAAAAGGAGGAAACTAAGGGGAGGAGGAGTGTCCCTTTTGACATAAGACCCCCTACGCAGAGGGTTCGGGGGTTCCGAACTAGGCACCAGGTTCTCACCACCTTGCGAGTAGAGAACTCACCCTCGCGAGTAGAGATCTCGCCAATGGGCGAGTAAAGAAGCATCTCGCTCGCCTGCATGAAGCCGCCTTATTTGATGTTGCTCGCCTGCATGAAGTCGCCTATGCCGAGTAACAAGAAAGCTCGCCTATGGGCGAGTAAGGAAGGATCTCGCCAAATTTGATGTTCATCGCCTGCGTGAAGTCGTATATGCCGAGTAACAAGGAAGCTCGCCTATGGGCGAGTAAGGAAGGATCTCGCAAAATTTGATGTTGGTCGCCTGCGTGAAGTCGCCTATGCCGAGTAACAAGGAAGCTCGCCTATGGGCGAGTAAGGATGGCGAGTAAGGAAGGATCTCGCCACTACCCAGGAAGCTCGCCTCTCTTCCAAGTAAAGTCGATGGTCTGAACTTATCTCTGGATCTCGCCTGCAGGAACTCGCCTATGGCGAGTAGGGATCTCGCCAGCATGGACTCGCCTATCATGGTCTCATCTTCTCGCCATCTGGAACTCGCCTGAGGATGTCGTCATCTGGAACTCGTCTTCAGGATGTCGCCATCTGGAACTCGCCTAACTTGTCGAATGCTCGCGAGTTGCTGCCTTTGGCCTCCATCTCGCCACTTTAAGCCATGAAGCCTTCTCGCAAAAATTTCTTCCTCCGACTACGATCCACGCTCACCGCACCAAAGTGTTGAAGCCTGGAAAATCCCGGCTCCAAAATTCAGATCAATGCAGCCCGAGGTTACTGATCCTGCGGTCCAACTCCACGGCTCGGATAGCTAAAATAGGAGAGAGAAAATGACTATAAGCACACCCCAGGTGCTCCAGCAGGGAGGTCCCACCACATACCCGGAAGTTTTGGAGAAACTTCCCCTCCGCAACCAAAAGCTGGGCGAGGTACAAGACGGGCATGGACTTGGTGAGTATCCAGCTTGGGGGGACCTCGACCACTTCCAAAAGTGTCATTTCTAGTACCCCTGGGGGTCTATTTATAGAGAAATCCTAGGGGGTACAGGCGAGTATACTGCCTAAGCTCGCGAGTTACAAGGGCTACTCGCCCATACATACATACATATATATATATTATACATACATATATGTATGTATGTATATATACATACATACATACACATATATATATACATACATATATTTATTATATATATAGATATATATGTATCTTTATATATATATATATTCTCCATGCTCTTACCGTGCTTTCATTTTTCACCGTTTGATCTTTCACATATTTTATCGGAAACATCTTTAATATAATAAAAATAAAAAATAAACTTTTAAGTATATTCGTTTTTTTTTGCAAAATAAATATTATTATATTTATGTATATTTTTTTATGGTCATTTAGAGTACTCATATGTATATGTTGCGGGCGCAGCCCGCAGACACATCGAGCACGGGCGAAGCCCGTGCTGAGGCGGACGAAACCCGCCTGGATGCGGCCGAAGGCCGCCCGACAGCATCGTGCCGGGGGCGGACGAAGCCCTCCGTCGCCGGTCAGGTACCGTCGCGCTTGGTCGTAGGGGCGGAGCCCCGTGTCAGGCACTCGTGTGTGTATGTGTACATATATCTATATCTTATAAAGAAGTACTTTCAGGACCGTTTTGAGCCAAAATTGAACCAATCATTGAATCTCAACCGTCCGATCAAATAGATCAGGTCTGCAAATAGCCAAAAGCATATATCCCCCTCAAAGCATCTACGAGAATCCCGATCTGCTACTATTCACCATTTTTACGCTTCTTCTCCGTCTCCCTCGCCGCTCTGTTTCCAGGTTTTGCATCCAGGAGAAGAAAACTCTTCACCTTCTCATCACTTCGGCTACAGCCAAGGACTAGGTCTCAGAGCCTGAACCTCCTAAACTCCTCCGCCGAAGACCCCGTGGAGTTGCTCTTCTGCCACCGATCCAGCGATTGGGGCGGCGATTGTGTCGGCGAATGGGGAGTCGATTTCTGCCTCCAAATGCAATACGACGCCTCCGAGCCCCGAAGACTTCCAGTTCGTCGGCCTCCGTTGAGGAGGACGACACCGATTTCTCCAAAGACAGACCTAAGCGGACCTTGACATCCGTCAATTCCCCCTCTACCGACGTCTCCAAGCCGCCGGCGACGAGATTCTGGTTGAAGACAGGGTAAACAGGGAGGATCCGACCGTTCGAAAAGATCTCACCGGCGGGTGCCGACATCATGACGACGGGCTTCGATTCCACTGGAGTGAAGGCAAACTCAAAATCATCCATATTGAGATCTTCATCAACGATGATCTCCGATCCGGCATCAGACCAACGTTCCATTTCGGCGTAGACGACTTTCCCGAAGGTAGGCGCCTCCGTGAATTTTTTTTGGAAAATTTTGGCGTAGACCAATGTTCCATTTTGGAGACGGGGCGGCGCTTTAAATTTTTTTTGGAAAATTTATTATTATAAATATATAATGTATATAAATTAAATATATAATATATATATTAAATTAAAGTTAATATAATATAATATTATATATATATAAATTTGGAAAATTTATTATTATAAATATATAATGTATTTATAAATTTATATATAAATTAAATATATAATATATATATATATATATATATTAAATTACGGTTAATATAATATAATATTATATATATATATAATTATATAATAAAGATATTATTAAATTTTTAAAAGTAAAATACGGAATTTTTTTATTATTTTAAATTTTTTTAAAAAGGAAAAAAATATATATAAGTTATACTGTACTCTAACCAATTGCTATGTAAGTTAAACCAATCTGGAACAAAACGTCTTGCATCTTTACCATAATTAGTAAACTGAAAATTATGATTTCTTGGTTGGCACGGACCTTTTAGCCAATAAGCCCTTCGAACTTGATCTCGTATATTCATATGATAATCAGAAATCATTGGTTTTAATCCAGGATCTGCAATTAACTCATTTAACTTAAATTGTTCTCGAGTTCTTTTAACAACACGCTCTTTCTCCTCTGAAACCTCAACACTAGGTTTTGGAATAACTTCAATACTTGGGACACCAAAATTATGTTGCTCATCTGATTTAAATTTCTTTTTAAAATACTTTTCCATTCTGAAAAATAAAAATTGTATTAAGATTCAAACACACACCAACCTCCAATTGAAGGCTAATCGCCATGCACATTACAAACATCACCGATCCGGGCATACCGCCACGGGTAGACTTCACACAGCATGCCTAAATCCAGATTCGCACGTTGGATTACTAATGCAAAAAATATGTCGGGGACGGACACAATCGACCCGGAGGTTCGCAATGAACCGAGGGAAACACACACCGCGTCCAATTGAAGGCGGGTGACCCTCCTAAGCAAAGTAAAACAGAAAATCGGGGAACAAGAGTCGTTACCCTTGAGTTGGCGCGTGTTTCTCTCGACGATTGGAGCTCCAAATCGACCCTTCACAGTGGAGGTGTGCAACACAACGATTTGTACCTAAACAAGACAAAATGTGAAATCTGAAATTTGGAACATCACCCAAAAAATGCACATCGTGCGTTGGATTACAAGTGTGAAATCTGGAATTCCAGATTTCACACAAGTGTGAAGAAGAAGAAGAAGAAGAAGCTACCTGAGCGGAGAAGCGGCGCCGGCACGCGATCGGGAGAGGAAGGCGGAGAGCTGCGCCGATCGGGAGGTTTCTGAGCGGAGAAGCGGCGCCGGCACGCGATCGGGAGGAAGGCGGAGAGCTGCGCCGACACACGATCGGGAGAGGAAGGCGGAGAGCTGCGCCGATCGGGAGGAAAACCTAACTTCGCGATTTTTTTTTGAGGGGGGGCGGGCGCCCCTTCTCGGCCTATATTGGGTCCGCCAATGTATATAAGTATATAACTGCGTGCGAGCAGAGGCGGACAGGGTACTGTCACACGGGGCACGGGGGTCCCCCCCGTGCACTATCACTCGTGTATATATATATAATATATATATATATAAAGATATTTGCACTGATCTACAGTGTCGAAAAGTCCGTCGCAGCATGATGTAGAGAGAGAGAGAGAGGGAGAGAGAGAGCGGGAGAGAGAGCGCGGCAGGCCGTTCGTCGAACGGCCTATAGCCATTCGTCAAACGGCCTACAGAGAAATCGGGAGAGAAGCAGGGAGAGAGAGAGAGGTGGTGCGGTCCGTTCGACGCGAGATTTTCCTAATTTATACGGTCGCCGTCCGTCGGTCGCAAATAAAGATTAGGCTATCCCGTTCGCTCGCGTCTTCAGGCTTCAGCAGACGTTTCTGCTTGGACAGGGAAGAGGTCGGCTTCGTTCGTTCCCTCGCCACTGCTGCTTCCTTCCCGGGAGCAGAGACCGTCAGTCTCCCACTCGAGCAACACTCGGACATCACCGACAAGAATGCATGCCTTCATCTCTCAAGACCATCTGGCATTTCTCAGAGCCCTCACTTCTTCACCGCTCCTCTTCGTCCGGCTCTCGATTCCTGCCTCATCCCGTCCGCTCCAGGTATGTAACTCCTTCCACATCATCCTTTATTTTCATCGCTCTTCTCTGCTTCTGATTCTCATCGTTGTTCTCTGCTTCCGTTTTCATCGCTAGGGTATTCCTCTTGAAATCGCCTGAAATCGCTGGTCTTAAATGGATCTTTGGATCATGTAAAACTTTTGTTGATTACTCTAGATTTCCTCAACATTCTTTTATTAGCTAACAATTGGAGGAAGTTACTGAGATGGAGAGTTATGGGGACGCACTTAATACGCTCGAAGCAGGTGTTGACCCGCCTTTAATGGCAATGCAGGGGGGCGTCACTTCTTCCATGCGATCGGAGACAGCATCCATTCCGACACAACTTGGCACGTCAAGCCCGCCGCGGCAGGTAAGCCCTATTCTCAGGTGGACTGATGATGTGGGCATGCTGAACGTGAAGGAATTTGTTGTCAATGGGGATGGGGGTCATTCTTCCAAGTCCATGCATGCTGAAATCTGTAACCAAGAATTCGCACCTCTGGTGTTCGTGGAAATGCCAAGCCGAATTCAGCATGGGGAAACTCCAATTGGGAGTAGGCCAAGGCTCAATTTGACGTATTTGATGTTAAGGAAAGCCTTCAAGATATTTGTCTAAAATCTGTTCAAATTGATGCAACTTTGGTTTGGCAAACCATTGAAAGAATTGAATTCACATTAGTTGGTAAGCTCTTGGGGAGACATCTTCCATTCAGGTGCCTTGAAGCTGAACTAATAAGTCGGCGGTGAAAAACATATGATGAATTCCAACTCATAATGCTCAGTGCAAACTGCTTTATAGACATTTTTCATGATTGGCCATGATACCTGGTCAAAAGAGTTTAATCATCCGTCTATGCACGGATTTTCCTCTCCAATTTGGGTGCGGTTGCCAGGATTACCACTAATTTACTAGGACACAACAAATATTGGACGCATGGTTGCTATGCTTGGCGAACCACTATGGCTGGATGCTGTCACAAGTAGATGGGAGCGGGCTGAATATGTCTGAGTGTGCATAAAGGTTGACTTTTCTAAGTCGTTACTAGCGGGAGTTTGCTTGCATGCAAAATTTTGCCAGTAAAGTCAAACCAAATCCAACTTCAACACAATCTGCGAATTTGCAACCCTCTACTTCTGTAAATCCCGAATCTGGTTGCGAAAACGGCACACTTCTCTTTAAATTTCATTTGTGGCATGTTTTAGATGGGAGTCAGGTCTGCAATTATTTGTATTGGATCTCATTTCTACTTGGACCTAAATGATCAATTCAATTTTGTTAATTGTTTCTGCTTATTAGCTCTCATTAACAGGGTTCATAATTACTTCAAACTAACCAAATAAATTCAAATTTTTTAGATACGCACCCCCGGCGCAGTGTGATGGCAAAATCCATCTATCGCTGAAAAACTCGACAAACATGGATTCACTGGTACGTAGTTTAATTTTTTAATATTATTACTTTTTTTAAAAATTTTATATTTTGTTTCTGAATTTAACAAATATATTTTAATTTGAAAACAACGAAGTTTATTACACGAGTCACTGCTCGCGCTTAATTGATCTTCCTGGAACCCACTTTTTTATTGTACAACTTGATTACATGCTGGATTATACTGTTCAAATGAGGTATACTAAAATCTAGAAAAAATGTTAATGCAATCTAAGTTTATGAATACATATGCACACATTTCTATTTTTCATTTGCCCTTGGTTTTATTTCATGCTGACGATATTTCTAATTCATTATTTTGTTTATCTATCGTGATGGCATGATCACACCATAAATTTGTTGATTTGAAGCTCAGCCCGAGGTATTGCCAATATTTTGTTGCATTATTTGGATTCTTTTTTGGATTTTTTTTCTTCTGGATGGTATCCATTGTGTGAGCTGGAATGTTGGCTCTTAACCAGCACTCTTGCTTCAATTGAGTTAGATGGAGAGGTAAAAATGGGGTTACTTGCAATAATTACATATTTTCTAAATCCTACTAAATTACCTGGAAATAGGTTCTCCTTCTAATGGTAATTTTTATTTAGGAGTTATTATTTCTCTTATACAAGGCATGGAGGTTTGACTTCAGGCAACTCATGCATAAAGATATTCTTCTTCTCGATTTCTGAGTTTGTCTGGCAGCCTAAGAGTTATTGCGATAGCTCCAGCTTCAATTCATTTTAGTATACTCTTAGCTGATTTTTTGAGGGGAAAAACTAGAGCTTTGAATCTTGCCCCGACATGGTTATAATTAATGGAAATGGATTCAATTCCAATAGTATTAGTTTTATCAAGGCATGAGCCTCTTTTACATGCTTGATTTAATTCCCTCCATTTATGGCTTATCACATCCACTTGGTATTGCTAATATGAACTAAAATCTCACAAATTCCATATGATTTTTTGAAGGATTATTAAGTTCTCATGCTCTCATGTGGCCGATGGTAGATGGGGTTTCTTGATTTCATAACACGGATCTCATCTATAAGAATATTCATTATTTCTCTGTTTAATATTGGGTTCTCAGTGGGAAATTTAGACCAAAACTCTTAGGCATATTCAATTGATAGTTTACTCATAAAGAAAAATATATGATGTGGTGAGATCTTTGGCATTTTAAGGATCTGAACAAATAGAAAGTCTACTATTAGTAGTCGGAAAATTAGAAAACAATAGAAACTGCACATGCAAGAGCAAGGAGAGCTAATATGACAGAAGAACCTGAAATAGCAAGTGCTGCACAAGGGAAACCGCATGTGACTGCACAAGGGAACGAGGAGCATGCATGACAGAGGAACAACTGTTGTAGAACGAGTTTGCGCTGGAGAACGGGTGACACGAATGACACAAGAACAATGTTTCATTTGATGGTTTTTGTTCATGAGATAGATTTCACTTTCAAAAATGGTTGAATCTTAGAAAACAAAATATTAAATTGTTAATGTCATAATAAAGAACAGTAAAAATGCTTTTCAGTGGAGGCCTGCATTTCTCTGTTTATGTTTCCTGATTGATGTCTGAGTACCTCCATAATAGTTATAAAGTGAGTTGATAAAAGTTTTCATGGATTATGATGATGGCTTCTTATTTATGCCCAATAGGTGATTGAGAAATTTATTACTTGCCTCTGAAAGCAGCTATGTTAAACTATGTTACAACTTCAGATTAATTAGACTATGTTATTTTAGGCCACCTGATCCCCGATTGACTTGCCTCTCTATGGATGAATTTCCCTGCTGGTTGGTGCCCTGCATTCAGTATGAGATCATGATGGTTTAGTTTATTCTCATTGCCATTTTTAGTTATTTTGCTGTGTGATCTCCTTTTTGCTTTTTTGTTTTGATTTTTGCACACAAGGTGTTTAACTAATTGCTTCAGTTCTCTTTTGATGTTAGAATTCTAATAATATTCAGAAAAGAGGATTAATCAGCTTTGTTTTTTATATTAGGATGCTAATAATATTCCTGCAATATTGTCCACAGCTTTGCAACTATAATTCCTTAATCTTAGTTGTTCAAAATTTTGCCGCACTACAATGAAATCTTCATCTTGAATGATGGAGATCAACATCTCATTTTATTTTAACTCTGATGTGCATTGAGTGTTCAACTCTGAGGTGAGATTGAAGTGCTTGGTAATGAGTTTGTTTATTTTGAGAGCCAAATAAATGACCCGGTGGAGAGATAAATTCAATACAAAAATCATTAGACAAATTTTTTAAACTAGCTGTTTTAGGGATACTTTTTTTCTGTATTATCTGCACAGGTACTGCTTCATAGTGCCCCAACTACAGGGTTGTTTCCTTTCCTTCTTTTAATAAATGGTTCACTTAGATGATCTGTGCACCAGTTTCCTAAGAAACAATGCCTTGCGACATCTTCATGACCTCCCTAAATGATATTCAATCACCTTCAGTTGGGTAGACACGATCGAATGATGTAAGACTGAAGCAAGTATTTAGCCAGCCATTATTTTACGAGAGTTTTTTTTAGGTCACACCTTAAAAACAATGTCTATCAATCAATTTTTTAAAAAACTTTATTAGTTACTAATCTGACTCATTTTGTCATGTTAATCATGTAATAATGTTTTTAAATATGATTAAACAAACTATTTTTCTCAAAAAAATGCACCTTAGTGGTAGAACACTTTAGATTTGAGTGATATTTTTTGGGATTTATGTTTGCTGATACCATTTGTGGAAGTCTTCAGTTGCCTTGAAAAGATCAATTTGCTTATTATATTTTACACTACTTTTATAGGGTTTTGTTGAAAGAATACATTTAATTGATTCTACTTGCTTGCCATTTTACTTTCTATTGGCTTACCCTGTGAATTATAAAATGTTCTGGTGTTTCGGTCAGAAGCAGATTACGCCAGTAAGAAGAACAAGCTCTGATGATGACGCATAATTATTCAAGAGGAGATATGAGGTTGGGATGCAAGAAAGAAGCCATTGCATTTAAAGCTACCTTCTCCCAAGTACTTCAATAATAGGAAAGAAAATCATTGTTTTAGAAGTAAGCATTTTAAAGCATGCATTACAGTACATCTGAGATATTAATTGATATATAGTGGAATTTGTTGGACCTCCGTCCAGATAGGAAGGCAAAGCCCCATCTCGAAGTGGGCTAATGGGGATACGAGCATCTTCGCACGGGCTACCGCCCGTGCTCGATGCTCTCCGCTTCGACAGTACCCCAGCAAAGACAGTACCTCCGCACAAACTCGCCTGCTCTCGAACGCTCGATCAATTGACAGTGCACGGAGAGCCCCGCGCCCCGCACGACGATACCACTGCCTCGGTAGTGTCCCGACGCACCGCAGCTCCCGCTGCTCGCGAACCACTGTGCACGTCGCTCCCCCGACCTGATTTTGTCGTGCGCACGGTGGTTCGCGAGCGGCGGGAGCTGCGGTGCGTCGGGACACTACCGAGGTAGTGGTATCGTCGTGCGGGGCGCGGGGCTCTCCGTGCACTGTCAATTGATCGAGCGCTCGAGAGCGGGCGAGTTTGTGCGGAGGTACTGTCGCTGCTGGGGTACTGTCAAAGCGGAGAGCATCGAGCACGGGCGGTAGCCCGTGCGCACACACACACACACCAGTCAACCTACACATATGCACAAAAGTCTTCAAGCGATGTCGAAAACCCTTGATTGAATGAGTAAAAAAAAGAAAAAGCAATTGACCAACCACCTTTTCTTGGACTGGAGGAAGGAAGGGCGTCACATCCACGATTCGATCGAGGAAGAGCTGACATCTCGCTGGAGAGCCCTCCTTCGATGGTGAAGGCGTCGCTTGAAGATCAAAAAACCTAGGTCGCGAAAGTAGCAAGCATCCAATATTTAAAGTCAGCGATGGTAAGAGGAGTCAAGTAGAGTTGTCGGAAAGAGGCATGGAGTTAAGGAAGACATAGGAAAAAGACGTTCAAATAGAAACCAAAATAGGAGGATGAGGAACTTACACTGAGTCACTGGAGATCTTGGAAGCAGCCGTTGTTCGGAGGTGGAGGAGGAATGTCGCGTTGGGAGAGTTTTGCTAGCGGAAGAGGAGGTAAGTCGCAGGGGATACTCCTCCTCAATAGTTGGCTTGAAGGCGAGATGTCCATCAACTTTTGTCGGCTGCTCGCGAAGAAGGCTGGAGGAAGACATCATAATCGCGATGTGGGGAAGAACCCTAGCAGAGCTTGTTCGTATGCGGCCTGGCGAGATCGGGAATGAGGTGGTCTGCGAGGGGAGCATCGAGATAAGGGAGGGTTGTAGGTTTTAGGTGCAAGAAATGATTCTAAAATCCTTAGAAATGGGCGACACAATGTTAATTTGACGGCTAAGATTGTTTGGTGTCTCAATTATCTTGCCATATATAGAACCTAAAACGATACTTCTTTTTAATAATATATATATATAAATATATATGAGTGAGAGGCACGGGGCTCCGCCCCTATCCAAAATGACATTTGTCGAAGGGTGACATTGGTCGTGGGCGGCGACATTGGTCATGGTCGACGACATTCATCGAGGGCGACGTCATTCATTGGGGGCAATGAGATTTGTGGAGGGCGGAAAATTGGTCGTGAGCAGAGACATTTGTTTTGAGCGGCTACATTTGTCGTTGGGGGCGGCAACACTCGGCGGGGGCAGCAACACTTGGCTGGCAGGGGTGACACTCTGCTAGGGCGCCAACACTCGAGGGTGGCGACGACACTCGGCGGGGGCGACGACACTCAGCGAAGGAGGCGACACTCAGTGGGAACGGCAACACTCAGCATTAATAAAGGTTTTCATTAAGTCTTAAAGCAGTTTTAATTCCTTTATAAAGGTTGTCAATGTTGGCCAATAAATATGAAGCAAAAAGTCATAGTTGTTTCGCCTAGAAGCAGTAAAAGTAGGGAGAGGGAGGTGATTTAAGGAAAGAGAGTGAGGAGGACACAATGATGGGGTCATGAGACGTCCATTGCTAGAGTTGGGTCGCTGAAGAAAAGGACGGGGTGGAGTAATACAAATATATGTATAACAGAAATAGATTTACAATAAAAGAAGAACTGATGGAAGAGTTCAAATAGATCATTCAAAATAGCTACATACAAAAAGAAAATATGCAGATAAATTAGGCACATACACCAATAATCTTATCTAACCATACAAAAGTGGAATGAGGCAAACCTATTGGAGAATGAGGCATCAGAAGCTATCTTAGAAGAAGTTACCGTTAAACCATCTGATAAACATTGGCGTCAATGAAAACATGTAGTACGAAGAGAAATTGTAGGTGGCCCAGATCAAAATCTTAGGCAACGTCTGCATATCAAAACCTTAGACTGCATTTTCATTACACCCCATGCGGGAGATTTTCACCAGATGAATTCGTACAGGAGGAAATCGGCATGCGGAGGTTCCTCTCTCACCCGTAATGTTGATGTCGTCCCCGACTTTGAGCGAGAAGGAAGAGACATGGTGTGGTGGAGGCATTAGTAGAAGCAGCAAGCATGCGAGGTGCATCATCGGAACATGATTCCATTTGAAGGAATTGTTCTTTTTCCCCCTCTCTATCTGATTTGGGTAAATTTAACCATATATACGTTTGTTGTTTCTAGAGAAACATCTGCAGAAAAAAAGCTTAAGCAGAAACATTCGAAGCACTGAAATTGAAATCACGGGAGAAGATCGCCTGTGTTGGCGCAGTTGGGTGCAGAAAATGACGAAGGATATGGGTCGAATGCTGCTGTTTCGAGGGCTGTTACCGGTTGGAGATCGGCTTCGGCATTCTTGGTCTGGCGAGAGATTTTGGGAAGTTGAAGTTTCGTGGTTGGGAGATGGAGATCAGAGAGGATGCATGCTTGATAATCGCGAGCGGGAAATGTCATGGCTTTTGAGATAAAGGGGTGGAGCGAGAACCCTAGCGTTGGGTCGGAAGGACTTGTGGCAGCTGCGTAAATAAATCGTAGAGGCAGTTGTGGAGGTTTTCTGCTTGAAGAATCGCGAGCAGATGAAGGGATGGTTTCTGTTTGAAGAAGAAGAGGAGCGGGAAAAATAGGGTTGGAGCGCGAGAGGGATGCATGATTCGAGAGGGGTGCAGGATTTCGAGAGTTTTGGGGGGGGGGGGGTGAGCGATTGTAAATATGAAGTGGTTATTATGTAAGATGAAGGGCCGAGATCATCCTGATGGTTTTTAAATTCATGGCATTTTAAAGCCATCATATATATCTTTTAAACATCACTCCTCGAGAGGTTAAATCACATCCCTAGGATCACTTTTGGCTGAGATTGGATGATCCAAAATTCCCCCAATGAGCGCAAGCGATAGACTCAAGGAAAACATAAATGAGTTGTTACAGTTGTACTGTCATATGATGGGATAATCATATTGGTTGTTGCCATTAAAGGTATAATGACTCTAAACTCACAAGTGTCACTTTCGGGGGAATTTTTTTGGTGCACACGATGTATGGTTCTCCCGTGCCCAAATAAATAGGTTTCAATAGCTGGGCCCCACATCCAATTTCAACTTTTCCCTCTTCTCCTCCAAAAATTTTTCCGCAGCTTTCCTCTAGGGTTTCAGCACGACGCCGAGCGCCATTATTTCCTTCGCGCTTTCCTCTTCCGAACTCAACCCGCTCGCTGCTCTAGGGTTTCTGCACGCCGCCGGGAACTTTTCCGACCTCCTACCAGATCGCTTGGAGGTTGCCATACGCGGAGTGCCATTATTAGGGTTCCTACTTGATTGGGAAACGAAGTGAAAACGAAGTGGCCCTTACATTTTTCTACATTTCCACCCTTAATAGGGTTTGCTTCTCCAACATTGTCTAAAGAAGCTCCAGTTTTTCCGGCACCATTGTGTAAAACGCTTCGGGCACTCCTTAGCTCCAGTTTTTCCGGCAACACCTAATCTCTGAAGGTATAATCTGCTCCACCATTCCAGTTGTAAGATATAGTTTTCCAGTTTTATTTTCTCTAAATTCCAGTTAGAATGTTTGCATTCCAGTTGTAATTTATAGTGTTCCAGTTGTAATTTATGCTTAATCTAGTTAGCTGGTGAATCTTGGCTGTATAGTTGTTGTATGAATTTTTTTCTCTATAGTTTTTGTATGCATAGTTTATCTGGGCATATTTTAGCTGCTGAATTTCCATGACTTTCCATTCCTGATTGCAGATGCCTGGTTCTAGTTATTTATATAGCAGATGCGCATTAAAATCTTTCAAAGAGAATGCTAAACCTCTACTTGATGTTCTCACCGACGACTCCAAAGAGACTCTTCGTGAGATTCAGATTCTAAATTTGTTCACCATGCCCACTATTCAACAAAATATTCCGCTTTTAAATTATATCCTTAGGTCCTACTCTCCCAAGAGGAATGGTTTCCTCTTGGGTAATTTCTATGTTAAATTAACCGTCAACCAAGTGGCTTGCATTTTGGGCCTTCCGAACCGGGGAAGAGAATTTCATTTTGAGAGGACTCCTCTATCTAACTTCAAGCATAAGGATTTGGTGCAGGAGCTAGCTGACCTCACTGTTGAGGAGAGCTCACCAACCTTAGAACTAAGGAGAATAAATTCTCTAATTAAATACGTCCTAGCAGTTCTATTCTTCCCCCTCAAAGGATTGAAAGTGCCAACATGCCTTGTGGACTTCCAAGGGTTGGAGGAATTTGGAGATGTGAACTGGCCGAAGGCCATACATAATTTCCTGCACTCTCATTTTGCTCCTATGAGTCAGGCTGAGGAGGGGACAAATCTAGGCTACCTTGAGGGATGTTCCATCGTACTAGTGGTATGGTTTTTTGAACATACCTCTATTGCCATGGCAGCCGCCGAAATGGCCACTCCCCGATTGAACCGATGGTCCTCCAACCTCACCATTAGCGCAACCCAATGTTCAAAAATGAAAGTGAAGCTTTCAAAACCCAATGCTGTAAGTTTTACAACATTATTTGTTGAATTAATCAATCCATAAACCTATAACATGAGGTACTTGTTTGCAAGCAGGTTCGGAGAGCGTTTGTTTACATATCTGTTGAGAAGCAAGACTTGTTCGGCGCAGAAGAAGAGGATTCCTCAGACTTTGAGGATGAGGATGAGAAGAGGAAGGTGAAGAAGGAGAAGAGGGAGAAAGATGACAAAGTGGTGGGGAAGAGGCTGAAGGAGGAGAAGGTGAAGAAGGAGAAGATGAAGGTGAAGGAGAAGATGGAGAAAAGGGAGGAGAAGGAGAAGATGGAGAAAAGGGAGGAGAAGGAGAAGAGGGAGGAGAAGGAGAGGAGGGGGTTGAAGAGGGAAGGGAAGGAGAGGAAGGAGAAGAAAATGGAGGAAAGAATTAAAGCCTATGTAGACCTAGTGCACCTGAATGGGGTTGCCCAGCTCAAAACATTTATTCAAGAAAAGTTTGATGCTCTGGCAGCCCTCTTAGTTGACCATCGACCTAGTCCACCTGAAGGAACAGCGGGTGAGGAGAAGAAGGAGGAGGATGATGAGAAGAAAGCCATAGTTCCCTATATACATGGTTCTAACAAAGGGAAAAAGCGTCAAGTGGTAAAGGCCCAAGATAGTGATATTATTGACTTCGTGTTGAGCCAATACACTGATCAGTATGTCAATTGGTTTTATTTAGTTTATTTTGTAGAGTTTATATAGATATATATATATATACATTTCTTTTATGCAGGAACGCGATTGTGATCGAGAAAGACAACATTTTTATTTCTAAAGCCAGTATTATCGATATCCTAGGAGTTGGGTGGGTGTGTAGCTCACATCTAGATGCCTACGCTTATGTTTTAAATAGTCGCAAAGAGAAGGATGGAAATAACATGATTAATTTCTTGTTTGTTTCTTCCAATCACGGGGTAATTATAGTATCATCTTATTTTCCGTAGCTTTCATTAAAGTTTACTGATTTGATAATCTTCTTTCTGTTGTTGTATAGTACTTTAAAAGATCTGGCAAGCCAAGCCGCAGGCTGGTTGAGCACATTACCCCCCAGTCTTTTGGAGCTGCCGAGGTTATCCTAATGCCGATACATGTTTCCAGTCATTGGGTCCTGCTGGTGGGAAACTTGAAAGGCAGGCACTGGGACTTTTATGATTCACTGCCGAATCCCACGCATAGATCTTCTTTCCGGGATCATGTACATTACATTCACTGCCGAATAACATGCTGTTAACTTGAATTGCTGTTATTTTCAAAAAAAGGATTGTCATCATTTAATTATGCATATTTGTGTGCAGATACGATATCTTCAAGAGGATAGATGTGAGGTGCTTCCATTGCACATAATTGATTGACCACTACACATAATTGAAGGTCTTCCCACTCAGGAAGGCGGAAATGATTGCGGCATTTTTGTGATGAAATATATGGAGGCCAGCTTATTGAGGGGAGAGGTTGACTGGAGTCGGCACAAGACCTGGTCTAAGGACATGCCGAAGTTTAGAGCTGAAATTGTTGCTTCATTCTTCAAAACATTTCACTCCTCAATGCTTCAGGACATGGTTTAAATTTAATATGGAGGCCTGCTGAAATTGTTGCTTCTGGACAATGTTTAAATGTAATATGTTAGTTGTAATATGTTAGTTCTGGACAATGTCTAAGGACATGCCTACTCATTTTCAATTATAGTATGTTAAATTTTCAGTAAACATGCATAATATCAACATGTTTTGGTTTCAATTATAGTATGTTAATCTGCCTCTTGCTGATAAAATGCAAAGTCAATCGAGATTGAGCTACTGTCTAACCTACCATCCAAATAAAGTTGAGAATAAGGCTCATCCAAATAACCTACCATCTCATGATTGAGCTACTGTTAGTATTAGTTAGTATTAAGTGCATGTGTGCTCATGGCTTGCTGATCTTGTACAAATTCTGCACTTCCATGAAAAAGACAACAAAAAACTTCAAGCCTAAGACAACTGCTGTATTTAATACTCATCATTGATTGATAACAATTCTCATTAATTCTCGTTAACGTTTAAATACATCCGGAATTGCAGAAAAATGAAAACCGATATCATGATCTGCAGTAACTTCATCGTTTAAGTCCGGGCATGATGGAGTCGCTTCAACAGGAGCCGCAAAACACCCAAATGATATATTGTCTACGAAGTTGTACTCTTTGGATTCTGTCTTGACGTTTTCCACGAAAGTAGCTTTTCCCTTTGAATTGCCTCTGCCACCTGAAAAAATAAAAAAAGAATTAATAAATAATAAGACAAACAAATCATATAATTCAAAGAAAATCATAATAATTTTACCTTTCCTCCTCATTGGTTTCTCCCAATGACTCTTAGGTCGGTTGTTCGATAGCCCCTTACGTCGCATTGCCGGTGGATCCCGAACCACATCCTTGTTAGTTTCATCAATTATACCTTTTTTCATCTTCTCATCTTCATCTACCATGTCATCTGACTTCTTAGCAATTTCATTCATGGCACTTAGTACATACTCTTTGGCAATATTGCAATCTTCTACTCGGCGGGTGAGGTCATAGGTAAGACGCATCATATGATTTCTAAAGACTACATTGGAATCAAAGTCATTCAAACTTGCCTTTTTTAAAAGATACATACGCTTCTTGGCCTTTAGAGTGAATCTACTCATTATGTATTTAGCAGGAATTTGCCTAACATTTTTATGATTATACACCCTTAATATGTGTTTGCATAGTATTCCCTTAGTTTGAAAACCTCTGCACGAACAATCAGCATCGTAGTTGGTCGAATCAACTGTTACGAACCATTGTTTAGCACCCTCGGATCCGTCGGAATGTTGGGTAGCATACAAAATGTGATTATCACCTACTCTTGATTCCTCTACAATACATATACCAATAACACCTTCTGAATATGCTTGCTCAAATTTTGAAAAACTCTTTCGAGTGTAGATTTTTGAAATTTGTTTGAGTAGTGGGCAAGTATGAAATTTTAGAGTTATGCTACCATGTTTACACCGAAAATCTTCATCATGTTCGGATCGACGCCAAGTCGACGTCAACTTATCCAACCCAAGAAAACATTCAACAAGTGAACTTGTTGCTTTAGAACAACCATGCAAAACATTATTAGCCGATTCACTTCTTTGCGTGGATAGAATGCCAAGATCTAAACTTGCTTTATTGAAAGCGGTCGACCACTTCATTCTAACCTTATATAAGTCTCGCAACCATCTATTATCGTCCAAATTTCCTCTTATTATCATATCACTCCAACACCTCTCAAATTCAATCTTAGAATCACATTTGCTCATGCAATAGTAGAAAAGAGATCGAATACCTTTATCATTGTTGAAAGTAGGTACCTTTGACGGGGCTTTCTTTGAGATGTGCCATTGACACAATCGATGCCGACTATCAGGAAAAGTTCTCTCAATGGCAACGGCCATTGCTTGGTCTTGATCTGTAAATATGGTGGTGGGTTGTTTTCCACCAACAAACCTCAAAAAGGTCTCGAACACCCAGCAGAAAGATTCAATGGTCTCCGTTGCTATGAAAGCTCCGCCTACAAAAATATTCTGCAAATGATGGTTAACAGCAATAAAGGGTGCACATGCCAAATTGTATTTGTTTAATCGATATGTTGTATCGAACACGATAACGTCGCCGAAACAATCATAATCAATTTTGCTCTGCCCGTCAATCCAAAAAAAACTAATCAATCTATTCATCTCATCAGTTTGGATATCAAAAGAGAACATATTGTCTTCAGATTGACGTTCCTGCAATATTTTGGACAAGCTGATGACATCCCCACTGTCTATTAGCGCTCTTCTTTCGCGTTGGACAAAATTATAAGCATCACTCTTACAAAACCCCACATTTTCAACACCGCCCACCTCATCTGCAAGGAAATTGTATGCATCGGTTGTTCTTATACCCACACCTGTCATATTTTTTAGAAGGCTAGCTTGCACATTCGATATACTACGATGAGACCTCAAAAGATGTTTGTCATTTTCTGACGCGAGTGGGTGATTATGTTCCTCGACGAACTTTGTAACCTCCCAATTCTTTCCTTCTATGTCGACATTAAAGTATATGCAGGCCAAACAATTTGTGCGAGTATCCAATTTACGGTATTTTTTATGTTCGTCAAGCTCCGGTTTTGAACGCTTTACACCAGCTTTGACGCAACAAAACCCTCGACCCTTAATAATAGTCTTGTGTGTCCAATAAACAACATTTCGCTTCCGCACACTAAATCCAGTTTTATGAGCATAGTCGCAGTACATAGCATATGCTTCCTCCTCACTCTGAACAATCAGGAATGCCATTGTTCATTTCTGTCATTAGAAAAAATTTCAGTTGTAAATTAACAATGCCAGTTGTAAAATTCCAGTTGTAAATTGAACAATTCCAGTTGTAAAATAAAACAATTCCAGTTCTAAAATGACAGTAAAACTCAAAAGATGAGAAAGATTTAGGACTCACGTTGCCAAAATTATCTACAACTTGTTTCTCATATGCTTGCTGCATTATGTTCAGATCTTCTCACAACTGGGGCAAACACCTGCAGAGTATTTCGGGAGTTAAAGACAGGAGGACAATGGTGGAGCTGAAACCCTCGAAGTTTTATATTAGACAAGCCACAGTCGCTCGAACCAAGAAATGGCAACCTGGAGTAGTGGAGGGGGCTGAAGATCAGGAAATCTCTGAGAGGCTTGACGAGCAGTTAGGGCGTGGAGTCGGTGGCGTGCTGAAACGCGAGATGAGAAAAGCTCCAGTTGCCGTCGTCGTGCTGAAACCCTAGAGAAAAGCTCCAGTTGAGTTCGTTTTGAGCGACGGGGAGGAGAAGGAAGAGGGAAAAGTTGAATTTGGGGGGGGGGGGGGGGGGGAAATAGGATGTGGGGCCCAGTTGTTAAAACCTATTTATTTGGGCACGGGAGAACCATACACTATGGCTACCAAATTTTTTTTTGCACTTTCGGACTTTAATAGCGTCTGAAAAACCTCGTACCAATTTATTGACAGATAATTAAAATTTCTCTCTCACCTCTTCAATAATGTCAACTTTATTGTCCTCTACACCTATATTCGAGCCACATGTCATGTAATTACTATTATATTAGCTTATACCCTCATATTGCCCCCCTGATTGCCAATATGTTTAGTGATTTTTGATATGATCAATCTAAGCGTCATTGTTGTCACCAAACATTATTGTCGCCTAACGAATTAAGTAATCACATCATCAATCATTCTCTTGGTCATAGTTGTAACTCGTGATGTAATTATTGTTGCATTCTTCAGCAACACTGAGTATAAATACCATAATCATCTATATCCAAGCAACACTATTGACAACTCTTTGTACTACATTGTTTTGATGTTTTTTCACTGATTAAGCTTGACAGGATGATCTATTATATCTAAATCTAAAATAAAGCAACATTTTTTTTCCTTTCATCAATTTTCCAAATAAATACTTAATTGCCTGCATCATGTCTTAATTGTATGTGAGATTGAAAAACATACCGTGACCAAGATGAATTGTTAGTAGACCAACCTATTTTATCAAATCCAACGAGTATTGATACTAACGGTGCATCCTATAATATGTAACCCATACATCAAAACTATCCTAATTTCATAAGAATTACATTTCATAATAATGTGTATTTTCGAATTTCGACCAGAGGGTCAAGACCGACATAAAAATGACGAATTACGGTCGTTCTCATTCGTGCATTCCCACCACCACTAATCCAATGCAAAAATGCCACCCTAAAGTGGAAAACCTTGGTCTCATTGTGCTTCTTATCCTGTTGATTATGGACTACTAATCCAATGCATGCATGAGGAAATCTGTGGCCGTCCATGTGGGATTGGAAATAGATCGACGGTGCAGATTAGACTTAAATGTAGAACATCGCCATCATCATAATGATACATCGCAATTTGTTTAGCTTGTTTACTCTCCCTATCAAAATAGGCTCTTAACGATCTCTCTCGGTCACTCGACCTCCTCCCGATCCCTCGTCCTGCTCGCTCCGCAGCCTCGATCGCCAATAGCGAGCTGAAGTTGTTCGATCTCCATGGAGATGCCCTCCATCTCCCCCACCCCACGCACCGTCGAGGAGATCTTCAAGGACTTCAGCGGTCGACGCACCGGAATCGTCCGCGCTCTAACTGAAGGTCCCATGCCCACCTTCTCTTCTTCCTTTCCTTCTCCATACTAACTCCTTCGAGCTTTCTGTATCAGAGGTTGATGATTTCTACGCATTCTGCGATCCGGGTGAGTTTCTCTGTCTCCTGCCTGAGAAGTCGTGTTCGGTCGATTAGTAGGATTGGATTTCGGCTTTTAGGGCTGATTGTTTCCGATCTATGCAGAAAAGGAGAACTTGTGCCTCTATGGGCACCCGAACAGCACATGGGAGGTGACGCTGCCAGCGGAAGAGGTGCCACCGGAGCTCCCGGAGCCGGCACTCGGAATAAATTTCGCTCGTGACGGAATGAACCGAAAGGATTGGCTTTCATTAGTAGCGGTGCACAGTGACTCTTGGCTCCTATCCGTGGCTTTCTATCTAGGGGCACGTTTCAATGGCAATGAGAGGTATGTCGTAGCTGATCTTGACTTCTTTCCATTGTAATTAACATGAAGCAATTTTTAACTCTCGTACTTCTTTGGGTGTTGGATCTTTTGAGTCGTACGATCAACCTGCTCGAGATTTGGTTGCAAGTAGGGTTTAGTAAATCCAGATTTGATAAACCATATTCAAGTTGGATTTAGTTGATCTTGATGGGTAAATCCAGGAAATTTCTTTGGTTGCCCAATTTTTAAGGCGCAGAGAGTAGTAGTACCGGTGGCAAATGGAGTGTAGAGAAACTATTTGGATGAACTGCATTAACAGTACTGTTCAGAACAAAGAACCTTTTTAACTATTCGGTAGTACAAAGGTGACCAATGTTTGGCACTACTGATCCAGCATCTGGAGTCATAGAAGTTTTACGACTATTTTCACCTTACATGCTCATGCGTGGGTTATGACTATATGGGTTATTCCTACCACACATACATTTTGAAGACTACATGATGCTTGTTCTTTTTGGTTTGTGCTTAAGAAACTGTAATTATTAAGGAATCACAATCTATTTTTAAGTGCAACTTAAGTCTTATTAATTTCACCTTCCCTCAAGATTCATTTCCTTCAATCAAATAATGCCAACTAGTTCAACGCATATGAATGCAAATACTGCCCATTCAAATTCACTAAAAGCAAACATAAGGTTGAGATACTTATTATGTGAAAGCAACGAAAATAATTAGACTACAATTGTAAATAATGAGTTTATGCCTTATTGGGATTTGAATTGAACAGATGGATATACCGCATATACCGCAAATATACCAACAAGAGCAGCACATGTACGCCAAATACTGCTCTTAAATTCACTAAAAGCAAGATATAAGGTCGAGATACTTATTAGTGAAAGCAACAGAAATAATTATTGACTACAATTGTAAATACTGAGTTTATGCCCTAGTGGGATTTGAATTGAATATTTGGATATACCACACATACTGCTTATGTACCCCAATTGAAGGTGATCGTGCTCAAACATAATGTGATTTTAGTTGATCTTAGAAATTACTTGATGAGATGTTTATTAGAGAAAACGTTCTCAATCCCCCCTACTAATGACATAAGATATAACAAAACCGAAGTTGCAAGTGATTTTGATGTTAGGTTGACTGCAAGTGTTGGAGACCACTCCAACAACTATTTCCGCTTGGATCTGAAGAAGCCGGGAAAGTCGGCAAGAGTATATATCTGAAGGCAAAGTTGTAGAGTTTGCACTAGCTATATTCGCTTGGATAAATGCACACTGTAGTTGAACTATGTTTGCTTGGATCCTTTTTATGATCTCATATGCTATTAACCCATTGAATAATTTATAAAGTGGAACTATATATTTAGGGGTTAGATCCATCCAAAATATTAAATGTCAGGTATAAATAAGCACGCCATGTGACACAGAATTTACATAATAATTAGACTTCACATCATAGTAAAGGGGCTTGATTACTGCTCATCAGCATGGGGAAGCATGCATGTGTAAACATGTTTATGATGAAAGAAATTGTAGTGACATTGGAGATGAAATATAATATAATGATGACTGTCTCTTTTAGATTGGGCAAACCAATGACATTGGATTGCATAGAGTTTGGTTGTCTTATGCAGGGGCATCTAAATTTTGATTATAAACTGTTCATAAGTGCATAGGAAGATTGCCATTAGGCTTATGACATCACTTGGATTACGGATGATGAGAATAGAATAATTATAAAATAGACTAAAACAAACTGATGCATGTTCATTTCACTTAGCTAGAGATCTCATTTATCCATATGTCATCAAGGTGATGTTAAGTTCATGTGAGAGGAACATTATTATGTAACCATTCATATGTGTGTGCATACAAAATCTAATATAAAATCCTCATTTAATTCATGAAAACCTATAAACTATTGGGGAAAAAAATGAAATACATGAGATGCCTAACTTAAGGGAAAGAAAATTCTTACAAGAGGACCTATGTGTGTGCATACGAAATCTAATGAAAAATGAAATTCATGAAAACCAATCTTGGGTTTGTCTCCTCTCTCACGCAGTTAGTACACCGACAACCGTGAGAAAATTCTCTCATCTAACCTCCCGTTGATCATCCCCACCATGCTCCTGAGCACCGTCTTAAGTTCATCCCACCTATGCTTCAACGTAGGAAAAACTTCCATCATTAGCGCCCACCTCCACCTCGCCACTTCTAACAAATGAGGTCACCACGACCTCGTTCCCCTCCTGGGAACAGGCCTCCATAGCCTCTACCACAAGTTTTGCCACCTACACTCCTACAGGACCAGTCTATCCAGGCCAATACTCATTGTGTGCACAGATACAACGATGCGCAGTGTAACGGCCCCTTATCGGCTACCGCTACAATTTAACATATACATTTCATATATTTCATCAGGGACGCAAGGTAAGAAACATTCAGTGTAAAGCATTATATGATAAATAAAAAAAGAAGAGTGCATGACAAAATAAACCATTTCATTTCATTTAATATCTGGTACAAGATACACGAGTACATCAGGTAGCCCTATAAATACATCAAAAGAGGCTTGCCAAATACTGTCATATAAACATGACTGACTCATAACATAGTACTACCATGCACAGACACACGTCATGATGGAAAACTATAGACTCTACATAAAGTAGAATTGGAACTCCTCATGAGAACACTCTGGGTCTTTGCACCTCGCCCTGTGAGCGTCCAGGATGCTGAACACTGCTGTGGAGACTTCAACCCATAGACGATACCTCTTCTCGTGGCGAGGAGACCATGGTCGACGCTGACTAATGGTGAATGGAACTGCCTCTTCCTTGACCTGTTTAGTTTTATTTTCTAATTAGTTAAAGGACTATGTGAATTCTTATTTTTTCTTTCGTACCAATGATGAATTACTTTATCTTAATTATAATCATAGGTTCTTATTGCCTTATATATGCATTTCTTTCTTGTGTCTGTAGTCCTGTAATTAATTAAACCTTTTGTTCTTATTCTTTCATATCACTAGTTTTCTTATATCATAATTAAATGATATTACTTAGAATTACTTTCAATTATGGGCAATATTAAGAGTAAATTAATATTTCATGAATTCATTACATGCCCTTGACTCACACGTTTATATAGCAATATTCATCACGTGCCCTTGACTCGTATGCTCATATTGTTATATTTATTTCATGCCCTTGACTCGCACGAATCATAATTCTTTTCATACTCATGTTGGAAGATTATTCTCTCCATCTCCCGGTTTGGGTTAACTCTTAACATAGCGCAACAATTTGATTTATTCTTCCTTTATCCCTTTTAATTTCTTGGAGATCTAATCATTGTTTTGTCTTTATTCGACTCCTTTGAGGATTTGTCTTTAGTCAACGAATTTGAGATTTAACTCGTTTGAGAATTACCTTTATATCGAATTTCATTCGATTGTACATTAAGGTTTCTACCCTAATATCATAGAACGAGTCATATGAAAAACAAGCAAATGAAAATATAGAAAATAAGAACTCACCCCTACTTTCTCTTTTTCTTTATCCTTGTGCTGCTCATCTCCCCTTCCTCTACCTTGAGATTTCATGTCCTAAATCAATTACCATTATTAGCTGATCATATTGTAATTGCTAATTGTAATAGTATAAAGTACTAACATAGTGATCTTGGCTTACTATGTGGTATCAAAGCTTACTATGGCTGCCCTTACATCTATTTGTAAGGATCTTGTTCTAATGTTATATCATAAAGGTATTTATGGACTTGGAACAATTTTCACCATGAGGACCCCATCAAATTCAGCCACTTTCTTAATAATATTTTGCTGCCCTTAACCAATACAACACAATTTTCCCTATAAGGTAAAAGGAAGAGTAAATAAGGTAGGGTTTGCTGTCCTACCTCCATACCTAGGGGTTTTGCACTAATTCATCAAGGGAACCTCATAATAGCCCATGTAGCAACCCTAAACAGAGATTTGACTCTAATCCTCAACTATTGTTGGCCACCCTAACATGGAGACAAGGGGTTATTGCCCTAATTTCGTAAGACATCATCATCTCTACTCAAATCGCACTTTAGATGAACTAGGTAACTGAAAATAGGAGCGTAGTAATCATTTACCCTTCTAGGGTTTTCAAATTCTTTGCAAGAAACTAAAGGAGAAACATAAAACGAGTATTAAATCTCCTTTGAAACTCAAGAGGAGGAATATAAAAAATAAAGCTTTTAGAGCATGATTAGGGTTTTCAAAACTAGAAAACGGTGTCACTAATCCATACAAAACTCAAGAGGGGTTGAGAGGAAGAGATTGCTTTGCTATAGGAAGAAAAATCACGAAGATTGGAGGAGATTTGAGGTGCCGGCGAGCTTGGGTGTCGATCGGCTTCCGCCTGGAGGCGGCTCTCTCGCGTACGTGAACCGGAGGATATCGACTTTTGTTTCTTCTTTTTAATCGCGAGAACCGACTCCCTCCTTTGCGTAACATGCTAATAGTGACTCATCGTGAGTCCCTTGGACCGGCCAATTGATCTTATCAGGTTATTTAACTGGTCTACTCCTCCTTATCCAACATTCTCCCCCTATTACATACCAATACTTCATATAAACATATTATATATATTTATACTTATTCTAAAATTTAAACTTAATCATATTTTTATTAAATTCAAATTCTTTATACGTCGTCACATAAATTTTTATGTAGCCTCCTTTGTGTGCACAATAATCAACATAAATGTGTAATTTGTTATACCTTTGAAAATTGACGGCGTCATAATTCTTCCCTCCTTATTGGATTTTCGTCCACGGAAATCTTCTATCTGAATCAATATCGAACAGATTGGGGAATAAGTCTCTCATGACTTCTTCTTTTTTCCAAGTTGCTTAATGTAAACTATGCCTATTCCACCAGACTTTAACAAATCGAACTTTTACAATCTGGTATTGCTCGGTTGGACTTGGTAGATCAGATTCAATTTAGATCTGCTCAGAAGGGACTCTCTTATCTGGATCAACTATATATTTTCTCAAAGAAGACACATGAAACACATCATGAAGATTCTGAAGATTATCAGATAATGCCAAATAATATGCTACTTCTCCAATCCTTTTAGTGATTGGGAGTTGCCCTACATATCTTGGACTAAGCTTTCCAATTTTTCGAAGTCGCGAAGTACCTTTGAAGGGTTTTATTTTTAGACATACCATGTCGCCCATATTAAATTCTACTATTCGGTGTCTGTCATTGTAATACTTCTGCTGTCTATCTTGAGCTATCTTCAATCTTTCTCGAACAATCCCAATTTTATCATACATTTTATCCATTTTCTTCTTCCTGAATAACTTTTGCTCTTCATGTTAAGCCCGGCTCAGAGGAGTTCGACACATCTGCCCATATAATAAGGTTGTCAGGATCGTGATTCTACGTAAGATCGTTTCGAGGTTGGATCGGATCGGATTGAGGATCGAAAGATCCTACAACATTCATAGATTAAGACTAAAAATATAAAATTGAATATTGTATCATCCAATTACATGCTCAATTAACAAAAAATCAATAAATTGAGCGGTATGTGAATAATTATATTAAAATTTTTTGAATAACTAAAATAAAAAAGATAATATCATAATAAGTTCACTTTTAGTTTCAGGTAGGACACCAAATGTCTACTAACAATAAAAACAAATCTGGACTGATGGATTGGTGGAAGCCTAGAAGCAAGATGACGAACCCAGATTGTTGGATTGCTCGTATGCTGGAAGCGGGAAGCTTGAATTGCTCGTATACTGGATTTCTAACTATTAGATTGCTCGTACGCTAGAAAGGAAGAGAACACGTCGGCCTGAAAGTAGGAAGCGGTAATCCACTGGATTACCAACCACTGGATTGCTCATACGCAGAAATATAAGATAAGACACTGATACCACTTGAAATGGAACCTGATAAGAAATGAAAGTGAAGACATTGTCTGGACTGGAAGCGACCGAAGACGTCGGTTTTGGCCTCCGTTTGCAGTCAACAATCTACACTTGGGATATGGTAAAACAACATGATATGATTCTGTGATGAGGTATGTGGGTGGGATTATGATAAGGTTAAGCAATGAGATATGAGCGTTTGATCGGTTGAATGGGGTCGGGATAGGGTTGGACATGTTTCTTGTTCCCTTTGGCCGGATCAGTAGAATCGGGTCGGGATCGCGATCCTAGAAATCCTAAGATCCGGATCGCAAGCCCAGTCGTAGATGTGCCGATTTAGATCCTAGGTAAGATCCAGATCGATTTACAAAATCTAGATCGTAGAATCGTAAGATCTAAAGATCCGGATCGCGATCCTGATAACCATGGCATATAAAGCTTAAAACTGTTTCATTTGTATTCTGAACTGATAACTGTTGTTATATGAAAATTCCACCAAAGATAAATATTTCTCTCATGATCCCTTGAGATCTACAACAACCATTCTTAATAGGTCTTCCAACAATTGAATGGTTCGCTCTAATTGACCATCAGTCTAAGGGTGAAAGGCAGTGGTATATAACAATCTGGTTCCCAATCTTTTCTGCACCAATTTCCAAGTATTTGATGTAAAACGTCCATCTCTGTCAGAGATTATAGATCGGGGAATTCCATGACATTTCACAATAACATCAATGTATTGATCGACTAACCTTTCTACTGGCTCATCTTTCTTCATAAGAATAAAATATGCAACTTTAGTTAGTCTATCAACAATTACCCATATACCATTATTTTCAGGTTTACTCCCCGGTAGTCGCATAACAAAATTCGTGGTTATATCATCCCACTTCCATTCAGGAATGGGTAAGGATGACAAGTATCCCCCAAGCTTTTGATGTTCTGCCTTCACAAGTTGACAAGTGTGGCATTTTGCAATATATTTGATTACATCGGTTTTCATTCATGGCCACCAAAATTTCTGTTTCAGGTCTTGGTACATTTTCGCTCTTCCAGGATGGATTGAATATGTTCTATTTTGCGCTTCATAAAGTATTTCTGCTCGAAGCGCATTGACATCCGGAATACATAACCTTCCATTCATAAATAACAATCCATCATCCTCTACGAATGCTGTTGATTGACCATTTCTAACCTTTTCAATGAATTTAATAAAAACAGGGTCTTGATTCATCGCTTTCCTTACTCGTTCTTTGATTGGATGCTCAATCATCATTTGATTAAGTTGACCTTGAGTCTGGGATGTGGTGATGAAAGTAAGAATTTCTAACTTTTGCAATTCCTGAAATAATGGTTTCTGCTCAGTCAGTTGTACTGTCATAGTCGCGATACTCTTTCTGCTTAGGGCATCTACTACTACATTAGCCTTACTTGGATGATATTTGATGTCTAGATCATAGTCCTTAATACATTCAAACCATCTTCTTTGTCGTAGGTTTATTTCTTTCTGGGAGAAGTTGTGTTTTAAACTCTTATGATCCGTAAAAATCTCACACTGAGATCCATACAAGTAGTGTCGCCAAATCATTAAAACAAAAAAAAAACCCGTTGCTAATTCTAGATCATGAGTTGAATAATTGCGTTCGGGATCCTTCAATTGTCTCGAAGCATATGCTATTACCTTCCCTTTTTGCATCAAGACACATCCAAGGCCTTTCAGAGATGCGTCACTAAAAATTTGAAACCCTTCAGTACCACACAACATTACTAACAATGGTGTTGACACAACTTTTCTTTTAATTCGTTAAACGCAACCTGACATTCATCGGTCCAACATAATGGAATGTTCTTTCGAGTTAACGACACTTCGGATTTCAGTTACAGTAGTCGGTTTTGTCCAATTCATAATTGCTTCTACCTTTGTTGGGTCCACAGACAACCCATGCTCAGTAACCACATGATCAAAGAAAGAGACCTCATTCAACCAAAATTTGCATTTTGAAAACTTTGCAAACAAAGCAATGATTTTTCAATGATTGCAACACCATTGCCGAGTGTTCTGCATGCTCATGTTTATCCCTCGAATAGATAAAAATGACATCTATAAACACAATAACAAACTTATCCAAAAAGTAATTAAACACTCGATTCATCAAATCCATAAAAACTACTGGGGCATTCGTCAAACCAAAGAGCATTACTACAAATTCAAAATGCCCATATCTTTTACTAAAAGCCGTTTTGTAAATGTCATTTTCTTTGATTTTCATTTGGTGATATCCCGACCTGAGGTCAATTTTGGAAAAGACCTTTGCATTTACTAATTGATCGAACAAATCGTCAATACTGGGTAGTGTATAAATTATTTCTAATTGTGAGCTTATTCAATTCACGATAATCCACACATAATCGTAATGAACCAACCTTCTTTTTAACAAACATCATAGGGGCTCCCCACGGTGATGTCCTCGGTCGAATACAATTTTTATCTAACAACTTTTGTAACTGAATTTTTAACTCTGCCAATTCCTTAGGAGCCATATGATACGACGTCTTTGTTTACCCAGAAGACCGCCTCGAGTAGCCCTTCTCGCAGACCGGTCGGTCTCTGGATGCAAGTCGCCCGGTTCAGATTCAACAGGGTCCATCAGCACCAACCAGTACAAACCGGGCGGTCTGATAGAATTCAGATCGCCTCCAAGGATTGAAGACCACCAAGGCTCAGGTCCAGAAGGCAAGCCGCGGTCTCAAGTCGGAGACCGCCCGGGTTGCGCCATGAAGACTACCATGGCTCAGGTCTAGAAGGCAACCCGCGGTCTCAAGTCGGAGACCGCCCGGGTTGCGCCATGAAGACTACCAAGGCTCAAGTCCAGAAGGCAAGCCGCAGTCTCAAGTCGGAGACCTCCCGGGTTGCGCCATGAAGACTATCAAGGTTCAAGTCCAGAAGACAGGCCGCGGTCTCAAGTTGGAGACCGCCCGGGTTGCATCATCGCCTTGATCGCATCATCTTCAGTCTCCGGCCAGGACAGATCGGAAGCGCAAGCCGCCAAGCCGCGCGGCTTCTTTCTTTTCTCCTTTCTGTATCCCGTCACCGCCTGCCCGATTCTCCTGTACCCGGGCAGACGGTTATTTTATCCCTGCCCGTTCGGGCAGGCCCCCGAGCCTATAAATAGGGGGCGGCGACGTTCCCAAGACACGCACACTCGAATCCTGGAGCTCGCTTGTTTGAGCCGCGATCTCGAGTTTCCTGTCTTGCGACTTGTCTGACCGGCCGGCTTCTGCTTTCCTGCATCTGTAACCCATTGTAACCTCTTCGTTTCAATCAAAGGAAAGCCCGTCACAGGAGTGGAATTCGCCGTGACGGGCGAAGTCTGGCCTTAACCGCTGCCAGTGGTCTAACTCTCTTTAACCAAAAAGTAACCGACAGCCCGCAACCTCCGATTTCCTTCGGAGGTGCAATTTCGGATTCAACAGAAACACGCGACCTTCAGATTGCGGACTATCGGTGAAACCTTTGTCAAAATGTCAGACTGCCAGTTCCCTCTGGGAGACCGCTCCGACCACAGTGAAGATTCCCTGTGGGAGGCTTTTGAGCAATCGAAAAGGGAACCCGAGCGGGCTCAAAAAGCGACTGACCAGCGTCTGGACGCAATCAGTCCGGCTTTAGCGTTGTTAACCGAGCGGTTGGTCCCTCAGCAGACCGCGGTTAACCAGGTGGTTACTTCGGTTCCTCCTCCTCCGTACCCGCTACCACAAGTCGCCAACTTCCAACCACAACAAGAAGGTTTTGCAGCCCGACAAAACTTCTACCAAGAAGCCGCGCACAGCATGCCGGCCCGAGTTCTCGATTTCCAGGGGGCGGCTTCTCATGCTGCCCGCCTTTCCTACCCGCAAGAAGGCGCGGCCCGTCTTTCCTACCCGCCTGAGGTCGCTGCTCATCATTCCTACCCGCCAGAAGCCGCTGCCCGTTCCTCCTACCAGGAGGCTTGTCCGCGAGTAGCCGCAGCTCAGGCGGCTTATTATTCTGCTCCTCTGCTGTATGAAGATGATGAAGATAATTCTCCCTTCGTGGACGAAGTCCGAGGGGAGCCAGCCCCAAACAATTTCCGGGAGCCACGTCTGCCGGCATACAATGGGGAAGCTGATCCAACCGTCCATCTTCAGGCCTTGAGTCGGCTGAAGACCCTTTCGGATGCAACCAAATGTAAACTCCTTGTGACATCCTTTGAGGGACAAGCAAGGGAGTGGTTCTATGGGTTGCATCCCAGGTCGATTAGCTGCTTTGCTGAGCTGCGCAGGGAATTTCTGCTCAGGTTTTGTACTTCAAGAAAGAGGAAAAGTGGCCCGACGGCCCTTTTTGATATCAGGCAGCGGGAAAACGAAACGTGGGCCCGTTTCGTGGACCGTTTCCAGAAGGAAATCATGGAAGTTCAGAATGTAGATCCGGAACTGTACATGGTGGCCCTTATTCATGGCTTGAGGGAAGCCCCCCTGAAATTTGAGGCAAACATAAGGGAGCCAAGAACTTATCAGGAAATGATAAGTTTGGCCAACATGTTCATTAGAGGAGAAAAAAGTAACCCCGGTTACGTCACGAAATTGGTGAGCGACAAGGAGCAATCCAACACATCTTTCAATCACCCGCCAGTAAATCAACCCCATTTTGAGCCCCGTTCCCAGAGGGGAAGAAATTACAAACACAAGCAACCCTTCATCGGCCATCAACGATTTCAGGATCAAAAACCGTCGTTGGCCATCGCATCCGCTCCATCCGTTCCTCTTCCACAAATAATGCCAGTATACCTGCCACAGTATGCTGCGCAACCATCTCCAGCTATTCCATCCACCCAGTATGATGACTCGCAAGAGTCATTTACTCCTCTGAATGTTACCATGGACGAAGTCGTCCAAATCCTCCAGAAAAGGCCGGATTTCAAAAGGCCCGCTCCTCTGAAATCGGATGTTCGTAACCGAAATCCGAATCTTTACTGCGAATATCACAGGGAGGGAGGACATCTGACCGAAGATTGTCGGGCCCTCCGCTTATTGATAGAAAGGCTCTTGGGAGAGGGAAAGCTCCGGGGCCTAGTTCGAAAGAAAGTGGCTGCTGAACCAGCGGCTGAGAAAATGAAGGAAACAGTGAATGTAACTTGGGAATGCGCCGACGTTGAAGACGCCGACTGCTATGGAGATATTCACACTTCAACTGAATGCATAGAGGTCAACGATGTGGGCCCCCTGGGGGACATCTATTGCATTCATGGAGGGGCTGGAGCTGAATCGTCTCGTAAATCAAGCATTGCGAGAGTCCTGAAGCAAGAAGTGGCGACAACCACAACTTCTGTCCCTGAAAGTACAATCGTCACTTTCGGTCAAGATGACCTTCCTCCAAACGTCAATCCTTTTGACGATGCCGTAGTCATCAAAGCCATTATTGAGAACTATACAGTTCATAAAATCCTGATCGACACGGGCAGTTCTGTTAATCTCCTCTTCCGTCCAACCTTTGATGCCCTGAAGACTGGGAAGCCTCTGCTTTCCACCGATGGGCCCCTTTACGGCTTCTCCGGAGAGAAAAATGAGGTGGAAGGTTCTGTAAAGCTCCTAGTTTCTCTGGGAGGAGTGGTGAAGCTGATCAATTTCGTGGTGGTGGATGCCCCAAGCAACTACTGCGCCATCTTCGGAAGGCCAATTCTCAATGCCTACAGGGCAGTAGTATCCACTTTCCACCCTGCTCTTAAATTTGCTGCCGAGGGAAGGCAGTATCGGATCCGAAGCAACTCGAAGGTGGCTCGGGAGTGTTACGTGCGAACCGTCAATATGATCACCGACGTTCCACTTCCCGAGGCCACGGTTGAAGTTCTTGAAATCGCTGAATCTTCAAAGGCTGCTGAAGAAGAGAAAGATCGAGAAGGGGCTCACCTGGAACCTGCCCAGGCGACCCAAGAAGTCCCCATTGCTGAGGAGGAAGACAAGAAGCTGATCATCAATGCGGAGCTGCCAGAAGAGGAGAAAGTGCAGCTGATCTCCTGTCTTCTGGAAAACCTGGATATCTTCGCCTGGTCAGCGGAGGATATGCCAGGAGTGGATCCAGACGTGGCTTGCCATCATCTGAACATATCTCCTGAGTTCAAGCCAGTCCAGCAGAAGAAAAGAGAAGTGACAACCAAGCTGGCGGTGCCTATCAGAGAGGAGGTTGCCAAGCTCCTGAAAGCGAACTTTATTTCTGAAATTCAATATCCCACGTGGATGTCAAACGTTGTAATGGTTAAAAAATCCGGTGGGAAGTGGCGCATGTGTGTGGATTTTACAAAACTTAATAAAGCATACCCCAAATATTGCTACCCTCTGCCTCAGATAATGTTTTAGTAGATTCCGCGGTTGAGTATAATTTTATGAGCTTTCTCGATGCGTTCTCCGGATACCATCAAATCAAAATGCACAAACTTGATATCCCGCACACTTCATTCATCACGAACGATGGGTGTTACTGCTATCTCGTAATGCCCTTCGGCCTTAAAAATTCGGGCGCAACGTATTAGAGAATGATGGATACGGTTTTTAAACATTAAAAAGGCAGGAACCTTGAAGTTTACGTTGACGATCTCCTCCTGAAAAGTAAAACATTTTCAATACATTTGAAAGACCTCGTAGAGACGTTCGCTACTCTACGGAGGTTCAAATTAAAATTGCACCCATTGAAATGTGTGTTCGGAGCAAATAAGGGGAAGTTTCTCGGGCATCTCCTCACTCCTGATGGCCTTGCACCGAATCCAGATAAGGTGAAGGCCATCCTCGATATGACTCCTCCTTGTAATATTAAGGAGGTCCAACAACGTGGAGGAAGATTGGCGGGGCTGAGCAGGTTCATTTCCAAATCAGGAGATAAAAATGCTCCATTCTTTAAAACACTCCGAGGAGGATCAAAGTTTGAATGGAGCGAAGAATGCAACAAGGCTTTTGAACAGTTAAAAGTGCAGTTGACTTCAACCCCCTACTCCAAAGTCCCCGCGAAGGGGAAATATTGTTCTTATACTTGGGGGTCGGCCCAGATGCAGTGAGTTCTGTCCTTGTCCGGGAGGAAAAGAAGAAACAATTTCCAATATACTATGTCAGCCATATTCTCAAGGATGCAGAAACAAGATATTCGATCTTAGAAAAGCTAGCTTTGGCTTTGGTCATGTCATCACGAAGGCTTCGCCCTTACTTCCAAGCTCATCCTATCCAAGTAATTACAGACCATCCTCTGAGAAGTATTTTAGAAAATCCAGATCATTCAGGGAGGCTGGCCAAATGGGCTATCGAGCTGAGTGAGTTTGAAATATCCTATATTCCCAGAACGGCAATCAAAGCACAGGTCCTGACAGATTTCCTGGTTGATACAACGGAATCCAATCCTGAACAAGTGGAAAAATCCCCCTTGACTTGGGTTGTTTATGTGGATGGGGCTTCTGGAAAAAACTCCGTGGGAGCCGGAGTAGTATTGGTCAGCCCAAATGGCATCAAGCTTGAGCAGGCTATCAAGTTCTTCTTTCCAGTTACAAATAATCAGGCAGAATACGAGGCACTTCTGGCTGGTTTGAGGCTTGCAAAGGAACTGAGCGTAGAACACGTGCATTTCAAGACTGATTCATTAGTGATGGCTTCCCAAGTTTTGGGGAATTATGAGACAAGAGAACCAATTCTTAGGAAGTATCTGCTGCTAGCTAAAAAGGAGTTCGGGAGATTCAAGTCATTCATCATTGAGCATATTCCCAGAACACAGAACGAAGAAGCATATGAGTTGTCAAAATTCGGTCTTCCATCAGGGGAGTGACCTCTGAACTTTTCCATCCGACAACAGAAGAAGGGGAACTTATGCAAATTGATCAGAATCCTTCCTGGAAGGATCCTTATGAGCTGTTCTTATCAAAGGGAGAATTCCATCATTCCATCAAAGACAGAAAGAGATTCAGAAGAAAGGCGGCCTATTATTACTTGATAGCAGGAGTCCTGTACAGGAAGACTTTGATTTCTCCCTCGGCGCGGTGTGTTTCTGAGGACGAAATTCCAACCATACTTCAGGAAGTTCATTCCGGGGAATGTGGCAGCCATTCAGGGGCAAAGACTTTGAAGAAAAGAATCTTGAGGCAGGGGTATTTCTGGCCAACCATGAGAAAAGATGCCGAAGCATTTGCCAAGCGATGTGTTCAGTGTCAAAAGTTTGCTCCTCTTCAACATCTGCCCGCTCAATCACTTAGATCAATAACTGCACTCTGGCCCTTCGCAGTTTGGGGGATGGATCTCATCGGACCCTTTCCAATGGCTAGCGGCCAGCGTCGTTTCATAATCGTGATGATTGATTACTTCAGTAAGTGGATTGAGGCAAAGGCACTGGCAAAGACTACAACACAGGTCATCAAAAACTTCATCTGGGGAGAAATAGTTTGCCGGCATGGGATCCTGCTAGCAATTGTCACTGACAATGGTCCACAGTTCAACAATTCGGAGTTGATAAACTTCTGTGATCAGGTTGGAATTGATCTTCGGTTCTCCTCGGTGCATCATCCAAGGATTAATGGCCAGGTGGAAGCAGCAAATAGGCAAATCCAGCAGCTTTTGATGAAGAGAGTCTTGAATCAAAGAGGGAATTGGGCAGAACAACTCCCTTCCATCCTTTGGACTCTCCGTACTACTCCGTCTTCAGCTACGGGGGAGACGCCGTTCAAATTATCCCACGGCTCGGAGGCCGTCATTCCCATAGAATTTGAAGTGGTCACCCCCAGAGTTGTATATGCAAAGGAAGGAGGAGAGGCATGGATAGAGGATAATGATGATGCTTCAAATGCAGTCTGGATTTGATCGAAGAGCTTCAGGATGAGGCAACAATCAGACAGGAGGAAGTAAAAACGAGAATGACCAAATACTTTGACAGAAATGTCAGGGTCAAACATTTTATAGTTGGTGATGTTGTGCTAAAGAAGGTTGATGCCGCAGCCAGGACAGACAACGTCAGAAAATTAAATCCCAACTGGGCAGGGCCTTTCATTGTCAAGGAGGTACTAAAGAGCGGGGCTTATCGCACGGTTCTATCCTTGAAATTTCTTCTTCATTTCTTGCATTTTTTTGATATTTCAATAAAAAGCCCCATACTGACACTTCTCCATGTCTGTTGATTCTTTTTACACTTTTTTTATATCTCCCTCACTGAACCACGGAGACATTGCCTAGTTCTGCTCGAACCCCCTCGGATTGTAGTCATTAGCGTAAAACCACGAAGATCATGTGTAGCGGGAAGTTTTCGCACACGTGTAGTGGTAGCTTGCCAATTCCCGTGCAGTGGTCTTCGGAATCTTGGATCCCGACTGATATCTAACACACCCCTGCATCAAGGGAGGTCTAGGTGAATGTTAGCTCTATCATGCCCCGAGAGGGATATAGTTACAGCTTTGATGATCTTTCTGAGGAAAGCAATGTTCGCCGCCTAGGCCCACTTGCCCAACTGATCATCTTAGTCTGTGACCATCGAATACTCCTAGGTACTCTCAAGCGATGCCTAAACGGGACCCACAACTGAGTTGATCTCTCTGAGGAAAGCAATGTCTATCGCCTAGGCCCACCTGCCCAATTGATCAACTCGGCTTGTAACCCTAGGCAAGAGAGCAGTTGAGTCGCTTACAACCCTTATGACCACTTGAGGAAAGCAATGTTCGCCGCCTAGGCCCACCTGCCCACTTGGTCATCTGGGTTTGTACTTATCTTTTCTTTGTTTCTACAGCTCTTATGACCACTTGAGGAAAGCAATGTTCACCGCCTAGGCCCACCTGCCCACTTGGTCATCTGAGTCTGTAGCTATTTCCTATTGCATTACAGGGAGTTATCTCATCTCATATGGTCCTTCTGGACCATTTGGGGAGAAAGCAGGATTTTTACAGGTACATAGCAGACCGGGCGGTTTGATTTTTAAACCAGACGGTTTGAAATAAACAGGTACCATAATTATCAGGCGGTCTGGTTTTTAAACCGGACGGTTTGAAATAAACAGGTACCATAATTATCAGGCGGTTTGATTATTAAACGATCGGCAGGTACATCATAATGTATCAGGCGGTTTGAATATTTAAACCAGTCGGTTCAATCATATCGGGTAGCTTAAAACCGGTCAGCTTTATAATGGGTTATCATAAAATGTCATAAGGCAGGTATCAGAATATCAAGTATAACCATGACCGGTCGGTCTCTTCATTCAATCTGTAATTTTATCATTCTTATGGGTATCAATTCTATCCGCTCAGGTTAAAAACATGCTTTTCATAGGAAAGTGATTATGATTCTTATGGGGGATGGAAATCATTACAAGTATTAAGTCACTAATCGCCCGAGTTATATATAGACCGCACGGGCTTATCAATTAATGATTATATTCATATGGGACTTACAGAAATCTGAATTACAAGTCGTTCGAATTAAATACTAACCGCGCGACCTGTTGGTTGTTCTCTCATGACTTGGTCTTCTCTATCTTACGAAGCAATTATGTAAAGCCGGGTAATAATCGCGCGGCTTGGTCTCGAATATATGGAATCATCTAATCACACAGGACACATTCAAATCGCATAATCCATAATCAGGATTCTATAGCGGCTTAAAGTTATGTTCGGTTTCCTGGTTATCTCGAGGCATTCATAACAAGATAAGACGGAGCTTGAAATTCTATCCGCTCAATTATATATTGAAACCGCGTCGACTACCCATCAGGATATCGTGGTTGACGCTTTTTCGGGTTATATCAAGTTCGCTTAATCTGGATCGAAGAAATAGGCCGCCCGAGCAGGCTTTATAGTGTTCGAGTGGCTGTCTAATTGAAATACTAGAGTTCAATGCTCTGACCGACCGGGTTGTTATTTAACCGCACGACCTGGTTAAAAGAGAAGAAGACCGCAACAATCACAAGTCGCAGAAAACGAACAGCTAAAACAGGTAAAACTTTCCATTCATTATCAAAATTTCTTTACATCGTTTTGTAACCAACCGACTAACAAAACCAAGCCGTCGGTTATACAACAAAAGACAAAATACAAAAAGTTACAAATATAATCGCTCGTCCGGCTTGAGCCTTTTTGATGCAGGAGTGCTTGAGTCTTTGCTGCCTTCAATTGAAACGTCAGGAGAATAGCCTTCGCTACCCGACGAGGATGAGCTGCTCAGTTCGCCCGACTTGCGTTCGGCTTCTTCTCTAGAATCACTGGACTCCGAACCTGAGCTGCTCTCTTCCTCCTCGTTAGCCGCAGTGGGCTCCTCGGCTCCTTCTTCATCCTCGTCATCACTCTCCTCCTCCGAACTGGTCCCATCGACCTTATTCTTTCCTTTGGCTTTCCGCCTAATCTTGTCCAACTTTTTCTGCAAGGTCGGATAGGCGTCCGAGAAGGTGAAGTTCTCGAAACCAGGCGCCAACCCGCCAAGCTCTCTGAGGCGGTCAAACGCCCCGTCAATCCCCTCGGCTACGTGAGGGAAGAGTTCTTCCTGGTAGACCGGATCGGTCTCATCATATTTTTTCTGCAAAAGGGAATAAGGGTGAGACCGCACGGTTTGATAAATGAGAAAATCGGCTAACAAGGTGATAACTTACCAACTCCGCCTCCTTTAGCCGCTCGACTTCTTTCTTCAATTCGGCATTTACCTTCTCCAGATGATCATTTGCCCTGATCAATCTCTCGAAGGTCATACCCATGAAGTGATTGGTGATGAAGCTTTCAGCACCAACCCGCGCGGCCTGCCGAGCGAGCTCTTCTTCAGGGATCTTCCTTAACCGCCTGAAGTTTCGCCGGCCATACATGACAATGCCGGCGGCTTCAGCGTGCCGGCCAGATTTTTCATTTACCCAGTGGGGGAGCGCAGTGGAGACTTGGACACCATCGCCGCCCGAGTGCCAGGACAAGACCGTGCGGCCTTTCAAGTCCTTCACCTTGCTGAAGGAACGCAGGGAAGAGAAGTCGCCAGAAGAGGCCGAATCCTCGCCGTCAGACATGAGCGGCTTGTTTTTTCTCTGCCTTTTCTCTCTCTGAGTCAGGACCAAGCCGGCCGGACTGACCGGCTTGTTCTTAGGGACAATTGCTTCAGCTGTAAAAGAGGAGTAAAAATATCAGAACAAAAGACCGCGCGGTCAAATCAGAGCAGGAAGCGGGTTGAAGGAGACTTACTGTCCTCAGGCCGGACATTCTCCAACTCAGAGAGCAGCGGAATGTAATGACTTACATTAAGCCGCTCATTCTTAAGGAGTGTGCAGGTCTCCATCTCAATCTTGTTGACGACGATTTATTGAAAGGCCTCCTCTGGCCGCACCTGCGGGTTAGGATTTAACAGGCCAAGTCGGCCTTCAAATATCAGATACCTCTCTGACCAGGCCGTAACCTTGTTCGCGAGGTTAACCACCTTCAATCCCCTGCAGCCGAAGTATAAATGGCCCTTAAACACATTCGACTCGGAGTCAGGGATAGCCCGCACCGAGAAGATCTTTCTGAAGAGGTCCATTGAGAAGCGGACTCTCTCAAACCGCAGATAGGAGATGAAGCTGCATATGACGGCTATCGAATTGGGGGAGAGTTGACCGGGAACAACTCCATAGTGGTCGAAGACCATGGCGAGTTCGATAGAGATTGGGATCTTGAAGCCGCAATCGAAGTGGTCGATTGGGATGACGATTTGATTCGGGGCGGAGGAATTTATTCGCTCGTCGCGGAGTGGAAGCCGCGCTAGCAGCGGACTCCCTACCGTATGCTTCTCCACGAACTCATCCAGCTCCGCTTTGGTCAGTCGGCATTCCTCATGATCGGCCGAGTGAAACGCTAAGGCCGCATCAGATCGGGTAGCGGACACCTTCGCAGGTCGCTTCGGCTGGCGCTTAGCTCCCATCTTGAGATTCAGTTGAAAGAGTCTTCGGAAGGGTCGCTACTTGTAGAGTAAGTGATCTGCAATTAGCAAAGTCAAATCGCGGCTAGCACAATCAACCCGCGCGGGCAGAATTTCATACAACAACCAGTTCATTAACAACAAATCACAAGAAGTAAAATCAAAGCAAGCGGTTTAAAGAACAGCAGAAACAAGCCGCTCGACTTTCAAATCAAATTCACAGACATCTATCAATATCCTAAGGAAGAAAATAAAAGCATTCAAATAACGGACCGCACGGTCTGCAGAACAAACCGGATATCATAAAATCAAGTTCAAGCATTCAAATTTGTCCAAAGGACCGAATAGAATAATATTACAATCATTGTTTGAAACCGCTCACTACTAGCGGGCATCATTTGGAGCATCTTCTCTATGAAGTCGGGCGACATGGTCACCGACTTGCAGAACGGTACCGTGCATCTGATTAATACTGTGATGGAGGTGGTTAATAATGCTATGAAGTCGCGCAGCATCCCGCTCTACTCGCGCGGCTGGAATCATGCGAGTAGGCAAGGCCGCTGCGGTCTCACTTGCATTAGCAACGGGATCAGCTATCCCGACCGCTGGAAGAGCTGAATTCGTCCCAACAGCCGGGCAGTTTGATCCATGACGCCCTTCATCAGTTGTATTATAAGGTCGCCGACTTCCGCCGACTTCCCTTGTCAGATGTAGGTACTTATCTCGATAATATGCATAATCATCCTCAAGCTTGCGGATCTCTTTCTTTCCTCTGTCAAGCCGCGCGGTCACTGCAGCGACCTGTTCCTGCTGGGCTGCTGCGCCTTCTCCTTCTCCCGTCTTTCTCTTCTCTCGGCTTCCATCGCACCCCGCATCGCAGCTTTTTCATCCTGGGCGGCCTTCTCCCGCTCCTCGAGGACCTTCACCTGTTTCTTGAGGATTTCAAAATTGCCTTGGAGAGTGGCCATCTCCTCTTCCATTCGGGTGTCCGGGTTCAATGAGGAGCTCGGAAGGGATGAAGTCAGTGGAGGAAGGAAAGCCACCAGGTCGCCCGACTTCGGAATGGAATCTTGATCGTCTGCAACAGAAAAAACATGGTCAGAAAGGTCGAGCGAGTATAATCTTGTAAAAGGAGCACAACTAGACCGCTCATCTCGAACTCTTCTCGCTTACAAGCCACAATGGTGGAGTTAATGTTCGAATGAACAGGTTGCCTCGCCTGCTCAGGATCCATCTTTCGGCGCTGCTCCCTCCACGACCTCTCATTCTGCCTTTGCCTAGCAGCCGAGAATTGAGCAGCGGAGGGAAAGAAGCTCGGTGGCGGGTTCAGTATCAAGTCGCTCAACTTCTTTCGAGACCGCGTTTGGAAAAAACGAACAGGTCGGTAACCCGCAACCCCTTTACCTGACGCGAGAAGATTGAGCGGCGGTGGCGCGGGCTTGTCCAGATTATCTCTCTCTCTCTCCGCCTTCGCTTTTATAAGCCGCAATCCGGCTAGCACGAGGTCTTCAGAGGCCGGATCGGCCTTCTCAACTCGGGTAGTATCCTCTCCAGGGGGGTCAGCCGCATTCAGGTCGGCAGAAGTATCCAGCCGTTCGTCCTGCTTCTTAAGGGAGTCAAAATCCTTAATGATATCACTCACAGTCATGCTATGAGCAGAAGAAGAAACCTGGTCGCCCGGCTTGGGGGAGGGAGTTATCTTCCCCTCAAAGACCTCTTTCTCGTGCGCCTTGTGCTGAAGGCTGCCCGCTGCTGGTTTCCTGGAGGCCGCTCTATTCTTGGCCTTTAGGCTTTTGGCCTTCCTCAGGAGCCTATCCGCTGTTGACTCAGCCCTCTTCCTCTTCTTAGCCGACTCCTGGCCGGCTTGTTGAGAAAGGGTTGGACTGTCCTCAATATTTACTACCGGGCTCTGCTGACCGGTCGACTTAGGGGAATCAACCGCCTCCCCTCCATCATCACTTATCTTCAAATGAAATACTCCCGAAGGAGTAATCTCCATGTTGAAGGAGTCGGCCCCGCCGGTCTTCGGAACGACGACTTCAGAGTCCGTCTTATCTACAAGGAGGGGCAGACCGCCCGCCTGATCAGAAGGAGCAGGCAAATCAGCTTGGGGCGGGTTGGAACTACCCGCTCCATTCTTGGTCGACAAGTCATCTAACAGCAAAAGGGCCGGCTCGGCCGGCTTCCCCGCAGAGGCAATAGTGATCGTTTTATCAGGTTGAGTCTTCTTCTTCTTCTTAGTGCGGTCTCCCCCGCGGTCTTTGATCGACTTCTGGCGGCCTTCGAACTCGGCCATGAGGTTCCCCATTTTGATTACGTTGTCTAGCCGGAAGGTTCTAACCGCAAGTGGCGAGTAGCGACCCGTGATAACACTTCAATTATGCTGAAAAAGAAGCTTCCAGAACATTTATAACCCACAAGGCAAGGTCGGCGCGGTCTCCGGCTAGAACTAATATTTTCGAAATCTCTTCGGAATTTGAAAATATGCGGGGATTATGTTTACCCAGAAGACCGCCTCCGAGTAGCCCTTCTCGCAGACCGGGCGGTCTGAGGATGCAAGTCGCCCGGTTCAGATTCAACAGGGTCCATCAGCACCAACCAGTACAAACCGGGCGGTCTGATAGAATTCAGATCGCCTCCAAGGATTGAAGACCACCAAGGCTCAGGTCCAGAAGGCAAGCCGCGGTCTCAAGTCGGAGACCGCCCGGGTTGCGCCATGAAGACTACCAAGGCTCAGGTCCAGAAGGCAACTCGCGGTCTCAAGTCGGAGACCGCCCGGGTTGCGCCATGAAGACTACCAAGGCTCAAGTCCAGAAGGCAAGACGCGGTCTCAAATCGGAGACCGCCCGGGTTGCGCCCTGATGACTATCAAGGTTCAAGTCCAGAAGACATGCCGCGGTCTCAAGTTGGAGACCGCCCGGGTTGCATCATCGCCTTGATCGCAGCATCTTCAGTCTCCGGCCAGGACATATCGGAAGCGCAAGCCGCCAAGCCGCGCGACTTCTTTCTTTTCTCCTTTCTGTATCCCGTCACCACCTGCCCGATTCTCCTGTACCCGGGCAGGCGGTTATTTTATCCCTGCCTGTTCGGGCAGGCCCCCGAGCCTATAAATAGGGGGCGGCGACGTTCCCAAGACACGCACACTCGAATCCTGGAGCTCGCTTGTTTGAGCTGCGGTCTCGAGTTTCCTGTCTTGAGACCTGTCTGACCGGCCGGCTTCTGCTTTCCTGCATCTGTAACCCATTGTAACCTCTTCGTTTCAATCAAAGGAAAGCCCGTCACAGGAGTGACATTCGCCGTGACGGGCGAAGTCTGGCCTTGACCGCTGCCAGCGGTCTAACTCTCTTTAACCAAAAAGTAACCGACAGCCCGCAGCCTCCGATTTCCTTCGGAGGTGCAATTTCGGATTCAACAGTCTTCACTACTGGTGCATCTCCTTCAATAAGATTAATAGTAAATTCAACTTCCCGTGTAAGCGACACTCTTGACAATTCTTCTGGGAACACTTCAAGAAAATCACATTTCACTGCAACTGTATTCGGTTCACAAGTTATTGTACTACTTCCTTTAATCATAACTAACATTGCCTCACAACCCTTTCTTATTTTCTTCATTGCTTTCATCGAGAAAATCAAAAGTTTAGCTGCTTCATTCATCCCTTTAAAGACACATTGCGTTTGTTCGATTAAGTTGAGTGTGATTTCCTTCTTCTTACAGTTAATAACTTCATTTTTTGTCAACCAATCCAATCCCTAGGAATATATCCAATTCGGATAGGGGTAGAACTGCAAAATCTGCTTCTAATGTTTTATCACTCATCGTCAACCAAACTTTATGTCGAAGCTGTGTATACATTTCGGTGTTGTTGAGCATCATGACTTTTAATTCATTATAAGATTGATAAGGTTCCACATTTAAGCGCTTCACTGCCGCTGCAACTATGGGGGAGTGGCTAGCTCCTGTATCGAATAATGCTTTCATAAGGTGATTATGAGCATAAACCATACACGTAATCATAGTATCATGTGATTTCGCCTCTTGCTGGTTCAGATTAAAGACCCGAGGCTGAACTTGTCTTTCCTCCCTTGGCTCCATTACTGACCCAGATGCTACTGATTCAACACCCTTTCCTTTATCGACTACAATAGGAGTATCAAGATAATGTAGGGTTGATCTTTGACCTGGATCTCCCTTTGTGTTCTTTCCAGCTGCTACTTTCTACAGCGGGCATTCATTCTTAAGATTCCCTGGACGATGACATTTAAAACAAACACCGGATCCTTTCAGTCATTCTCCTGAGTGGGCATTCCCACATTTTGGACATATGAGATTACTAAAGCTACCAGTACCACTTGCTGCGGGGGTTTGCATCGGAGGGCCTCTCTTATGCTTCTTCTAGTTGGAACCTGCACTTCTCCTTGAGAAGGTCTTACTCTGTCCTTCCGGTGTCTTTTCTGTTGAAAATTTCATCTTCTTTGTGACCTTTTCATATCCATTTCGATTAACTTCGCTGTCTTGACCAATTCATTATAATTTTTGATCCTCTGAAAAATTAGATGCGCCCGTACATCCTACCGTAGACCTAACTGAAATCGGAAACAACAATCTCGTTCCTTTGTGACCATATCACTACCATAATATGCCAACTGGGTGAACTCAGTTTTATATTGAATCACTGAACGATTTCCTTGCATCAAGCGAAGGAACTTCTCTTGGAGCATTTGCTTTTCCGATGGTGGAACAAACCAATCAATGAATTCCTTCAGGAATTCGTCCCAGAGAATATCAACATTTACACGTCCAACAAATTTCCCTTGTTTCAAACTGTCCCACCACCTCTTCGCCTCACCTTCTAATAGATAGACTACTAGATTAATTCTCCATTCATTTGGACATCTCATCGCTTCAAAAGCTATTTCCATTTTCTTTATCCAGTCTTCAGTTTCCATTAGTGTTAGACCACCCCGAAAGACTTGCGGCCTCATCTCTAAGAAGTGCTTTAGATGCATATCAATTGTCGCTAATGGTTGTGATGATGCAGTATTGCCCATCCAGATGGCTTCCGCTAGTGATTGCATAACTTCAGCTAAGGGAGGATTTGTTCTCTCGGAACTATGATTTTCTTCCGTCATGATGGCTTGTTCTCTTTCGCATTCTTACCTCTGTCTCCTACTTAGATAGGTTCAGGAATGCTCCTGAAATAAGGAATTTACATTCAGGGTTCAAAAGATACTTTAAAATGTCATGATGTTGTCTTATTTGCAAGCTTGTAGATACATGTTATTTTTGAGGGGAAATCGCAACGTTAGCGACACATGAGAAAAATGGCGTTTTCCAGTATGGTGACCGACATGTCGGACATGTCGGCCCGACATGTCGATTTATGGCGGCTTATGGCGGCGACATTAGCTATGAACATTTATTTTTAATTATCACCCTATTAATGCCTAATAGCACCAAAAAAAAATACTAAAACCTCATTTATTTTCTCTCGGTTCACTTCATTTCTCGAACCCGTAAACCCTAAAATCCGATTATATAATTAAAATAATATGTAATTAGAAAAAATAATTATCATATATTATTAAAACCCGACATCCGACATAATTAAAAACATATAAATATATATATTATTAGACACAATAATTAAAAAATAATTACCATCTAATTAAAAACATATATATATATAATTAAAATCCGACATTTTGAAATGTCCCCGATATATCCCCCGCAATCCGACATAAAAAACCAAAACCGACATGAGTCCGACATCCGACATCTGCAAGCTTGCTTATTTATCATCTAACATTTCCTTAAGTACTCATATTACGCCGAAGATTCAAACTACCTCTGATACCAATTAATTGTAACGACCCCCTTATCGGCTACCGACACAATTTAGCATATACATTTCATATATCTCATCAGAGTCGCAAGGTAAGAAATATTCAGTGTAAACCATTACATGATAAGTACAAATAGAAGAGTGTATGAAAAAAAAAAACCATTTCATTTCATTTAAGATCTGGTACAAGATACACGAGTACATCAGGTAGCCCTATAAATACATCAAAAGAGGCTTGCCAAACAATGTACATATAAACATGACTGACTCATAACATAGTATTACCATGTATAGACACATACATCATGAAGGAAAACTACAGACTCTACATAAAGTAAAATTTGAACTCCTCATGAGGACACTCTGGGTCTTTGCACCTCGCCCTGTGAGCGTCAAGGACGCCGAACACTGCTGCGGAGACTTCAACCCATAAATGGTACCTCTTCTCCGGGCGAAGAGAATATGGTCGACACTGACTACTGGTGGCTGGAACCGCCTCTTCCTTGACCTGTTTAGTTTCATTTTCTAATTATTTAAAGGACTATATGAATTCTTACTTTTCCTTTCTTACCTATGATGAATTACTTTATCTTAATTATAATCATAGGTTCTTATTGCCTTATATATGCATTTCTTTCTTGTAGCCTTTCTTGTGTTTGTAGCCCTCTTGTTCTTATTCTTTCATATCACTAGTTTTCTTATATTATAATTAAATGATATTACTTGAATTACTTTCAATTATGGGCAATATTAAGTGTAAATTAACATTTCATGAATTCATTACATGCCCTTGACTTGCACGTTCATATTGTCATATTTATTTCGTGCCCTTGACTCGCACGAATCATAATTCTTTTCATACTCATGTCGGAAGATTACTCTCCCCATCTCCCGGTTTGGTTAACTCTTAACATAACCCATCGATTTGATGTATTCTTCCTTTATCCCTTTTGATTTCTTGAAGGATTAATCGTTCTTTTGTCTTTATTCGACTCCTTTGAGGATTTGTCTTTACTCAATGTATTTGAGAATTAACTCATTTGATAATTACCTTTATATCGAATTCCATTCAATTATACATTAAAGTTTCTACCCTAATATGATAGTACAAGTCATATGAAAAGCAAACAAATGAAAATATAGAAAATAAGAACTCTCCCCTACTTTTTCTTTTCCTTTATCCTTGTGCTGCTCATCTCCCCTTCCCCTACCTTGAGATTCCATGTCCTAAATCAATTACCATTATTAGCTGATCTTATTGTAATTGCTAATTGTAATAGTATAAAGTACTAACATAGTGATCTTGACTTACTATGTGGTATCAAAGCTTACTATGGCTTCCCTTACACCTATTTGTATGGATCTTGTTCTACTGTTATGTCATAAAGGTATTTATGGACTTGGAACAATTTCTCCATTGAGGACCCCATCAAATTCAGCCACTTAATAATATTTTTCTTCCTTTAACCAATACAACACTATACACCACTAATCCCCTTCCCTATAAGGTAAAGGAAGAGTAAATAAGTTAGGGTTTGCTGTCCTACCTCCATATCTAGGGGTTTTGCACTAATTCATCAAGTGAACATCATAATAGCCCATGTAGCAACCCTAAACAGAGGTTTGACTCTAATTCTCAAATATTGTTAGCTGCCCTAACATGGAGACAAGGGGTTATTGCCCTAATTTCGTAAGACATCATCTCTACTCAAATCACACTTTAGTTGAACTAGGTGACTGAAAATAGGAGTTTAGTAATCATCTACCCATCTAGGGTTTTCATATTCTTTGCAAGAAACTAAAGGAGAAACATAAAACGAGTATGAAATCTCCCCTGAAACTCAAGAGGAGGAGGAATATAAAAAATAAAGCTTTTAGAGCATGTTTAGGGTTTTCAAAACTAGAAAATGGTGTTGCCAATCCATACAAAACTCAAGAGGAGTTGAGATGAAGAGATTATCTTGCTCTAGGAAGAAAAATCACGAAGATTGGAGGAGATTTGAGGCGTCGGCGAGCTTGGGCATCGATCGGCTTCCTCCTGGAGTCGGCTCTCTCGCGTACGTGAGCTGGAGCGTATCGACTTTTGTTTCTTCTTTTTAATCGCGAGAATCGGCTCCCCCCTTTGCGTGTCGCGCTAACAGTTACTCATCGTGAGTCCCTTGGACCGACCAATTGATCTTATCAAGTTACTTAACCGGTCTACTCCTCCTTATCCAACCCTCTCCCCCTATTACATACCAATACTTCATATAAACATATTATATATATTTATACTTATTCTAAATTTTAAACTTAGTCACATATGTATTAAATTTGAATTCTTTGTACGTCGTCACATAAATTTTTATGTTGCCTCCTTAGTGTGCACAATAATCAACATAAATGCGTAACTTATTATACCTGTGACAATTGATGGCGTCACACGCAAGAGTACACTAATTTAACTCTTCTCATGAAGGAGGTCGTCCCGATTATCCAGAAGCAACTATGCGTCAATAGATCCCCCCTCTGAAAGCTGAATACGGGAACCGTAACCGAGAACTCTTTTTTGAGTTCCATACAGATGTCGGCCACGATACAGAGAGTTACCGAGCTCTCCGGGATCTGGTAGAAAAGATACTGAAGGCGGGCAAGCTGCGAGAATATGTTGCCCCGAAAACAGACGACATGCCCGTCTTCATTAAGGGAAAGGAAGTAGCAGAAGTGCATCTCCCTCGGCAGTGGGAGTGCATTAAACCCAAAGATGTTGGCTCTCTCGGCAACATCAATTGTGTTAGTGAATGCATCAAGCTAGATGATGTTGGCCTTTTGGGCCAAATCATTTTCTTTCATGGAGGAGCTGGCTTGATCCTTCCAAGAAGGCCAGCATAGGGCGGGCGGGTCTATCGGCGAGAGGTCGCTTACACCTCTCAGACCTATCCACTGAGGGGAGATGTCATCTTCAATGAGGAAGATCTCTCCAAGACTGCCAATCTTTGTAACAACGCTGTTTTCATTAAAGCAGTGCTTGACAACAATTCAATATCTCGAATTCTCATCGACACCTATAGTTCCATCGATGTTTTATTCAAACCTGCGTTCGAAGCCATGAATACTGGGAAGAAACTTCAGGCCTGCGGTGAACCTCTTTATGGGTTAGCAGGGGAGAGGAAAGAAATCAAAAGGAGCGCCACCCTCTCCATCACCATGTGCGGAGTTGCCCACCAATTAAATTTTGTATTGGTAGATGCCCATAGCAGCTATAACGCCATCTTTAAGAGGCAACTCTTCAAAAAATTTTAAGCCATCGTCTCCACATACCATCAAGTTTTGAAGTTCGACATGCGAAGATAGCAATTCATGGTTTGCACCGACCCTCAAATTGCGTGGGAATGCCATGTCAGCTTCGTCAATGTAATTGAGACTTGTCCTACTTCCATGAGGAATGAAGAAAGAGGCAAAAAGTGTTACCAAGCTGAGCAAGAGCCCGAAGTACCTGCAAGGGAAGAAGCTACAAGAGATGAAGCTCATCTAGAAGCTTCTTAAACCTTCCAGAGTGTTCCAGTTGAAGGTGGAGCTGGATATATGACACTCCATCAATGCTGAACTAGGAGCAGAAGGCAAAGTCTCATTAATCAAATGCTTGCCGGATAACTTGGACATCTTCGCCTGGTCAGCGACTAACATGCATGGTGTGGACCCCGATGTGGTCTGTCATGGCCTCAACATCGACCCAACTTTCAAGCCTATCAAGTAGAAAAAGAGGGTGATGAAGACAATCCTAGCGGACCTTATCCTAGAAGAAGTTGTAAAACTCCTTAAGGCAAAGTTTGGTAAGGAGATTCAATACCCCGAGTGGGTTTTGAACATTGTAATTGTAAAAAAGTCTAACGATATGAGATATATGTGTAGATTTCACCAAACCTAACAAAGTCTTCCTTAAGTTTTTTTTCCTTGCCTTAGATAAATTTCTTAGTTTATTCTGCCATGGGATTTTCTGTGATGAGTTTTTTAGATGCTTTTTCGGGATATCACTAGATCCAGATGCACATACCCGATACCACCCACACTTCATTTATCACAAACGATGAATGTTATTGCTATCGGGTCATGCTCTTTGGCCTCAAGAATGTCGGCGCTACCTACCAACGCATAATGAATTAGTGACCTTGAGCCTAAGCCAGATAAAGTGAAAGCAATTCTCCACATGCCATCTCTTCGAACTTCGAAAGAAGTACAACAGTTGACAGGGAGGATCGCAGGACTTTATCTCACGATTAGTTTTTAAGTGTGCACAATTCTTTAAAACTCTCCGAGAAGCATCTAAATTTGAATGGATCGAAGAATGTGATAAGGCTTTTGAAGAACTCAAAAGGAAATTACCTTCCACTATGCTCTTGCAAAGTCCTCGAGAGGAGGACCTATTGGTATATCTTGGAGTTGGCCCTGAAGCCATAAATGCTGCATTAGTTCGGGAGGAAGGGGAGAAACAATTTCCAATTCTCTCCATGAGCAGGGCATTGAAAGAGTGCAGAGACTAGATACCCTATTCTTGAAAAGCTAGCTTTAGCTTTGATCATATCACCGAGGAGACTTCATTCATACTTTCAAGTCCACTCAATACAAGTTGTCACCGATCTTCCCTTGAGAACTCTTCTGGAGAAGTCCGAACATTCTAAGAGGTTAGTAAAGTGGGTCAGTGAACTCGGAGAATTCAATATTTGATATGTACGCGATGACCATCAAAGCTCAGGAACTTACTGATTTCCTGTTAACAAGAAGAGGAGAAACGAACCTTAGGGTTCTGTCCGTCTTCGCACACTCTTTTCTCCGTCTAGCAATCCGACGATCCTTTTATACCTTCAAGGGAACAAGCCGGGCTTAGGTTTAGCCACTCTTACCCTCACCACCCGGTGAGGGGGTTACTTGACATTTAACACCCCCCCTCAAGCTAACCCCATAAGCATCCAGCATTCCGAGCTTAAGGGAGAAATAATGAAGGGATTTGCCAGAGACCGCTTTAGTGAGCATGTCAGCCAGTTGATCTTCAGAGGGCACAAACACCATAGTCACAGTTTGATCCTGAATTTTGTCCCGCACAAAATGGCAATCAATTTCAATATGTTTTGTTCTCTCGTAAAAGACAGGATTGTTAGATATATGAATTGCAGCTTGATTATCACAATGGAGTTGCATAGCCTCAATGACAGGAAATCCCATTTCCCCCAAGATAGATTTAACCCAAACCAGTTCACACGCAGTAACAGCAATGGCACGGTACTCTGCTTCAGTGGAGGAACGAGCCACAACATTTTGTTTTTTACTTCTCCAGGAAATAAGGCTGCCACCAACAAAGATGGTATATCCACTAGTAGATCTTCTGTCCACGGAAGAGCCTTCCCAATCAGCATCACAGTACCCGTGGACCTTAAGATGGCCATGATTTTGATAGATAATGCCTTTTCCAGGGTCCTTTTTTAAATACTTGAGAATCCGCAGAACAACTTGATAGTGATGAACTTTAGGGTTGTGCATGAATTGACTAACCAATCCAACATCGAAGGAGATATCAGGTCTGGTGATTGTCAAATAAATCAATTTCCCCACAATTCGTTGAAAATCAGACTTCCTCTCAAGATTTGGAGAGGTCTCCTTATGAATGTCATAACTAGGGTCCACAGGACTATCCACAGGTTTGACTCCCAAATATCCAACATCATTGAGAAGGTCCAAGACATATTTCCGCTGGGAGATCATAATCTTCCCGGCAGAACGCGCAATCTCAATTCCAAGAAAGTACCGAAGGAGACCCAAATCCTTTATTTCAAAAGCGGACGCTAATTCCTCCTTAACTCGAGTAATGTGGTGGTCATCCGTTCCTGTAATAATAATATCATCCACATAGACTACGAGAATAGTAGTGCATTCCTCCCCTTTGTAGACAAAGACAGAATGATCTGAAGTACAGCGATTGAAATTCAGATGAACAAGTTTATCACTTAGCTTGGCAAACCAGGCACGTGGAGACTGTTTGAAGCCATATAGGGCTTTCTTGAGGCGACACACATGTCCTTTAGGAACATCCATACCAGGAGGTGGAGTCATATAGATTCTTCCTCCAATTCACCATGTAGGAAAGCATTTTTAACATCGAGTTGATGTAGAGTCCAAGACTTATGAGCAGCAATAGATAGGAGAATTCTGACTGAGTTCAATTTAGCAACTGGAGCAAAAGTCTCTTGGAAGTCTACACCATCAACCTGAGTAAAACCTTTAGCTACCAATTTCGCTTTGTACCTATCAAGAGATCCATCTTGTAGAAATTTGGTAGTATAAATCCATTTGCATCCGACTAGATGGCGCCCATGAGGAATAGGAACAATTTCCCAAGTCTTTTGACGGTGGAGAGCGTTCATCTCCTCCTCCATAGCCTTTACCTAGTGGAAGTATGAGCTAGCCTCTAAAAAACTGTTAGGAATAGTAATAGAGGAAACAGAAGCAAGATATACTTGTAATGAGTGAGAGATAGAGTGATACCCAACATACTTATCCATAGGGTATCTAGTACGACCACTCTGAATATGAAAAGCAGAAGGGATCTCCGAAGTGGTGTTGTAGCTTGGATCTGGCGGAGTGGTGGTAGGTGGTGGAGCATGAGTGTGACATTCTTGTCCAGTCTTGATGTTTTTCCTTCTTTGATAAACTTGAAGATTCCCTTTTCTTCTGTAAACCCGAAGATCACTCGTTGGGGTTTCTTTTATAACAGGAATATCAACACCTTCTGGAGCAGTCACATCAACAAGAACAGGAAGAGGTGGCAACATGTCACTTTCTTCTTTGCTTTCCTTCTGAAACGTGATGAGTTTGCCCTCATTGGAATAATAAGGAGTGTTCTCGAAAAAGGTAACATCTTTTGATATAAACCTTCTCCGGAGAGCAGGAGAATAACACTTATATCCCTTTTGGTTGGCAGCATATCCCACAAAGACACATTTTATTGATTGTGGCCCTAATTTGTCCTTATGATGCCCCACGATGTGAACAAAGGCAATGCACCCAAACACCTTAGGAGGAAGGTTGAATAGAGGCATATTTGGGCAGAGAATCTGTAGGGGGTACTTTCCTCCCAAAGTACCGGTAGCCATCCTATTAATAAGATAGACGGATGTGAGAACTCCTTCATCCCATATTCCCTTAGGGACAAACATCTCTTGCAACAAGCATCGAGTGGTCTCCAAGATATGACGATTCTTTCTTTCGGCAACCCCATTCTGTTGAGGAGTCCCCGGACAGGAAGATTGGAAAATAATCCCATGATCTCTCAGAAATAGCTGAAGGTCACTGCACGTATATTCGCCTCCATTGTCACTCCTAAGAATTTTAATTCCAGTTCCAAATTGAGTCTGCACATAATGATAGAACAACTGAAATATTTTTGAGACTTCATCCTTCTTTTTCATGAGGTACACCCAGGTAAAGCGTGAGTGATCATCAATAAAAGAAACAAAATATTGAAAACCATTCATAGAACAAATAGGAGATGTCCAGACATCGGAATGTATCAAATCAAAACATTTCAAACTTCGACTCAAACTAGGAGCATAGTTAGTCCTACAATGCTTTGAAAATTCACAAGACTGACAATCAAATGTAACAGTTTTAACATTAAGCAAATCCGGAAAAATAGCTTTCAAGGTCTTCAAACTAGCATGCCCAAATCTCTTGTGCCACAGCCTCAACTGATCCTGGTCGGTAATTTTCTGAGAACTAAGAGCCTGACAGTTGTCCATGACATACACTCCACCTGACTCATGTCCACCACCAATCGTCTTCCCACTCGCCAGATCCTGAAACACACAATGAGAGGAGAAAAAAGTGATAGAGCAGTTAAGTTGTTTAGTTAAACTGCTAACAGACAAGAGATTCGTAGGAAATGAAGGAACAATAATTACAGACTTGAGAGAGACAGAAGGAGAAAGATGAATAACCCCTTTACCAGCCACAGACGCCGAGGATCCATCAGCGAGTTTCACACTGCCAGAGGTAGGAAAAATAGAGGAGACTCCCATAGAAGATCCGGTCATGTGATCGGAAGCCCCCGAGTCAATAATCCAAGGGGTGGATAGTTCTTTAGAGGACACAGTAGTAGAGCGAACATGAGCGGCCGTACCAGCCAAATCACCAGCAGAGTTGGCTTTCAGAGCCTTGAGTTCTCTCATCAAACTCTCGTTTTCTGCCTGAAGATACCCAGAATTATCAAGGTGGCCATACATAGCAGTAGGAGGCCTCACATATTTCCCATCAGAACCCCGAATCCATCCTGGAGGGATTAAATGAGGGTGAAGATCCCAACATTTCTCTTTCCCATGACCTTTCTTCCCACAGTGAGGGCACTTCATTTTACTCTTGTCTTCTTGCCTCATATTTCTAGGATGCCATTTCTTCTGTTCAGCAGCAAGGGCAAACTTCTCATGACCCACATGAGTACCTGAACGAAGGGAGTTTATACGACTAGCTTCTCCCCTAATATAGTGAGCCACAGTCTCTAGATCAGGCACAGAACCACGTCCCAACATCTGAACCCTCTGGAATTCAAGTTCAGGAGGGAGACCAGAGAGCACCTCAAATACCCTCCGTTGCATGAGTTCAGTCTTGTAGTCTTCAATAGTCTGAATAGCAGAATACTGATCAATTTCAGCCCACTTATGGGTCAACTTGCCATAATATTCTTCGAAGTCCCCCATTCCAGCCATGTGGATCTGTTCAGTTTGGAGTTGATATATTCTCGCTAAGTCCTTTTTTTGAGTAATTTCGTTCGATCTGTTCCCACATTTCTTTTGCAGTTTCACAGAATAGAAAGTGGCTTGCAATCTTGGGTTCCATAGAATTGACAAGCCAATTAATCACTGTGAGATTCTCACCTTCCCATTCCTCGTATTTGGGATTGGTCTTGTTTGGAGCCGGCTTGGATCCTGTGAGAAAACCCAGTCTTCGACGGCTCCCAATGAAAATCCTCATAGACTGAGCCCATAGAAGGTAATTCCTTCCATTGAGTTTAATGTGAGTAACAGCTTGACTGAAGTCCATGTTAGAACTTCCTCCACCATAATGTTTAGGTGGATCAACCACCCCTTCAGAGGTAGTAACACCCTTCAAATTATCATCCATGAGACAGCCACAGAAAAGAAGAGAAAGCACAGGCAAACCCTTCCTCGGCCCCACCAGAACACAGGGGCAGCAAGAGAAGGAGATCGGGGCAGCATGAACTCCAGAACACCGGGAGAACAGCAACAGGAGTGCAGCAGAGAATAACACTTAGCAGAGAATAACACAAGCGACAACATGCAAACAGCGGTAGAGGCCACCAGCAGCAGAGGCGACGGAAACCAGACCTGACGGAAATCAGATCGACGGCAACCCGATCGACGGAAACCAGATCCGCCGTAACCAGAAGCAGAGGAGAGGGGGGGAACACGATCGACGGAAACCAGCGGCACGATCCGTCGTTCGCAAGCGGCGAAAGCAAGAAGAAGAGAGAACGAAGGATCAGAAGCCCTAGCCTTCAGGCGGACAGCCCCGAGGAAATAACCTCCTCTGATACCATGTTAACAAGAAGAGGAGAAACGAACCTTAGGGTTCTGTCCGTCTTCGCACACTCTTTTCTCCGTCCAGCAATCCGACGATCCTTTTATACCTTCAAGGGAACAAGCCGGGCTTAGGCTTAGCCACTCTTACCCTCACCACCCGGTGAGGGGGTTGACATTTAACATTTCCTTGCTGATTTTGTCGAAGAAGCTTTTGTTAATCGAGAAATAACGTCTTTTTCTTGAACAATGTTCGTGGATGGAGCTTTTGGCAGGAACTCATCAATAGTTGGAATTATCCTAATAAATCTGAATGTTGTTTGGATTGAACAAGTCGTCAAATTACATTTCTCAATTATAAACAACTAGGCAGAATATGAAAATTGATCGCCGGGTTGAGGTTGGCTCGAGAGTCTAGTGTTAATGACATAGAAGTACGAACAGATTCATTTGTAATGGCATTGCAAGTCAATGGAACTTTCAAAAGAGATTCTATCCTCAAGCAATATCTGGTGGTGGTTTAGAGAGAGATCGGAGCTTCAGGACTTTTGATGTACAACATATTCCCCAAGCTAAGAACATAGTAATCATACGAGATCACTAAGTTTGGGCTCCCGTCTGGAGGCATTGTAATTGATCCCTTTCATCCCGCAATCGAAGAAAGAGAAGTTATGGAGATCGATCACGGTTCTTCATGGATGGACCCCTTATTCATTACCTATCTACATGGGAGTATCACTCTACAGTAACTGATAAACGAAGGTTCAGATTCAAAGCTGCTCACTATTTTCTTCTTTCTGGGAACCTCTATCGAAGAAAATTCTTATCTTCCATGACAAGATGTGTATCTGAAAAGGAAGTTCCCATCATCCTTTGGGAAGTTCCCATCATCCTTTGGGAAGTTCCCATCATCCTTTGGGAAGTTCATTCCGGAGAATGTGAAAGTCATTCTGGAGCACGAACCTTAGAGAAGAGAATCCTCAAGCAATGATACTTTTTGTCCACGAATCAGGAACGATGCAGTGGAATACACCAAGAAGCGTCCTCAATGCCAAAGATTTTCCCTCTGCAATTCCTTCTCAGCAACTGTGCTCAATCACTACAACTTGGCCATTTGCGGTGTGGGGGATGGATCTTTTAAGACATTTTCTCATGTCCAATGAACAACGTCGATATATTCTTTTTATGATCGACTACTTTAACAAGTGGATTAAAGTAAAAACACTGGCCAAAACTACAACACAGATAATAAAGAACTCCATTTGGTGGGGGATCGTGTGTCGGCGTGAAATTCCAATGGATATTATCACCGACAATGTGCCTCAATTCACCAGTGAAGAACTGATGAGTTTCTGTGAGCAGGTAGGAGTTGAGCTCCGCTATTCTTTACTTCATCATCTAAGGAGCAATGGACAGGTGGAGACAACCAACAAGCTAATTCTGAATCTCTTAAAGAAGAAAGTTGAGAATGTTTGAGGAAATTGGGCCGAACAACTTCCTTCTGTTTTTTGGGTCCTGAACTACTCATACAAACGCAATAGGAGAGACACCTTTCAAGTTATCACACAGATCCGAGATACTCATCCCGGTAGAGTTTGAGGTGATGAGTCCAAGGGTTCTTTTATCAATTGAAGGAGAGGAAGACCGTATGGAGGAGAATGTGGATGATATGAGATGCAACCTGGACCTAATTGAAGAATTGAGAGACTTGGCGATCATAAGACAAAAAGTTAAATGAAGAATGACAAAACATTTTGACAAATATATCAGGGTAAAGCAATTTGTAGTATGAGACTTGGTTATGAAGAAGATGGATGCTGCAAGGAGGATGGTTCCGTTGGGAAATTTGATCCTAATTGGGCGGGACTGTTTATCGTCAAAGAAGCTCTGAGGAATGGCAGCTACCGCTTACAAACTTATGATGACAACGACATCCACAACCCTTGTAGCGGTGATTGCATGAAACATTATTTTTCTTAGTTCTTGTATTTCCTAAGTATTTCAAATACCTTGCACATTCTTTATCTCACTGTGACAAGAGACATGTGAAATAGCTGCAACTTGCTTCGGTCAGTATCTATCATGACAAAGGCATTCGACAATTAGATTTATCTAACCCCAGGTTCCTATCTATTCTCTTACACTTTATTCAACACTTACTTGACCCCCTGCATTACAATCCCTGGATCCAATCTTGCGGAGGACATTAAGTTATTGAATTCTTAAAAGGCTCTCGCAGGTAGCTACCTGTACCTCCTTGAATCAAGATCGCTCAATAGTAATGCCTACCAAGACCACATTTTGCTTGAATTGTTCGCGGTTATGCAGTGGTTGACCTTATCCAATCTTTCGTTGTAGTCTTTAGGTTTCTGGATCTCTCGTCAACACCTTACCAAATCAATTACTGTAACATCCACTACCATTGCTATCGCTGGAATTGTTCGCTACTTGCATATCTGGTATGCTGATCTAACATACGTGATCGATCAGTATTGTCGCGCATCAATAAAGATATCACCGACACTAAGGATCCTTTTTGAGGACAACCTCCATATGAATGCCTTATGCCCAACTGGATATTCTTTCTGAGGACAAGCTCTCTTCCGAACATATGCCCTATGCCCAATTCCTTTTTAAGGAAAAGCTATGTTTGAATATTATGTCCAACTGGATTTTCTTATTTGTCTGGACCTCGAGACCCTTTAGATTATGATTATTTTCACGGGTATTGATACTTCAGGTCTCATGGATTGTACGGATCCCAACAATTTTTTTCTAATATTAATGAGTTGACTAGAAGCCTCATAAATGTCATTCTGGATTTCTGGCCAAGCTCTTCTTAATTACTTGACAAATATTCACATATTCTACAAACATTATTTTCTAAGTACTCACAGACTCTATGAATAATATTTTCTTAGTGGATTCTGCATTATCACAAGTATTCACAAATTCTACGAACATTGTTTTCTAAGTATTCATAGACTCACAATACAGACTGTGAACAAAGATTTTTTCCATCGGTTGGTATCTGTTATCACTGACATTTTGACTTCTCACAGAATATACCCGACATCATTTTTATAAGCTATGGCCACCATTTATACAAGTTGTCATATAAATATTCGCTGATAATATTAAACTCTGCAAATTTCCCTTAGCAAAAACGTTATCAAGAATTTAGTTATTATTATTAGAGACCGCAGACACTAGGTTAGAATATTATGGATCTCGCGACACATCCAGTGGAACTAACATCATATATAAAAGAAATCGTAACGCATATCCAAGAGAATTCACTACACGTATAACCAGAAAACACGGGTATGAAAATGTCTCACATTAATTTCTTTAAGATTTACATGTATAACAGGTACTTGCGAATACAAAATATCACTCGCAAGACCCTCATAATGAATACGAGAATAAACACTCCGACTATTCACTTGAACTCATGAACTCTTTGACTCCATGCTTGAACTCGCTGACTGGTTGTCGCTGGATGCTTGAGCACTTGAAGATGACTCGTCGACAAGAGCTGCGAAATCTGGAAATAAAAAGCCATAGTTGATAGCTGCAAACTCTAGCCTCAGCATCCCAAGGTCTTTTAACACTACAAGGGTCTCTTCACCTACTAGGCGAGAAACCCTTATCATTTTGTCTATATACTTCGGGTCCTCAACAACGAAAGGGTCTTCGGCAAAATAATCTCTTAGTTTTATCACCAACATCTGCAAGAGAGAGAGTACTCGTAGATTAGTCTATGAAAAAAGAACTCCTTGATAAAAAGAATTTGCAGTCCCTAGGAGCCGAAGTTACCTTGCCCTGCTCTCAACAATCAGTCCTCTCTCGCTTCACCTCCTCCAATATATTCAGAACATGGATCAATTGCATGCTAATACGGTGATTCAGGAGGAGGTTCTGCATGTTAGATCTCACAGATATGGTAGGAAGCTTGCCCAGTTTAAATTGCATTAAATTGTCTATCTCCTCTTGGGTATAGAGGATATGTTGAAATTCATGCACATCTGGCGAGCTTCTCTACGAAAGTAATCGTTGTCTTAATGATATTGCTGACTCTCCTCATCCCATAAGGTCAGCGGATTCCCAGCTGCATCAAGATCTGCGCCAGTGCCATAGAAAGGATGAACGATATTCGCTGAAGGTGACTCCTGTTGTTGCGAGATCTTTTGCTTTTTAGCATCGGAAGATTCGCCGGCCTCCATCATCAGCTTCCGCTTTCTTATCTTATTCCGATGTCGCCTAATTTGACGAGCCTCCTGGGCGGCCGAGATTGCGGGATTCTCATGGGGATCTAAGTATCTCGCGTGCCTAAAAGGCTTGTTCTGAGTAGGGTGAGAGTAGCTGAAAGAAGAAAATTAGACCTCGCCACAGGTCTCGCAAACACTTGAAATCAACGGAATCATAATTACTTTGAGATAAGTCAAAATCAATTCCTTCACTTGTACATGCTAAATAATGATCAAAGTCCAGCGAATTCTTAGCAATTAATTCTGCGATTTCCATCCCCACCCCTGTCGGATTAACTGCTTGAAGTCAATCTCGTCTCTCGTCGAGGGCTCCAGAACCAAAGGTCCAAAATCTCCCTTGAAAAAGGCAAAATGGTGTCTAGAAATGGACTTTGTTCGAGAGCCTCATGACTCACATCTGGTTACCACCAAAAAAGATGGTACCATCTCTGCAAGACCTAGAGTGGAACAGGCTTCGAAAAACCCGCATGTTCAGCAGAGATAAGTCACAGATGTTGTCAGCAGAAGATAAGACACGTAGTTCACCTGCGGCTGAACAACTCCATAATGATAATTTTTTTTTGGCAAATTTCAGCCTGATGGGAAGCCGGAATCCATACCCAAAGAGAACGATAGGAATGACGCTTTCTTCTTCGGGTGGATGATTTATCTGTTCGTTAGGCAACGTGAGTCTCACAAATATCCCCGGTAGCAAGGGATATGCCATGCCGAAATTCGAGAACTCTTCCACCGTAACTAAATGTTTCTTAAAATGATGATTAAGAAATCACTCAGCAAGATCAAACCCTTCCTTTTTTGCGAGCCTTTCTTAGCAACCATTTTGAGCTCGCGTACATTGATCTTCGGTTTGAATTTGAAGAAAGCGTAAAATGAAGATGGAAACTACCACTAATTATATAGACATGCATCGAGAGTCCAAACACCGGAAAGGTAGAACTCGCGGACATCAAGGTCGCGTTTTGCAACCCTAACAAACTTATTTTCGGTTTCCTAACAAAACTGCAGGACTCATGCATACCTAGCATAAAGATATCAATCACAAAAAAGTAGAAAATAAAGATCGCAGGCACTATAGGAAAAAATTAATTCCAGGAAAATATTATAAGTCTAGAAAAGTTAATCGCGGCCCATGCGCGCAATAATATCCGTCATCCATATAAAAAGGGAGCTGTTTGCACATGCTGAGTGTAATGTTGAGACATTAATGCATGTACTGTCACTGCATCCTTCTCAATAATTGCTCACACATTCCCAGTTGTAGCTGCAGGTTTCGGCATTGTAGGAGGAGGAAGCAGTTGCCTCCCCAGAAAAGTTTTGAAACTTCTAGACAGATAGTTGATCTCCTCAGTGTTCTGTTTCAAGCTCTTTTCCATTCTCTGTTCCCCTCCATAAGCGATCGTTATCGTTTACGATTCACCTAAACTCTTCGATATTGGGACCCCGCCGCAACGCATCCTCAACTTCAAGTTTCGCTGTTGCAACCAAAAACAAGACTTGTCCCTTCTTGCAAATTGGTAGGAGTAATCAGAAACAGGTGCGGAAATTTACTAGTTTCATTCATCGGATCTTGTGAGGTCTCGTCACCAACATCAGGTGGGAGTTGCTCGCGAACATCTTTGTCCATCTTCAAAGTCTCTCTGAAGGAGAATGGTTTTCGCTGTTGCTGTGGGTCTATCACCGCGAGCTTCTTCTTTCTGTGGCCTCATTCATCCGCCTTTTTATGTTTCTCGACTTTGATGATCTCCCCCTCACCCTCGACGAGCAAGCTGCTACTCTTCTCAGGAGGCTTATCCTGAGAGCCCTGAGTATCTTTCCTGCTCTGCGCTAGCGAGAACTGGATGAACTTACGCTTGCCATCGAGCACACGCGCTTTCTTGGCCTCTTCCAGAATTTGTCTCTTCTTGGACTCCTCAAGGAGTTACAAAGAGACTCAGCCCTGGCGTCCTTGGCGGTCTTTGCAGTTTCGACGTCCGCAACTGCTTTCTTAGCTCTCTCTGTATCCTGATCCTCCTTTGCTCTCTCAACCTCTATCTTAGCTGCTGCAAGTTTTTCATTTTCCATGGCCTCCCGTGCTTTAGTCACCGCGGTTTTATTGGCCTCCTGCTCTTTTGCCTTTACTTCCTCTCTCGCAGCCGCCTCTGCTGCTGTTTTTTTCGCAGCTTCTTTGACTGCCTCCTCTGTCACCTTCCTCACAGCATCACCCACTGCCTTCCTTGCAACCGCCTCTCTCTCTACCTCAACAATTTCCTTCATTGCTAACGCCGCAATAGTCACAGCCTCCTTGACCCGCTTCTTTTCTATAGCCTTCGCAGTCTCGCGTTCCTATCTCAACCCTTTCAGACTCTCGCTTAATCTCCTCTGTTTTTTGCTTCCACCATGCCGCCTTGGAAAGAGGGTAGGCATCAGAGCAACCTCCTTTTCTCTTCTTGGAGCTTTGTCTAGTAGTTTTCTTGCCAGAAGGCTTCGGCGAGTACTCCAAGCCGATAGTTTTTCTCAGGTCCTCCTCTAGGCCTGCTAGTTTTAGCGAAACATCCGACCAAGGAACCGCTGATGCCTTGACCGTCACCTTATTGCTCTCGTCGATACTGAATAAATCAGGATATCTGAAAATGCACAGTATGCCTCAGAGTATTCTCTAGAGGGGGTGGGGGGGTGGGGGGGTGAATAGAGTATTAAAAACTTTTACCCTAAATATGCACACACAATAAACTACTCTAACAACTTTGCATTCAGCAATACCAACTCAGAATATAATCACAGAAAACAATAATAAAGGGACAACACAGAAAATCAAACACAGAAGGCACATAAAATTTTATAGTGGTTCCCCCAAAATGTGGGTAGTCCACTATTCTACCACCTTGGTAGGATTGCACTAAATGTGCCTAAGTCTTTTGATAAGGAGACTTTCAGAACCAACACTGAGTCTTTTGACAAGGAGACTCTTAGAACCACTGAGTCTTTTGATAAGGAGACTCCTAGAACCAACTGAGTCTTTTGATAAAGAGACTCTTAGAACCAACTGAATCCTTTGAAGAGTGATTCTTATGACTCTTTCTCAGTTACAAAATAAGAACAGAGGAAAGAAGAAAAGGAAGAAGAATATGATTCTGCTGTATGAATCCTTCAGCAGTTGTGAGCTTTTGATATTCTTCAGGATCTGTATAAGATGAACCCTTGCTTATGATAGTGATGAATGCAAGGTTAATAAGCTTTTCATCCTTGTGATCTCTGTACTCTTGTTTTGATTACTGCTGTATGATTTGAAAAAGAAGAAGTGGTATCTGTACATGTTGATACCAAAAAATGTACCACTCCACACTTGCTCAAGCTGAAGAATGAGGGGTGTGACTGATGGGTGGTCGGTTACTTTGAGCTGAAGGATATGCAATTTTATTAATATGAAGCTTGTGTTACAGCTGGGGTTACAATAGAAAGTATAAAAAAGAGGTCTCCTTAAAAAGAGGCGGAGAGGTCTCCGAAAGGGAGACGGGAAGGTCTCCGCGGTCTCAAAAAACTGAGACCGCTCAAGTCCCCGGCTGGAGCTGGGAACTCTCCAAAAGTCACAACTGGTACCCCTACCCCTCTATTTATAGGCGCGGGGCCTGCCCGAACGGGCAGATCTGAAAGGTAACGGGCTGCCCGGATCTGCTGAGATCGTCTGGACCTGCTGAGATCGTCTGAACCTGCTGAGATCGTTTGGACCTGCTTAGATCGTTTGGACCTGCTGAGATCGTTTGGACCTGCTGAGATCGTTTGGACCTGCTGAGATCGTCTGGACCTGCTGAGATCGTCAGGGAAGGAAATTGCCTGAAAAGAGATCGCATAGAAAAGGAGTCAGCACATGGCCGAATCCTGCCTCTGCGAGGTCGCCCAGGAGAGGCGATCTCCCCTTGCGAGGTCGCCCGGGAGGGGCGACCTCCCCTTGTGAGGTCCCCTTGCAAGGTCGCCCGGGAGGGGCGACCTCCCCTTGCGAGGTCGCCCGGGAGGGGCGACCTTCCCTTGCGAGGTCGCCCAGGAGGGGAGACCTCCTCTTGCGCGAGGTCGCCCGGAAGGGGCGACCTCCCCCTGCGCGAGGTCGCCCGGAAGGGGCGACCTCCTCCTACGCGGGGTCGCCCGGAAGGGGCGACCTCTCCTTCGCGAGGTCGCCCAGGAGGGGCGACCTCCTCTTCGCGAGGTCGCCCACGAGGGGCGACCTCCTCTGTGCGAGACTGCCCGGGCTCGACGAAACTGCCCCGGAGGAGCGAGATCGCCCGGGATCTCCGAAAATACCGTAATACCTGAAAATGTTAGCTCGTAGAGGATCGCCGATTCCTGGGTAAAACATAATCCCCGCATTTTTTTAAGTTTTGAAAAAACTTCGAAAAAATTAAACTTACCCACGAGAATCGCGATCTACCTTTCCTGTCATAGTAGAGCATGTGTGATGAAAAAGTGCAAGTACCTATGCGAACATCCTACCGCCAGGCGTGCTTGCGAATATTTTCTCTCTTCTTAAGAAGACTTGCGAACACTTGGTTTTAAGCGAGTGCCTGAAGAGAAAACGTGAGCACCTGCCTATCTCTGCGAAAGAACGGTCAGAGCAGGTATATGAAAAACATATATTACATGAGCACCTGAAGAGAACCAGTGAGCACCTGTTTTCGTACGCGAAAAGGTATGCTGAACAGGTATATGAAAAAGTAAAGATATGTCAGGTACCTGAGACAACTTGTTGCCGATCAATCGAACTGAAGCTGATGAGATACTTATTTTGTTCATATTTGAATTACAATCGATAATTAAGAATGGCGATCTTGTGGTTGTCAAAACGCCTTTTAAGAAGATATTAACTTTGGCTATTTGAAGCAGCTTTGTTATGAAATAATTTCGATGTCAACTAATTGTAAATGTCGATCTTCAATACTCAAGGTCTTTTAGGTAGAAACCAAATTATGATAATCCATAAATGATGATCCTGAACTCTGTAGTCTGATTTGAATGATCTTTAAGGGACAAATGTCAGTCTCAAATAATCCAGACCGCCCCTTCTTGCGGAATTGAAATGAAAAATATTTGATGGATGTTGGGACCATTGTCCACAATGTCTTAGATTTGGAGAAGTCCATTCCTAAGTCAAAGATATACCTCAGAATGTATTTGATATACTTTCTAGAATCATTGTGCAGAAGATCAGGTCAAGCAAAGTGCTCAAGGAATTCATCTAAGTTCACAAGCGTCGAGACACTACACATCGCTCGACGCCTGTGACCCAGAAGCGTCGACCCATGTCTGCTGCTCAAAAAGACAAGGTCGCCGCTGAAGATCTGAGACCAAGTTTAGAAGCGTCGAGCCAAGGAATATCGCTCGACACCGTGGAATAAGAAGTGTCGACTAAACTTCGGTTAGCTCAACGCCAACAAAAAGAGTTGAGATATGAAGGCAAAGTTAAAAGCGTCGAGACACTATACATCGCTCGACACCTTATAGAAAAAACGTCGACAGAAATACACAGTGCTCAACGCCTTTTTCTGAAAAGCTCTGAGCTGAGAAATGTATAACAGTTCATCTACAGCTAGCTGAGCCTTTGTCTGTTCTGAAGCAATTAAAGACCGTTGAAGACTTAATGTCATGCTGACGTGGAGGAGCGTGTCAGATGTCGTGGATGACGGGCTATAAGTAGAAGGCATAACCTATGATTCAAGGAAGAACACTCCTATTGAAAGCCATCATCTTCTCCGTCGTTCAAGAGAAAATCTGAGGAAGAATCTGAAGAAGCCATCTCTTCTTTCAGAATCGTACTACAAGAAATTCCTTAGCAATCTGGTGCTGAGACTATTTTCTGAAGAGAGAAGGTTAAGAAGGAAGAATCTGTCTTCCTAAAGAAGAACAATCATTCCAGCCTGTGCAAATCAAGAAGATCATTTTGCTGATGCTGTTCTGCTGAAGTTTTCTATCTGATCTTTCAGATAGATCAAGAAGACTCAATACATTGGTGAATCTGAGTCTAAGTATTGTTTCTACTTCTTTCAAATTCTGTAGGATCTGAGTTGTCAGATCTGAGTGTAGGATCTTTCAAGGATCTGAGGAGTAGGATCAGGAGTGATCTGAGTTGTAAGATTCAGGGGTGAATCTGAGTGTAAGCCTATTGTTATAAAGGCTGAGGTAGGATCTGTTGAGATCTGAGTTTGTAAGATCTGCTGAGATCTGAGAGGGTAAGATCTGTTGAGATCTGAGACTGTAGGATCTATTGAGATCTGAGCTGTAAGACCTGTTTGGTGGTCTGAGATCTGGAGGAGATATAAACTCTATCTAGCACACTGCTAGAGGGGAGAAGTGGGAAAGTGGATTACCCAAGATAAGGGGAACCACTATAAAATTCTGTGTGTTTGTGTTTATTTTCTTGAAAGCTCTGATCATTCATTTAGGTTTTAATAAAGAATTGCAAATAGATTTTAAAATAACCTATTCACCCCCCTCTAGGTGATTAGCTACCCTTAAATAAAGTTTTTCAAGTGGTATCAGAGGGTTGTTGTTCAAGAAAAGGTTTAACAGCCTGAAGAAGATCTCCTAAGGGTAGATTTGTTAAGTCGTGATGGCTAACAGTGAATGAAACAAGGAATTCACATCAATGAAGTTACCAATCTGTAGAAAAGAAAATTTTGGGATTTGGAAGGAAAGAGTCAGATTATTCATGGAAGCCTCTGACCCTAGGATTTACATCACTGTACTAGAATGACCTTTTGTTCCAATGAAGGTCTCATTCACAGATGGAAGTATCAAGACTCCCAAAACATACTCTAAGATGACTAAAGATGAAGTGATTCTGGCCTCCGTGGATAAGGGAGCTCAGAATATCATTGTGAGTGCAATTGATGATTCAACCTTCCAGAACTTAGTACACTGCAAAACAGCCAAAGAAATGTGGCAATCTCTCATTGTCTATATGGAAGGGACTGAGGAGGTCAGAGATGACAGGAAGTCTCTTCTAAATCAGCAATATGAGGCTTTCAGACAAGACAAGAAATGTTCAATAGCAATCTGCTATGAGAAATTCTTCAAAATTGTAAATGGTCTGAAAACCTATGGAAGAACTTTTACAGATTATGAGTTGAATGATAAATTCTTAAGATCCCTGAACAAAAAATGGGATATCAAGATCTGTGCTATCAGGGAAATGGGAAATCTGGGAAATATTCAGCCACGGAATCTATATGGGAAACTTTTGTCCCATGAACTTCACCTAAATACCAGAAAAGCTGAAGGACACAGCAAGGAAAATCCTATTGCTCTGAAGGCAGAAAGTTCCAAGAGAAGCAAAGAAAGAATGTCATTATCCCCCAGGATACCATCTGAATCTGAAGAATCAGAGACCAGTAATTTTGACTCTGAAATATCAGATGGTGAACTGACACTCTTCACCAAACAGCTGAAAAGGATGCTCAGAAGAAAACAACACTGAAAAACTAGATCCTCTCAGTCATCCAGATCTAAGCAGCACTCCAATTCTTCAGAAGGATTCAAACAAGATTCCAAGAAGGACAGGTATAACTCTAAACATAATAAATCTAATTCAGAAGAAATTGTGTGCTTTGGATGCAGGAAATCAGGACACATGATTGCTGATTGTCCTTCAAAAAGAAAGAACAACAAGAAGTCTGATGAAAGGAGGCACAAATCTGACAAGAGACATGAGAGGAGCCTAATAGCCAAGAAAGGCAAAGTCACTCTCAGTGACAGTGAATCTCAATCATCTGATTCAGATAGTGAAGAGGCACTCATAGCGCTGGTGGCTGTCAATGAAAGTGAAGACATTCTGAACCATAGACCTATGATAAGAGCCCCACTATCAAAGTCTGATATTGAAGAGGATGAAGAAGAAAATACAGGACTCATGGCACTCAGTGATGAAGAGGATCAGGAGACAATCTCTAATGTGAAGGTATTTGATAAAACTCCTTTATCTGATTCTGAAACTGAACCTAAAACTATTTCTAAACCTGAGGCAAATTCATTTTCTTCTGATGAGAATGACTCAAAATCTAACTTTCATGAAGATGAAATTATTGAGAAATATGAGTCACTTCTTAAAGCCCTTAAAAGGAGCAAAAAGCATAACAAAAAGCTACATAAAGAAATATCTGAATCAAAGCAGACTAACTCCCAATACTCTGAGGCAGCTGAGAGGCTGAATCAGGTAAGCAAGGAGTTTAACAAATTAAAAGTCATGTCTATCATTCACATTCAGACTTTAGGCACTAAGGAGAAATTAATAAAAGAACTTGAAGCAAAACTCCTAGCTGAAAGGAAGTTTGTGGCAAAGTTCTCAAAACCACAAACTATCCTTCCCATAATAGACACATTTTCTGCACAATACAGATCTGGCATAGGATATAATGGGAAGGCAGAAAATAAATCTAAAAATAATGACAAGGCACCTATGCAACCTATAAAATTCAACAAAGCCATGCCTATCACAAATGAGCATGATCTAAGAGTTGCGCATAAGTTTTGTAAGGGTGAGTGTTCAAATAGCAAAGATGACTCAATTCAACCAAGTATCAATGATGCCAAACCTCTGTACAAAGAAAAAGAATTAACTCATCATGACTCCTTTGTATTTAAAGCAAACACCAAACTCAAAGGAGAGGAACTAAGACCAGTAGTGAAAACCACTGCTGTCAAGGAAACTAAATCAGTAAATTTCATTAAAACACTTTACAAAGCTCCATTGAATAAGACAATTAAACAACATGTAAGTCAACCCAAAGAAGTGAGAAGACCTCTAAGGAGATATAACAGATATGAATGTTGGTGCTGTGGAAAAGTTGGCCATTTTGCCCTTGACTGCTGGTTCAATCCAACTGTTCCAAGATTTAATTCTGGGAAACCAGTACTCAGACCCGTGGCAACACACACAGCACAAAGATTCAAACAACAAGTAAAGACACCAGCTATTACTAACAAAGTTCTAGGACCCAACTCTGTGTGGGTTCCTAAGAAAAAGTAATCTTCTTATTGCAGGTTTGTCCAAAGACCAATCAAATTCCTATCTGGTATTTGGACAGTAGGTGTTCCATGCACATGACTGGGACAAGAAGTCTACTGAATGACTATACCTCTGTGAAGAATGGACCAAAGGTTGTATTTGGAGGATCTGACAGAGGTAAGACTAAAGGATATGGCAAAATCACAAATGGAATAGTCACCATCACCAAAGTTGCTTATGTTGATGGATTGCAGCACAATCTCATCAGCATAAGTCAATTATGTGATCTTGGGTATGACATTTCATTTCACAAGGATGAGTGCCTGATTAAGAAAGAGAATGATATAATTCTCTCAGGCACTAGGAGTGACAACATTACTGTTTAAATTTCATATGTTCTGATCAAATAAATCCCATATGCTTAGTTGCTGAAAATAAATTCTCCAGTAGTGTACAATGTCACAAAAGGTTAGCCCACATAAACTATAAGACTATAATTAAGCTTATTTCAGGAGATCTAGTGAGAGCAGGGCCTAAGTGGAAGTGTGTTCAGGAGGGTCCCTGTCATGCTTGTCAAATGGGTAAGCAAACTAAGTCATCCTTCAAACCAATTGGTGAGAAGGATTCCATTAGATGTCTATACCTACTTCACATGGATCTATTTGGACCAATGCCAATTCATAGCCTAGGAGGAAAGATTTACACATTTGTAATTGTTGATGACTATTCTAGATTCACATGGGTATTCTTCCTAAGACACAAGTCAGATATCCTAGAAGTATTCACTAGCTTTGTTAGGCAAATCAAAAATGAAATAGAAAATACAGTTGTCAAAATTAGAAGTAACCATGAGACTGAATTTCAGTCAGGTGCAATGACCAAATTTTATGAAAATCTTGGCATCTCACAAGAGTTCTCATCTCCTAGAACACCCCAACAAAATGGGGTTGCTGAGAGAAGAAATAGAACTCTCATTGAAGCCAGTAGGAGTATGCTTAGTGACTCCTCTCTTCCTGAGTATTTCTGGGCTGAAGCTGTGAACACAACATGCCATGTGCAAAATAGGGCACTTATCAACAAAAGACTGAATAAGACCCCCTATGAGTTGTTGAAAGGTAGAAAACCCACTTTAGCCTACTTCAAAATATTTGAAAGTAAATGCTTTGTATTAAATAATGGAAAGCACCATCTCACTAAGTTTGCTGAAAAAGTCCATGAGGGAATCTTTGTTGGCTATAGCTCTCAAAGTAGAGCTTATAGAATCTTCAACAAAAGCTCAAATAAGATAGAAGAATCTATACATGTTGTATTTGATGAAACCAGCCTTATTTATAAGGATCTGGGAAGTCTCTCTAGTAATGCAGGTTCTACACAGAAATTGAAGGAGATGAGTATCAATGAACAACACATTGAAGACAATGAAGAAACCAATGAGACTTTGATTGTGAATAGAGAGGATGAGTCTCAAGAAGAAGACAATCATGAAGAACCAACTGCTGTTGAAGAACCACATCATCCAGAACCTCTAGAACAGCCAACTCAAACAGATGCACCAGAATCACAAAGAGAGAATGAAAGGTGGAGGAATGCAACTAAACACCTGAAGGATCACCCCAAAGAACAGATTATAGGAAATCCAAATGAAGGTGTGCAAACCAGAAGAGGGAACTCAATACACGAGGCATTGCATCACAGCTTCCTATCCAAAATAGAGCATAAGAAGTTTGATGAAGCCAATAAGGACCATTCATGGATATTGGCTATGCAAGAAGAGCTAAATCAATTTGAAAGATGCAAGGTCTGAATATTGGTTCCTAAACCAAAGAAACACAAAGTCATAGGGACCAAATGGGTATTTAGAAATAAGCTAGATGAAAATGTTGTGATTGTCAAAAACAAAGCAAGGTTGGTTGCCCAAGGATATAGACAGGAGGAAGGCATAGATTTTGATCAAGTGTTTGCTCCTGTGGCAAGATTGGAGGCAATCAGGCTATTCCTGACATTTGCAGCACATATTGGATTCATAGTTTATCAAATGGATGTGAAGTCAGCATTCCTTAATGGAACAATACTGGAGGAAGTATATGTAAAACAACCCCCAGGTTTTATTGATTCTGCTCATCCTAACCATGTCTATCTTTTATTAAAAGCTTTGTATGGTCTAAAACAGGCACCTAGGGCCTGGTATGAGACATTATCTAGATTTCTCATTGAGAACAAATTCTCAAGGGGAAAGATAAACAAGACATTGTTTCTTAGGGTAGTTAAAGGTCATATTATTCTAGTGCAAATATATGTAGATGACATAATTTTTGGCTCAACTGATGATAACCTTTGCAAAAGGTTTGCAAGCCTTATGCAAGGGAAATTTGAAATGAGCAGCATGAGTGAGCTCAAATACTTCTTGGGACTCCAAGTGAAACAGTCTAAGGAAGGAATCTTCATTTCTCAGACCAAGTACACCAAAGAGATCATCAAGAAGTTTGGAATGGAAAATTCCACTGTCATGAAAACTCCAATGACAGCCAATATGTCACTGGACAAGGATGATAAAGGGAAACCTATTGATGAAACCTTGTACAGAGGTATCATTGGCTCATTGCTCTACCTAACTGCTAGCAGACCAGACATTATGTTCTCAATATGTGTGTGTGCTAGGTACCAAGTGAACCCTAAAGAATCTCACTATACTGCTGTCAAAAGAATCCTGAGATATCTGAAGGGTACTCTTAATCTTGGCCTTTGGTATCCTAGAAGCAATGACTTTGAACTGACTGTTTTTTCAGATGCTGATTTTGCAGGATGCAAGGAGGACAGAAAAAGCACATCAGGCACCTGTCAATTTCTTGGCAAAAGACTAATATCTTGGAGTAGCAGGAAGCAGACCAGTGTAGCTATCTCTACAGCAGAATCTGAGTACATCTCAGCTGGAAACTGCTGTGCTCAGCTACTTTGGATTCAACATCAACTCCAAGACTGTAAAATCAAGCTAAGTAAATCTCCTTTATATTGTGATTCAACTAGTGCTATTGCTATAGCTAATAATCCTGTATCACATAGCAGAATAAAGCACATAGAAATTAGATATCACTTTATTAGAGAACATGTAGAAAATGGAGACATCATAATTGAATATATTCCTACAGACAAACAAGTAGCTGACATATTCACTAAACCCCTGGACGAAACAAAATTCAATAACTTCAAAATTGAATTAAGAATGCTAAAAATGGAATAAAGTTAGAATAAATGACAATTCTCAAATAAGTACAGAAAATGAAATAAATAAATGAAAATATTAATTTAGTCCTAAAAGGTGAGTGGAGTTATATCTGGCGTCGAGCAAGGATACCTGGCGTCGAGAGAAGATTCCTGGCGTCGAGAGAAGATTCCTGGCGTCGAGCGAAGATAAATGGCGTCGAGCAAGGCCGTCTCGACAGGGTAAATTTGAACCGTTTGATCAATCTTGTTAAATAAGTCCGGCGCGCGGCTATTCATCTTCTTGAACTAGAAATTCTATAAATAGGGAAGACACTTCGTCAGTACATATGCCCTAGAATTCTCAATTCGAAATTATCTGCCCTAGAAAATTTTTCCATCAACACTCTCAATCTACAATCAACAACAACAATGCCTCTCAAGAGCAGTGATTACCTTTACGAAGGAGGCGAGCTCGTTCGCAATGGATTTCAAACAGCACCAGAGGAAATCAAGTCAACCATCGAGCTAATCTACAAAGCATGACTAGAATTCGTTTTATCTGAAACGAGAGGTATTAGAACTTTTCTCCAATACAGTAATAGACACCGCCAATTCTAAGCTGAAAACTACTGTAAATGGTAAGAAGATTAAGATTTCTCCTTCAAGACTTGCAAAGGCACTAGAACTGCCAAGATTCAAAAGTAATGAAGAAGAGGAAGAAGTGAGTTCTGAGCAGATTAGATTAGCCCTAGTCTGGTGTGGGATAGAAACATCACATAAAATTTTTGGGAGTATACTAAAGAAAGGGATGAATTCAAGAGGAAAACTGCTGACAGATGTGATTGGAAAGGGACTACTATGCAAGACAGGGTCCCATGATAAAATCTCCAGGAAAATATTTGTTCTTCTGACAAGGATTATTCATTCATTAAGAACTGATTGGGGAAAGGTGGTGTTTGACAGAGTGATTGAATGTATCCAGACACCCAACTTGGGTAGGATATTGTCTCTATATTTAGTAAAAGTCATTCCAGATTCTTTAAATAACAAACTTGGATCCAAGATAAATCATATGAAGAAAATGGACATCAGAATGATAGAGAGATGGGAAAGGATTTTTCAAATCATCCACCAACAGAATATTCTCCCAAGCAGAAGAAAATTCAGAAGAAAAAGAAGAAGAAGATCTCTTCCAGCTCTTCAAGCTCATCATCATCCAAAAGAAAATCAAGATCCTCTCCAATCCATGATCCTAATCTCACATCATCTGAAGAAGAAGAAGGGAACAAACCCAGGGACAGTATTCCTGACACACCAACAGGTACTGATCCAATACTGGAAGAGGTTAACAAGATCAATAAAGAAAAAGATGAGAATGAGAAAGAAGAGGAAGAGAGAGGAAGTCAACCTGGATCCCTTGCTAGAGATAAGGGGAAGTCTCAGAATGAGGGGGAGGCTCCAGATGAGATCCCTGCTCAAGATAATACTGAATTTAACATGGCAACAGTTGAGGGGTTGGCTCAGGATGAGATCCCTGCTCCAGACATTTCTGATATTAACAATGCAGACATTGAGGGGGAGTCTCAGCATGAGATCCTTGCCCCTGAGAATTTTGACTCAGCCAATGCACCATTTGAGGGGGAGTATCATCCTGAGGTCCCTGCTCAAGAAAATCTTGCTGTTGATGCTATGGATGTGGAAGGAGAGCCTGAAGCCACAAGGAAAGAGGCTGAGAAGGTGATTGAGATAGAATCTTCTTGCTCACATATGAGCCAGAGAGATGACTCTTTCATCAGAGAGGAAAGTAGTAGAAGTGATGGAATGGCAAGAGAAATCAATGTGGATCTAAGTCCAATCCTACCTCAGCTGGAGGTGTTGCTCAATAATCAAAGAAGATTATTGGAACAGTATATTGAAGAAAATAATACAAAAATGAAAAATGAGGTAGATTTTCAGATGAAATTGGTAAGATTTGAGGTCAATCATCAAATGAATGCACTGAGAAAGGAAATGATAAATTTTTTCAAAAGAGTTGGTGCTTCTGTGGACTATACAACTGAATAATTGGATGTAATCAAGGAGACTTCAAAGGAAATCAAATAAAAACAAGCAGGTATTGCAAAGACTACAGATGATGTACAAGTGAATCAGGGAATTCTAAGCAACAATATGCAAGTGTTGTACAAAGAACAAGTTGCACAGACTCTTACAGGTACAGCTAAGATAGAAGCTAGACTGCAACAGCATGATGCTGCTATACTAGCCAAGATTGATGAGAGCTCCTCAATTCTAAAAGATCAAGTAAAGTTAAATACAGATACTATAGATGACCATCTTCTTAAGGTCAAGAAAACCATTGAAAGTGGAATATATCATCTGGAGGGTCAAGTTAGGTTTCAGAAGAATGTTATAAGAGATCATATAGTTGAAGAAGTCCTAAAGGGGAGAGGTCAATGATTCAAGCCAGCTCTGAGCATGCTGTGTGGACCTCTAATTCTATGAGAGAAACTTTTGGCTATCCTCCCATAGATTATAATAATGATCAAGTTTCTGAGACCAAGCCAGCATCTCTTACACAAATCCAAAAGCAAATTGCCAAAATGTATAGTCCTGAAGATAAAAGCAAGAGAGAGAACTTTACCAGTGAACAAGTAGAATCTAGCAAAAGGAAGTTCAGAGAAGAAGTTCAATCAAGGGTTGATTATGAACATTGGTCTCCCTCTTCAAGAGAAATGATTCTGGCAGCATGGGAAGCTGTGAAAGGTAATCCAGAATAAAGAGGGAAATGGTACTCTGAAGCTGAGTGGTTGAAGCAGGGATCAGGAGGAGCTGAAGATAAAATTCAAAGCTGACAAATTGGCTGGAAAAGTTCAGGCAGGTGATAAGGAGCCAATCAGATATTTTCCAAAGCCGTTTGGCTATTTCAAGAGAAGAAAAGAGGTTGCTGAAGTCCTTTCCAAGAGAGTCAAAAGAGGAATAGAGATCAAGGAACCTGAACAGCATTAGGATTTTAATCTTTATTAAGAATTCTCAGAGAAATGTATTTGATATAACTTTGAACAATCTTGATGAGCTCCCAGAGCAAACTATCTTTTATTATCATATATATATATGCCTGTGATGTGATTCTTTCCTTATCTTGACATGTTTTATTCTGAACTGCTTGTAATTTTGTGCTCATATGAGAAATCATGTCTGAGATAATTTCTTTTGTTAGAATGTTTTGGTAATCTGATTTTATAAGGTATTATACTCATTATATTTTGATTACCTGTATAGAAAACATTGATTATCTTTGTAAAAAGGGATATATCATTGACTGAGGTTATGACTTCTTCAAATAGGTGGAGATTGTTGGGACCATTGTCCACAATGTCTTAGAGTTGGAGAAGATATACCTCAGAATGTATTTGATATACTTTCTAGAATCATTGTGCAGAAGATCAGGTCAAGCAAAGTGCTCAAGGAATTCATCTAAGTTCACAAGCGTCGAGACACTACACATCGCTCGACGCCTGTGACCCAGAAGCGTCGACCCATGTCTGCTGCTCAAAAAGACAAGGTCGCCGCTGAAGATCTGAGACCAGTTTAGAAGCGTCGAGCCAAGGAATATCGCTCGACGCCGTGGAATAAGAAGTGTCGACTAAACTTCGGTTAGCTCAACGCCAGCAAAAGAGTCGAGATATGAAGGCAAAGTTAAAAGCGTCGAGACACTATACATCGCTCGACACCTTATAGAAAAATCGTCGACAGAGATACACAGTGCTCAACGCCTTTTTCTGAAAAGCTCTGAGCTGAGAAATGTATAACAGTTCATCTACAGCTAGCTGAGCCTTTGTTTGTTCTGAAGCAATTAAAGACCGTTGAAGACTTAATGTCATGCTGACGTGGAGGAGCGTGTCAGATGTCGCGGATGACGTGCTATAAATAGAAGGCATAACCTATGATTCAAGGAAGAACACTCCTATTGAAAGCCATCATCTTCTCCGTCGTTCAAGAGAAAATCTGAGGAAGAATCTGAAGAAGCCATCTCCTCTTTCAGAATCGTACTACAAGAAATTCCTTAGCAATCTGGTGCTGAGACTATTTTCTAAAGAGAGAAGGTTAAGAAGGAAGAATCTGTCTTCCTAAAGAAGAACAATCATTCCAGCCTGTGCAAATCAAGAAGATCATTTTGCTGATGCTGTTCTGCTGAAGTTTTCTATCTGATCTTTCAGATAGATCAAGAAGACTCAATACATTGGTGAATCTGAGTCTAAGTATTGTTTCTACTTCTTTCAAATTCTGTAGGATCTGAGTTGTCAGATCTGAGTGTAGGATCTTTCAAGGATCTGAGGAGTAGGATCAGGAGTGATCTGAGTTGTAAGATTCAGGGGTGAATCTGAGTGTAAGCCTATTGTTATAAAGGCTGAGGTAGGATCTGTTGAGATTTGAGTTTGTAAGATCTGCTGAGATCTGAGAGGGTAAGATTTGTTGAGATCTGAGACTGTAGGATCTATTGAGATCTGAGCTGTAAGACCTGTTTGGTGGTCTGAGATCTGGAGGAGATATAAACCCTATCTAGCACACTGCTAGAGGGGAGGAGGGGGAAAGTGGATTACCCAAGATAAGGGGAACCACTATAAAATTCTGTGTGTTTGTGTTTATTTTCTTGAAAGCTCTGATCATTCATTTAGGTTTTAATCAAGAATTGCAAATAGATTTTAAAATAACCTATTCACCCCCCCTCTAGGTGATTAGCTACACTTAAATAAAGTCTTTCAATGGATTCATGTTAGAAGATTGATTATCAACGATCTCAACAATCCCGGACCGTCTTCTAACAGAAAAATAGAAAAAGATCTCAAGAAAACCCTGATATACTTCAGATCGCTTGATGAGAGGATAAACGTTCACGTTGTGCTCTTAATTTCTCCAGACCGCCTAAAATAAATATGATAGGTTCTCAGCTGATGATCATAAATGTCCCAAATCACTTGTCAGTCAGAAAAGTTTTTCGGAGGAGACCCAGTTAACGGTCTCCAATACTTCAGATTACCAAAATCTTTTCTCAAACTGAAAAATTTAGAGATCCAACCAGCGATCTCTAACATCCAAGTCCTGGAGAAGATCCAGCCGGCGGTCTCAAATATTTCAGATCGCTGAAAAAACCTCTTCCCAAAGAAAACTCTGGAGATCCCACCAGCAATCTTTAACATCCAAGTCCTGGAGGAGATCCAGCCGGCGGTCTCAAATATTTCAGATCGCTGAAAAACGTCTTCCCAAATAAAACTCTGGAGATCCCACCAGCAATCTTTAACACCCAAGTCCTGGAGGAGATCCAGTCGGCTGTCTCAAATATTCAAGATCGCTGAAAACCACTTTTGAAAGGAAATGGAGAACTCTACCAGCAATCTCTAACATCCAAGTCCTGGAGGAGATCATGCCGGCGGTCTCAACATATTCAAGATCGCTGAAAACCATTTTTGAACAGAAATGGAGAACTCAACCAGCAATCTCTAACATCCAAGTCCTGGAGGAGATCAAGCCGGCGGTCTCAACATATTCAAGGTCGCTGAAAACCACTTTTGAAAAGAAATGGAGAACTCAACCAGCAATCTCTAACATCCAAGTCCTGGAGGAGATCAAGCCGGCGGTCTCAACATATTAAAGATCGCTGAAAACCACTTTTGAAAAGAAATGGAGAACTCAACCAGCAATCTCTAACATCCAAGTCCTGGAGGAGATCAAGCCGGCGGTCTCAACATATTCAAGATCGCAGAAAACCCAGAGAAAGAACAAAGCTGGCGGTCTCCCAAAATTTAGACCGTCCCCTCAGGATTTAGGTGACGGTCATAGATGTTTTCGACCGACCCTTGGCTATCCACAATCCAACGAGTACTCAAGAGTTACAGAGCAAAGATGATCCATAAGGCAGGTGTGGTCATGTCGCGGAGGCTATACCGACATTGCTTTCCCTGGAAGATCATCAAGACTGTAACAATGTCCTCTTACAATGCATGACAAAGCTGAACATTCAACTCGACCTCCCTTGGTTCTGAGGTGTGTCAGATGTCAGCAAGGACCCGACATTCTAAACATCCATAGCTCGAGCTTGGCGAGCTACTGCTACACAGATGCGAATTCTCCCCGCTACCTGTGGTCCTGGCAGATTTACACCTCAAGTTTCAAGTCGAGGAGGATGAAGTAGAATCCGTTGATGTCTCCCTTGGCAGGATTCCAGCCTTTGAATCAATTCTTCTTTGGTGCTTCTTTAAGAGGTTACAACTTTATCATCTTAATGCTTCAAAGAAGAAAAACAAAAGAAGAAATGAAATAAAAATACAAGTTTCCAAGAAAAGAGAAGCTTGAGATCACCTCCGCTGCAAGTATGAGATAGCTCTTCCTTTTCCTAAATTTGGAGGTGATATGCACCATTTTTAAGAACTTCTTTGACGATAAACGACCCTGCCTAATTATAATGTGCCTTTTAATTGAGTCAACTCTTACTGCTGCATCTGTTTTATTGAAGATTAAATTTCCAACAACAAAATCTTTTACTCTGATGCTTCATCGAGATATTCGGTCATTCTCTTTTACATATTACAAATGAATCTAGAAAAGAAAAGATGCAGGAAACACCAAACAAATAGGAGGGGCACAAAACAAAAAGTGAATGACATTCTATCTCATCTCTATTCTATGTACTTATTTTATCGAATGAAAAAACCCTTTGCTTGTTGAATTGCGTCTGGTGGAGGGTAAACTATCATATTATTGGGCAAGATAGTTTGGTAACTTTCCTGCTTCCCATAGTTCATCTACTAACTTCCGAAGAGCTCGACAATGTTCTGTATCATGACCAATGTCTGAGTGATATTTGCAGAAAAGGTCACCATGCCGATACTTAGTTTTTGACTTCATGCGGCGAGGAGTTCTAAATTCTGGCATATCCTGAATGGTCATAAGAAATTTTTCCATGGGAATATTAAGCTGAGTATACCCTCCCGGATAATTCTCGGTATGAAGTGTCCTCAGATTGAAAGACTTAATAGGACAGACTTCCACAAATTCAGGTGATGCATATTGCTGCGGGAGTTGAGTAGGTATACTCTGAGGAAATGAGTAAGATCCAAAGTCTTTTGCTGGTGGAATATTTTGTGATGAAAACGAATGTCGGTGATAAAAATTCCTTTGACCTCGTTGGGTACTTTGATTCGAAGAAGAGGTGTAATTAGGATTTGCTGTCTCTCCTTCGATAAATTGATTTGCTATTCTGATTAGATGTCCGTAAGTCTCAGGTTCATTTATGCTGACTTCAAATTTTAGAGGACCTTCTTGTAATCCATTTATCAAGGCGATTCTATACATTTCCTGATTAACATCAACAATTTCAAGAATTTCTTTCTGGAACCTATCAACGAATTGAGCAAGAGTCTCATTAACTCCTTGCTTGATTTGAAAAAGAGCTGCTGGGCCTCTCTTCCACTTCTTCGAGGTAGCAAACCTCAAGAGAAGTGCTCTTCGAAGCTCTTTAAAGCAGGTAATTGATTGAGGTGGCAGCTTATAGAACCATTCTCTAGCTTGACCGTCAAAGGATATAACTAATAATTTGCACTTGATTCCATCTGAAATAGCCCTTAACGAGATAACAGATTCGAAGGCGTGAAGATGACTAATAGGATCTCCTCCCGAGAAGACAGGAAGATGGGGCTCTCTAAAATCATTAGGAACATACTCCGAACGAACTCTGTTTGTAAATGGAGAAGGTTCCTCTAACTCAACAATAACAAGAGTTGAAGGATAAGCGACATCAACAGGGGCCGAAAAATGAGCACAGTTTTCCTGAAAAAGTGCTTGGGCGAACTCATGGTTAGCCATGGCTAGTCGAAAGCACAAAAACAAAAATTATAGAAATTGCCGAAAGGGAAAAACTGCAATAACTTTTAAACGGAGTTGAATTTTGGCAATTTGAGGGCTGAAAAATGCCCGAACGAGGAGTCCAGTTCGATTTTTGGATAGTTCAGGTCGAGCCGGTTCTGACAAGCTTTGAATTTCTGAATTCCGACACCCGGACCAAAAGTTATGGCCGTTTGAAGTTTTGGTGTATTTTAGGTCGAATCCCGCAACTTCCTCGTTACTGCTGTTCACCAACCACTCAAAATCTGAAGATCGCGTGTTTTCTGTTGATACCAAAAAATGTACCAACTCCACACTTGCTCAAGCTGAAGAATGGGGGGTGTGACCGATGGGTGGTCAGTTACTTTGAGCTGAAGGATATGCAATTTTATTAATATGAAGCTTGTGTTACAGCTGAGGTTACAATAGAAAGTATAAAAAAGAGGCCTCCTTAAAAAAGAGGCGGAGAGGTCTCCGAAAGGGAGACGGGAAGGTCTCCGTGGTCTCAAAAAACTGAGACCGCTCAAGTCCCCCAACTGGAGCTGGGAACTCTCAAAAAGTCACACAACTGGTACCCCTGCCCCCTATTTATAGGCGCGGGGCCTGCCCGAACGGGCAGATCTGAAAGGTAACGGGCTGCCCGGATCTGCTGAGATCGTCTGGACCTGCTGAGATCGTCTGGATCTGCTGAGATCGTCAGGGAAGGAAATCGCCTGAAAAGAGATCACATAAAAAAGGAGTCAGCACAGGGACGAATTCTGCCTCTGCGAGGTCGCCAGGAGGGGCGATCTCCCCTTGCGAGGTCGCCCGGGAGGGGCGACCTCCCCTTGCGAGGTCCCCTTGCGAGGTCGCCCGGGAGGGGCGACCTCCCCTTGCGAGGTCGCCCAGGAGGGGCAACCTCCCCTTGCGAGGTCGCCCAGGAGGGGCGACCTCCTCCTGCGCGAGGTCGCCCGGAAGGTGCGACCTCCCCCTGCGCGAGGTTTCCGGGCGACCTCCCCTTGCAAGGTCGCCCGGGAGGGGCGACCTCACCTTGCGAGGTCGCCCAGGAGGGGCAACCTCCCCTTGCGAGGTCGCCCAGGAGGGGCGACCTCCTCCTGCGCGAGGTCGCCCGGAAGGGGCGACCTCCCCCTGCGCGAGGTCGCCCGGAAGGGGCGACCTCCTCCTGCGCGAGGTTGCCCGGAAGGGGCTACCTCCTCTTCGCGAGGTCACCCAGGAGGGGCGACCTCCTCTTCACGAGGTCGCCCAGGAGGGGCGACCTCCTCTTCGCGAGGTCGCCCAGGAGGGGCGACCTCCTCTGTGCGAGACTGCCCGGGCTCGACGAAACCGCCCCGGAGGAGCGAGATCGCCCGGGATCTCTGAAAATACCGTAATACCTGAAAATGTTGGCTCGTAGAGGATCATCGATTTTTGGGTAAAACAGTACAGAGAAGTTCTTCTCTTTCTATCTTAGAGAACTTCAAAAGAAGAAGATGACTGAATAATCAATTTGTTTATGTCTTCCTTCTTCTGAATACTTATTCTTTTGTTTGATTTCTTTCCACTTCTGTTCTGTTCTTTTATGAAATATCCATTGGACAATTAATATTTCCTTTGATTTATGTTTCCCCACCCGTCTATCTGATTTGAATAACTTCTAAGAATTTTTTGTTGTATCTCTGAAATACTCCATTCCATTCTTGGCAATAAACGAGTCGTTGTAATTCAAATTTCATCTTTGAAGGACTTTGAAGAAGGATCAGAAAGGACAACAGAAAACATACTATTTCTGTCTGTATTCGATGCTGCGTCGACTTCACTATTCTTCATATCGACGCACTTCTGAGTTCTTATAGAAGCAGCTTCGAATTCCTTCTTAGCTCTGACTGAACTCAGATGTCGACGTTGCGTCGAGTACCTATCGACGCATCCGTCGAGATGAAGACTTGGACTTGAACTTTATCTTCTGCGTCGAATTGAAGTCGAAGTTACGTGGACTTCTAAGATGGCTTCGATAGGCTTTTCCTTCTGCGTCAAGTTCATTTCGACGTTGCGTCGACTTTACTTGATACTTCGACAAGCAGTCTGAGTTACTTCGACTTTCAGTCAGAGTTGCGTCGACTTGTAGTCGAAGTTGCGTCGACTTCTGTTCGACGCAAGGTTTAACTCAACTGAATTTGTGCTTATCTTAGACCTGGTCTTGACAGTCTAAGTGAAGGTGATATCCTAGGACATCTAATGACCAGATTACCCTCTCTATACAATATGGGTAATACATCATAGATGATGAAATCACTTTAAAATAATCTGTTAGATAAATCACAAGAGTTTTTTCCAACAATCTCCCATATTTATCTTAACAAATTTTACACATAATGTAAGTGATTTCAAACATACAGTTGAATAAAAGCATAGTACAAACACATACAATATACATAAAATGACAACATTGCACAGATGCATATATCAACATGACAAATTTGCAATTGATAAGATTGTCTTTCATAGCTATACCTTCAAGTATTTTACTGAGATGATATAATAGAGATTGTTCCTCATCAGAATACTTGTATTGTTTCTACTCTTGTGGAGGAGTTTTCCTCTTTCTGGAGAAGACCAGTGGTATCACTTTTCTTGACAGACACTGGAGGCCCATCTTCCTCTTCATCTGTCTTGTTTGCTTCTTGATGAGTGTCATCTTCATTGAGAGGCTCCCCCTGAGTTTGTGCTTCCTTTTCAGCTAACTGGGCAGCCTCCTTTGCAATCAAAGAAACTTCATCTAAAAGCCGGTCATCTTCTAGGGTCTCCCTCTGGATTGGCTCACCCTCTAAAAGAGGCTCCCCTGGATATGTGCATCCTCTAAGAGAACATCTGCAATTGTTGATTGAATACAATAAGCTTATTAGGATTATAAGGATCAAAAACTTCAGCAACTTCATCTGTCTTATCCTTCTCCTGGCTGTCTTTTTCATGACCAAACATTTCCTCCTCATGAAAATTCTCCCCCTTCTTAACCTTACTGACCAGGGAGGTTAAGAATTCTTTAGACACCATGGATGCATATATGTTTTGAGAGCCAGGAGAGTCTCTTTTGATTTCAGCAATTCACTCTCCATTTGTGAGTACTTTTTGTTGAACTTTCTGGCTTGAGTCAACAATATATTAATAAATGTTCCAGTAGCCAGTCCTGCTGCTTTTGAAATTATTTGCTCAATATCAAAAGGAGTAGAATGTGAGGTAGAGGCAAGAGGTGTGGTAAGAATATGTGTGGATAAGATAACTGGAGGAATTGCTGTGGAATCCTCATTGAAGTCTGGGAAGTTTTGATGGATTGGTGATAGTGATTGATTATCTTCTGGAGTAATGAGAGATTGTGGTAAGTGAGTAGACTGGTTGTCTGGAGTATTTTCAGCAGAAATGATGATGAATGGTTGTTGTGGTTGGAGAGGAATCTGAGGTGTAGGTTCTGGAGCTGAAGTAGATGGGATGGACTGGAGGTTTTGATCAGTGGTATCTTGTGGAACTGGAGAAGATGGAGGAGAGGGGGCAGCTTGACCACGCTTCAGAATCTGCCTGGTCCACTTTGAAAAGATCCTAATATTTATTCTCTTGCCAGGAGGAATGAACACTCCCATTGACTTGCACACCATTGGATAATGGTGGAAAATGACCTGGCTCATAATTCTCATATAAGCCTTCTCTTTATGAGAGTACTTATGATCAATTAATTTTAGGAGACATCTTCCCCAATTTATCTTCTTGTTAAGAACTAGGACCCCCATGATCTGCAGTTGCTGCTTTGGGATGACATCATGTGCTGATATCTTGCATAACACCACATTTTCCACTATATCTGCCAGGAATCTATATTCTTCGGAGAGATCAATCTTCTTCAAGTTAATGGTCTTTTCTTTTCTGAACTGCATTATCTGTAAAGCCTGTCTTGTCTCTTCCCCTATTAATTCATCAGAATCACTACCAGCTGGTAGATCAAAGGTCTGACTTAGCATTTTCTCTGTGATGTTAATGTCATTCTCAGTTATTCTTCCCTTGATGGAGCCATCATCTCCTATGTGGAAGTTGTCTTTCAGCTCTGTCAACTCAACATAAAGGATCTTGCACCTTGTTGAGATCAGTTTTGCCAATCCAGCAGTATGGAACAAACCGAGAATGACTTTGAAACTCTCAACAACAACATTGAATGATTCAACATCGACATCGAATCCTGAATTAACTTTAGGAGGGGCCATTGCTTATGTTGTACCTGCACAAAGGAGACAAGGAAGAAAGAGAGAAAGAGAGAGAGAAGAATGCAAGAGAGCGGGAGAGAAAGCACGAGAGCAAGAAAGAGAGAATTCGAAAGCGTAATAAATTCGACGCCTATGCTGCTTAAAAGAAGACGATTCGTCGCAACTTAGGGTTGTATTCGAAGCACCGTCAACAAAGATTAATATTCAGCGCGCCAAAATGTGTCGAAGTAGCTTCTAGAAGTGAAACTGCGCGCACGTGTCATGTCGACGTTGCGTCGATTATAATTCGACGCACCTTCGAATTTGTAGAGCAACTATTAAATCGACATTTGCGACGATATGAAATCGACGCCGCGTCGAATGCTATTCGAATTATCTGATTCAGATGGGTATTGAAGTTGGCGCCGAGTAGAATTATACGGTATGTCGAATTCTATTCAACACAACTATGAATATACAGTTTTATTTTCTTAGAAAATTCTTGCTGTTTTTCCCAGTAATGATTTTTATTAAAAATAGTATTTATAATATTATTTTTATGAACTATAAAATCAATAAAGGATTTTAGAGTAGAGATCACTCCCTTTGAGTATAAGTAGTTCATTATTGGTCATTTATTTCTTTCTTTTCCCTTCACTCTCTCTGAGGGGAAGAACCCTGCATCTTCCTGCACAAGTAACTTAAACATTAGAAGGTACCCAAGTTACCTTGGACCCTTTGCTTTTACTATTATAAGGAGATATGAAAGAATAAAATAGTCTTTCATGGTATCCTTTTGGATGACAGGGGATTGGTTTACCAAACCTATGCTTATTACCTTGGTATTGAAAATGTGCATAAAATGAATCTATATATAATAGATCTGCAGAGTGTCTAATAATTCTACTTTTGATTTTACCTTTTTGATTTAGATTTAAATGTTTGTCTGAATTATTTTTCTTAACAGTTTTCTTGTTACTATTAGAATTTGCTATTTGAAATGTAGTGATTTTATCAGGATTATTATTGTTCTGTTCTTTAAAGTCTACACAACTCTCATTCATTTGATAGTCACTAGGCCTAACAAATCTAACTGGATTTTTCCAGGCAGGTCTACTAGGAACTTCTGAGCTAGTGGATGGGTCTGCTCCTAGACCTAGGTGCTTAAATCTCATGGAGAGATTTTGTGTAATATCATTGAGCTTTTGACTCCTCCCATTGAGCGAGTCTTCAAAGGCTTTTGCCTTTGTGAGCTCTTCTTTTAGTTGTTTGTTTTCATTGGATAGATTAATGATTATTGTTTCCTTTTTACAGATTTGATTTCTTAAATCATAATTTCTAGAATACAAATCATCTTTCTTAAGATCTTCCAATTCTTCCCTAACTGTTTCTAATTCTTTTTGAATTTTAAGATGATCATTACAAATTTTCTTAAAATAATCTTTGAATTCTACTGAATTAAATTCAAAATCATCAAAGATACTTACCTGATCTTCTTCATCATCTGAGGAGAACTCCAATGCCATCAGACAGACAACTTCGGAAGTAGTTTCTTCATAACTCTCTGATGAAGAGGAGCTTGAATCAGACTCTGTTTCACTCCAGGTTTCAACAATGAAACCCTTTCCCTTCTTCTTGTCCTTTTTCTTGGAGGACTTCTTCTTCTTGTGCTCCTTTCTGCTACTGCTCCTGTCCTGTTGCTCTTCAGGACACTCAGGAGCTATATGTCCTGATTTCTTGTAGCAAAAGCAGATCACTTCCTGCTTTGGAGTCTTATCAAATCTGGGTTTTGAGCTCCACTCTTTTCTTCTTGAGTCTTCTGTCTTGACCCACTTTCTGAATTTTCTAGCTAACAGACTGAACATCGCATCTTCAGGAGTGGAATGCTCTCCTTCATCAGCCTTCAAGGCAAGACTCCTTTGGATAGGAGTTGAGGCTATCTCCTTAGTCTCCGTCTCAGCCCTGCTCTTCAGTAGCAGCTCATAAGATTTGAGCTTTCATAGCAAAGCATCAGTGGAGATCTCTCTATGACATCTGGACTCTCTAATGACCCAGTTCCTTGAGTCCCATGAGCTTGGAAAGCAGATGAAAAGCTTATCATTTATTTCAGTCAGAGAGATCTCCTCATCCAGACCTTTCAATTCATTTATTATGATGCTGAATCTGTCATGCATATCAGCTACACTTTCTTCAGTCTTTTTCTGAAAGTTCTCATATTGGGATATGAGAAAGGACTTTCTGTCTTTTCTTTCATTAGAGTTGCCCTCAACTAATCTGGAAAGAGATTCCCAAATTTCTTTAGCAGAGTTGCAGTCAGCAACCTTCTGGAATATGTCATCAGACATATTTGATACAAGAATATTCATGGCTTTGACATCACATGCCTTCAGCTTCTTTTCAGCATTCGTCCATTCATTTCTAGGCACAACTTGCTGAGTCACAAATCCACTGACACCTTGTCTGACTGGAGCTGGGGGACCTGAAATAATAACATCAAAGGTGTCTTTATCAATGAAGTTCATATATAATTTTATTCTGTCCTTCCAGAGTGTAAACTTATTCAAGTTACACACTGGTGGTCTTGTTGATGCATAGTCCTTAGAACTCATATTTTTGTTTGAAAAGAGTTTTTAAATATAAAAATATGTGAGAGGTGACCTTTTGATCAAAGTGTTAGCCTTTTTATGATCAACCTCCCTCTGATACCAATTGAAAATGCACAGTGTGCCTCACAGTATTCTCTAGGAGGGGGGGGGGGGGGGGGGGGGGGGCGAATAGAGTATTAAAAACTTTTACCCTAAATATACACACACAATTAACTACTCTAACAACTATGCATTAAGCAATACCAACTCAGAATAAAATAATCACAGAAAACATTAATAAGTAAGGGGACATCACAGAAAATCAAACACACAAGACACAGAAAATTTTATAGTGGTTCCCCAAAATGTAGGTAGTCCACTCTTTTACCACCTTGGTAGGATTGCACTAAATGTGCCTGAATATACACACACAATTAACTACTCTAACAACTATGCATTAAGCAATACCAACTCAGAATAAAATAATCACAGAAAACATTAATAAGTAAGGGGACATCACAGAAAATCAAACACACAAGACACAGAAAATTTTATAGTGGTTCCCCAAAATGTAGGTAGTTCACTCTTCTACCACCTTGGTAGGATTGCACTAAATGTGCCTGAGTCTTTTGATAAGCAGACTCAGAATCAGCACTGAGTCTTTTGACAAGAAGACTCTTAGAACCACCGAGTCTTTTGATAAAAACTCTTAGAACCACTGAGTCTTTTGATAAGGAGACTCTTAGAACCAACTGAGTCTTTTGATAATGAGATTCTTAGAACCAACTTGATCCTTTGAAGAGGGATTCTTATGACTCTTTCTTAGTTACAAAATAAGAACAGAGGAAAGAAGAAGAGGAAGAAGAATATGATTCTGCTGTATGAATCCTTCAGTAGTTGTGAGCTTTTGATATTCTTCAGGGCCTGTATAAGATGAACCATTGCTTATGATAGTGATGAATTCAATGTTTATAAGCTTTTGATCCTTGTGATCACTGTACTCTTGTTTTGCTTGCTGCTGTATGATTTGAAAAAGAAGAAGTGACAGCAGCCTTACATCTGTACATAGAAGTTCTTCTCTTTCTATCTTAGAGAACTTCAAAAGAAGAAGATGGCCGAAAAATCAATTTGTTTATGTCTTCCTTCTTCTGAATACTTATTCTTTGTCGAATACAGTTTGATTTCTTTCCACTTCTGTTCTGTCCTTTTAAGGAATATTCATTGGGCAATTAGTATTTTCTTCTATTTATGTTTCCTGACCCGTCCATCTGATTTGAATAACTTCCAAGAATGTTTTTGTTGTACCTCTGAAATACTTCATTCCATTCTTGGCAATAAACGAGCCGTTGTAATTCAAATTTCATCTTTGAAGGACTTTGGAGAAGGATCAGAAAGGACAGCAGAAAACATACTATTTCTGTCTGTATTCGACGCTGCGTCGACTTCATTATTCTTCATATCGACGCACTACTGAGTTCTTATAGAAACAGCTTCGAATTCCTTAGCTCTGGTTGAACTCAAATGTCGACGTTGCGTCGAGTACCTATCGACGCATCCGTCGAGACGAAGACTTGGACTTGAACTTAATCTTCTGCTTCGAATTGAAGTCGATGTTACGTCGACTTCTATGATGACTTCGACAGGCTCTTCTTTCTGCGTCGAGTTCATTTCGACGTTGCGTCGACTTTACTTGATACTTCGACAAGCAGCCTGAGTTACTTCGACTTTCAGTCAGAGTTGCGTCGACTTCTAGTCGAAGTTGCGTCGACTTCTATTCGACGCAAGTTTTAACTCAACTGAATTTGTGCTTATTTAGACCTGGTCTTGACATTCTAAGTGAATGTGATATCTAGGACATCTAATGACCAGATTACCCTCTCTATACAATATGGGTAATACATCCTATATGATGAAATCACTTTAAAATAATTTGTTAGATAAATCACAAGGGTTTTTCCCAACAATATTCACTATGCGGAATATCCAAATCTATATCAATGTTAAGTAACCTACTGTCCGAAACACTAGTAGATCTCGTAGGCTTTACCGCGATCTCAACGACAATGGGGGTTCTCACTTCAGCAGAGGGCGCCCCCGAGCCGATAGTATCAATAAATGGAGATTGTTTTGGAATGCTCGCCAACACCTGTGTTTTGCCCACCATCGACGAGACCACCTTCTTTAAAACACTAGCTTTTGCCTTGTTTCAAGCTCGGAGTTCATTAATTGATGATATCTTGGAGCTCTCCCTATAGTAAAGAAGTACTCACCCAACTGTTGGGGAGAATCATGTCGTTATGAATATAATTTCTCCAATCAAATGCCCAACCTATATATAGACTCATAAAAACATTTATGATGGCCGACAACTCGCGGGCAGTAATTTTTCCAAATTATCTTACAAGACTTAGAAAATTGTGGGGGTTCTGTCTACCCTAAATTCCGCGACACCTATTTTCAAGAACCAATCTAATTCAGGGGAACAACACAACACCCTAACCTAGATAGGTCTCGTCATCATTAGATTGGGCTTTGGTCAGTACTTGCCACACCTTTGGTAGGATTCGCACCCCCCAGATGCGACACACCGATCTTTTTCCAGGATTCACCGGCTTTGTTTCCAGACCAACCTGCTCACGACTTCCCCTCACATTTTTTACTTAGTATATGTTGGGAGTTTTGGCCAATTTGTAAGCGGGCATCCTCTCTTTTTTTAAGCTGCATGCGAGTAAGCCCCTAGTTCCTATAAATAAGTCGTGACCAGTAACTGAAGGGGCATTAGATTCTGGCTTACAAATTCCCCAGTGCTCCCATACCTCAAGACAGTGTTCGCGAGTTCAGTTCGGACAGTGTCAGAGAGACCACTGCTACCTGTAATCTTGTTTAACCTCAATATTCAATCAATAAAATCACACACAACTAAAAGTTCGCGTTGTGTGATACTTGGCCTCACCGTCTTCTTAACCCTTCTCTGGTCTATGCATTCATAATCTAGAGTATTCTTCCACTCACTGTACCCTCCCTCCTATCTCACAATCTCCTGTGTGTGGAGTTGAGACATTTTTAACCTCAGCGGTTATGGTGATTTCAAGGAATAAGAAAGTAGTTATGGTTAGCGGGATGGTGGGTAAAGGTAGTTATCTTAGCTTCGACACGAAGGGCCTTAGAATCAGCATCGTGGGGAGACCATGCGAACCTGGAAATCCAGTCTAAATTCTATGATATCTAAAAATCAATCCGTAGACCCCTATTTATAGACTTAACCCACTACAAACGTCCTTGATCGTCTAGAACATAAAGCCACTAAATTTACATGAAATAAAAATATATTAAAATCGTTATGACTCGTTCGGACTTCGGTAAGTATCGACCCGCCCTCGATCCGCGATTCCCATCAATATCTTTATGATTAATTTTTTAACAGTTTGTTGATAGATGGAGGCTAGGAAATTCTTGTATCCATGTTATTTTATATTGTTCAATAGTAGTTGTACACATGGTCTCCAACAACTCTCTCTACCTCTGCTTTTCTCTTTATATCTAGGGGTTACGAAGATATAAAATGAAGGGTAGAATGATAAATCCCAATATTATATCAAATATGAGACTACCTTTTATGTAGTATAACGATAGATTATGCATCCTGTCCCTCAGCTCTTACTTCTCTTGATACTATAAATAAATGTTGGCTAATCGTTGATAATCTTTATTGTTTTACCCTTCTAATACTTAAAATGAGGTCATTTACATCACTTCTTCCAGTTTTTGAATTTAAGCAACGTGCAATTGAAGACTTGTGTTTTTGTCCATATGCCATTAAAGTATAGCTTGCGTTACTGTATTTGTTGTATTTAAAATGATCATGTCATTTATATATTGCTTTTATGATTATAGTTAATATTTGTTTCTTATCAGCATGAGTATGTGTGCATTATCTGTTAGGAGTCTAACACATCATTGGTAAAGCAGAGCCAAATAGTTGTGAAAAGGTTAATGAGTTGATGATGTCTTTAATGCAACATTGATACTTTAGTTAGAAATAAACATTACTAAGGTTGATTCCTTGCGTGTTGATGGTAATAAAAAAATAATAAGGAGAATTATTCCTCATGTGATCTGTAGAAGGTAAGTTTTTGTTCTTCATCAAATACTTTTGCCGTTTCTTGTTATCTTCCCAGGTCTATAGGAGAGTATTATTGCATTAGTCTATTCAGTGGATGTCTAGGATATAGCTTAGTGTGCGTGGAGGATATTGAAACAACCGACATTGAGGTCATTGAAGCTATACTAATTAAGAGGTCCTTAACAAAACATCATATAATTTTATTAAGTCTATGAAAGACATAAAAAAGCTAATTCATGAATAAGGGTTCCCCCATGTGTAGGCAACAACAACGACCGTTATCCTTCACCGTTCCCCATGCACAGTGTACTGCAGGGATAATACCGGATGCTGATTGCCATCCCTTGTGCATGGTGCGGCGGTTGCTGTACTGTGCAGCTGTTCAATGTCCTAGAAATGTCGTCGCCGCACACTTCACGCGGAGACGGCAAGCGGTGTACCGACACTGTTGTCACTGCACATTGTGCATGGGAAACGGTGAGGACGGCGAGGACGACAAGTGCTGTTGTGCACTGGGGGACCCGTGCATGACTGCTCATAGTTATATTAAACATTAGGATAATTACTAATAATTATTACATATTAATTATTTCACCATGCAGTCCAGAAGAGAAAATATTAAATAAATTAGATGTTATTTTTTATCTAAATTTTATTCATAAAAAATAAAATGATTTTCTTCGCTTAAAATGTAATAAAAATGGAGGTGGACTCTAATTTCATTCAAGTCACATTAAATAAGTTTCACTCGATTGTGTTAATCAGATCAAAGTTTGTTCTCAAATCTGGAAGTTTTACTATTTTAGTAGCTCATTACTATACAAAAGTAAATTGAGATACTTCTAAATTTTTGCCTATATTTTTATTTGAGGAGTTAAAAAATTATGAAAAAAATATTTGAAAACATGATCTTATACGTTGAAACCAGAGAACTGGTCTCGACGTTCGCAAGGGGGATGCAGCTAACCCTTACTTGACCCGAGCTAGACCCTTGACCAGTTACTAAGAGCCGAAAGACTTTCCTTTGAAGAACACTTGAGTTTAGAAACAGACCCCTTAAGCTGCAGCGTGGAGGTCCCACCACATACCCGGAAGCTCTCAAGGAGCTTCCCCTCCCAAGCCAATGCTGAGCCTGGGCACCTAGGAGGGCACTAAAAACCACCTCACCGTCAACCTTCGATGACAAGGGGAGGGGGGTGCTTGCTCACAAGACCACGCGAGGGAGGGGGTAGGAACCAACCCTTCCCAAGGTGCCCATGGGGGTTTATTTATAGACTTCCTAAAAACGGACTGCGAATAGCCAAAATCGGGCTGCGGATAGCCAAATCCCCCAAAAGAGAGGGGACGGGCGAGTGGGGGGCTGCCTCCACTCGCCCCCACTAAGGAGGGACGGGCGAGTGAGGGGGGGGGGGGGGGGGCTGCCCCCCACTCGCCCCCTTAAGAGGGACGGGCGAGTGTGGGGGGGGGGGGGGGGGTGGTTGCCCCCCACTCGCCCCCTTAAGAGGGACGGGCGAGTGGGGGGGGGGGGGGGGGTTGTCCCCCACTCGCCCCCTTAAGAGGGACGGGCGAGTGGGGGGGCTGCCCCCACTCGCCCCCTTAAGGGGGATGCGGCGAGTGTGTGTGTGTGTGGGGGGGGGGGGGGGGGGGCTGCCCCCACTCGCCCAAAAGATGGCGCGAGTGGGGGAACTTCCCCCACTTGCCTTGCTAAGTCATTTTCCCTCCCTCGGGTCATTCCCTAGCTTTGCTCGGCCTTGGTCGCCTCCGAGAGGTCGACCTGCTTCTCTCGGTCACCTTAACTTCCAATTTGGTCTCGACGAATTACGGGTAAACCAACGACCCTACTCACGTCGGGTCACACCGGCTCGGAAAATATGAGGGTTGTACATTATAAACTTGAATTTAGCTGCAGCTTTTACCTAAGTGGGGCTCGCATGCCATTTCAAAATCCTCACTATTTATCTCAATGCAAGTATTCAAATTGCCAAACTATTGCAGCAAATTTTTTTAATAGAATTATATGGCAAGCTTATGAATAAATTGGAAAAAATAAATATCTACATTAGCTATTGTCCGATGTTCCATGTTATGTTTGCGAAATTGTTTTTGCAGGTTGGAACCCACGGCTACCTAGTATATATAAATAAAAAAATGTAAATTTTCCACTTATGATATATACTTGTGTTATTAATATTGTGCGCATTTTATCATTAATTATATTTGTTTAAAGAGTCTAATCAATACGTAGTGGACTCTTATTTCTATTTTAAATAGTTTAGATGTAGCGTGCAATTTATTAAAATTATTGACTAAAAAAATTAATGCAGGATGACAAATGAAGTTTATCCAGCGGGCACTTTAAAATCGGGATGCGTGAAGTTTAATAAAATATAGTCCTAAACTAAGTAATTATTAACAGATAACTCTGACACTGAGAAATGCCAGGCTGAGGTTTTTTAAGATAACGACTTCACTGGGAAATAACCAAAATCATTAGTGGTCATACCGAGAAAACCAATTTCGTGGTTGGCATTAAATAATTTGCTTTTAAAAGGGTATAGCTAGAGGAGAAACCAACAACAACAACAACATAACCCATATAGTCCCCAATCATTGGGGGTATGGGCGGGGGAAGATTGGAAACAGACCTAACCTTTGGCACTATGCACAAAGTGGCTTCTCTCAGAGGAGAAAGACCTAACCTTTGACAATAAATGCACAAAGTGGCTGCTCACAGTAAAATGGGCAAATCATGTTGACACTATAGATTATAATTCACCGGTAGAGGTATTTATGATGCTTTTCTGCAGGGTTATATTATAGAATCATCAAGTCATGTGGGCAGCTCCGATTAAACTTGATGAAGCCCTTTTTATATAATGCATAATTCATTATTTTTATGCTCAGCTCAGTTTTGATGTCAGAAGTTGATTGAGGAGGTGAAAATGTCATGAAATAACTGATGAAATAACTGATGTTGATTACCTGATTTTCATTTTCTGCACTTTCCTTCCATCCGAGCACGGTCATCAGCTTCTATTTATCTCAGTTTATAATTTCCTACTATTCTTTTATCATTCTATTTACTTAATAGCAATGTGATCGATATGTGGAGAGATTAAGGGTCTGTTTGACTCAGCTCTGGCGGATGGAAAAGCTATTTTCCATCCGCCAGAGCTGCTAATTAGACGTTTGAGTGTTTTTTTTTTAAAATCGATCCTTAAAAACCGGCGTTTTTAGGTAGGTTGGATAATCCATCGCCTTGCCGATTCCGCTCCCGTGTAATCACTCCCGTAAAATCGCTCTGCTCCCTCTCTCGCGATAGGTTTTCGCATTCCCGATCGCAGACAGCCGCTTCTCTTCCCGATAGCAGGTGGCACCGGTCGCAGGCGACAACGCCTTCTTCCCCATCGCAACTCCTCTTCCCGATCGCTGCCACTTCTTCCTCTTGCCGATCGAACACGACTCGCCGGCTTCTTCTTCCGCTTCGTCAAGCCCGATCGCAGCCGCCATTATTGTCGATCACAACCGCCATTGCCGGATTTCTTCTTCCGCTTCTTCTTCCGCCATTGTCAAGCCCGATCGAAGAAGACGAGTCTCCATTGTTGAAGGCGACCCTGTTCTTCCTCTTCCCGTTCGCAACCGCCATTGTCCCGATCTCCTTCCTGCCCGATCGAAGTCGAAGAAAGGTTAGAGATCTCCTTCCCGTGCCCTTCATATTCAAGCCCTTTTTCCTTTTTCCTTCCCCGGTTTCATCTCAAACGATTTCCCATTTTGCTCGTTCCAGTTTGCTGCCCCGTTCCTGCCCCGTTCCAGCTTCCAGTTAGAGGCTTTCCTCGTTCCAACTTGCTGCCCAGTTGTGCCCCGTTCCTGCTCGTTCTGGTTGATATCAAGGTATAATTCTCCAAGCCATATTCTCCATTTCATTGATGAATTGATTGAAGATTTGGGGGTTTATGGATGTGTTTGTGGGTGGATGATTGTGTGTGTGTGTGTGTTTTTTTTATTATGAGTGTTTGTGTAGATGTGGATGTGTGTGTATGTTTGTGTTAATTTTTGGATGTTTGTTTGTGTGTGTGGATGTGTATGTGTGTGTGGATTTGTGTGTGTGTGATGTGTGTGTGTATGTTTGAATGAATGTTTGTGTGTGGATGTGTATGTTTGAATGAATGTTTGAATGAGTGTGTGTGTATTTGTGTATGTTTGAATAAATGTTCAATGTTTGTGTATGGATGCGTGTTTGGATGAGTGTGTGTTTGGATGAGTGTGTGTGTGTGGATGAGTGTTTGTGTGTGTGGATGGATGCTTGTTTGTGTGTGTGTGATGTGTATGTGTGTGTGGATGTGTGTGTGTGTGTTTATTATGAGTGTTTGTATGTTTGTTTGTGTATAAGTTTGTTTGAATGAGTGTTTTTGTGTGTGTGGATGTGTATTTGTGTGTGGATGTGTATGTATTTGTTTGAATAAATATTTTAACGAGTGTGTGTGTGGATGTGTGTTTTTGAATGTATGTTTGAATGTGTGTGTTTGTGTATGAGTTTGTTTGTGTATGAGTTTGTTTATTATGAGTGTTTGGATGAGTGTTTGGATGAGTGTTTGAATGAATGTTTGAATGAGTGTGTATGTTTGAATAAATGTTTTTGTGTATTTGAATGATTGTTAGGAAAAGAGAACCATTGCAGCATCTGATCAGTGGTGGGAGGATAAAATTAAGGTAACCTAAAACTCATTAAATTTAAACAAAAATATATGTTTAGGTTAAATATGTTCTTATATTATTATAATTGTTTATGTTCAGGTTGTACCCGCTGCCAAAAAATTTTGATATGCTGGTATTGCGCCCGAGTTAGAGGAGAAACTGAATATTATGTTCAGTCAAATTGTTGCTACAGACGAAGATTCTTGGGCTCCATCAATTGGCAGCCTACCATCTGATGTGGAGCACATATCTGACGATGAAGACAATGCAGTAGAAAACTTGGAGGTGCAACGACTTGATTCATCAACCAATATTGGCAATACCTCCACTAGTAAACGAAGAAGAATGGGAAAGAATAAAGGAGTGACTCTTTCCTATATGAGTGAGTTACGTGCATCTGTACTAACGGAGAAGCCACCACCAATTGTCACAATCAAGGAGGCAGTGGACTTGATCTGCAAGATGCAAGAGATACGTGAAAATTTGAGTTTATATTACTTTGCTTTGAACCATATCAATGACAAAAACAATAGAGAAATTTTCATTAACATACCAGAGGAGGATAGGGTATGGTGGATCAAAAGTGCTTTTGAGAACAGGATGCAGTGATCGTGTCATTTTAGGCAGTTGTGTTATGTGTTTATGGTTTTTCAAAAGACTATGTGGTTGAAGAATGATTGATGAATAAAGTGGAACGAACGCATCGGAGAACCTACTATTTCATGTTATATTTGAGAACAATATATATTTTTATTGATATGTTTAATGTTTGAGAACAATATATATTAATATTTTCGTTTAGAAAAAAAACAGCTCTCAAAAAGCTGTTCTACCAAACAGTCTTATTTGAAAAAGCTCTGTTCAATCAACGCTTATACACAGACCATCCAAACAACCTGCAGCTTTTCAAAACAGCTCCTCAAAGAGCCCTGTCTAAAGAGCTCTGTTCAATCCGCAGCTCTTCAATCCGCAACAGCTCTCCCAAACAGACCCTAAGTACTCCGTTTCCTTGCTTCTCTATGGTACCATTTGGTGGGATAATACATATTACATTAGAACTCGGAAAAACATTTATTTAAACTATATTGTCTTTTGGCCCACATACTTTCTGGAAGAATTGATTTAAAGATGCAATGCGATGTAGATCGATCACGCCACATTTGTGCGATTTTTCATTATTGATGTTTTTGGAGTGTTGACGCACCGGTTAAGGTGTCGCCATGTGACCTTGAGGTCACGGGTTCGAGTCCTGGAAGCAGCCTCTTGCAAAAATGCAAGGTAAGGTTTGCCTACATTTCACCCTTTTGGTGGGACCCTTCCCCGGACCCTCGCTGCGCGGGGATGCTTTGTGCACCGGGCTGCCCTTTTTTTGATGTTTTTGGAGCGTTGGATGGACGATCGGAGCCTTGTGATTGCGACTGACTCGATTTTTCCTTTTTTTGAGCTTTATTTTTATGCATTTTAGAACGGGAGTCTTGGCGCACCGGTTAAGGTGTCGCCGTGTGACCTTGAGGTCACGGGTTCGAGTCCTGGAAGCAGACTCTTGCAAAACTGCAGGGTAAGGTTTGCCGACATTTCACCCTTGTGATGGGACCCTTCCCCGGACCCTCGCTGTGCGGGGATGCTTTGTACACCGGGCTGCCCTTTTTATTTTATTTTGAGAGTTAGATTTAAGTTATACGATCAGACAATTAGAGTAGTCAAATACACAAACTAAAACTCCCCATATTTATATCCTCGTTAGGTCACAAGTTAGGGCATCAACGGTTTCTGAGAAGAAAGGATTTCATTCGCTCTCGTTGGTGCCGACTCCAACCCTCCATGGTGCGACACCGTGGAGCAACCGCCACTCCGCCACCGTTCCTTGCTTCCAAACCTCTGGCGACCCTTCGTGCCATGTCGGAAGCCCTCGACGACTAGTCCTCTCCCTCCAACATCCCTATACGAGCCCTTGAGTTTCCGCTAGAACCTTCAGCTGCTTGGATTCTCCTCCCCCGACTCTAGGCCAACCTCCACCGCCTTCCTCGACGCCGACAACCACCTCCCAATCCTTTCTCGACCTCGTCCACACCTCCATCCGCCCATAGTAGCACCGCCTGAGCCACCCTGCCGCCAGGTATCCTTTTCCCCTTCACCAAATTCCCCTCCACAACCTCTCCAGCCACCCGCTAACCCTCCCAAACCCATCCAACCTCCATTTATTCCTCACCACATCTAGCCTCCATCTCTTCCCCATCACTGCCTCAGCTCTCTCCATAGCCCTTCCCAAGCCCCCCATCCTTGCAATCCACATCCCCTTTTCCCCGAGCCTCCAAAATCCCAAAATTCATCAAACCCTAGAACTTGACATCTGATTTTCCGCTAAGTGAACATTGGAACCAACGCTTCGCGCCTAAGGCCGTCCCAAGCAATGCGCATTATCATCTTTCACTTTCAGTAGAAGTGCATTTCTTATTCGCTCGACATTTAATTTCAGCGAACTTTCATTTAATTGCAATTATCAGTTGTTTGCTTAATTTGAAATATCTATGATCGAATGTGACTCAATTGTGCCAGCTACATATTTTATTATTTAATTAATGGCGCATCGGAAATACTTGTATGATTGAATCACTCATGAACATCATAGTAGAGTTTATGGTTAGTTGTCATAAGTTCATCGGATTACGCGCGTGCATTCGTTCATATCTTTAGTTTAGTCGGTCAGTAGTTCTATTCGCATTTGTCACCTGATTGTGTTTGTATTCATTTTTAGTTAGGGCATCACATGTCCGTTACATGTAGATTTGCCCTGCTTTACAATATGTATTATCATCCTCTTGGAGTAACATTATAAAGTAAATTCATTACGTATGTTCATGGATTTGATAGTGACGCTGGACGAGTCTACATGTGACGGGCGCACGATGCCCTAACCCTACATGCAATGCAAATAATCATGCAGCAGATGCGATGAACCTAAATACCGACTCTAGAATGAGCAAGCACACAATCCAATGAATAAAATACTGACTAGTGTAGGGTAGACTACGTGAGTGCGAGACTAAATGAAATCTTGATGTGACGTGCGGCATGCATTCTTATCATGACGTCGCCTAGGCGACGCCTAGGCGTCCAGTCGGCCGATGAAAACATGGCGAAGGCCGCCTTAATTTTTTTTTAAAATTAGGGGTATAGACAGCGGTTTATATATAAACCGCTGTCTATAGTGACTGTCGAGGGACTATAGACAGCGGTTATTAAATAACCGCTGTCTATAGTCACTGCCAGGGGACTATAGACAGCGGTTATTAAATAACCGCTGTCTATAGTCACTGCCAAGAGACTATAGACAACGGTTATTGAAATAACCGTTGTCTATAGTACCATAGATAGCGGTTATTTTAATAACCGCTGTCTATAGTCCCCTGGCAGTGACTATAGACAGCGGTTATTTTAATAACCGCTGTCTATATTCTTCATTTGTTTAAAAAAAAATTTAAATGTCGCCTTGCATTTGCTCGCCTTATTGTCGCCTAGGCGTCCGCCTTGTCGCCAAAGCGTCAAGGCGGTCGGGGCTCGCCTTGGTACGCCTTGACGCCATGATAAGAATGGCGGCAGGATAACTCGATTCCTCTTAATGACTAAATGCAACATACATGCAATGACCGACGACGAAATTAAATCATTGCAATAAATAATTAAATTGCAAGCAGATAACTTAAGCATGACCAAAGTAATTCTTCAGGGCAAAGCAAGCTTAGACTTTCCTCCGCGTGGAGGACTAAAACAAGAATGCACGGTGAATTGATCATTCAAATCACAATAATATTCTAGAACAAACAACTACTAAACAGGAGGTCAATCAAGCATGAAATCGCAAATCTATATAATAATATTGAAGACAAATGTCTCATACAACAATACAACAATCACATATTAATGGGGCTTCCATAGGGTGGAGATTCGATGTTTCCGGAGGTAGAAGCTGCTGTCCGGAGGCAGAGATAGGGCTGGGAAAACCGTGAGGCTGCTGGTTAGGGAAAGAAGTTCACTGTTAGGGGGATGGGGCGAGGGTTATGACTGGTGGGGGAAATAGAGGCTGCTGCTAGGTTGAAAACCGGGAAAGGGGTGCTGGATCCGCTGCAGGTTGGGAAAAGGGAACTATCACAGGTAGCGGATGTGTGGTGCTTGCGGTAGATAAGGGGATCAGAGGTGTAGAGGCTGTCGTAGCAGAACCGGCTGCAGGAGAAAGGTTTTGCTTAACCATATGATTATCATTTGGCTTATTCCTTTCTGAATGCATCAAGGTTCCGGATGCAATGTGCATTATGATCTTTCCTGGAGTAACATTATAATGTAAATTTATTTCGATGTAAATTTATTTCGCATGTTCACGGGTTTATTAAATTATTGTGGAATTGAAGTGTTTTTTTGTTCTATTATATTGATAAAATCCAAATAGGACAGGATATCTTGGTGTTGGATTTTGTAAGCAAAAGAGTATTCACAGGGTAAGAGAATGTAAACTTACTAGAGGCAGAATTTTTCAAGCATCATATTCTACCTTTAATTTAGTTACTGATACCGTCTTTGCAGTATATTAATCTTCTCTTTCCTCATTCTCATGCTTTCAAGTTTGAGGGAGTGATGATTTGTTGGTCAATTTCATATTAGATGATGTCAGGCAACTTTAGCCATCAGATCTATTCATACGCATCTGCATTAGTCATCCAGAGTTTTGACACGTTTTAAATAAGTATTTTGTATACAGCCTATGCATGATTTAGAAAAGTATCAATTGCCCGGTCTCTATATATATTGGAGTGCATGACAACTCTTATGTAATCAACAAGTATAATGAATTAAATTTGCAATCGATGCTTTGTGCATGATGGACACCAGTTATTGTTTTGGAGATTCATTCGACTGCAGTAGGGTTGATTCTATCAAATTAGAGTACATAAATTATATCAGCTTTGGTACTTCCAATCAAATTTATCCCTTTCTCAATCATCTTCATCTCCAATTGTCATGGTCTCATCGACCTCATTATCATTTATCTTCACTCTTTCCAACATACACAAAATTTGGCACAACCCCATCTCAGCTAAACAATAGTTGAGGCTGTCGTGGCGACTCAACCAGGATGCTGCTATGAGCTTCTCCCGTAACATTGATGGGATCATGTCAGAGTTAGCGATGGGGACGGAGATAAAAGGGGAGCCGAGCTCAACCCACCGTTAATAAGGGGAGCCTTACTTAACCGTAACCCTAGAATGGGGAGTGAGAAAGAAGGAGCTAGAGAGAGAGAGAGGGAGAGGCTTGAGAGAGAAGGAGAACATAGAGAGAGATAGAAACTTGATTAATTCATTGATTATTTCGTACATGACCCAATTGTCCTTATATATAGGGCTTACAATGACATGGGTGTAAATACCCAATATAAAGAGCCGCGTGAACTACTAAAACACTAAGACTCTAACAACTCGTAACTACGACTCGACTCATACAACTCGACTCCAATGCCTAAAGACTCATAGTAATATAACCGCTAATAAATAACTGACGACGCGGGACCCTTAATAGATGCCCATTAACATACCTCATCTCCACTATCGTGGTTGTGTCGCCACGACAACCTCAACTGTTTTTTCCCTGACATGGGGTTTTGTGTCAGAATTCATGTATTTTTAGTTTGGTATGCTTGGGTAGGTGCAGGCACATGTGCAACACTCGGAGGATGGAAGGAACGATGTTTGGCTTTGTTAGCCTGAAAGGGTGAAGGCCGATTTTGCGGGGTGTATCGAATGGTGTCTAGGGTTTGGATGCGATGAGGGAGATGGTGGTATGGAGGAATAAGTCGAAGACGAAGAGAGACACAAGATAAAAACAACATCCTGTTGGGAAGCGAGAGTGATTAGACTCCTATCATTAAATCAACAAAACCATTTAAAAAATATTTGGTAAGAAAGTCTTGCCGATGTGGGTAAAATATTTGCTTTATGAATGCCAATTACATTCTTAAAATATAAGTTGTGCTTGCATTCTAGTCTTCTAGAGAAGTAATTTCTAATGAGCTTTCAAATAAGGGTTTAGTTGAAAATTAGGGTCAGTTATTTGAGCAATTAAAGTTATATTGTTGGAGAATAGAGAAAATGATTATTATTCAGTTCACATGGAGACTCTCCCCTAAATATAGGAGGGAGAAATTACAAAGGGCAAGAACGAAAAAAAATGAAAATACGAAAATATAAAAATACATCACAATTCCAACACTCTCCCTCAAGTTGGGCGTATGATGTCTTGTATGCTCAACTTGCACATGATTTTCCAAATGCGCTTAGACTAAATCCCTTGGTGAGAACATCCGCTAATTGTTGATCGGAATGGACAAATGGTGTGCTTTCAACTCCCCTTTCTATATTCTCTTTGATGAAGTGACGATCAACCTCCACGTGCTTTGTGCGGTCATGTTGGACAGATTTTTGTGCAATGCTGATGACAACCTTGTTATCACAATAGTCTCACCGGGTCCTTGTTTTTCATGACAAGATCATTCAAGAGAGACCTAATCCACAATCCTTCGCAAATCCCATGGGCCATAGCTCAAAATTCTGCTTCCACACTCAACCTGGCAACCACATGTTATTTTTTTACTTCTCCAGGTTACCAAATTACCACCGACTAGAGAACAAGGTGGATCTCCGGTCATCAACAGAGCCATCCCAGTCAGCATCTGTATAGACTTCAACAGTTAATTCTTTGCTTGGAGAGAGCATGATACCCTTTCCAGGAGAGGACTTGAGATACCGCAGGATCTTGTGAGCTGCCTCTAAATGACGTGTTTTTGGTGAGTGCAGAAACTGACCGATGACACCAATTCCGTAAGAAATATCTGGGCGAGTATGAGATAAGATAGATTAGGCACCAACCAATCGTTGGAATCCAGTGATATCTGTTACCGCTTGCCCATCATATCTTCTCAATCTATGGTTGACTTCAATTGGGGTGTCGGCAAGTCTACACCCACTCATCCCAGATGACTGAAGCAAGTCTAGGATGTGCATCGTCTGAGATATGAATCTCCCGTGCTTTGACCGAGCGACCTCAATGCCCAGGAAGTATCTGAGATTTCCCAGGTCCTTTACTTCAAATTCCCTTGACAGTCTTTGTTTCAGTGTTTGGATTTCTTCTGTGTCATCTCCCGTTATAATTATATCATCCACACAGACAATGAGAGCAGTTAATCTCCTATGTTTGTGTCTTACAAATAAAGTATGATCAACATTTCTCTGTGAGTATCCAAAAGTCACCATAGCTCTATGGAACCTCCCAAACCAGGCCCGAGCGGTCTGCTTTAGTTCATACAAAGTCTTCTTCAACATGCACACCTTTCCTCCAGATCCTTCTGGTGTAAGACCCGGTGGTAAGGACACATATACTTCTTCTTCCAAGTCCCCATGAAGGAAGACATTCTTCACATTCTATGGGCCAAGGTTCACTCTTTGCAGACAGCACACGAGAGCAAAACTCTTATAAAATTCATCTTTGCCATAAGAGTAAAAGTTTCTTGATAATCGATCCCCATGATTTGAGTATAGCCCTTAGGCACCAATCGAGCCTTGTATCGTTCAACAACACCTTGAGCGTTTTGCTTGACGGAGAACACCCATTTACACCCAACCACTGTCTTTCCTGGAGGTAGAGGAACTAAGTCCCATGTGCAATTCTTTTCCAGCGCCAACATTTTCTCACGCATGACATCCTGCCACTTTTGGTGCTCAATAACTTCCTGCAAGGTTGAAGGGATAGAAATGGAGGAGAGAGAGAGACAACAAAGGTTTTATGTGAGGGGGATAATGAGTCATTGGATACAAAGTGTGATAACGGATATTGGGTAGAGATACGTTTACGTTGAGTTCCCGAAGATGGATCCGATGTTGGAGCGGGTAACTTGAGCGAAGGCGATGTGCCTGAACCCCAATTCCTCCGAGTATACACCTATAAAGGAGTAGCGGGCAAAGGTGTAGGAGTAGCGGGCATAAGCAAATAGGTAAGAGTAGCGGGCATAGGCAAAGAGGTAAGAGGAGGATAGGAAGGAGGAATGGGTAGAGGAAGCGAAGGAGAGCTCACTTCCATTGGATAGGAGTCCCCCTGAAGTGAGGGCTCATAATATGAATTAGACTTCTGAAACGTAACATCCATAGTAACAAAGGTCTTTTTGGAAGCAGGGTGAAATCATTTGTACCCTTTCTGGGTAGGAGAATACCCAATAAAGATACACTTGAGGGCACGAGGGTCATGCTTGTACTTGGGGTGCACATGGACAAAGCACACCCACCCAAAGATCCGAGGGAGAAATTGAGTGGGAGAAACATGAAGAGCATTGAGAGGGGATTTGTTGCCAAGGACACGCGTATGCATATAATTAATAAGGTAAGCAGCAATAGGAACAACATCTCCCCAATAATTCTTAGGAAGGTGTATCTTAAGGAGGAGGCATCGAGCTACCTCAAGGAGGTGACGATTCTTGCGCCCCATTCTGAGCGGGGGTTATATAACAAGAGGTTTGATGTATAAATGTATAATGCCCTGATCACTAAGGTAACGCTTAAAGTGAGAGCCTGGACAGCGGGTCTGCTCGGGGCCAACATTTGAAACTTTTGGAACCTGCCACCGAGTGAGCCTTCGGCCCTGCCAGCTAGATGAGAGCCTGGACAGCGGGTCTGCTCGGGGCCAACCTTTGAAACTCTTGGAACCTGCCACCGAGTGAGCCTTCGGCCCTGCCAACTAAGTGAGAGCCTGGACAGCGGGTCTGCTCGGGGCCAACCTTTGAAACTTTTGGAACCTGCCACCGAGTGAGCCTTCGGCCCTGCCAACTAGATGAGAGCCTGGACAGCGGGTCTGCTCGGGGCCAACCTTTGAAACTTTTGGAACCTGCCACCGAGTGAGCCTTCGGCCCTGCCAGCTAGATGAGAGCCTGGACAGCGGGTCTGCTCAGGGACAACCTTTGAAACTTTTGGAACCTGCCACCGAGTGAGCATTCGGCCCTGCCAGCTAGGTGAGAGCCTGGACAGCGGGTCTGCTCGGGGCCAACATTTGAAACTTTTGGAACCTGCCACCGAGTGAGCCTTCGGCCCTGCCAGCTAGATGAGAGCCTGGACAGCGGGTCTGCTCGGGGCCAACCTTTGAAACTCTTGGAACCTGCCACCGAGTGAGCCTTCGACCCTGCCAGCTAGGTGAGAGCCTGGACAGCGGGTCTGCTCGGGGCCAACCTTTAAAACTTTTGGAACCTGCCACCGAGTGAGCCTTCGGCCCTGCCAGCTAGATGAGAGCCTGGACAACGGGTCTGCTCTAGGCCAACCTTTGAAACTTTTGGAACCTGCCACCGAATGAGCCTTCGGCCCTGCCAGCTAGGTGAGAGCCTGGACAGCGGGTCTGCTCGGGGCCAACCTTTGAAACTTTTGGAACCTGCCACCGAGTGAGCCTTCGGCCCTGCCAGCTAGATGAGAGCCTGGACAGCGGGTCTGCTCAGGGCCAACCTTTGAAACTTTTATCATCATTATGCAAGCCATCATACCGCACATGTATATATAAAAAAATCAAGTTGTAAAGCAAAGCACTCTCATTACATGGACCTAGGGATAGAAACGCTTCAAGTCATCACCACTCCACGTGTGATTGAGAGACTCGCCATCCACATTTTGGAGGCGGTACCTTCCTGATTTCAATGCTTCTTCCACGACATAGGGGCCTTCCCAATTTGGATGGAGCTTCCCTACTGCGGCCGACCTTCCGGCTGCGTCGACCTTTTTCAACACGAGGTCACCTTTCTCGAATTGTTTGATCCTGACGTGCTTGTCGAAGTACTTGGCCATCCGCCGCTTGACTTCTTCTTGACGAATGGTGGCGAGTTCTCGGACTTCCTCGATCAAGTCCAAGGAGAGCCGCAGCTCCTCGTTTCCTGTTCTCCATTCTTCATCCCCCTCTAAGACGGCCCTTACCCGCGGCGTCTTGACTTCAAATTCCATGGGGATGACGACCTCGCAACCATGAGAGAGCTTAAAGGGGTCTCGCCAGTGGCGGTGTTGGGGGTAGTTCTCAGAGCCCATATGACCGAGGGGAGTTGCTCCACCCAGTTCCCCTTCAAGTTTTCTACCTTTTTCTTGAGCAGGTTCACTATGACCTTGTTTGCCGCCTCCACCTGCCCGTTGCTCCTGGGGTGATGGATGGATGCGAACCTGAGGTCTATCCCCAGCTGGCTGCAGAAGCTGATGAACTCTTCGCTGGCGAACTGTGGACCGTTATCTGTGACGATGGCTTGAGGGAGCCCATGTCGACAGATAATCTCTCCCCACACGAAGTTGCGGACTACCTGGGAGGTGACCTTTGCTAGGGCCTTGACCTCCAACCACTTCGAAAAGTAGTCGATCATAACCAAGATGAATCTTCTTTGCCCGCTGGCCTGAGGAAAAGGTCCTACCAGATCAATCCCCCACATGGCGAAGGGCCAGGGCGCGGTGATGCTCCTTAGCCTCTGAGCTGGCAAAAGTTGAAGTGGGGCGAATAGATGCCACTTTCGACATTGTTTGGCGAATGCCGCTGCGTCTCTGCTCAGGGTCGGCCAGAAGTATCCTTGCCTCATTATCCTCGCCTCCAACGTCCTGCTCCCCGAGTGACTGCCGCATTCGCCGGAATGAACCTCCTCCAGGACCCTCGGGGCTTCTTCCTCCGAGATGCATCACGCCAAGAGTCCGGAGAGGGTCTTCCGGTATAAGTCCCCTTCATGAAGCACGTAGTAGGCAGACTTATATCGAAAGCGTCTTTGATCTGTGACCTCTTCTGGAAACTCACCTGTTGCCAGAAAGGTCATGAAAGGATCCTTCCACGAGCGGCGCTGTTCTATGTCCATGAGCTCCCCTTCCTCAATCGAAGGATGAAAAAGATCTGTCAAAGTCCCTCCGACCCGAGGGCCGGACTTGGCCAACCGATCTGCCTGGACGCTTTCTTCCCTTGGTATGTGCCTAATGGAGAAGGTCTTGAATGCTCCAATGAGACCCCTTACTTTGGCTAAATATCTCATGAGTGTGGGCTCCCTTGCTTCGAACTCACCCTTGATTTACAAGGCTATCACCATCGAGTATGTGAGAACTTCCACGCCGTGAACCCCCAACTCCTGAGCCAGACATAGGCCGGCGATTACTGCCTCGTATTCCGCCTGGTTGTTGGTGATGGGAAAATGTATTACCAGTGTTTGCTCAATTTTCATCCCCTGGGGGCTCTCCAACACCATCCCTCCTCCTATGGAATTCCTGCCTGACGCCCCATCGACCAACAGCTTCCAAGGGATGTGACGAAGAGCTTGACCTTCCTCCATTTCGATTACGTAGTCTGCCATGAAATCTGTGACCGTTTGAGCCTTCATCGACAATCGGGGAACAAAGGAGATGTCGAACTCACTCAACTTCACCGACCACTTCGCGAGCCTTCCCGAGTGCTCCACCCCCTCGAAGATTTTGCGAAGGGGATGGTCCGTCACAACCTGGATCGAGTGGGCCTGGAAATACGGCCGGAGCTTCCTGGCCGAGATGACCAGAGCGAAGGCCAGCTTCTCCAGAATAGGGTATCGGAGTTCTGCCTTCTTCAAGACCCTGCTTACATAGTAAACGGGCAGCTGCTTCTTGCCCTCTTCCCGGACCAAGACGGAGCCTACGGCTTCAGCCCCGACCCCTAGATACAAGGATAGGTTTTCTCCCTCCTTAGGACCTTGGAGTAGCGGAGATTTGGTGAGCTGGCTCTTCAGAGCCTGGAAGGCCTCCTCACATTCCTCCGTCCATTCGAACTTCTGATTACCTCGCAACACCTTGAAGAAGGGGGAGCATTTCTCTCCGGCCCGGGAGAGAAACCTACTCAACCCTGCGAGTTTCCCGGTTAGACGTTGAACTTCCTTAGTATTTCACGGCGATTTCAACTTCATTATAGCTTTGACCTTGTCCGGATTCGGCTCTACCCCCGCCTGGGTAAGGAGATGTCCTAGAAACTTCCCCTTGCGGGCTCCGAATACGCACTTCAGGGGGTTTAGCCGCATTTTATACTTGCGCAGAGTGGCAAAGGTCTCCTCGAGATCGTTGAGGTGAGAGCTCACGCTCTTACTCTTGACCATGAGGTCATCTACATAAACCTCCAGGTTTCTCCCACTTTGCTCCCGGAAGACCCAGTCCATCATTCTTTGGTAAGTCGCCCCTGCATTCTTTAGCCCGAACGACATCATCTTATAGCTATAACACTCTTCCCTTGTGATGAAGGAGACGTCCTTGACGTCCGGGGGGTGCATTCTAATTTGATGATAACCTGAAAAAGCATCTAAGAAAGACATTACAGAAAAACCGACGGCTGAATCAACCAGCGCGTCGATTCGAGGCAAAGGATAACAATCCTTGGGGCAGGCTTTGTTTAATAAAGAAAAATCAATACACATACGCCAACGACCGTCGCCCTTCTTTACCATAACGACATTAGAGACACAGCCCGGATACTGGATCTCTGATACGAAACCTGCCTGGAGGAGCTTCTCTACCTCCTCCCGAATCGGCTCCTCCAGCTTGTCCGCGATGGCTCTCCTCTTCTGCCTGATGGGGCGGGCTCCTGGCTCAAGGTTGAGGCGGTGGCAGGCCACATCTGCATCGATGCCTGGCATGTCCGCCGCGCTCCATGCAAAGATGTCCACGTTCCTCTGGATGCATTCCAGCATCCTCTTCCTGTCCTCCGGGCCAAGACCCCCGCCGATCCGCACCTTCTCCACTCTTCCCCCTTGGGTGGTGACCTCCATCTCGACCACTTCTTCAGCCGCCTCAAGACGGGCCGGCTCTTCCCATTTACTCTTCTCCTCCCTCCCCTCGGGCAGGGTCTTCTCTTCCTCCGGAGCCTCTTCCTCCTCCCCTCCTGGGATGCTGCTCTCTCCTTGTCCTTCCCCCTATCTCCACCTGGCCCCTCCGGCCCCTTCATCTGCCTATCCATCTTCTCAGCTTCCGCCATCCAAGAGATAGTGTTGACGGCAGTCACATCGCACTGCCTCGCCACTTTTGCATCCCCCCGGATCCGGACCTGAACTCCTCCGCTGCGGAACTTCAAGCACTGATGGAAGGACGAGGGAACACACCGAAAGGTGCTGATGAGAGGGCGTCCGAATATGGCATTGTAGCTGCTTGGAGCGTCAACAATGACGAACCAGCAGTTCCTGGGGACCCCTCCCAACGTCACCTGGAGGCCGACTCCTCCCTCAACTTCTTTCCTCTCCCCTGAGAACCCAAACAGGGGTCCATCTGAGGCTTGCACTCTCTTCGCTTCTACCTCCAGTGCGTCAAAGGCCTTCTTGAAGATAACATTCACCGAACTCCCGTTGTCGACCAAGATTCGGGAGACTGTGAAGTTTTCAATTGCCGCCTGGATCACCAAGGTGTCGCAGAACGGGTCTTCAAAGTCTGGCATGTCTTCCGCCGAGAAGGTGAGCTTCTCCGAAGGTGGTGGGGTTTGGGAGGTCGATGCGACGCTCCTCCTGAACATCGCCTGGAAGCTTCTCTTGCGAGTCGCTTCTATCCCCACCCCACCGTGGATCACTCTGACCCCTCCCCTGGCTCCCACGTCCGTCCTGTCTTCGCATCTATCATCTTCATCTCCTGGTAGTACCTCTTCGATCCTCATAGGCCGCTGCTGCTGCTGGCCTCTTCCCCTCACCTCCAGAAATTCCGGGCAGGTGGCCGTCGCGTGACCTTCTTCCTGATGAAAGTCACAGTAAGGCAACGCCACCCTGCCCCCTCTTCCGCCTCTTCCGCCTCTTCCGCCTCTTCCTCTTCCTCCTCTTCCTCGGCCTACCGTCATGGCTTGCTCTCGAGGGGGGTGAGGTGGTCTGGGACCTTGCCTCCATCCCGGATGATTGACTCTCCCCTCCCCCCTTCGTTGGTGATCTCTTTCCTGACCTCTCACTGGTCCTTCTTGGGGCCTCCAAGCCAGCCAGTTATTGGGCTCCTGATACCCCCAATCCCGCTGCTGCCCTCGAAACCCCTGACCTCTGGGTTCTTCCCTTCTTCTTCCCTCCTGGTGCCTTAACTCTGGCTCGCTCAGCCTCGCTAACCTCTTTGCAAACTCAGGATTGGCGGCCTCTCCTTCGATCTCCTCTGCTGCCCGCTCCATCTGCTCCTCAAAGGATAGAGGGGCCTTTCGCTTTAAGTCCATTTTGAAGAACCCCTCCCGCAGCCCCACTATAAAGGCTAGCTGGAGGGTGAACCCCGGCACCTCCTGGACTTGCAGGACCTCTTCTTGGAACCTATCCACGTAATGGGCCAACGACTCCCCAGGCCCTTGCTTGATTTTAAAGAGTGTCTCCGCATCCTTCTTCCTCTTTTTTGACGTTGAGAAGCGCAACCTGAAGCTCTGGCGCAAGTCCTCGAAGACGTAGATGGAAGCTACTGGGAGCTGGTGGAACCAGTCCCTCGCCTTCTCCTTCAGAGTGGTGGCAAAGAGCCGACTCTGGAAGGCATCTGTCATCGGGAGGATCGAGACCATGTCCTCGAACCACTGCAGGTGCACGACTGGGTCATCTTTGTCGGTATGTTAGGACATCTCCGGCCCTCTGAACCCCTCTGGCACTGGAGCCGAGAGGATCAACTCACAGAAGGGACTCCCTTCCCCTGCTCGGCGAGTGGTCCTCTCGCGCGGAGTCAGCTCGCACACCTCCGCACTCGCCGGGCAGCTGAACATCTGCCGCCCGGGGAGATCTCGCGCACTTGCTTCCGCCGAGACCTCCTTCCCAAGCCGCTGGCCCGGAGCGTTCTCGCCTATCTGTTGGGGCGGAACCATCGGAACCACAGGCGTCTCGCATTCGCTTCTTCCGGCGAGAGCTACCTGCATGGTCTGCATGACCTCTCGCTTGAACTTCTCGAACATCTCCAGCCACTCCATTGCTGCTGGCGGCTGCGAGTGGCCTGGATCGGAACCATTTCCTTCATCTCCTGTCATCGAGCTCAACTTGGGATTTTCTTGCATTGGCTACGGTCCACGCTCACCGCACCAAAAATGTTGAAACCGTCAACCGGTCTCTGTGTTCGGACCCACAGGGGGTGTAGCCTGCGCCTACTTCTCCCTCACCAAACTCTCCTGACCGAGGATGAAATATCTGAAACAGACCCAAGACTGCAGGGAGGAGGTCCCGCCACACACCCGGAAGATCTTAGAGAGCTTCCCATCCCAAACCAAAGCTCAACCGGGCACCTTTGAGGGCACAAGCAGCCAACTCCGAAAACTGCCTGGAGGAGAGAACTCAAAAGATCTGATCTCCTCCAAGGTGCTCTTAAGGGTCTATTTATAGATTTTCCAGTCTTAGACTGCAGATAGCGTGAATCCGCCTTTTGGTTTTACTAATCGCACCCCAAATTGGTCTGCTAACAGCCTAACTCCGCTGTTCTGAAGGGCTATTAGCAGCCCGCAGGGGGGTATCTAGGTAATTTTCCCCTCAAAGCCTTCTGGGCGAGTGGTCCGTGGAGGCACCACTCGCCAGGCTCCTTGCCCATCATGGTTCGCCGGGCGAATGGTTTATGAGGCCATCACTCGCCATGTGCTCGGCTCGCTTGAGGGGCGAGACCTTGGGCGCTCTCGCCTATCTGCCATGATGCCCTATGCGAGTGGTCCGCGAGTGCGGGCCTCACTCGCCCAAAGACCTCTTGGACTCCTTATTCCGCTCCTTGCCCTGCCACCTGGCCCCCCGGGGCCCCTTGGGCCCACTCGGCGAATACGGGGTTGTACACTCTCCATCTTTGGTATCTAGTCGTTTGTTAAATTCTTCATAAGCTTGACTTCTTGCTTTACTTACTGTATTTTTATCTTCTTTCTTGGCGACTTTATACTTTGTCAAGTTTTCATCATTCCTACAAGCATATAATGTTTTGTAGCTGACCCTCTTTGCCCTCATTTTGTCTTGAACTTTCTTTTCCAACCACCAAGATTCTTTTTGTGGAGTCGCACGACCTTTTGACTCTCCAAGTACAGTTCTTTCCACTTATCTTTAAATGAGATGATATAACTTCCATGTGACACTAGGATCAACATAAGGATCATCAACTAGTTGTTCTATAACCGCTGCCTTGAAAGCAACCTGTTTTCCCTTCTTCAAGTTCCACCACCGAATTTTTGGCAACACTTTTTTCTTTCTCTTAAAGTTACTATATTTAATTTGCACATCCAGCACAACAAGTCTATGTTCTGTTGTCAAACTTTCTCCTGGCATGACTTTGCAATCCTCACAAATCTTTTTATCCATTTTGCGAGTCATAAAATAGTTAATTTGTGACTTATTTTGTCCACTCTTGAACGTAATTAAGTGTTCTTCCCTCTTCATGTAGAAAGTATTTGTCACAAGTAGCTCATGTGCCATAACAAGGTCTTGAATGATTCTTCCTTCTTCATTTCTTTCTCCATACCCAAATCCTCCATGAACATCTGTATAATCCGTATTTTTCTTCCCTACATATCATTTAAGTCCCCTCCAATGAAAATTTTCTCTATTTGTGGGATTTCTCTTACCAAATCATCTAAGTCTTCCCCAAATTATACTTTAATAACTTCACTTAATCCTACTTGTGGCGCATAAGCACTAATTACATTAATAGTTTTCTTTCCTACGATTAATTTAAGAGCTAAGATTCTATCACCTTTTCTGCTTACCCCAACAACTTCATCCCTCCAAGTAGTATCTACAATAATATCTACTTCATTGTTTGTTTTATTTTTTTCCTGTGTATCATAATTTAAAACTTGAATTATCTAGAAATTTAGCTTTCTCACCCACCCATTTAGTCTCTTGCAAACATAAAATATTTATCCTTTTCCTAATCATTGTATCCACTACTTCCATCTCTTTTTCTGTTAATGTACCTATATTCCAACTTCCAAACCTAAGTCGATCATAAATTATACGATCTACTTTTCTAGGATGCCTAATATGTGAGGGCTTTTGCATATTTAACACTACACCCAAGTCCTCTTGGAGGTGCAGCGGTCCTTGCCAAGATGCCGCATTCAGACCATACGACGAGAAATCTTGCATATTTAACGCTACACCCAAGTCCTGGAGATGTATCTGTCCTTGCCAAGACGCTTCATTCGGACCATACGACGCGTTCCTTAAGGGGAACAACCTAGCTTTAGTAGAATTTCTGAAAAGATCCATATTCATAAGGGTGACTAAATTTTACGCTGACCATCTACCTAATACAACCCTCACCATTTTTCATCCGGGCTTCGGACCGGCATCGGCTGGTTTAAGATAGTCATCGACACATACTTCAGATAAATTGTTTACTATAATATCCTGTAGAAAGAATAAAATAATGTTATCAAAATTGAATAATGCAAGAGCATGGGCATATAAATTAATATCTAAAAAGGATATATTAACATATTTTCCTGATTTAAATAATGAATCAAGCAATAATACTAGGTGTTATTCTTATTCCAACAATCCCCAGCAATAGTATGCACTACTTTAAATAATGATAATACATCTGCTCTGGACATGCTTATATAGTCTTCCTCACTCTTTCAATTAATGTATTCCATGTTAAATATTAAATAAAGACAACTGTTATTCATGTCGTGTAGTAATTATCTAACATTTTCCCTTTCACATGCCTAGTCTTCTTTATATCATCCTAACGTATACACATGTTTGAAGCATATCGTACCTATACATATCTGGAACTTTTTTTATTTAGAATTAAAAGGTCATTGTAAGTATTTGTACTTCATAGATGAGAATATTAGTTATTTTTTAATCAACTGATTATTTAATTAATTTGATCAATAATTAATTAGGATATTAAGTAGCTTTCTTTGAATCATAGTAATGGCCTTTTCATTTCTTACAACTACTAAACTATTTCTCTTATAAATCTCTTCACAGCAATTTTCACATAGCTTATTACCAGAAGTCATCAGTTTAATGTGACTTGACAATGCATCAAAAGTACATAATAGAGCATAAGGCATGACATCGCACCACACAACAAACTGACCCTTGAGTATTATTGGGTCCTGTTTGTAGGATTCCTTCTGATGACTCCCTAGTGCTCAATTAGATCATTTTTGTGGCTTTTGTGTCTCCATACCAATGATCATGTGTAACCACTTATCTGAGATTGTGCATGGATTTCCTGATCTACAATATGAAGTCACAAAGAGATTTTGCACTATGCCAATGCATGCTATCTTCCCCAATGGGCTGGCTACATGTTGTGGTGCCGACAACAATTGTAACATATGTCATGTTGCCTATCAACATCGTGGCAACTATATGTCGTAGTCGTTGACAATGACATAGTCACGTGCATAGTTTTTAGAGATGATGTACCCGCAGTAGTTGTTGTCATCATTGCAATAGATCCACAATCGCGTCCTCCTTGTTGCAGTCTCACAATCCACAATTGCCTTGATTCTTGTTCTTTGCTCTCGCAGCTTGAACCAAATCTAACACAACCTACGAAGCACCGGTACGGGTACCGGGTACGATACGTATCCGGTACGACGGTACAATAAATTTAAAAAAACAAGGATACGGGTACGGCGGGATACGTTGTATTAAATATAATAAATAAATACATATATATATCACAAATACAATTATAAATTCTCAAAACAATAAAACAAGAAGCATAAATAGTCAATTGAAATACAAGATCATAATTAATACATAGAATGAAGTTCTTAGACATAAATTATAAATGTTCATAATCATAGAATGAAGTACGGCCTATCCATCACTCATTTTCTTCATCATCCTCAGTATTGTTGGAGATGAATGCATCTTCAATTTCTGGATCATCTTGTCTGAGTCTTCTTCATGTCACAAATTACAAACTGGGTCATTCAGGATGAGATGAGATAGAGTACATCATAGGTGAAGCAAGGAGACCAAATATTAGTGATGGGGATCACGGATTGAGGATGAGCTGGCACTTATCGGAGCCCGCGTGAGTCTACATACTGATGAGGATCACCCACCGAAGATGGCTCTCCGTAAGGCGGAACCCACGATCATGTATTCAGGCAGGAAGACTTGACCGGCTCGGCGATCCGACTATACAGATGCGTCTGGATTTTCTTTTACTTGCATTTTTACATATTACATTATATTTTTCAGTTTTATTTATTGTAATCGGATTCGTTACATTTATGGTCAATCATAGTAGTTGATGTAAGAGATGTCCTAGGTAGTTTATTATAAATATGTAAGGAGTAGCAACCATCCTTATTGCAAATTTTGGAGTCTTCTTCCTAGAATCCGACAATCCACTCGCGGTGACGACTCCGTGAGGCCCTAGGTGACGACACATAGGTAATCCCTTGTATCCATTTGTTTTTCATATTACCCGCACACCCCCTCCCAAATATCCCCACTGAAAAACAAAACCTAATACCAATCCCATTGTAAAACTCCGCCTCCCGGTAATTGGGCACGACCGAGGGGAGATTTATGGCCAGAACAGCCGCCTTGCGGCAGAGTCAGCACACGGGCTAGCATCCACTACAAGACGCCTATCCTGCAGGCAAACACCAAACAACACAAGCTACAGGAAGGGTCATGGTATGCTGCATTGCCTCCTCAAGTCCTGCCACTCTGAGCTGCTGCTCTTCCTGGACGTGCTGATGCTGCTCCGGCTCTGTGCTCCTGATTGTTATGACCACATCCGCCCGTTAGTCAAAAAGACTAAGCGGTTTCATCCACCCCTCCCCCCGCGACTCCTGCATGTTTCACCGTAAAATCGCAAGACTCACGCAAACCGTATACACTTCGCCCGCCATGATCGCAACAGTCCTTTCCCCATTCCCGGATCGAGCTTCCTGCTGCCGCCATCGACGACTTTCTCACCCAAGTTGTCGAACCGCTTTCGTCCTCTGCAGCCACGCCCTCAACCCGTCGTAGCCTCAGATCCCTTACAGAAAATCTCGATCCAGATTTCTTAAGATGCTCCTAGCCTTAAAACAAGATCCTTTTAGCATAACATTGACAAAGAAACATTTGCACGAACACTTTGTCACCAAAGACATGGGATGCCCAAAGTACTTCATGGGCATCAAAATTGCGATAAGGCCCAACTCTGTCGTTCTCTCCCAACACAAGTATGCTCTTGACCTTCTCAAAGAAACTTGTCTTCTTGGCGCAAAATCCGCTAGATGTCCAATGGTTGTAGATGAGGACAAACTTTGGAATGAGTGTTCGCCTCTCCTTCCGGATACCACACGGTATAAGCGGTTAGTTGGTAAAGTTATCTGCCTTACCGTAACAAGACCTAACATCTGCTACGCTTTTGGTAAAATCAGTCAGTTCATGTAAGCTCCCAGGGAGTGTCATCTGCACAACTTTAAAGATATTAGAGTATATCAAAGGGTCTCCTGGCAAAGGCCTCTTGCTTTAAAAGAACAATCATCTACGCATAGAAGCCTATCATAATGCTAGTTATGCAGATGACAAAGGTGATCGTCCACCTCCGATTTCTGCACGTTCGTTGGTGGCAATTTTGTTACCTGGAAAAGTAAGAAGTAAGTTGTGGTGTCCAGGTCAAGTGCTGAAGTAGAATATATAAGTATGACTCAAACCACGTGTGAATTAAAGTGGTTACGAGCGCTTCTAATGGACTTGGGACAATATAGCAACCATTTATATCTCAAAGAATCCAGTCTTCCATGAAAGAACAAAGCACATCGTGGTCGACTGTCACTTCATTAGAGAAGAATTTTTGAAGAAGCAGATCTACACTCTGTTCGTCACTTTAAAAAAAGAGTTGGCTGATATCTTTACAAAACCAGTTACTTCATCCTTCTCAGATATATATGACAAATTGGGCATGATTGCAATATATGTTCTAGCTTGAGGGGGAGTCTTAAAGCACAAGATAAAGTGTTGATAAGGATGGGCAATTAATCTTGGTGTAACCACCCTATGTGTTGGTATGTGCTGTTGAGTATTAGAGTCTGGGCGGTTACTCATTGTGTAACCGCCCAAGCTTATTGTATAGCTGATGTCCGGACGGTTACTCATTGTGTAACCGCACGAACTCCTTTGTCCAAATTTTATGTTTTTAGTCTCACATCGTCAATTGTAAATTATCTTTCCTCCCTTGTTCTATATAAAGAGGGGCACTCCCGTGTAATATTTAGATTTTTTGAAAATAAAATATTCTGTTATTTTCAATTTCTCACAATAAATTTTATTATTGCAAGTGATCCTACGACGGATAAACTTATGTATGCCATGCAATAGGGATAAATAATGGTTAGCAGATTCGGCGGACATCCAACATAGTGGTGTTATAATGTCCCAGATCACTCTATCGAGGGGCACATAGTCAGGAGGTTCAGGGGATGGGGTGTAGAAAAATTCATCACAAGTGTGATACTCGCTCAAATGATCACCATAGACATCAACAAAAAGAAGATATAACATGTTGAATGTCCCAATGAATGCCGACAATGATTACATAGATTTTAGAGACATCAAGAACACTCTCAACCTCGATTGGCTCACTAATGACATGTATATTCTTATTTGGCGATGGTTTATTGGGAGGCTCTTTAGGGAGTGTGTAGAAAAATTCATCGCGAATGTGACGATCGCCTGAATAAATACTTGAGGCATTAATACTATGACACGACTTTAGAATGTGTCAGATGATTCTAAGGATGGAAAACTCATGGTGGCTCACGGGGTAGGATACAAGAAACATTGTTGTATGTACGACGAGTACTAAAATAGGTTCTCGAGAAATCGAGAGTGTGCTCAAGTGTGTGATAGACAAGCCCTACATACATAATACTAAGCTTCATATCCTCAGGGATGGGTGGGTTTAGAGATATAATGGGAATAGTCTTCACAAATCCTATACTCATAGACGAGTCTCGCATTTGAGCCTCGTCTTTAGTAAGACTAGGCATGGGTACTAGACAGGATGATCGAATATTCCTTGCAGTGTGAGTAATCTACCTTGACTCATAATTACAACATTCCATTGAATTTGTTGTGTTAGATTTGGTTCAAGCTGCGAGAGCAAAGAACAAGAATCAAGGCAATTGTGGATTGTGAGACTGCAACAAGGAGGACGCGATTGTGGATCTGTTGCAATGATGACAACAACTACTGCGGGTACATCATCTCTAAAAACTATGCACGTGACTATGTCATTGTTAACGACTACGACAAGTACAACAATACTTGGTCACTATGACAACATAGACTAGGGACACTAATTATCACTAAGGAGGCTCATGAGAAGATTGATGAAGAATGCCAACTTGCCTTTAATACCATAAATGTTGAAAAGTAGTTGTTCTTGTGATGCGCTAACCCGAACTCTAATTTATCTTCTCCTCTTTAATTCTGTTATTATGGTGCAATTGAAGAATAAATAGAGATTGAAGAGTGTTAGACCCGTAATTCATTATTTATGATAAACGGTGTGATATTACTCTCTATATAATAGAGCATACAACAATATTAACACTCTCATTCAAGTTAGGCAAGTTATACAATTCATACGCAACTTGCTAATTACTACAAAAACTACTTTCACTTAAGCCTTAGGTAAGAACATCAGCAGGTTGTCTGTTGGAATGAACAAAATACAGATGAGCCTCTTCACAATATTCTCTTTGATGAAGTGTCTATCTACTTCGACATGCTTTGTGCGGTCATATGAACAAGATTATGAGCAATACTAGTAGCTGCCTTGTTGTCATAATATAAGTTTATCAGATTGTCTTCAAGAACTCCCGATATCTAACAATAATATCTGAAACCGCATTCCTTTGCATATTCCATGAGTCATAACTCTGAACTTAGTCTTTGTTTTGGATCGAGCCACAACAGGTTGCTTCTTGCTTCTCCACGTGACAAGGTTTTCCCCGACAAATGAGCACTACCTTGCATAGATCGTCTATCATCAATTAATCCAGCCCAGTCAGCATCAATATAAACCTCAATCTTCAACTTGTCATTATGAGTAAATAAGATACCCTTTCCCGACGACATCTTGAGATAGCGCAAAATTCTAGATACAACATCCAAGTGTTTTGTTCTCGGTGTGCACATATACTGATTGACCACTCCCACGACATATTCCACATCTGGACAAGTATGGGATAGATCAACTGTTCAATAAGTCTTTTGTTGCTTGCCACATCTTCTCTAAGCTCTCCATCATCCTTTCCAAGCCTATGATTTGCTTCAATCAATGTAGTGGCCAGTCTGCACCCATGCATGCCCGACTGTTCTAATAGATCCAATGCATATTTCATCTGCGAAATAAATATGTCATGTCTTGATCTTGCAACTTCAATGCCCAAAAGCTATTTTAGTTTTTCTTGATCTTTTACCTCAAACTCTTTTGCTAGCTTCCTTTTGAGGATAGTAATCTCTTCAGTATCGTCCCCAGTTATCACAATATCATCCACATAGAAGATAAGAGCTGTTAGCTTTCCCTGCTTTTATCTGGTAAACAAAGTGTGGTCAGAATTACTCTGAGTATGCCTAAAAGGGATCATCACATTGTGGAATCTACCAAACCATCCACTCGGGGATTGTTTCAATCCATATAAACCTTCTCTTCCAGTTCCACCATGGAAGTACGCATTTTTTACATCCAACTATTGGGGGTTCCACCTTTTACATGCAGCACATGATAACAAAACTCATACTGAGTTCATCTTAGCCACATGGGCAAATATCTCTTGATAATCAATCTCATGAGTTTGGGTATATCCTTTTGCCATCAATCGTGCTTTATAGCGTTCCACTATCTCATGAGTTGGAGTGCCTCGTGACATGTTGTAGGAACCGTGATAAAGACTAAAGAGAAAATAGATGATTGATGCGATGGGGCTAATGAGGCATATGAAACATACTTAGACAATGGGTGTTTTGTCTTAACTTCACATAGGTCGGTAGGTAACATCGCAAGAGCTGAAGATGAAGCCATGATTGGTTTTGGTATGGGAGGACGAGTCGTTGAGTCCTTGCTTCTAGTATAAACCTGCAGAGGGTTTGTCTTAAGTGGAGGAGCTAGTCTCTCCCTAGCTAGGAATATTGTGGGATGACATGATATATCGTGGAGGAATCTGCAATGGGAGTGTTGGGCTCCTGCGCCCCTCGCTTGAACCCATGGCGCGTTGTGCTACATAAAGGGAACAGTAACACCCTTTCCATAGGTTGGAGATTATGGACCATTTGTGTATGCAGTTGATCCTACAAGTGGTATCAAAGCAGGTCATGAGATCGACACCGCAGGGGGGTGCATTTTTCGTAAATCAGAGATTATGGACCATTTGTGTATGCAGTTGATCCTACAAGTGGTATCAAAGCAGGTCATGAGATCGACACCGCAGAGGGGGTGCATTTTTCTTAAATCAATTCTCTTTTCAATCTGCGGTTTCAGCGGGATGCTGGGGTGTGGGTAATCGGAATGCTGTGTGATCTCTAGTAAATCAATCAACCTTTCAACCTGAGGGTTCAACGGGATGCTGCGGGTGGGGGGGGGGGGAGATTTTTGGTGCCCAGCGTCCCTCTCTTGAACCCATGTCACATTTTGGACTAGTTGGGGATGTGCTTGATCCTACAGGGAGAATATGAGGACTCACTTCCAATGTTGGTGAAGACTCCCTCGGTAGAGAGGCCTCGTAATAAGATTGATTTTCCCAAAAAGTGACATCCAAAAAGAAAAGAATTCTCTTTGTTGGAGGATTGTAGCATCTATAGCCATTTTGCATAGGGGAATATTCAATGAAAACCAAGGTTTTAAATGTCGGATGTCGGATTGTGTTTTTAGATGTCGGATGTCGGAGACATTTTAATATGTTGGATTCCTAAAAAATATTTATATTATAAGTTATACCATATTATCTTAGCTTTATAAGCTACATTAATTTGTTCTACTCAATGGACACATTTTCTACTTAGTTGTATTATTTCCAAATACTCAAATCTATTTTTAATCATCATTATCTCCTAACCATGTATCTATTTTCATTGTATGTATATCTCCATTTATTATTTTCATTTTTAAGCACTTAAATGTTTCAAATTATTTTATCGTTCTTCCTCATTGTTGGAAAGAGAAATGACAAATACTATTTAGATATCAATCTATAATAAATAATAGTTTTTTACTTCCATATAAACATGCAAATTAACTGTACAATACTAAGAATAAATGTGGTAGCAATGACAAAACTTGATAGAATAAATTTCATCAATCAAACCTTATATAATTTTGGGAAAAAGGATGAATTTCGTGACGGAGAAATGAAAATATAGCTTAAATAAACATGATCGAAATTTATTCAAGCATACAATATATGTTGAGCATGAATGAAAGCATGTTTTTTTACAGTTGCCCCCATGAAAATTGTTGGTTTCAAATGGCTGATTCCAAATACAAGATGAGAAAATTTAATCAAGAAGCTGATATGCTGGCACATGTCGGCAACTAAATCAAGATTCAAATAGATAAAATGGGCGTCATCGCCCTTACATAACTAGTTAAAACAACATATACATGTGGAAGACTTGCTACGCAACTGATACTCCATACATAAAGCATGTAAGAAGAAAGCATTGGAAGGAGACAAGTGAAAATCAAGTATAATCCATGTGCACGGAATTGTGCAATCAATAAAATGGGGAAAAAAACTAGCAAAAAACCCTTTCAACAGCGAGGACGGAGAATAAGCGGAGAGAAATCTCTGATCGTACAACATTTAGAAATGTTGGCTACATTTCTAAGGGTTCGTTTGGTTCGGCTTATTTGCTCCGGTGAGTTTGGACAAAATTGTCATTGTCATAGAATGTATGTTTGGTATGACAAATGTTACTATCATTATCAAGAAAAGGAATTAGTTATAAGCATAAAATGTTTGGTATGACAATGACGTTTTTGTCCAAACTCACCGGAGCAAATAAGCCGAACCAAACGAAGCCTAAATGTCGCCGGCGAGCGATATAGCGGATTTAATCGGTTATGGTGTCCGACATAATGAAAAACGTCATAACCTTTAACTTTTCATTATGTAAGTCATTTTTGGTTCAAACAGGACATGTCAGCCAACATTTAAAACAGTGATGAAGACACACCGGAGGGCACGATGGTCAAGTTTTGAGCGTGCAATATTATGGATATGAACAAAGCACAAACACCGATAGATTTTTGGGGTGAGGTAAGTTGGAGAGACACAATGTATGAAGAGGAATCTTGTTTCCTAAGACACGAGTAGGTAGGCGATTTATAAAGTAGACAACAATTAGAACAACATTTCCCCAATAGTATCGAGGAAGCTGCATGGTAAAGAGGAGGCAACGAGCAATCTCAAGAAAATGGCGATTCTTCCACTCAACGACCCTATTCTGAGCAGGAAAATGAACACAGGTAGTTTGATGCACTATCCCCAGGGTAGACAAATATGTTTCGAAGGTGGTATCAGTGTATTCGTGGCCATCATTACTGCGAAGAATTTTAACGGTAGCATCAAACTAGGTAGAAATCATAGTATAAATTTTTTTGAACAGAGGAAAGATCTCATTTTTATGGTGCATCAAATAAACCCAAGGGGTTTGTGAAAAACAATCAATTAAGTTAACAAATCATTTATAATCAGAAATACAAGCAACGAGGGAAGGTCCCCACACATCAGAGTGAATGACAACAAATGGAATAGTAGATGGTAATGAACAATGCGTAAATGAGACACACTTATGTTTAGCCAATTGCAAGGTTGTCAGGATCGAGATCCTAGATGAGATCGTTTCGAGGTTGGATCGGATCGGATCGAGGATCGCAAGATCCTACAACCTTCATAAATTAAGACTAAAAATATAAAATTGAATTTTGTATCATCCAATTACATGCTCAATTAACAAAAATCAATAAATTAAGCAGTATATGAATAATTATATTAAAAATTTTTGAATAACTAAATCAAAAAGACAATATCATACTAAGTTCACTTTCAGTTTCAGGTAGGATACTCAATGTCTACTAACAATAAAAACAAATTTGGACTAATGGGTTGGTGGAAGCCTAGAAACATGAAGACGAACTAAGACTGATGGATTGCTCGTACGCTGGAAGCAGGAAGCTTGAATTGCTCGTATACTGGATTTCTAACCGCTAGATTACTCGTACGCTAGAAAGGAAGAGAAGACGCCAGTCTGAAAGTAGGAAGCAGGAAGCCACTGGATTACCAACCACCGGATTGAAATGGAACCACTTGAAATATAAGATAAGACACTGACACCACTTGAAATGGAACCTGATAAGGAAGGAAAAGGAAGACATTGTTTGGACCGGAAGCAACCGAAGACGTCGCTCTTGGCCTCCGCTTGCAGTCGGTAATCGACACTTGGGATACGGTAAAACATCATGATATGATTCTGTGATGGGGTATAAGGGCGGGTTTGGGATAAGGTTAAGCAATGAGTTTTGGGCGTTGGACCAGTTGAATGAGATCGGGATAGGGTTGGACATGTTTCTTGTTCCCTTTGTCCGGATCGGTAGAATCAGGTCGGGATCGCGATCCTAAAGATCCTAAGATCCGGATCGCGATCCCATCCGTAGATGTGCCGATTTAGATCCTAGGTAAGATCCGGATCGATTTACATAATCTGGGTCATAGGATCGTAAGATCCTACGATCCGGATCGCGATCCTGATAACCATGGCCAATTGTCATAGTGATTTATAGCATTGGAATCAATAATCTTGTGAGAAGGTGAGTGGGCGGTAGTGGAATGAGCACTTGGAATATCTGTGTAGGTAAAGGAGGACAGTTCAGAAGAAGTCTCTGTAGAGTGTCCTTGCATCATCCTGCGAAAGACCCGTATTTCCTCGGCAGAGAGAGAGTTGGGCAATGAGATGGGTTCAGAACTAGAACTCCCTACATTATGGTCTTCAAAGCTCTCAGTCAGATGAACGTGGGTTAGGTCCCCCCTCCCTTGGGATCTCCCACGGCCACGTCCTGCACGTGGGTTAGGTCCTCCTTGAGAAGGGGGGAAACCATGAAGCTTAAAGCAAGTCTCCTAGGTATGTCGAGTTTTACTGTAGTGGTCACAACCATGATGATTTTTGTCCGTAGTCTCGGGCTTTAAATCTCGTAAAGAGTGCCCTCTCGAGTTCGAGTATGTAATAAGAGCATAGCCTTCTTGTGCATGTTCGGGTAGCCATGACTGTCTACGATCATATTCTTGTTGAACAAGACTATAAACTTCTGGTAGAGAAGGAACAAGGTCGCGACCCAAATTCTTCACAATGATCTGATCAAAATTCCTATGAAGACCGTGTAAGAACTCAAACACACGGCTGCAATTTTCCCTCCCTGAAGAGAAGCTCCACCATGTCAAAGCCAGGTAAGAGAATCAAAGTGATAATATTCTTGATATAATTGAATGAACTCAAAATACTTGGCAAATGGTGGACGGTTGCCTTGACGCAGGAGAAAGATCTTTTTGAGTTGAAATGTCTGGGTTGAATTCCCTTTTCTAGAGTAAGTGGATTCAGCCTCTTCCAAATGTCTGCGGTGATATCAAGGAACAAGTGGTTGTAAGCTATCGACTCCTTAATATAGCTTATAAGCTAGGTTCTCTGAGTCCCATTGCCCCCGGGTAGCAGTATCCTGTGCATGTGCTCTTATGCTCCCATTTACATAGCCAAACATCTTCTGGCTCTTAAGTTCCAAAGTAACGGATCCCGACCCAGGTAATTTGTATTATCGAGGCGAATAGTCATAATATGAGGGACATTATGATCATAACTAACCCAGGTAGATCCAACGGGAGTCGACCAGTTTCTTGAATCAACAACGTCTGACATCTCTAACCGATAGGGACAAGAGAAACTTGTGATTAAATCACCGGAGCTGGGAGTCGATCAGTCGCTAGAAAACAGGTCAGAGAATCACCGGAGCTGGAAGAGAGTGATAAACCCCTCATTAGGACCGGTCAAGTCCCGAAAACATATCACTTTGAAGGTTTGAGGGCCATAAGTGAGCCAGTTGTACGGTAGAGACGTTTTTCTCAAGCCAGAGGGAAGAATCCCAAAAATCTAGATCTGAAATCTAGGAAGATCCAACCAATAAATTCAAGAATCCCTTTAGTATGACTAGGGAAGAGAGAGATGAAGTAGTGAAAGAAATCTGGAGTGGATCCGGCGATCGGAATCGGCTCAACACCCCATTTCGATCGATCGGTGTCGATAGGCACCAATCGACGCACCAGGCGTGAACGAAGTCGACGAGTGGTCTTCTCGCTGGAGGCCTCTGCGTCGACCGAAAGGATGTTACCGAGTGCTGAGTTGCAGCGGAGGGTCGATCGGCTCAGGAATCGACGAAAGAGGCGGAAGCGGCAAACGGGTGAGTGCCATAGCAGTGAGACGCTAACCTAACTCTAATACCATTTTAGAACTTTAAGTCATAAATTATGAAAAAAGGTGGGATACTAATATATAATAGAGTATACAACAATACTAGCGAAGAGTTGTGAAATAACTCCTGCAAATAGTAAACGCGAACACACAAAATGGGATCAGATTATATCGCAAAGTTGTTAAATATTTTTATTTTTATTTACATAGATGATCTTGATATAAATTTGACGGTAGTAACATTAAGAAAAATGGCGGCATAAGAATAAGTTTTTTTTCCATATTAGTGGACATAAATCACTAGAGAATCTTGAAAAGCTATGTATTAAGTTGTTAACTGTCGCAGTAAACATTATAATTTGTTTTACATCTTATTTATTATTGAGAGTTTTTCAATTCATTAGTTTCACATTCTACATTCTTGTATTTGCATTTGAAGATGTGAAGAATTAGGCTTCGTTTGGTGCGGTTTATTTGCTTCGATGAGTTTGGTCAAAAACGTCATTATCATAGAATGTATGTTTGGCAAGACAAAGGTTATGACCGCTATAAAGAAAATAAACTAGTTTTGAGCATAAAATGCATGAATTTGTTTAGGCGAGATCGGGCGTTCACGAAAGACGTTCATGATCACGGCGTTCACGACCGCCACCACCGCGCCAAACGAAGCCTTAGTATTCCAGTCTGTAGCAGAACTATTATATGTTTTTTCTTAATTGCTTTTGAGCAACCTCATCAGAAAAATAATATCATTTATCTTATTCTCATTTGAAGATAATAATACAATCTGTTCTTCCAACCCACAGCAGCATAAGATTTCTTTTGAATAATCTGAATGAAGCAGTAAACTCCGAATCATAAATTCCAAGTAGTTGACAGGAACAAAGAGAATGTATTGAAAGCACAATCCTTTTTATTTAAGATTTAGGAAATCTAGCTTGTTGTTACTTTGCAACCCGTAGAATGTTGGTCGCTTCGCCGGAGGGATGTCAGGGGTGGAGATTATGGATATACTACGGAGCTGGAACTACTGCTCTCTAAGCGGGTGCTCGGGAGAGTGAGAGCTATCACAATCTTGTAACAAGAAGAAAAAGATTCTTACTTCCTAGCCCAAAGAGCCTTTAAATACGAGAATACAAAGGTAGACACTTTTAGATTAGTTCCCTTTACTCGGACCGACTCCAAACTTGCATGAAATATAATAACGTGAATAAGGAAAAGAGACGACATACAACAGAACTCGATTAACTTGTTTATAAAGATAACACGGCCAGAAGCCCATAACACTTGCTTTCAAATAGCTTAAAACTCTTCTATGTGGACTTTCAAGCTTGACCGAGATTTTTGAACAAATTGATTTGTTTTTCAAACTCAAAATAATCTTGTGTGGTTATTTTAATAAGTAATGGTTGCATATAATAATATGCTTAAAAGTACCGTGTGTGTGTGTGTGGGGGGGGGGGGAGCGGGCATCTGTGGGGAGAGATGATAACATTAAATAAGGGGAGAGAGGGGGAAGATAAAGAGAGGGGGGGAGGGGGGGGGGGAGCGGGCATCTGTGGGGAGAGATGATAACATTAAATAAGGGGAGAGAGGGGGAAGATAAAGAGAGGGGGGGGGGGGGGAGAATATTGTTGGAAATATTCAGTCAATGTCGGTCTATTATGGACTTTTGGTATATTTGGGTTTAGTCCTACATTGCAGTTTTAACTTTAAGAGTTCATGTATGTCTTATTTAATATCCTTTTGTGGATGAATAAATGTCGGTCTATTAGGGACTTTTGGTGTATTTGGGTTTAGTCCTACATTGCAGTTTTAACTTTAAGAGTTCATGTATGTCTTATTTAATATACCATTGTGGATGAATAATATTCAAGTATTTCTTTTCTATTATTTCAACATGGTATCAGAGCAGGAATTGACGCCTTGAAATTTCGTCGCCTTAATCGTTGGCGACTTAATTTTCTTGGTGGCTTCCGCTCGTGCCGTCCGTTAATTTCCTCATCTCGTTCTCGTCGGCAAGTTCCACGCCCGCTCCCATCGTGCTGTCTTGCTTCCGCTCTCGTCGATGAGATCAATTTTTTTATTTCATCGACGGGAGCGGCTCCTGATCCCCTCGTCGTCGAGCTCTGCTACTTCTTATCCCGTCAGCGTGTCCGCCTTCTCGACCCTTCGATCACGTGGCTGCTCTTCGACTGCGTTCCCATTGATCCCGTTGAGTGTCTTCACTTATTCTCCTCCCGATGTCGTCCCATCCTCTGCTCATTGACACCGGCTTTCGTTCCTGTCTGCGTTCATGTCGCAGATCGTCGACACCTTCCCGTCTGGCTGTTGATCTCGATGTCTCTCCTCTACCGATATTGTCGATGCTTCTCCTCTGACGGTCCTGTCGATTGTGGTTCTCGCCTCTGTTATCTCCCTACTTCTTCGATAGATCGTGCAGCCTTTTCTGTTCGCTCCTTCTATCTTCCGCAGCAGTCTAGACATCGACGGTCTATCCCGATGTTCCTGTTGCCGCTCGTGGTCGTTGATCTCATCGAGCTTCTACTCGTCGAATCTGATCGTGCTTCTCATCTGCTGATCCAGTCGACAACTTCCTTTGGCCCCTCGCTTGTTCCTGCTGCTGTGGATGGCTTCCTCTGCTGATCTCTCCAGTGATGTGGATCCCGCTCCTCGCTTCTCTCGTCGATGATGGAGTTTTCTTGTTTCTTTTTCATAGTTTTCTTTGTATTTGCTTGGTTGTTAATGTTGTTAGCGTCGTCTCAGTTCACTGTGTGTTATATGCCTTCATGCACATGTGTTCCACGTGAGGGGGTGTGTTTGTGAGGAAGGCGACTCGAATGACATTTTCCCAACCCTCGCCTTAGTTACGCACGACCTCCAGGCTTATTTCTTGTGTTTGTGTCTCCCTAATTTTTTCTTTGTTGGGTAGGTATGTTATGGTCTTTGTTGGTTGACCTTTCTATCCAACGGGTTGTATCATATGGGAGTATCCCAGGTCATCCGTCTGTTGATTTCTTTCCAGCGAGTGCACGTCGTGCGTGGGACCTGCGTCGTATGTGGGGTCTACGTTGTGTGTGGCTATGTGTTATGATCTCGGATAAATTCCAGGAAGAATCCGGCAAGGGGAAGGACCATAGGAGTAAGGGGGAGACGAAACCCTAGAAGGGAGGAGGAGAACTAGAGAGAGAGAGGAAATTAGAAAGATAAAGAGAACATTAGATTCTTTCTTCCATGCCAATTACAAGACCCCAAATACCCTATATATAGGCTGAAATGACACAATTGTAAATAACACAAACATGCAACAATATTAAAATACTTGAACGCTACGACACGACTCAATACAACACGCCTCGACACAATATGCCTCAACACATAGAAAATAATAATAATGCAAGATAACTGATGGTGGATCTGTAACACTCCATCCATCCTGCAAAACGAGCTTGCCCTCAAGCTCGTGTACCATGCGGGTGGACGGATGATCTGGTACCTTGATCTCCCGACAGAACAAGGCCTGGTAGCGCGTAGAAGCGGCGACGGTGATGGCGAGTAGCGGCGGAGCCATCGTAAATACGGGCGGCGAATGTAATTGCTTTCGCAAGATCGGTGGTGAGAAGCAGCCCCAAGGATGTCGGCGACGCGACGGTCGGCCACAGGAACGGGCCCGTCGGGGTTAACGGGGCACAGGCCAGCAGAAGAGGCGGCTATGCGTCCGGTTGGAGCGGCAAGGCAGGGGACGGCGGAGCAAGATCTGGGAGAGGAGGCAGTGAGATGGCCGGAGGGGGCGGCAAGACCGGGTTCGGCGGAGTAAGAGTCGGTAGAGGAGGCGGCGAGTGTGATGGAGGCGGCGGGGCTGGTGACCGGAGAGGTGGCGGAAGGGGGGGGGGACGACCACCGTGGAGAGAGGTAGTACATTAGTGGCCGGAGTGCTTTCGGCGGGAGGATTGACTGCGGGGCGGAGGGGCAGGTTGGTGCCGTAGTGGAATATTGGGGGCGACATGGCCAAATAACTCTCGCATGGTACAGGAGGTAGCCGTGGTGGAGGCGACCTAGGGAAGGGATCCTCGAGCGAGGTTGCGAAGGCCCGTCCGTCGAGAGCGATGAGACGATCGACTTTGGCGTGGAGAGAGGCGCCTGTGGACAGGATTTGTGCAGCGAGGGCAGAAAAATTCAGCCGAGGGCTGGTGTCCGCTGATGGCAAGAACAGCGGCTCGGGCGCGGCCGATTGGGCGGCGACCATGTTGCCAAGGAGGTAGACTGGAGATGATGCCGACCTATTGATGTGTAGAAAGGGCAGATCTGGCGGGGAGAGGACGGTAGGGGGCTGATTTGATGAAAACAACGACGGAAGTTGGGCGGAATCCGAGGGAACGGCGCATGAACGACAGAGAGCGACGGTTCTGGGTGGGAATGAGCGAAATCTGGGAGGAATCGAGCAGATCGGCGTGATAGTGTGCGGAGGCCGGCGGATCTGGGCGAAATCAAACTATTCCGGGCAGGCTGACGGATCTGTGCACGGAAACTAGCGGAGAGCGGCGGATCTGGGCAGAAGCGGCGGAACAGCGAAACCAGCTGCTGAGAGGAGAGAGCCGGCGGGGAAGGCGGTCTGGTGGGGTTTCGGCGGAGCGGGGCGCGGAACCTCGCCACTGCGGGCGACAGCGCAGAATGGCGGACGAGCGCGAGTCTCCGGATCTGGATTCGAGCGACGGAGGAAGGGCCGAGCAGGGCGATCGGGTTGTAGTGGAGTAGAACAGTGGACTTCACGCCCTAGTTGGCAGAATCGGCACCGAAATGACTCGGTGGAACAGGCGCTAGGCGGGATCGGCAGAAAATCTAGGCATGGTGTTGTAGCTGCGATGCGGAAAGGAGGGGAACAACCTTGGTGGGATATTAGGTGCACCGGCGGCCGGATGGCGGGCGGTGCAATTGTTACGGATGGCGGTTCCTCGGCTTGATTCCCTGGTTTGGAATTTCCCCCAGTGGCTCGTCTTTTTCTTTGCCCCACGTCGTCTACCTCCATTACCTTTTTTTTGTATGTTTTCAAACTGGAGGTTTCCCCTCCAGCTTGAGGGGAGTGTTGGAAATATTTAGTCAATGTCGGTCTATTAGGGATTTTTTGTGTATTTGAGTTTAGTCCACATTGCAGTTTTAACTTTAAGAGTCCATGTATGTCTTATTTAATACCCTTTGTAGATGAATAACATGCATCAAATATTTCCTTTCTATTATTTCAACAAATAGAAATGCAGTGTCTATGGGAAATGAGTTCCCATCATAATGAGTAATTGCTTTACAATGAAATGCAAGATACTGCATAATTAACTTCAAAGAGGTCCTGAAGAACTCGGTTACTAGTTTCATGCCTTCTCTGTACCTTAGATGTTCATGCGGTTTCATCTTTTTGATTTTGTTCATAATTGTTCTTTTTTCAGACTAAAAATAATACAAATTGGCTAATATAATTAAATATGAAATATCATTTTAATTAAAATCATTTTTTGAAAACAAGAATATTTAATAAAACAAATTAAGTGTTTTAAATATAAAATTGAAGCATATAGTGTTTATTTTTGAGTAAATTTGACAAGTTGTGGAAAACGGAACTTTCTTTAGTTCTTATGCAGCCTCTTAACTAGTCTTTGTAACTGCTAGTTTCTTACCGAGAACAATTGTATCCGTATTTTATTGTTCCACCCTTTTAAATTGACAGAAAACGATTGTTCGGCATGATCAACGAACTACCGACTGTTTTTGAGGTTGTTATGAGCGATAGGAAGCCAGCACGGGAAAAGTCCGATAACGGAAGCAAGTCAAAACAGTCAACAAAGGTAATAATGCACCTCTTTCATGGCTATGCACATACTCGAACTCTTGAAGTACCTGAACTTTTTCGGTAATTTATCAGCGGGCAAGCGACAGTCTGGTCAAGAGCAGCTCAAAACAAGTCGAAGAAGGCTACGGCGACGACGAAGATGAACACAGCGAAACTCTCTGCGGTGCCTGCGGCGGAAACTACAACTCAAGCGAATTCTGGATCGGATGCGATGTGTGCGAGAGGTGGTTTCATGGTAAGTGCGTGAAGATCACTCCGGCGAAGGCTGAGAGCATCAAGCAATACAAATGCCCCAGCTGCAGTTCTAAGCGAGTAAGGCCCTAACTGACCCGCAACAAGTGTACTTTCTGTTTGCTGAATTAAAGCTTCCATGGTGTTTTCTTTTATTTGTGGGAAGTATATACTAGATTGTAGTGGTGTTTATTAATGATGTCCATGTTCACAGAGAAGCTCTACAGCTGCAGACTCTTTTGGTTTATACATATAGAGGAGAAAATAGATAACTGTAACCTTTAATTCTTCAAATGGAGTTCACTTTTCTACCATTCTGTTGACATATGCTTATTCTATATGTATATATACTTGCTGATTTCTTTAGGGTATGTTGGTCATTTCATGCAGAACTAGAGTTTTTTCCTATATAAAACCTATCTTTCGTTCTCATTTAATTCTTTCTGATGATTGTTGGAGCATAGGATTCTTAATATGTGGCTGCTGATATGAGTTAGTTCAAAATGCTTGGTGTAGAGTTTATGAATTTCATTAATGAAATCCATAAAGTGGTGATGATAATGGAAGTTAAGGTGGTGTTATGATTCATATTTGATGCAACAACTGAGCTCAAGTCAAAATTTAGTGCTAGGCTCAAGTCCAAGTTGAGTCAATTTGGTTCATAAATTATTTACTTTTGATTATATTTATTTTGATTTAGTTGTGATTTTTAGATTGAATTAAATGAGTTATTTGTCTCTTAGTTTGAATTCTTTATGATGAGAGGATTTATTTGAATAAAAGGATTGCATCTTGCTGGATATGATTTATTTGAATAAAAGGATTGCATCTTGCTGGATATGATTTATTTGAATAAAAGGATTGCATCTTGCTGGATATGATTATTATTAAGTTTGGACTCCAACTCTATTTCTTAGAAATAGATATGATGGACTTGTATTAGCGAAGAGCGCAAGTTTTAAATTGTAGGAATTATAAATGGGTTGAAATATGACATTTTAGGTAGAAATAGAACCTCACCAACTTGCTATATTTGGAGAATGACTTTCGCATACTATTTAAACCTAAAAATTTTTTGAAATGTAAGGAGGATACAAACTCCTCTTTCTAGATCTACTATGGTTCAAATGTAGCGTCTTGGTAAGGACCGTTGCACCTCCAAGAGGACTTGGTGTAGTGTTAAATAGGCAAGAACTCTCACTTATTAGATGTCCTAGGAAAGTAGATCGTAGGATTTGTGACCGACTTAGGTTTGGAAGTATAAATATAGGCACGCTAACGGGAAAAATGATGGAAGTAGTGGATACGATGATTAGGAGAAAGGTAAATATCTTATGCCTGCAAGAGACGAGATGAGTAAGTGAGAAAACTAAATTTTTATATAAATCAGGTTTTAAATTATGGTATACAGAAAAAAATAAAACAAACAATGAATTAGGTATTATTGTGGATACTACTTGGAGGGATGAAGTTGTTGGGGTAAGTAGAAAATGTGATAGAATCTTATCTCTTAAATTGGTCATAGGAAAGGAAACTATTAACGTGATCAATGCTTATGCGTCACAAATAGAATTAAGTGAAGCTATTAAAGTGTAATTTAGGGAAGACTTAAACAATATAGTAATGGAAATCCCACAGAGAGAAACTTTTTATAAGGGAAGACTTAAATGGACATATAATGAAGGAAAATAAATATTATACAACCGTTCATGGAGGATTTGAGTATTGAGAAAAAAATAACGAAGAAAGATTCATTTTAGACTTTGTCATAACACATGAGCTAATTGTGATAAATACGCTTTTCATGAAGAGGGAAGAACATTTAATTGTGTTTAAAAGCGGACCAAATAAGTCACAAATTGATTATTTTATGACTCACAAAATAGATAAAATGATTTGTAAGGATTGCAAAGTCATACCATGAGAAAGTTTGACAACATAACATATGTTAGTGGTGTTGGACGTGCAAATTAAATATAATAAATTTGAGACAACGATAAAAGTGTTGCCAAAAATTCGGTGGTGGAACATGAAGATGGAAAAATAGGTTGCTTCAAATACAGCAGTTGTCTTCACATTTAAGGGTAAGTGGAAAGAATGTTTTGGAGAAACAAAAGGTCGTGCGCCCTCAAATAAAGAATTTCGGTGGTGGAAAGATGAAGTGCAAGATAAAGTGATGACAAATAAAGTCAGCTATAAAACACTCTATGCTTCTAGGAATGATAAAAACTTGACGAGGTATAAAGTCGTCAAGAAAGAAGCTAAACATGCAGTAAGTAAAGCAAGAAGTCAAGCTTATGAATTTTTTTATAAGCGAGTAGATACCAAAGATGGAGAGTGTGACATATATATTGCTCGAGTTAGGGAGAGAGGAAAACAATAGATTTAAGCCAAGCTAAATGCATAAAGGATGAAACAGATATAGTTTTGACAGATGATGTGACTATTAAAGAGCGATGGAAAATATATTTTTATCAACTCTATAATGAAACAAAAGACGAACTGAACTTGGAAGAGTTAAGTAAATCAGAGTAGTATAGAAACATAACGTTTTATCATAAAATTCAAGAATCGGAGGTAAATGATGCTCTAAAGAAAATGAAAAATGAAAAAGCGGTTGGGCCAGACGATATTGCTCATCAAAGTATGGAAATGTCTAGGGAAAGAAGGAATTATGTAAGTTTAGGGATGCCTAATCACACCTAGAGGTGGGGGGATGAATAGGTGATGTCTTCTTTTTAATTTTGCAGCGGAATAATAAAACAAATAAAAAATCACACACAACACAACACACAACACAAACACAATTTTATAGTGGATCCCCGATTTTGGTAGTCTACTTTCCCCCTTTGCCTATCTAGCAGTGCGCTAACTTCAACAACTCCACCAATACTCAGATCAATCACAGATCTTACAACTCAGAGATAAATTTCTTACCTCAGGAACACTAGCTGGTTCCCTACCTCAGATCCCCTAACTCATGATCCTACCTCAGATTCCACAGGAGGAATCTTACCTCAGGTTCACTCCAGAACCCTACCTCAGATTTAAAAAAAAGTCCTACCACAATAATTTTTACAAAATGGTTTACAGATTTTCTAGACTCAAAAGATATGTCTTGAAAAGAGTTGAGCCTTCTTGAAGCTTGATTGAGAATAGCTTCAACTGGATCACCAAATCAGATTTGGAAGAATGACTTCTCTGTAATGTTGGCTTCTTGAATCAGGGAGAAGAAACTTGACTTATGAAATAGATTTGATCTGGATCTTCTAATCAGAGAACCTTCCTTGCTCAAAAGAGATTGAGTCGATTGAGAAACTTAGAGCAAACTAGGAGCAGAGGAATGAATCAACTTGAATGATGGCTTCTTCAGAATATTATTCTCTTGACTTAGAAAATATGTCGGCTTTTTCCTTCACGAGAATGATTTCGAGTGTAATAGCAAGATTAGGGTCTGTCGTACCAATCTCTTCATTATATATATATGATTGAGAGACTCAATAGTCAAATTCGAAAACATTAATGACATAAATTTAATTCTTTAAACGTCAGCTCTGATTGGTGCAATCAGCGGCGACATCAATTGGAAATTCTGAAGACTTGAACTATCACGATGATATGGAACTCATCAAGCTGATATTAAGCATTCTAAGCGATATAGACTTATCCAGTCGATATGAGCTGTGTCTAGACGATATTTGAGTTGTCTGGCCGAAATCAAAATTCTAGACGATAAGTAAGATCAAGTCGATATAGAATTTATCAAGTCGACATTCATTAAACAAGTCGACATGACTTAAACAATAAGATCTTAACTTAGTCTATATGAAGAGAAATGTGTCCAGACGATATCAACTAAAATAGAGAAGAAACTTCAAACCATAAGCTTCACTAGACTGAAATGTCGAAGGGTTGTCTCGACGATATTTCACATTTGTTTGTGAAATGTCTAGACGACATTTTACTTAACCAAGAACCTTTAATCTGACTTCATTCCTTCAAGTCAGCATGCATTCTGACAGCACAACTTCTGGTCGATAACCTTCAAATGTGTGAACCTCTTCAAGCCGATAAATACTTTATTTGACCAGCTTCAAGTCAACATGCAGAATACTTATCTGAAACTTTTCAAGTCGATATCTAGAGCATGAAGAAATTGCTAAGTAAGATCTAGATGACAGGTTCTGCATATCAGATAGACTTCTAGTCGATATGAACTATATCGACATACAGTCTAGTCAATATTTGGAGTTTATTTGAACCTTGTCTAGCCGATATTTTACTTAGAATATTTTTGAGATTTCCTGATTAATGCTCTATGGCTTCTAACAAATCCACACTATTATAGAGCATTAAGATGATTAAGTATCAAGCTTAAAATATCAAAACAAAGATAATCATCAAATACAAGGTGTGTTTATTTTATCACGAGGTTGTCTTTAAATCAGTAACATTGTGATCAAATTTTCCAATAATCTCCCCTTATTTGAAGAAATAAGAATCTCAAGTAAAAATGAACTGCACCCAACAAAATATTATAATAACATGACCACAAATATGAGTGAGCATTCAAAATCATATATATAAGCACCATCAAAATGTTTATAAATAGATTTGGCTACATTTGATCTATGCCCATATATCAACCATAACCTATTTAGATTTCTTCATTGCTTCAACTTCAGCAGCTTTTGATTCTTGCATCTTCTCCTTTTGCCTTTCAAAGTACTCAAATGGCTTAGGAATGTATTTGTTTGGTGCTGGTGGAGCATCATTTGGAATTTGTCCTGTGATATCCTTGTGTTTCTTGTAATGAAGCCTTCTTTTGACTTTTTGATCCTTATGCTTCTTCCATTCCACTGAGCTATAGAACTTTTCCATGTCTTTGTCTATTTTGCCAAAGTTTTCCCATGTCCATAATATTATTGTTATAGACTTAGGGCTCCATCTTTCAAAGTTGGGATCTTTTTCTCTTTCTTCCTTGAATCTTTTCTTACTGTACTGGGCTTTAGAGGTGGATGGCCTCTTTCCTTTTCTAAGATCTGCCTCAGTGTGAACTATTGTAGCATAATCAGCATCATATTCCTCTGGTGGCTCATAGAGATCTTCTGGTTCTGAAAATGGCTGTTTTGGTGGTTGGTAAGACTTTGTTGGTGACATGAAAGGCGGATGACCAAGAACTTGTTGTATTCCATTCAGCAACCAGTAAGCTTGATCAGCTCCCATCTTCTCCCCCTTTCTGACTTCTTCAAACATACTCTTTAAAATTTCCTCTTTGCAGTTGTCCAGCTTGTTAGAAAGAAATTGATTGGAGAATTCTTGGTTGTTAATAATATCATCTTTGCTTCCAGCTACCATATCATTCACAAATATTACAACACTTTCTAACTTCTCCACAATCTTTTGATGCTCATGATGTGTGTATCAACCTTTTCATCTTGAGAATGTAGGGCTCTCATATTTCCATCTACAACAGTTGTTGCCCTTGTGAACCAGCTTGTAATTTGGGCATTCACATGATTCACATCATCTTTGATTTCCTTGATCTGAGAAGACAATTCTTCTTTCACTTCCTTTACATCCTTAGATACATATGATTCATAATGTCTTTCGTTGCTTCAATATGTGTTCTATTTTTCCTCTCAGCCACCCCATTCTGTTGTGGAGTTCTGGGAGAAGAAAACTCTTGTAGGATACCTTCCTTCTCACAGAATTTGGTCATTAACCCAGACTGAAATTCAGTTTCATGATCACTTCTGATTTTGACCACAGAATTGTTTACTTCATTCTGAATTTGTTTGCCAAAATTCTTGAATATACTTATCGTATCAGACTTGTGTTTCACAAAGAACACCCAGGAAAATCTAGAGTGATCATCAACAATAACTAATGTATAAGCCATTCCTCCCAAGCTGTGCACTGTCATAGGACCAAATAAGTCCATGTGCAGTAGGTATAAACACCTAGTGAATTCTTTGTCCTGTATGCTTTTGAATGAAGTTCTTGTTTGCTTGCCCATTTGACATACATGATAAGGACTCATCTCTAAGCAATCCAACTTAGAAGCATCCCTTACCAAGTTCTCTGTCATTAATTTCTTGAGAGACTTGTAGTTAATGTGAGTTAGTCTCTTATGCCACTTTATATAAGCAGACACTCCATCATTTGCTACAAGACATACCTGCTCATTTTTTCTAATGCAAATGAAATTTAAACAATAAATATTGTCACTCTTAGTGCCTGTTAAGATGGATTCATTTGCAGAATCCTTGATCAGACACTTATCCTTGTGAAAGCAAACAACATATCCCAAGTCATATAGTTGACTTATGCTTATAAGGTTATGTTGTAACCTTTCTTCATAAGTTACTCTCGTGATAGTGATACTACCATTTGTGATCTTACCATAGCCCTTGACTACACCTCTGTCAGATCCTCCAATTTTAACTTTGGGTCCATCCTCTACATGTGAACTCCTTCAATAGGCTTCTTGTTCCAGTCATATGCTTGGAACATCCACTGTCCAAGTACCACACATGAGTCTTGGTGATTTTTGGACATACTTGTAAGATAACTACACTTCCTTAGGAACCCAATCTCTCTTGGGTCCTAGGTGCTTGTTAGAGAATGATTTAGCAGCCTGCATTATAGTTGTCATGTGGGAATGATTCTGGACAGTTGGGTTGAACCAACAGTCTAAGGCAAAATGCCCTACTTTTCCATAACACCAACATTCAAATCTGTTGTATCTAGATTTTCTTGTGGTGTTTGGTCTGACTAGGTTAGTCTGTTGCTTGACAGCTAACCTTCACTTCTTGGAAGCTGAAGGGTTTTCCCCAACATGACAATTTCTGAAGGCCTTCACTGGGGGATTCTTTTGGGGTGCAGATAGTGCACTCTTCCCAAGGAAAGTTTGTCTCTTGCTTAGCCAGATAGAAGGAAGCTTAAGACCACTGCCTATCTTATGGATTTCTTTGCATCCATAGATGTTATTGTGATCATATGAATTTGTGGGTATGATCACTTTTCTACAGATTGTCTTTCCTTGGGTAGATTTCCCATAGTTTTCACCTTGAGTGGCCCAAACCTTGCTTATTTGTTTGTGAAAAGCTATCAATCAAGGGAAGAACTATTTGTGGATTGGAATAACTAGCCATAATTTTCTTTTCCTTTAAGAGCATATCCTACAGCTTGTTGATTCTAAAATTCTTGCGCTTGATGACTTCAGTCAAAGTGCCAGTGCTCAGTGGAGAGATTGATAATTTGATTTTCTCTTGAGGTAGCTCAGTTACTTTCTTAAGTAGTTCATCTCTCTTGTCACTCAAGGAGATGATCTCTGCAGCTTGTGCCTTACATAGAGCTTTTGCTTTCTTAAGGGCATCAAGCAAGTCACCAAATTTCTCAATATAATCAGTGTCAACTTCTCTTACTATTGAAGAGGAGTTGACATCTGAATCTGTGTCAGAGATGGGAGGATAAGCTTTAGGAAATACCTGTTTGTGATGAATTTCATCACAACATTCTTCATCTGAGAAGGCCATGGCTGTTATGTGGCTATCTGATTCTGATGAAGAGCATTCAGTGTCACTGTCACTGAGTGTCTTCACTTTCTTTGCCACAAAGTTTTTCTCTGACTTCCTGTTCATTGAGTGCTTTCTTTCTTCACTCTTCTCTTGTCTTTTGAATGGACATTCATCAATGACATATCCAGGATTTTTGCAGCTGTAACAAACAATGTTAGAAGAAATATGTTTGCTAGATTTGGAGTCATATCTGTCTGATCTGTGTTTCCTCCCAGACTTGTCTTCTCTCCTGGAGCTAGAGGGTGAAGCTTCATATCTTCTGTTCCCTCTTCTTCTATTTCTCAGCAGTTTCTTAAACTGCTTGGTGAACAGTGAGAGATCTTCATCAGAGAGTTCTGAGCTGGAGTTGCTTGAGGTCTCTTCCTCTGAGACATAGACAGGCTCCACTATCTTGTGCTTACTGGAAGCTTCAGCTTTAAAGGCCACTGCCTTTTCTCTATTGTAAGCCTTGGAGTTTTCCTCCTTAGCCTTTCTAGTATTTAGTTGCAGCTCATATGATAGGAGCTTGTCATACAGCTGTCTAGGTTCCATTGCTCCCAGATTGCCAACTTCCCTTATTGCACACAGCTTCATGTCCCATTCTTTGTTCAGGGATCTCAGGAATTTGTCATTTAGCTTATATTTGGTGAACTCTCTTTCATAGGTTCTGAGCCCATTGACAATCCTGAAGAACTTTTCATAGCAGGTAGCTATGTCATCCTTCTTGTCCTGTCTGAAGGATTCATATTCCTGATTCAGGAGGGATTTTCTGTCATCCCCGACTTCTTCAATTCCTTCCGTAAACAACCAATGAGTCCCACATTTCCTCAGATGTTTTGCAATGAATCAGATTCCAAAATGTTGAATCATCAATTGCATTTACAATGATGTTCTTAGCCCTTTTGTCCATAGTGACCAAGGAAACTTCATCCTTGGTGAACTGGGATAAGGTATTAGATGTGGGAGTTGTTGTTGGATCCACAAGGATGTTCATGGGAATATAGGGTCCCTCTTCCACTGCCAAATAGACTCTAGGGCTTGAGGCTTCCATGTGCAACTTAATTCTTTGCTTCCAGATGGTGAAGTTCTCCTTGGTGCAGATGGGCAGCTTCATTGAGCTCATTTCCTTATGATGCTCATCAGCCATTGATTTAGTACAACCCACTAAGTTTGTAGATCTTGTTCTAAGATGTTAAGCCTTTGAACTCAACCATGCTATGATACCAATTGAAAGATATAGGTTGTTAATAAACTACACCTAGAAGGGGGATTAGGTGTTTTCAATATTATTTGCTACTTTAAAGTTTAACTATCACAGCACAAAAGCAATCAAAGAAAACACACAAGATTTATAATGGTCCCCTACAAGACAATGTGTCTAGAGGTAGTCCACTGTCCCTCCCACCTATATAGTAATGAGCTAGACTAGGCAACTTCTCTAACTCAAATCTTTTCTCAATAAACAGATCTTACAACTCAGGTTCACACAGAACCCTACCAAGCTCGGACTTTGCAAGTCTTACAATAACTCAGATCTTCAACAAGATCCTACAAAAACTCAGGCTCACTAAAAACCCTACCAACTCAGATCTATCACAAGATCCTATAAGCTCAGGCTCACAAAGAACCCTACAGAGTAATACAGAAATGTTTGATGTGGTAGAAGAAAAGACTTCAAGATGAAAGCTTTGTAATAGCAGGTCTTCTTCTTCTTCTTGCAACAGTAAGCCCATAGATCTTTTGAATCACTGAACCTTTCTTTAGAATCTTCTCTAGACCTTCACAGCACAGCAACAGTGAAGTCTTCTTCTTGTTGATTCTTTTCTTTCTCTTCAGGAAATATGTATGAGAATACTTGAGCCAGCGTATCCTGTAGATAAAAATGTCTCATTTTATATTGCTCTGCAATTTTGCACAAAAGCCCTTGTTGATTATTCCCTAATCAATTTTCCCGTTTGAAACGTTTGACACAATTGGTATAATATTTCATCATAAATGACTTGCCGATCTTGGAACTTGCAGAATATAGAAGTAATAATATTCTTACTTAAATACTGTGCAACGACTATATTATGTAGAGAATATATCATTTATTTCTCCTTGATTAGTGTGCAAGATAGGAGGCGTGCATATTCCCTGAATATCAATTTTCAAGAACGTCTGCGCATTAAATGAGGCTCTGTCAAGACGATAATATTCCTTCAAGACGATATCGTCTTGATTAATGTAAACGACAGATATTCTTTACGACGATATCGTCGATATACTTCCTTCTTCAAGACTCTACTTGATATCTCAACGATATTGCTTCTTCTAGACGATATTGTAACGCCCCGGGTTCTTCTTTCGATTATTTTAACAAAGCACATGAAATTTAAAAATATATATTTATCCGAAACGAGTTATTAATTTAGGGCGTTACCGTCCCGCGGGCGTCCTTGTTCGTCAAATTGTGAAGATCAATATATATAAATGTAAATTTTAGACTTTTTGAGCTTAGCATTAGTCAAGAGGTATATAAGTTAATAGGTATTAGTTAGTATGATTTAGTCATATGCTTATAAATTTAAGATTTTAGAGGTAATAATTAGTATAAAGTTTTTTTTTTATTATTTGCATCTAAATATAAGGCTTTATATGCTTAAGCTGAGAAAAAAAAAAGGGAATCCCATTTCCCCATTTCCTTTCCTTCCCCTCCCGTGCAACCTAGGGCGATCTGGGAGGCGAGAGTGGGGTTGCGCCGGAAGCGCCGGGCGTCGGAGGCGTAAGCCGTCGGAGGAGTTTTGGGTGGGGTTGCCGGAGCTTGTCTTCGTCGCCGGGGCTTAGAATCGGGCGACTCTCGTCCTGCTCGTCGCGATCCGGGGGGTCGCTGAGTGAATCGAGGCAAGGAAATACTTCTTCCTCTTCTCCTCCATCTCCTTCTTTTTGCCTAACCAAACTTGGCCATGATTATTGAGTTATGCATGCCCTATCTGATATTTGGATTCTCCCAGGTTTTATGCTAAAGTGTCCTAGTTTTATGCTAATAAAATCTTAAGGTTGTGTATGCCCTACTTGGTATTCGGATTCTCCCAGGTTTATGTGCACAAAGATTCTAGTTATATGCATGTGCGCACAACAACAAAAAAAATTCTAGTCATATGTATGTTTCATTTTAGCTAGTTCCTGATATAAATTTTCTTGGGAGTTATATGCTAAAACTTCCTGATCAAATGGCTAATGTATGCTTAGCCTGTTGCATATACATTGGGTATTATATGCTAGAAATTTCTTATTTATTGGGTATCTTATGCCTTAAGAAACCTGTTGGGAGGGGGCTGCTATATGTTTATATAATTTGCCATATCAAGGGCCGCTGATTGGGCTCCGGTTGAATTATTTTGGGGCGGCTGCATTTGGAGCTATCGAAAATGAATTGTTTTCCTTTCCTTGGGGGCTGCCTCCCATCCTTGAGTTCATTGGGGGGGTTGTTCTGTACTCATATGGCTCCATTAATTTCATACTCATTGTATTAATCTTACTTTGTGGCCTTTAAAGTGGCTGCTTATTATGGGTTCAGTGGGGCTGCTGTTGTGGTGTTATTTAGGGATGTTTCTTCCCCTTGGGGGCTGCTCTATACACAAATGGCCCCAATAGCTTCCTACTTAAAGTGTCCTACTTGCTATGTGGCAGTTAAACGTCTTGGTTATACGGCCATGGGTATAGGAAATTACGATGGGCAAGTTCGGCAATCGTTTAAATGTTGGCTAAATTTCAAAACCATTCATAGCCTCTCTAGTAGTTTAATTGTTGAGCTCTTTAATTGTTTCTGTACTAAACCACACTGCGGATTCAAATGAGTTGGGTTAGTTTTGTTGGCTTCAACTCTGATGGTTTGGAGGTAGTTACCCTAAATTCCCCAGAAATTTCGCGTCCTAACTCCCGACAGCCTAGGGAATTAGGTGCTAAATTTCTTAGGAATTTCCCCTGCTAGTTCTCGATGACCCATCGAGGCTAACAGTTGATCGAGAAGATTATGTGTATGGGTTTCTTGTGTCTTCCTTTCAGCATGTTTGGAACTTAAGTCTCCATTCTCCTATAGTAAGCATAAGAACTACTTTGAGCGTCAAACCCCGTAGGCTGTCAACGAGTCTCGTAGGATTTGGTTTTGGTCTGGAGTGTGGGTGGACATAGGGGCCCCCAGCCCAGTGGTTTTGGTCTGGAGTGTGGGTGGACATAGGGGCCCCCAGCCCAGTGGTTTTGGTCTTGAGTGTGGGTGGACGCAGGGGCCCCAGTGGTTTGGGCCGGCGTGTGGGTGGACGTAGAAGCCCCCACTACAGTGGTTATTCTTTTGACCGGAGTGTGGGTGGACGTAGGGGCCCCCAGCACAGCAGTGGTTGTTTGGAGTGTGGGTGGACGTAGGGGCCCCCACCCCAGTTCCTTGACTTGTTGTGCAGCAGCTTGGTTTGACTCGTACTTTCCTTCTGTTACTTTACAGTCCTCCTTTACTTCTGCTGTTTTCTTGCACCCTTTGGGCTGAGGCATTCTTTTCTTATGAATGCCTCAGGTTCAGGTTTGTACCGGCCGCCGGAGTTCGAGTGGGGTCGTACTGTTCGCTGTTGAGGCCTTCCCTCTCTAGTGGGTAAGGATGTTGTTGGTTCAGTTTCTGTCGTGTAGCTTTTCTTTTGGACTGTTGACCTTTCCCTGCGGGTTCGTGTCAGATGTTGACGCCCGTACGGTTTTGCTTAGCTTACTTGCTTACGCTGCTGCTAGTTCTTTTTGCTGCTTAGTATTTTTGTACTCATTAACTCTGGGAAAAGCTTATTTTGTTGTATATTAGCGCAGTTCCTTAGCTTTATAAAAAGTTATTTCTATAGCCGTTTGTCACATTTACTATTAAATATCACCTATTTGCGAAACGTAAACCAAAGTAAAAAATGATAATTATTTATTATGTACTAAATTTAGACCGGCGATCGCCCTGGGGACGTCTCTAGTCTCCAGCGCCGTTAGGAATAAAATGAACCTACTTTCTTCCGTTGTATACGCATGTTTTTATTAAACACGGTTTAGTAAACCGCAGGGCCGAGGGACATCTTAACCCAAATTAAATAAACCTTAAAAGATAATCCTTTTATTAATTTGTACCTGTTTGTAAAAGAAAAAGCTCGTGTAAGTGCTCGCCTGAACGTCTGTAGTTGTCCTCTACAGGACGTGGCATCATGACGCGTGTTTTCCCCTTCGCTCTGATAATATAAATTATTTCGGGAAAATACGGGTTGTGACAGATATCGTCGAGACTTTTCTTTTAATAAGACTTAGTCTCATTCATTAGGCTGACAGTCTTTCTTCAAGACGATATCGTCTTGATCTTCTAGACGATATAAAGTCTTCAAACCGATGTGTCTTCATGACCCTTTCTTCATGACTTAGTGAGTTATGTCTTTAATCTTCAATGCTACACCTCTTCTTCAAGACGACATCGTCGAGACATCTTAGCTTTATCTACGATAAACTTTCTTCAACCTTCAAGACTATACATATTCTTCAAGACAATATCGTCGAGATATCTGAACTTAGCTTTATCAACGATAAGCTTTCTTCAAGACGATATCGTCGAAACTGTCTCGACGATATATTTCTTTTCTCAACGACTCATCTGTTGAGTCTTGAGACGATACTTTACTTAGTTAATTTTCATTACTTTTATTGTCTATATATTAGTGATGTAACTTTGATGCATCTGTCATAATATGAACTTAAACATAACATCAAAAACAACATAGTTTATCTATACTTGTGTTCCTTCTTCAAATCTAGAGACATTGAAGGCATAATACCCAACACCAGCGACCTTTGTTATCCCTGAAGTCGACCCCGTGGCACCGGCTAAAGAGGTGCTTGTTGGACATGTGTGTCACATCCCTTTGTTTGAGAATAACAAATCTCAAATTGCATTTGATCTTGCTTGTCGTTTGTTTAGAGTGTGCAGGAACTATAGGTGCAATACTCCACAGGTAGAAAACAGATTGGAGATGACTTTTTGGAAAGTGTGCTAATGCTCACGTTAGTTGTTAACGCCCAGCGTTAAAAACCGATGAGAAGGAAACCGATGAGATGGCGTTCGACGAAATCTGAAGGAAACTGCGTTCGACGAACTCTGAAGGCGCTCGACGAAACCTGAAGGAACCTGCGTTCGACGAAATCTGAACTGAACTGCGCTCGACGAATTGGAGCGTTCGACGAACTTTGAAGGCGCTCGACGAAACCTGAAGGAACCTGCGTTCGACGAAACCTGAAGGAACCTGCGTTCAATGAAATCTGAACTGCACTGCGCTCGACGAATTGGAGCGTTCGACGAACTGAACTGCGCTCGACGAATTGAAGTTAACTGCGCTCGACGAAACCTGAAGGAACCTGCGTTCGACGAAATCTGAACTGAACTGCGCTCGACGAATTGGAGTGTTCGACGAACTGAACTGCGCTCGACGAATTGAAGTTAACTGTGCTCGACGATAGCACGTTCGATGAAATGTGTTGTGGTTGACGAAATGGGTTTCCGTTCGACGAAGGCGCGCTCGACGAAATTAGTTTCGTTCGACGAAATTTGGTTCTGTCACGCTCCCGACGCTATACACGATCTCAACAACTGCCGTACACATTCTCTAACGCTGGCGTTAACCTTAACGCCACGCGTTAGCTCCAGTGGTGATTTAAAGACCTGGTTTCGTTTTTTGCTGAGGGCTGGGAGGATTATTGAAGCCTTTATTCCAGAAATCTGAGAGAGCTTCCAGTGAGAATCCTTGTGCCAAAACTCCATTGTTGTTATGTTGTCGAAGATGGATCTCCCACAAAAAGCTTAAGGAGAATTCTGGAGGAGGACTACGTCATGCTACATCCGAAGGACGATCGCTTCGACCTCGCTCATATTACAGCGATCCTTCATCTCCAACTTCAGAAGATGTCATAGGGAGTTTTTATTATTATCTTTACTTTCATTCCATATATTTTTTGTAACCGTTTAGAGAATTCGCCTTGTGTTGGCGACTAGGTCTGGGTAGGACTTAGGGAGTAATTCGCCTTGTGTTGGCGACTAGGTCTAAGTGATTAGATCTAGGGGTGCTCGAGGCCATATCCGGGGAAGGATTGGCTAGAGCGGCTTGAGGCCATATCCGGGGAAGGATAGACTAAAGCCAACCTGTTTGTGGGGATACAAGTCGGTATAGAAAAGGAAAAATTGTTTTACTTTGTACGCCTCCGATTTCTAGCGATATTGAAATCAAATTTATGTAAACACCTTTGTTATATAATATAATCATGTTTCTTTTTGTGTTTACTTGATTTCTGTCATTTGACATAATTTATAAAATTGCAAATTACAATTGTTTCCTCCTTTAAGTTAAATTGTTATTTCGTTCTAATTTACTCTAAACAATTTAGTAAATTGTCTAAAAATTTATTCCCTTATTCACCCCCCCCTCTAAGGGCGTCAATCGATCCAACAGTGCTTACTCAGAGGGAGATGAGGAAGCAGAGAGAACACGAATGCGAGACCGCGGAGACCGACAGTGGATCAGAGGCCGCCGATGAACCCTTTCCTTTTATCGGCTTTGGGAAAAAGAAGAAAGAAACCAAGGGAAAGCCCCTCCTCCAGTGGGGTGCTAAAGGTAAAAGTGTGAAGGTATCTAGATACCTCCCCATGTGGAGTGGAAAATTGACATGCCACGCCTTTGCGGTCACCGCCGCTCTCTATGGAAAAAGAAATGTCAGGGAGACATATAACTTTGAGACTGAAATGCTCCCTGATGTTTGTGCACAAGCGACCGTCAGGAGCACAGTTCTGAACCACCACATGGGGCGGTCTCTTCGAGGAGCCCTGAAAGATAATGAGCGTCTGCAGGAAGAGTTGGATGTAAGTATTACTTTACCTGCGACCTCTCATTCTCCTTTTTGTGACCGCGCGGCCTGATTGATTTCTTCTGCAGCAATTAAAGAAAACGGCTTATGATGTGGAAAATCCAACTTTTCAGAATGCCATGATGATACATGTAAAAGAAACGGCGGAATCAACGATCACGGAACTCCGTGATCGCGGCGGTCTCATTGAAGAATTTAAGGAAGTGAAATTTACCGATCTTTTTCCTGATGCGGCAAGATTGATAAAGAGGTGTTTAGATCGGTGGAGGCGCAGATGAAGTGAGTGGGAGCCAGTATGTTGAAGGAGATGATACAAGCTATGCTGCGGCCTCGAGTTCTGGATCAAGAATTCCAAACAAAAGCTCAGAGTCTTCTGAAGAGACCGACTCATCGTCATCAGACGAGCGGTCTCCAAAGAGGTTAAAGAGCAGTTAAAATGTCGAGTCCCCATATTTGTAATTTTTCCTTGTTCTTTTTAAATTATGATCACCGGTATTGAGACTGGGCGAGCAATGTAAATATACCAAATGAAATGAAAAATAAATTTTTGCATACCTTTGTCTCTTTTGTGAATGAATACTTTCTTTGTTCTTTTATGTTTATACCGATCTTACCATTGTCGATCTCGTCGTAATTCTTAGTGAAGAAGGATCGATCACGATAAATAACAATCGATCTACGAACTTATAGCATAAGAACAATGTCACAGGTGATCTCATTTTCTAGAGGTAGAACTCGTATTCGATCTCAATGCCTTAGGAGTGCTGAGCTTGAAAAAGTAGATACCTACAAGGAAATTCGGTATAGTAATTTATAAGTACAAGTCCATAATGGCGATCTCTTCTTCATCAGACCGCTCGATCTGCAGAGTTACTGAACTTCAGCATTTCATAGTCAATGGTTGTGGACATTCCAAATGACTTGGATATTTGAATAAAAGATGAATGTCGGTCTCCAATAATTCAGACCGCCCCTTTTGTAGATAACAAGAAGATTGACCTTTGAAGGCAGACAACCGGCGGTCTCATTTTTCAAGGCCGCCACTTATCAGAAGCTTAGAGATGAGATATCGTCAATGATCTCATTTAATTCATATTGATTCCATACTATCCAATCAAAACCCTGCAGCCTTTCTAAGGGCGGATGACTGGCCGTCTCAACTCTACCAGACCGCTAAATTATAGATGAGAACTCATGAAAATCCTCATATCTTCCAGAGAAAAATAAGTAGGAGCATCTAATCTGCGGTCTCAACTTTTTCAAACCGCTAATTATGTGAGTGGTTTTTTTAAAAAAAACTTTACAATTGACGACACCAGATACCTCAAACCAATTATTAACGGATGTATTCATATGAAAATCCAGGCGGCGGTCTCAAATATTCCAGACCGCCCCTCCATTGAATAGAACCATAAAACTAGAAACGGCGGTCTTAGATGCTTCAGATCGCTTCTTATCATGATACTAAGGGACTTAGGCGGCGGTCTCCGATGCTTCAAGCCGCCCCTTTATAACATCGCCAGATGCTCAACAATTGGCAATCTCAAAACCTCAGACCGCCCGTTCATAATAAAAAGAGAGATTTGAGAGCTGTACAACTCGAAATGATCTAAATGGCAGGTGCGGTCATACTACGAGGCTACACCAGCATTGCTTTTCTCAAGAGATCGTTACAATTGTAACACCCTAAGAAGAAGAAAAGACATCGACGGTCAGAGGCATACAAACCAAAATGATCAAAAAGGCAGGTGCGGTTATGCTGCAAGGCTATACCGACATTGCTTTCTTCAAGAGATCATTAAGATTATAATACCCTAAGAAGAAGAAGAGAAAAGAGAGGTGAACAATTCTAAACGATCAAAAGGGCAGGTGCGGCCGTGCTGCAAGGCTACACCGACATTGCTTTCCTCAAGAGATCATTTAAATTGTAACAACCTAGCCGCTCAAGGGCTCAAACGACAGTCATAAATGCTACTGACCACTCATTGGCTATCCTTGCACTAATGAGTATTCGAGGGTTACAGAGCATGATGATCAGTAGGGCATGTGCGGTCATACTAAAGAGTTTCACCGACATTGTTATCCTCTAGGGATCATCAAGACTATAACGATATCCTGAAATACATGACAGAGCTGGACATTCACCTAGACCTCCCTTAATGCAGAGGCGTGTCAGATGTCAGCAAGGACCCGACATCCTAAAGTTCCTTCGCACGAACTTGACGAGCTACTACTACACAGGTGCGAAATCTCCCCTCTACCTGTGGTCATGGTAGAATTACACCTCAAGCTTCAATTCGAGGGGGCGGTAAGTAGTATATGTCGATGTCTCGTTTGGTAAGATTTGAGTCTCTGATATCTATCTATCTCAACACTTCCCTTCCGATATATGCAATGCAAGAGGTTACAATCACATCACCACAATGCTTGCAAATAAAAAAAGGAAAGAAGGAAATGATTAAATACAAGTTTTCAAGAAAAGAAACGTTTGAGATCATCTCCACTCAAGTGTGAGACATCTCTTCCCCTTCAAAGTTTTGGAGACGATAGACTCCATTCTTAAGTACTTCTTTGATAATGTATGGCCCTGCCCAATTTGGATTGAGCTTTCCAACCGAGTCAGACCTTACTGTCGCATCTACTTTCTTGAGGACAAGATCACCAACATCAAACTCATTGATTCTAACATTCTTGTCAAAGTACTTGGCCATTCTCCTCTTGACCTCTTCTTGCCTAATTGTTGTTGTATATCTCAGCTCTTCAATGAGGTCAAGGTTGCATTTTAGCTCTTCATCATTTCCTCCCATCCAGCTATCTTGATTCTCTTGAGATAATAATACCCTTGGGCTCTTTACTTCAAACTCAACTGGAATGAGAGCTTCTGAGTCGTAAGATAGTTTGAAGGGACTCTCCAGTAGCTGAGGTTGGAGTCGTTCTTAGAGCCCATAATACTGAAGGTAATTGATCTGCCCAATTGCTTCTGAGGTTCTCCACTTTCTTCTTCAAGAGATTTATTATCAATTTATTGGCAGCTTCTACCTGGTCATTGCTTCTAAGATGATGTACAGAGGCAAACCGCATCTCAGTGCCGATTTTATCATAGAAGTTTATAAGATTAGAATTGTTGAATTGAGGACCATTATCTGTGATGATTGTCATAGGGATTTCGTGTTGCACACTATCTCTCCCCAGATAAAATTCCTTACCACCTGGGTAGTGGTTTTTGCCAATGCTTTTGCCTCGATCCATTTGCTAAAATAATCGATCATTACTAGAATGAATCTGCGTTGTCCACTAGCCAAAGGAAAAGTTCCAATCAAGTCCATTCCCCAAACTGCAAACGGCCATGGAGTTGCTATCGAATTGAGCTGTTGAGCCGGTTGATGCTTGAGAGGAGCAAATTTCTTGCATTGAACACATTTCTTTGCAAACTTCTCTGCATCCTTCCTCATTTGAGGCCAGAAGTAACCTTGGCTTAGAATTCTCTTTTCTAGAGTTCTAGCTCCTGAGTGACTACCACATTCTTCAGAATGAACTTCCCGAAGAACAACTGGGGTCTCCTCCTTAGAGACACACCTTGCCAATGGCGAGAGAAAGATCTTCCTGTAAAGAACTCCTGCAACAAGATAGTAATAAGCTGCTTTTAATTTAAACTTCTTCCTACCCTTTACCGACGGGTGGAACTCTCCTGTCGAGAGGTAAAGAACGAAAGGATCCATCTAAGATGGAGGCTGATCTATCTGCATAATGTCTCACTCTTTGATAGCCGAATGGAATAGTTCCGAAGTAGTTCCTCCTGAAGGGAGACCAAACTTGGCCAACTTATCAGCTTCTGCGTTCTCTTCCCTTGGAATGTGTTGAATTGTGAAGCTCTTGAACTTGCATATCTCTATCTTCACTAGAGCTTGGTATTGTTTCAAAATATGATCCCTGGTCTCAAAGGTTTCATTGATGTCATTATTAGAGAATTTGTTTTGATTTGGACATCTTTAATCCCTAGCTCTCTTGCAAATCTAAGACCGACGAGCAAGGCTTCATATTCTGCCTGATTGTTCATTGTTGGGAAGTAAAACTTTAGAGCTTGATCTAATCTAACCCCATTTTGGTTAATCAGAATAAGTCCAGCTCCGGATGACTTTCTTCCGAAGGCTCCATCGACGAAGATCGTTCAAGCTAAAGGTGTTCCAACTCCTTTTCTGAGCTATCTTCCTTTGCATCGATCATGAAATTTGCTAGCACCTAGGCTTTGATCGTCACTCTAGGAATATAGGAGATATCGAACTCACTGGGTTCTATTGCCCACTTTGCCAATCTACCCGAGTGTTCTGGCTTCTCCAACACACTCTTTAACGGGAGATCGGTGACCACCTAAATCTAATGAGCTTGGAAATATGGCCTTAGCCTTCACGCTGAGGTCACAAGCATCAAGGCCAACTTCTCAAGGATTGGATACCGAGTTTTTGCATCCTTCAAGATTTTGCTCACATAATAGACTGTAAACTGTCTTTTCTTTTCCTCTCTCACTAGCACGAATTTGATAGCGTCAGAGCCAACTCCAAGATACAAGAAGAGGTCTTCTCCCTCTCTCGGGCTTTGGAGTAAAGGAGTTGATGTTAGTTGTTTCTTGAGTTGGTTGAAAGAATCGTCGCATTCCTTTGTCCATTCAAACTTAGCTCCTCCACTGAGAGTTTTGAAGAAAGGAACACTCTTATCTCCTGAACGGGAGATAAAATGGCTCAGGCCTGCCATCGTCCCACCTAACTGCTGAACTTCCTTGGAGGTCTTGGGAGGTGACATTTCTAAGATAGCTTTCACCTTATCCGGATTCGGTTCCATCCCCTCTGGAGTGAGGAGATGACCAAGAAACTTCCCTTTGCTAGCTCCAAAGACACATTTCAAGGGGGTTCAACCTCATATTGAAGGTTCAGAGGGTTGCAAATGTTTGTTAGATCGCTAAGGTGAGCTGAGAAGGACTTGCTTTTTATCAGAAGATCATCGACATAGACCTCTAAATTTCTTCCTTTTGAGGTTTTGAAAATGGTGTCCATCATTTTCTGATAGGTAGCACCAACATTCTTTAGCCCGAAAGGCATTACGAGATAACATAAGCAACCATCATTTGTTATGAATGAGGTGTGAGGTATATCAGGCTTATGCATTCTAATTTGATGATAACCGGAGAATGCATCTAAGAAGCTCATGCAAGAATACCCTACCACATAATCAACTAATGAATCTATCTGAGGCAAATGGTAGCAATCTTTCGAGCAAGCTTTATTAAGTTTTGTGAAATCAACACACATCCTCTACTTTCCCCAGGTTTTTTTAACCATTACAATATTTGACACCCAATCTGGATATTGAATTTCTCGAATGAATTTGGCCTTTAAGAGCTTCTCAACCTCCTCCCGGATGGGTTGAGCTAAGGTTACCACCACTTCTCTTTTTTTTTGCTTGATTGGAGTGAAATTTGGATCGATATTGAGATGGTGGCAAACAACGTCCGGATCAACTCCTGGCATGTCATCCGCTGACCAAGCGAATACATCTAGGTTCTTTAGCAGGCACGAGATGAGCCGACTCCTTTCAGCTTCGGGCAATTCAGCATTGATTGAGAGCTTCCTGCTCTCATCTTCATTGTTGATAGGCACACCTTGAGTTGCTTGGGAAGGTTCCAAGCAAACTCCATCTCTTGTTTCTTCTTCCACGACCTGTTCCACAGCTTCCGCAGGATTGGAAACTTGAGAGGATGAAGGGGTCTCAGCTACCCGAGGAGGGAAAGATTCGGTCATTTTGACCGACTTGACATAGCATTCCCGAGATTTCTTCGGATCGCTCCTGATCCGGCACTATTTTCCATTCAGGGCAAACTTCACAGTGAGGTGGTAGGTAGAAACCACCGCTTGATATTCATTTAGGATCGGTCTTCTGAAGATGGCGTTGTAACTACTTGGAGCTTCAACGATTATGAACTTCACAGGCTTTATTATTCCTCTGAGAGTCACCGAGAGGGTGACACTCCCTTCCACCTCCTTCTTCTCCCCAGAGAAGCCATAGAGAGGCCCTTCAGTGGAAAGGAGAGTCTTTCCGGTCTTCAGGGCTTCGAAGGTCGGCTTGAAGAGGTGATTGACGGAGCTTCCTGTATCAATCAATATGTTTTCAATTGTATAATTTTTGATGACTGTCTTAATAACGACTGAATCATTGAAAGAGTTGGCGGTTGGAGGAAGATCCTCCTGACCGAAGGTAATTATCCCTCGGACCGGAGTAGAGGATGAGGTAGCAGCAACCTCTGATCTGAAGACCCTCGCCAGGCCTCTTGGAGGATTCCAGCACTGCTCCTCCATGGATGCAAAAGAGATAACCTAGAGCTCCCTCGTCGTTTTCATCCACGCACTCGGTAGGGTAACCAACGTTGCCAAGGGGGCCAACGTCGTCGACTTTTTCGCATTCCTAGTGAACCTCTACCACCTCCTTGCTCTTAGAGGTGGAGGCCTTGGAGGGATCAACTTTCTGCAATAGCCCCTGCAGCTTTCCCTCCTTCACGAGCTTCTCCACCTGCATTCGGAGAGCTCTACAATTCTCTGTCAGGTGACCTCTCTCCCTGTAGTGCTCACAGTAGAGAGAGAGAGAGAGAGAGAGAGAGAGAGAGAGAGAGAGAGGTTTCTAGACTTCGGGTCAGATTACATGGGGCAGACCTTGTAACATCCCCAGATCAACTAGACCCCCTAAGATGCATTTTGTCATGACATTGCTTTAAGAGACCAAAATGGCCCTAAGAACCAAGGTGACTAGGTGAAAATCACCTTGGTGTGCAAATAGTCAAATTTGACTCCAAGGTTTAGGGCTTGATACTAAGCTTCAAAATGACAAGTTGACCCCACCCACTCCTCCTAAACCCCTTAGGGAGTCCCTTGGGTCAGTTAGAACCCATTAGGGTCAACCCAATTGACCAAATTGACCAAAGTCACCCCCAAGTAGGTCAAACCACCCAATTTATGGTCAATTAAGGCTCAATTGATCTAATTGACTTCCCCCAAGTCCACCTAACCATCAAGGGAGGCCAAAGGAGTCAACTTTGACCCATTGGGCCACTCAATTTCATCAATTTGACCAAAGTCAACCCTAGGTCAACATCACACCAAATTGGCCTAATTAGGCTGAATTGACCCAATGTGGGCCCCACCATGGACCAATCCACCATTCCTTGTGCTCATGGACCCATGACCACCATTTAGGGTCAGCCCACTCATCAATTTGACCAAGTCAACTCAAAAGTCAACACTTGGTCAAATAGGCCTAAATTGGGCTTATAGGAAATTAAACAAAATTCACATGGGCTAAGGCCCACAATAGAGGCCCATTTTGAAGCCCAACCACCAATTACCATACTTTCCCCTCTGAATTTGAAATAGGATGACATGCAATGGGTGAATTTGGGATTTCCCCCAAATTGTAATGGGACAAACCCATGAATTCATGGGGAGAGCTCCACTTGGCACTCCAATGCTCTTCCCAAGCTTCCCTCTGAACTCCCCAGAACTTTGGCATCAATGCCTTGCTGCCATGAGGCCAGGTGGAGGCAATTTTCAGAAATCTCCCTTAGGTCGAGAGCTCCCATCATGGCTTCCCCCCATATAAACCTCCACAGCCCCAATTGAGAGCTCCACAAGCTTCAGTGAACTGAGAGAATGAGAACCCCCTGTCAATTGAAGGAATCGACCTTGTGCACAGAGATAACCATGGATGCAAGGAGGAGTTCAGCCATGGTCCCCAAGAGAGCTACACGCTCCATTAGCTCCAATCAGGCAGGCTTTCCTCCTCTCCTCTCCTAGTGTTAGATCCTACTTCTTCCCGTTTTGAATTTGATTGAGAAATGACGACTTTGCCATCTTCCCGTTCGAGCTCTAAATCTCTTCCAAATCCCCCCCCCCCCCCCCCCCCCCCCCATTTTTTCTACAAGCCACCTCCGGCCGCCATTTCGCCGGCTATCGACGGCCAACCCTTGGCCGGAGGTGGTGGCATCGCCCTTTTGGCCGGAGATGGACTCAGGTGGCCGGGATCAAGCCCCAAAATCACTCCAGGGAGGAGAGATCTGAGCCCTTGGCTCAAGGAGGAAGACGATCTCTTAGCCGTCAAATCTGGGAGATCGGCTAAACGCAGACCTGGAATATTTAGATAGATGAATATGTGAAATCATGCATGTTCTTAAACTAAATTTAGAAAATACTTAGAGGCTGAATGAGAAAATGTGTCCAATTTGAAATGTGTAGCACTAGGTCTCTAGTATTTTTAGAAAATGAGTTCACTCAATTTGGAGTACTGTAACTCCCTCAGCAGCCATTTTGGTGGGACTGGTCTAGACCAGAGATTAATTTGCAAATATCTCTTGGATGGTACATCTAAAGGGGCTGAAATATGGGCCAAGCATGCATGTGCCCTAACACTATCTTGTGCCCAAAAATCAGATTTTTAGGTGAATAATTTTCTATAGTTTTGTCCATTATTTGATTTATCATATCAATGTGATTTAAGGAGTTGGACACCTCAAAATAACCCCAAATTTGGGTGGCATGCTTATTAGGTCACCATTTAGCCTTAGTAAATATTTGAATGCAATTGGATCACTGCATGTTGGGTTGTTCCATTTGCATGTCCTTGCATGGTATGAGATGTGGTGTGCATATAGCCAAAAAGGGTGTTTTGTGAACTTATCACATTTGGCTTGATCTTAGCCTCTGATATTTTAGCCACATCCTTGTTAATGTAGAAATTTCAGACAATTTAAGGATGATTAGAAGGCTCAAAATCGTTGAATACTTTTTCACAAAAAGGTTGTAAGATTATTTTTAAGAATGTTAATTCAAATAATGTCATTAAGATTGCATGATGACTGTACTAAGAGATATAGAGATCAGATACTTTTCAGCATTAAGATATTGGAAATTTGGCACAAAAGGCTAACATTTGGCGTTATCTTCTAACGTTGGCATTAGAGCTTAACGCTAGCGTTATATCTTAACGCCAATACAGTAGATGATTTCATGCATTTTTAAAGAAACTCTTCTTTGATTTTGACTTATTATGAAGGGGCCTTCATAGTGTAGAAATTCCAGAGAATTTGGAGATGATTAGAAGGCTCATTAAGCATTTTTATTTGTTAAAAAAAGGTTTTTATATTTTTATTTGGTTTTCAAATATTTGTGTTTTACAATATCATTAAAGCTCAAAAATGATAAAATATGCAAAACACAAGAGAAGCATGTTCAATCATAAAGAGTATAATTATAAAGAGTGCATGCAAAACATATTATATAGGTATGTCCTAGATTATAATACCCTAACTATATGCCTACACACTAGCCCCGTACTAAGTGACGGATGGACATGAGGAGTTGCACGCATGTCGTAGGTTGGCGTGTTAATCCCATATGCACACACTAGAGAATGCTCAACCTATCACTCTTTCCCCCCAGTGCCTCGCAAGGCCCCACTGGAACCCTCCCCAGTTAAGGACAAGACATGACTTAGAGGTTAGGTCATCTAATGCATACAATCCTACGCCCTCGCTATTGTGAGACACATAATGTGGGTGAATGATCATGGACCTCATAAGCATTTTGTACTATGGAAACAATTTGTAAACTGTTTACCCAGAAGACCGCTTTCAATAGGATTACTCGCAGACCGTGCGGTTTGGGGATCCAAGTCGCCCGGCTCAGGTTATACAAGGTCCATCAACACCAACTAGCACAGGCCGGGCGGTCTGACATAATTCAGACCGCCTCCAAGTACTAAAGATAATCCAGGCCCAAGTCCAACAGGACAACTCGCGGTCTCAAGTCGGAGACCGTGCGGATTGTGCCATAGAGACAAGCCAAGGTTCGAGATCAAAGAACAAGCCGCGGTCTCAAGACGGAGACCGTTCGGATTGCATCGTCACCTTGGTCGCGTCATCCTCAGCCTCTGGTCAGACAGGTCGAAAGGGCAAGCCGCCAAGCCGCGCGGCTTCTTTCTTTCCTTCTTTGTGTATCCCGTCACCGCCTGCCCGTTTCTCCTGTACCCGGGCAGGCGGTTATTTTATCCCTGCCCGTTCGGGCAGGCCCCCAAGCCTATAAATAGGGGGCACTGTTCCCAAGGCACGCACACTCGAATCCAGGAGCTCGCTTGTTTGAGCTGCGGTCTCGAGTTTCCGGTCTTGCGGACTGTCTGACCGGACGGCTTCTCTTTTTCTGCACTTGTAACTGCTGTAACCGCCTTATTTTGATCAAAGGAAAGCCCGTCACAGGAGTGACATTCGCCGTGACGGGCGAAGTCTGGCCTTGACCGCTGCTAGCGGTCTCATTTTTCCCACCTAAAAAGTAACCGGCAACCCGCAGCCTCCGATTTCCTTCGGAGGTGCGATTTCGGACTCAACAGAAACACGCGACCTTCAGATCGCGGATTGTCGGTGAAATCCTCACTACAATGTCAGACCGTGAGTTCCCCCTTGGAGACCGCTCTGATCACAGCGAGGACTCTTTGTGGGAAGCCCTGGAGCAATCAAGGAGAGAAGCCGAGCGGGCTCAGAGGGCCAATGATCAGCGACTTGAAGCGATCAGTCAGACTTTAGCAATGCTAACCGAGCGGCTAGTTCCACAGCAAGCCGCGGCTAATCAGGCGGTGACCCCGGTCCCTCCTCCACCTCCTCCTTACCCGCTACCACAATTCCAGCCCCAGCAAGAAGGCTTTGCGGCTAGGCAAAACTTCTATCAGGAAGCCGCGCACAGCATGCCTGCTCGGGTCCTCGACTTCCAGGGGGCGGCTTCTCATGCTGCCCACATTTCCTACCCGCTAGAAGGCGCGGCCCGTCATTCCTACCCGCCAGAAGCCGCGGCCCGATCCTCTTACCAAGCGGCTTGCACGCGATTAGCCGCAGTTCCGGCGACTTATTATCCAGCTCCTCTATGTGAAGATATGGAAGAAACTTTGTTGGGGAAATGATTTCTCTTAACCCCTTGAATTAAGTTGAATATAAATTCTAAGAAAGAAAAACAAGGTTAAGTAAATATGCGTCGAATAGTATTCGACGCAACGTCGAAATAATAGTCGACGTTTCCTTCAGATTGAGTCGAAGTAACTCTAGGAAGATTTCGACGTATGTGTTGTCGGCGCTACTCTGATTTCTAGTCGACGCATATGGAGAAGTCGACGCACCTTAATCGACGCACCTTCCTTATTCTCCTCTCGACGTCCAGCCAGGATGAATTCGACGCTTACGTCGAATAGGAATCGACGCACGTCGATTTATATGACAGATTTAAATATGCGCCAGATCTCTTTCCTTCTTTCAGTAGATCTGATTTGTATGGAATAAGTATCAATATTTTATAGCCGTTCTGAATCATTCTTTCCTTATATCTGATTCTTGGCTAATTTGATTAAACTTATTTGGACATTATTTGAAATCAGAATTGGTTCTTTCCTTCTACAGAAATAAATATTATGGAAACATTTTCATCTTTCTATTTCTCTGACTACTAATTGATTATCCTCCTATAGTATTATTTTGAATTAACAGAGCTATAAATAAAGAGGAGGTCGGCAGAAAATGTGAGCAGAGTGATCTACCACACACATTTGAAATAAAGGAAAAGCTCCCAAGAGAAAAGAGAGAAATTGAGAAAAAGCTCTGCAGCAACATTCAAGCACTTCTTCTTCTTCTGCTTCTGAAGTCATACTGCTGCAAAAATCTGATAGCTCTCACAAAGAGAGAAAGGCTGCAAATCTTCTTCTCTCTATAGAAGAAAGATTCAATTCACTTCTTGTGCTTCCAATCTTCTTGCTAGGAAGAAGATTCCTTCTTGTTTTTATTTCTTCTTCTTTCTTTCTTTCTCACTTAAACATTGTAAAAGAGTTTTTAGAATCTCTCTCCAAAAAATTCAGTGTACTGGCTCTAAGAGTCTCCTTGTCAAAAGACTCAGTTGGTTCTAAGAGTCTCCTTGTCAAAAGACTCAGGGTGGTTCTAAGAGTCTCCTTATCAAAAGACTCAGTGCAAGATAATGAATTCCTACCAAGGGGGTAGAAGAGTGGACTACCAAAAGTTTGGGGAACCACTATATTTTCTTGTGTTGTGCTGTGATTTATTTTCTTGCATTTACTTTATTTTCTTGCTTAATTCTTGTTGGTGTGTGGGAAGCTCTAATCTGTGATCATACACATATATATATTAACTTTGCACAAAATAATTTTTAAATCTCTATTCACCCCCCCCCCCCCCCCCCCCCTCTAGAGAATTCTAGTGAGGTTAATTGTGCACTTTCAATTGGTATCAGAGGGAGGTTGATCTAAAAAGGATAACTCCTTGATCAAAAAGATCCTACCTCTCATATATATATATATTTCAAAACTATTTTATCATATGGCACAAATCAAAGATTATGCTTCCACCAGACCTCCAATGTGCAATCTTGAAAAGTTTGCAATTTGGAAAACAAGAATTAGAATTTATATGAATTCCATTGATGCTGACTTGTTTAATATTACTATGACAGGTCCCCCAAAGCCTTATAAAAAGGATGCAAATGACAATGTCACACAAACACTTGTTCCAAGATCTGAGTGGACAGAAGATGAAAAGAAGGCAAGAACATATGATCTAAAGGCCATGAACATACTTGTCTCAACTCTCTCAGATGACATCTTTCAAAGGGTTGTTGACTGTGAATCATCCAAAGAAATATGGGATGCTCTCACAAAGATGGCGGAAGTAAGTGTTGATGAAAAGAAAGATAAGAAGGCCCTATTGATCTCTCAATATGAGAACTTCCAAAAGAAGGACGAAGAAAGCATCTCTGAAATGTATGACAGATTCAGTCTGATCATCAGTCAACTAAGAGACTTGGATAGAGAAATCTCTCTCACAGAGATCAATGACAAATTGCTGATGAGTCTCCCAAGCTCATGGGACTCAAGGATATGGGCAATAAGAGACACAAGAGGTCAAAGGAAAATTTCAACAGATGCTCTCTTAGGAGAACTCAGATCCTATGAGCAATTGCTGAAAACTAGAGAAGAGAAGGAAAGAAGAGAAAACACTCCAATTTCCTCAAAAGGCAGGAACATTGCTCTAAAGGCAACAGAAGAAGGAACTCCTGTCACTGAAGAAGAACTATTCAGTTTCTTGGCCAGAAGATTTAAGAAATGGGTCAAGACAGATGGATCAAAAAGGAGGGAGTCAAAACCAAGGTATGACAAAACCCCCACTAAAGAAATTATTTGCTATTCTTGCAGGAAACCTGGACATATTGCCCCAGAATGTCCAGAGAATGCTGAAACAAAGAAAGATCTGAAAAAGAAAGATCTCAAGGAAAAGGGGAAGAAGAAAGAAAGAGGCTTTATTGCAGAAGCCTGGAGTGAAACAGACTCTGAGGACAGTTCATCCTCTAAGAGTGACAATGAAGAATCTAGGCAAGATGACCTATGCTTGATGGCCTTTGAAGGCCCCAAGAATGATGATGGTGCTAAATCTTGGAGTGAGACAGGATCAGAAGAAAGCATATCTTCTGGAGATGAAAAAGAAAATAGCCTTATCCTCATAGAGGAATCTGAGGATAAGGATGAGGTAAGTATCTTTGATGAAATAGATTTTCAAAGTGATAATTTCAAAAATGATTTATGGGAATGTGTCTAGATCAATTAAAAGCTAAACAAGAAATCAAAGACCTACAAGAACAAATTCATATGGTTAAAAACCAAAGAAATAAAAAGGATATAAGCTCAATAGATCATGTATTAAGGGCTAACATAAGAGAGAAGGAAATAGAAAGGGCTACAATAGAAAATCAGCTCCTTAAGGATAAGGTTTCTCAGGCAAAGACCTTTGAAGATTCAATAAAAATGAGAAGCCAAACTCTTAAAGAAATCACTGAAAAACAAACAATAAGACACAAAAATCTTGGGCTAGGGGCTGATCCATCAATCAGCCTAATTCCATCCAACAAGCCTGCTTGGATGAGCCCTGTAAAATTCACTAAACCCATCAAATCAGCAAACCAAGAAAAAGAATCACAACATAGGAAAGAACACCTCTTCAAGGAAATAAATGAATTTGATGAAACATCATATTATTCAGCTGATGACTCACAAACTTCATCTGAAGAGACAACTAAACCAAAAGAAACAACATACAAAGGAGTAAGAACAGAAAAAGGTAAAATAAAAATTTATGAAGACACAGTTGCGTCGACTTCATATCGACGCATGAATGATTGTGCGTCGACTTCTACTCAACGTAACCTCTCAGATGCCTCGACCTCCACTCGACGCTTGAATAAAGATACGTCGACATTAAATCGACGCAACTTCCTTCATGCGTCGATACCAGATCAACGCAATCTGCGGAATGCGCCGAATATAAATCGACGCAACTATCAACATACGTCGAATAGATATCGACGCCTAAAATCTCAGAGCAACATGAATACCTATACTCCAAAAATCTTCCATACTAATCCCCATTCAGGACCCATTCATCCTGATCATAATTTCTATCCTAATCAACATTCTAACCAAAATTTTTACCCAAAACTTGGTAACCAAACTTCCCATCCTAATGAAACCTTCTATCCTAATCAACACTGGTATCCTAGTCAACACTTCTATTCCCCTTTAAACTCAAACTCTCACAAAAGTAAGATACTCAAGTGTTACATATGCAACAAAAATGGCCACCTTGCCAAAAAATGTTGGTATAATCAATCAAATTGGTCTTAAAACCCAGTCCTAGGCTAACTTAGAAACCTTTAGGATTAGGAAGAGATAAGAAGAAATAAACACCTAGAACTTTTCAGGAAAATTAAAAGTCACGTCACTTCCAATCGACGCACCGTCGATAACTCGGATTAATAAGTACAATCGACGCATGCGTCGACTACTATCGACGCATACGTCGATAAGAAACCCTTGCATCCCAGAATAGACTAAATCGACGCTCACGTCGAATTCCACTCGACGTAACGTCGACTTCATAAAAATGAGCGGCAAGACTAAATTATTCTCGGTCACATCCACTGAAGTACCGAATATGCCTCGAGTTGAGTCCTGTTTCGACGTTTCACCTGACTTAAATAGATTCTTCAGTTAGAAACCTTCACGACCTCTGCATCTTTCATCCTTCTTGCGCCTCAGTCCAGCCACCTCTTCCTCTCTCTCTACAACCTAAAATGGCTCCCAAAACTAACTCTGGCTTCGACATTGACCTGGAATCCTTCCAAGCCGCCGCCGACAACTTTAAGAGCATAATAGCTCTGTTCACTGAAGCTGGTCTGGATAAGCTCATTTCAACAAGATGCAAGCTTCTGGAGACAGAACTAACAGAGCTCATAGCTCATGTTCAGATAACTGAACAAGGGGAAATTTCAGGCACAATCTATGAGACACCTGTATTAATATCTGCAGAACACATAAGGACCACCTTCGATCTTCCATCAGGTATATCCTAATATCATCTTTGTTTAAATGAAATAAGGAAATAAAATGAGCTTCTAAAAGGAATGACTAAACATGTCTTAATTACTCCCCTATTAGGTGATGAATCCATTGAACTCACACCTGATGAAATCAAGCATTTACTCACCACCATGAAATTCTCAAAAGATAGGCCAATCCATCTGAAAAAGATAGATTTTTCTGATGAGTACAGATTGCTGGCAGATATAGTAGGGAAAGTTCTACTATGCAAAATCTCAGCACATGATGCAGTACCCAAACACCAACTGAACATCATGGGGGTCCTTGTGCTGAAGAAGAAAGTAGACTGGGCCTTATGGCTACTCAAGATAATAGGCTCTAGATATTCTCACAAAGAGAATGCCTACATGAGGATTATGAGTCAAGTACTCTTCCACTCCTTCCCTGACCTCTGTAGGTCAAAAGGAATTCCTATCCCTCCTGGAAAGAGGATGTCCATTGCCCTCTTCTCCAAATGGACCAGGCAAATCCCCAAGCCTGGCTCCATTCCTGAAAGGACTCCCTCTCCTCCTAACTCTCCTGCTCACCCTTCTCCTCCTCCTTCTCCTCAAAGAGACAATTCTTCTCTACCACCATCATCCACTCAAATAGCCTCTACCACCCTCACAACTCCTACTTTACCTACTTCTTCTCAAACACCTGCTCAGACAGCAGTATCTCCTTCTCTCCCTCCTCCTATTTTCCCATCTTCTTTACCTCCATTATCACCCATACCTCATGTATCAAATCACTTCTCTCCTCCTCCATCACCTCTTCCTCCATCATCACCTCCTCACCTTTCACACCATGAATCATCTGCATCCACTGAGGCTCTCCTCACTCAGTGCATCAAATCAGCAGCTGAAAAATTCCAAGTGATGCTGGATGAGCATTGCTCTCAAATTCATTCCTCCATCCTTCACATGCACACCCAAATAGATGGGGTCAGTGCCTCTATGCAAGGCCTAAAGACCTCTCTCTCTTCCTCTAGAGTGACAAGGTCTTTCTTAACCTCCCTGGCCAAGAAGGTCAAGAAGGGGGAGAATCTAGATGAAGAGCAGCTCTCCAATCCTAAATCTCTCTCTCACAAGTCCCCTCCTCCAAAATCTGACAAAATCCTTGGGAATGAGACAGTACCTGAGCTACATAATGATGAACAAACAATAGAGGTACTCAACATAGCAAGGGATGCTGCAAATCAAATGGCACTACTACAAGGGGAGGGAAGCAGAGCAGAAAATGAGGCTGCAAAGGAAGATGGTGAGAAAGATAAAGAAACTGAACTTCAGGGGGAGCTGGAAGCTGTGTTAGCTGAAGAAGGAGCTAAGGATACTATTATAAATGAAGCTGAGACTCAGGGGGAGCAAATGGCTGAGACCCAGGGGGGAGCTAGGAGAACTTCCTACAAATGAGAAAGAGAAACTCTCCTCTCCTAAAACAGTAGTATTCAAGAGAAAGAGAAAGACCCCTCCTACCCCTCCTGAGTAATATTTGAAAGCAATGCTGATATATTTTTGAGTACTAATTGGAATGAACATGACATATGTTTATATGATTCTGGAACATTTGATCTCTTCTTCTAAATTTCACTTTTTGATTATTTGATATATTTCTTTTCTATACAAATGATGTGCTGGATTGATTTTATGCTAATACAATTTCTCTCTAAGTAGGGTTAAGACAAATAGGGGGAGATTGTTGGGGAAATGATTTCTCTTAACCCCTTGAATTAAGTTGAATATGAATTCTAAGAAAGAAAAACAAGGTTAAGTAAATATGCGTCGAATAGTATTCGACGCAACGTCGAAATAATAGTCGACGTTTCCTTCAGATTGAGTCGAAGTAACTCTAGGAAGATTTCGACGTATGTGTTGTCGACGCTACTCTGATTTCTAGTCGACGCATATGGAGAAGTCGACGCACCTTAATCGCGCACCTTCCTTATTCTCCTCTCGACGTCCAGCCAGGATGAATTCGACGCTTACGTCGAATAGGAATCGACGCACGTCGATTTATATGACAGATTTAAATATGCGCCAGATCTCTTTCCTTCTTTCAGTAGATCTGATTTGTATGGAATAAGTATCAATATTTTATAGCCGTTCTGAATCATTCTTTCCTTATATCTGATTCTTGGCTAATTTGATTAAACTTATTTGGACATTATTTGAAATCAGAATTGGTTCTTTCCTTCTACAGAAATAAATATTATGGAAACATTTTCATCTTTCTATTTCTCTGACTACTAATTGATTATCCTCCTATAGTATTATTTTGAATTAACAGAGCTATAAATAAAGAGGAGGTCGGCAGAAAATGTGAGCAGAGTGATCTACCACACACATTTGAAATAAAGGAAAAGCTCCCAAGAGAAAAGAGAGAAATTGAGAAAAAGCTCTGCAGCAACATTCAAGCACTTCTTCTTCTGCTTCTGAAGTCATACTGCTGCAAAAATCTGATAGCTCTCACAAAGAGAGAAAGGCTGCAAATCTTCTTCTCTCTATAGAAGAAAGATTCAATTCACTTCTTGTGCTTCCAATCTTCTTGCTAGGAAGAAGATTCTTTCTTGTTTTTATTTCTTCTTCTTTCTTTCTTTCTCACTTAAACATTGTAAAAGAGTTTTTAGAATCTCTCTCCAAAAAATTCAGTGTACTTGTTCTAAGAGTCTCCTTGTCAAAAGACTCAGTTGGTTCTAAGAGTCTACTTGTCAAAAGACTCAAGGTGGTTCTAAGAGTCTCCTTATCAAAAGACTCAGTGCAAGATAGTGAATTCCTACCAAGGGGGTAGAAGAGTGGACTACCCAAAGTTTGGGGAACCACTATATTTTCTTGTGTTGTGCTGTGATTTATTTTCTTGCATTTACTTTATTTTCTTGCTTAATTCTTGTTGGTGTGGGAAGCTCTAATCTGTGATCATACACATATATATATTAACTTTGCACAAAATAATTTTTAAATCTCTATTCACCCCCCCCCCCCCCCCCCCCCCCCCCTCTAGAGAATTCTAGTGAGGTTAATTGTGCACTTTCAAACTTCTCCCTTTGTGGACGAAGTCCGAGGGGAACCAGCCCCTAATAATTTCAGAGAGCCTCGCCTGCCAGCTTTCAATGGGGAGACTGATCCCACGGTTCATTTACAAGCCTTCGAGTCAGCCATCGCTCTCAGAACCTTAACTGATGCAACTAAGTGCAAGCTTCTTGTAACCTCCTTTGAAGGACAAGCAAGGGAGTGTTTTACGGGTTGCACCCCAGGTCAATCCGTTGTTTCGCCGAGCTGCGAAGGGAATTCCTGCTGAGATTCTCTACCTCAAGGAAGAGAAAGAGTGGTCCAGCGGTCCTTTTCGATATAAAACAGCGGGAAGACGAGACGTGGACTCATTTCGTAGACCGCTTCCAGAAAGAGATCATGGAAGTTCAAAATGTGGATCCAGAGCTGTATAGGGTTGCCCTCATCCCTGGCCTAAGAGAGGGCCCCCTAAAATTTGAAGCAAATATAAGGGAGCCTAGGACTTATCAGTAAATGATAAGTTTGGCAAATATGTTTATCAGAGGAGAGAAGAGCAATCCGGGCTACGTCGCAAAGCTGGTAAGCGACAAGGAGCAGTCAAATCCGTCCTTCCATCATCCTCCCCACTTTGAACCCCTTTCCCAAAGGGGGAGAAACTACAAAAATAAGCAACCATTTATGGGCCATCAGCGGTTTCAAGATCAGAAACCACCGTTGGCCGTCGCTCCCGCTCCATCCACTCCCCTTCCACAAATCATGCCGGTATACTTACAACAGTATACCACGCAGCCACCTCCAGTCATTCCATCCACTCAATATGATGACTCGCAAGAGTCATTCACTCCCTTAAACGTCACCATGGACGAAGTGGTCCAGATTCTGCAAAAAAGGCCAGATTTCAAAAGGCCTGCTCCTCTGAAGTCGGATATCCACAGTCGAAATCCGAACCTTTATTGTGAATATCATAAAGAAGGGGGACATCTAACCGAAGACTGTCGAGCCCTTCGTTTGCTTATAGAGAGACTCCTTGGAGAAGGAAAGCTCCGGGGTCTAGTTCGGAAAGATGCAATTGCTGAGCCAATTGCCGAGAAGAGAAAGGAGAAAGAAACAGTTGAAGTAACCTGGGAATGCGCCGAGGTCGAAGACGCCGGCTGCTATGGTGAAATCCATCCTTCTACCGAATGCGTCGAAGTCAATGATGTGGGCCCCTTAGGGGACATCTATTGTATTCATGGAGGAGCTGGAGCGGAATCTTCTCGCAAATCCAGCATCGCGAGAGTTTTAAACCAGGAAGTAGCAGCCACTACAAGTTCTCCTCCTGAAAGCACTATTGTCACCTTTGGTCAAGATGACCTTCCCCCCAATGCCAATCCTTTCGACGATGCGGTGGTCATCAAGGCCGTCATCGAAAACTATACAATCCACAAGATTCTGATTGATACCGGCAGCTCCGTCAATCTCCTTTTCCGCCCGACTTTCGAGGCCCTGAAGACCGGAAAGCCTTTGCTTTCCACCGACGGGCCCCTCTACGGTTTTTCTGGGGAGAAGGAAGTAGAGGGTTCAGTAAAGCTCCTGGTCTCTCTTGGAGGAGTAATAAAGTTGATCAATTTCGTGGTAGTGGATGCCCCGAGCAACTACTGTGCCATCTTCGGGAGGCCGATTCTCAATGCATATAGGGCAGTAGTGTCTACCTTTCACCTTGCCCTCAAGTTCGCTGCTGAAGGAAAGCAGTATCGGGTCAGAAGCAACCCAAAGGTGGCTCGGGAGTGCTACGTCTGAACTGTCAACATGATCACCGACGTTCCACTTCCCGAGGCCGTGGCTGAGGTTTTGGAGATTGCTGAGTCTTCAGGGGCTGCCGAGGAAGGAAAAGATCGAGAAGGGGCTCACTTGGAACCTGCCCAAGCGACCCAAGAAGTTCCTATTGCTGAAGGGGCAGAAAAGAAGCTGATCATCAACGCTGAGTTGCCAGAGGAGGAGAAAGTGGAGCTAATCTCCTGCCTATTGGAGAATCTGGATATCTTCGCTTGGTCAGCGGAGGATATGCCAGGAGTGGATCCAGACGTGACTTGTCATCATCTAAACGTATCTCCTGAGTTCAAGCCCGCCCAGCAAAAGAAGAGAGAAGTGGCGACCAAGCTGGCGTTGCCCATCAGAGAGGAGGTTTCCAAACTCCTAAAAGCGGGTTTTATTTCTGAAATTCAATATCCCACGTGGATGTCGAATGTTGTAATGGTTAAGAAACCCGGTGGGAAGTGGCGCATGTGCGTGGACTTCACCAAACTTAATAAAGCGTGCCCTAAATATTGCTACCCTTTGCCTCGGATATATGTCTTAGTTGATTCCGCGGTTGGGTATGGCTTTATGAGTTTTCTCGATGCTTTCTCAGGGTATCATCAAATTAAAATGCACAAACCTGACATCCCGCATACTTCATTTATCACGAATGATGGGTGTTACTGCTATCTCGTAATGCCCTTCGGTCTTAAAAATGCGGGCGCAACATACCAAAGAATAATGGATACCGTCTTTAAGCATCAAAAAGGCAGGAATCTTGAAGTTTACGTTGATTACCTCCTTCTAAAAAGTAAAACATTCTCATTGCACTTGAAAGACCTCGTAGAGACGTTCGCTACTCTACGGAGGTTCAAGTTAAAACTAAACCCGTTGAAATGTATGTTTGGGGCAAACAAGGGGAAGTTTCTTGGGCATCTCTTAACTCCTAACGACCTTGCACCAAATCCAGACAAGGTGAAGGCCATCGTTGATATGGCCCCTCCTCAAAATACTAAAGAAGTTCAGCAGCTTGGGGGGGAGATTGGCAGGATTGAGCAGGTTTATCTCCAAATCCGGAGATAAAAGTGCCCCATGTTGGATCGGTCGGCGCCCTTAGAGGGGGGGGGGGGGTGAATAAGGGTTTTCAAAAACTTTATATTTTATTTAGAAAACTTTGGAATATTGCAATATTAAAACAAGAAGACAAGTAAAACGAAAAGAGAGACAAGCTTTATTGATATTAAATCAGTTTTACAAAACTTGATCTCAATGTCGCTAGAGATCGGAGGCGAATAATAAAAGCTCTTTTCGTTTTCTATCCCGACTCGCTTCCCCACGAACCGGTGGCCCTAGCCTCCTCCTTCCCGGATTCGGCCTCAAGCCGCTCTAGCCAATCCTTCCCCGGATGTGGCCTCAAGCACCCCCTAGACCTAACCTAGATCTAGTCGCCAACACGAGGCGATTTTCAGCCCTAAGTCCTACCCCAAACCTAGTCGCCAACACGAGGCGATTTCACTACCGTTTACAAAGAAAGACAAATAAAATAATAAAAACTTCCCTTAAGATGAACTTCTGAATATGGAGGCGAAGATCCGTTGTAGAATCAGCGTTTGTCGAAGCGGACTTCGTTTGGCTTCGGCGTGATGGAATCCTCCTTCAGAAGTTGGCAGAGCTTCGCCGGGACCTCAAATTTCGGCCAAGATAGGCCTCTGGAATTCTAGTACTCTCTCTGAGGTGTATGCAATTGGTGTACGAAACAAGAGGAGAGGGGGTCCTTTTATAGCCCAAGCGCTACCGCCGGCACTAGCGCTACCGCCGGCGCTAGCCCAGATTAAGAAACAATTTGCGCGGCAGAATCTTCCATCCGCGGCAACATATTGCTCCATGCCTCTTGTGCTCCATGCTACCGCCAGCGCTAATAGCTACCGTCGGCGCTATCCCTGATTAAGAAACTTCTTGCGCGGCAGGATCTTCAATCCACGGCAACGAGGCTTTCATTCCTTCTGTGTTCACCGATACCGCCGGCGTTATCCACTACCGCCAGGCGTTAGCGCCTTCCATAACAGCTCCCGGAAACACGCTCATCATCGCTAGCGCCCGGCGCTAGTTGCTACCGCCGGCGCTAGTGAGCCTCTTCGAATTTTGGCCTCAATTTTGGGGGCAGTCATCATGTGTACTCCTTGAGTCATGTGGACCTAGTAAACCTGCACACTTGAACACACAAGATCAAATACACATAGGATTTGTTATTCTCAAACCTAGGAGATGCGGAAGACCATGTTCCAACAAACTCCCCCTTTTGATAATAACAAATCCATTAATGATAAATCAAAGCATTAATAAATAAGCATGATGAAACTCTACTTGTGTGTGTGTGAGAGTGATGACTTAGGATATTTATTGATTTTAGCATTTAGAATTGCTCCCCCTAAATATATGCCCCCCCCCCTATGTGAATGCTCCCCTAATATGTATGCTATCAACTTAATCAATCATGTTGGGTTTGCATTTTGATAGCGGATTATATATTTATCATGTTAGTTCTCCCCCTTTTGCATTTTATCATGTTAGTTCTCCCCCTTTGTTATTAGCAAAAGTGGGTAGGGAAACAAAGCACTAAAATTGTGTAAATAAAAGAGAAGGCATGATCGAGCTTTTTAAGTAAATGATAAGGAGTTTTAGACTTGTCTTTCATTGAAAATGATCAGAGTTATGACTTATTTTATCTCTTTTGTTTGTAGTTCTCCCTCTTTTATATATCAGAGTTTAAGCAAAAAATAATGATTTCCCATTTAAATAAGAGTTTTAAGCCTAAAAACAATCATGATTTCCAAGTAACCAATCTACCCAGACAATATGTCAACACCCTAGCCCCGTACTAAGTGACGGATGGGCATGAGGAGCTACAAACATGCCGTAGGTTGGGGTGTTAATCCCATATGCAAACACTAGACAAAAAACTTAGTCTAGCACTCTTTCCCCCCAGTGCCTCGCAAGGCCCCACTGGAACCCTCCCCGGTTAAGGACAAGACATGACTAAAGATAAGGTTATCTAATGTCTACAACCCTACGCCCCCGCTATGGTGAGAAATGAAGTCATGGATAATAATTATTGGAAACATACAACATTTAAATCTAATGGGAAATATCATAGCATATGGGTTTATATTTTTATTTTAATTTTTAAAATTAAACTCACATAGCTATATTGAAATTCATGAATGAATCAGAGTTTGAGTATTGCGGAAGATTTCGAAAAAGAAACATCATACTACTAAATAAGAGTTTAAGTTCAAAAAGAGATGTTTTATAAGCAATATTTTACTTGTTGGAGGAGTGTTTAGAATAGAAATAGATCAGAGTTAAAAAAAATCAACCAATATAAAGTTTACCAAGCAAGTCTACCACTTGTTGCAAGAAAGGAATTTGAAGATTCAAGTGATGATGCTCACAAGATGAAAGATTTTAAATAAGTATTAAAGTGCAAGGTAAAACAATTATATGGTTATGATGCGGAAGACATATGGAAGTACAAAAACATCTTATGGTAATCAATGATGGTTCATAAAAAGATATATGAGTTCAATTTCAAAAAGAAGATGTTTTTGTAAATTATTTTGCATTTAAAATTTTTGTTTTGACAATACAGTAACCAAGCATGAAATAATCTTATCAAAAAGAGATTACTACACTGTTACTTTAATTCACAATTTCAAAGCATACCAAACATTGTAGAAAGCATGCTAGGTTATCTAGTGCATTTCATAAATAAAGAGTAGTATAGAATTAGCATTATGATCCAATACTCATGAGAAAAAGTGTTATGGAAGATAATGATGTGCATAAAAGTGTATTTTGAATAGAGTAAACAAATGTTTTAATCAAAAATACAAGTAATATGTAAAGTAAAGAGCACAATAAAACACAAATAATTTTACTTCCACTCACTTCAATGCACAAAGAAAAATGTACAACTACCAAGGTGCTCTGCACACACAATGCTCATCAAGACTTATCAGGGTGAAAAGTAGTGCTTGGGGGATCACATAGTTTTATTCTTCAAGATTGATTTTTATTGTGATCCGGTGTACTTAAGAATAAGTGGTTTTTATTTTGAAAGAAAGTTATGGTTTGCACAAGATACTTTATTATTCTTTCCAAGGTGCTCAACCTCACAACGCTTATTAAGACTTATCAGGAGGTTCAAGTAGTGCTTGGTGGAGTTATCTTTGTCACTTTATTTTATGATTTTGTTTTGTACAAAGGTCTCCGAATACACTTATTTTGCAAACCAATATAATTTATGAAAAAAAGATAACCACTTTTCTTAACTTTTAAAAGTGCAAATAAAGGTTGTGTAGGTAAGATACTTGTGCAATTTTAATTCATTATACTATTACAAAACATACACAAACATTCTTAGATTAAACACATAAGTAGACAATGCCAAAATAAGTGAGTGAATTGCGATCATTATCAAACATAAAACATTACTCATACTTAGAGGCATGCTACGCATAGTTCTACACAACTTTTTCAATATAAATTATGCACATATTGATAGATGTATCAAAGCATGATGAAGGCAATGTTCAAAGTAGTTTGAAAAGATAAATTGCAACATTATAGAAGTTTTAAATAATAGATTAAATCATGCTTGATTTTTACAATAAAGTCTAAACAGTATTTTTTGATATTTTTGAAAAATAATTTTTATTTAAAGTTTGAACTTATAAAGTTGATCTTGGACTTCCCGAGGACTACCTTGTGAGAGGTTCGCCCGGTACTAGGTGATATGATGAGATGATAGCCCAAATCACCCTTTCGCAAGATACAAGTAAAAAGTTAAGTTCAAAAATAACAATTTTTGATAATTCTTTTATATTTTTGTATTTGATTTTTGATTTGAGAAATAGAATTTAAACAAATGACAAAGAACACAAAGGCAAAACATATAATTAATTTTTTTGTAATTTGGCTTTTGTATTTTTGTATTTGATTTTTCAAAAATATAATAAAAGCAAAAGTGCAGAAATGAATAGTACACATAGATTAATATATTTTTAGAGATTTTTCAAAATTTTAAAATTACAGAAAATCAAATATGGACGCTAGCGCCTGCGGTAGCGCTAGCGCGGGAGACAGTAAACGATTTTTTGTGATTTTGAGAATTTTAATTATTGTTCTTGATTAAATGTCCCAATAGTAGTTTCATGCTGAAATATCAGAATTTTAGGAGATGTTTAGATAGTGCAAATTTCATGAAACGTTAGCGCTTTTCTTATATGACTAGACTACCTAACCATCGCATGAGACATATTTTCTTATATCTTTATTATGATTTTTCAAAGGCTTGTGTTTACCAAAATAATGTAAACTGAAAATAGATAGAGAACGTAAACACAAGATAGCATGTTCGAATAAGCCAAATAATATATGTCTTAATGATTAATCCATAAACTATGTGATTGATGGAATTTTAGTATTCTATTATGATTTCAAATCACATAGTTGTCATAAAATATGAATAACATCATAAATGTTGTACCTGGCATAGATATATAAGCATAAACCAAAACGAGATGCTAGGATGATGAGTTTAGATGCAATGTTAAACATAGGATTAATCATGCATTTTGTATTCAATATTTTTCTTTATTATAAGGGCTATCATAATCAACAAAGATCAATGCATTTCACATTTTAAGTTTTAGCCCATTCCCTTTAATAAACCATTTAAATCCATTAAAGTAATATCATTAGTCTTGATAATAATTTCAATTTTCAATTTATAATTCAAGACATTTTAAAAGGTAATGGATTTAGAAGGAAAAAAATAAAAAGGATAAGTAGATCACCTAAAAATGATATGACTTTTATTCAATTTTATTCAATTTGATTCATTTATGAATTATGGTTTAAATTATGAAAGTCATATTACAAGATATATAAAGTGATCATATCATGATGGTTTTAAGAAAAAGAAAATAAACAAAAAGAAAGTTTAAGTATATCATGAAGTAGAGAGATGATATTTCATTTTTAATTGATCTCTACTTCATGCAAATGATGGGATACTAATGAATAAGAGATTTAGGTATCCAAAGAGGACCGGGAGTGACGGTTCCTTTGGGTACCCAAATAAATCGTGTTTGCTTTTGGGGAGATATAATTGAATGGGCCCTTTTGATTTGAGTTTGTGTTTCATCTTTAACTTTTGGCCGCCATTCAAACATTGGTTTAATATTATTCTTATTTATCAAATTTCAATGATGATTTTGCAAAACATTCTTTATAGGAAATTTGTTTATCTTTAAGTTTACGTTGGGAGAGTGGTTATTTTGTAAATGATAATGATTTGGAATTTCATTTTCAAGCATTTGATATTTTTTATTTCCTTTGTTGGGCTTAGACATATTATGGAAACTCATATTTAACTTGCTTTTGGAATTTGTTTGAAATTGTTGATTTATGTGTTGAGAATTTTTCTTTATTATTTCCTTAAGCAAGTTGACTTTAGTTTCCAATTCATAATTCTTAACGTTAAGATTATGTCTTGCTTTGTTATAGGCTATTGTGCTATTTTTAAGAGTGGATACAATAAACTCAATATGATTTTGATAATTGTTTCTATATTCATCAAATGTTTCATCCATCTCTTGAATTTCTATTTTAAAATCTTTGCACTTAGCACAATCATTTTTCAAGGAAGAATTTTCTACACAAAATCTTTCATTTTGTTCTTTTATACAAATAAGTTCCTTTTCAAGTTCTTTGCATTTTTCATTTAAATTATTACAATCAACACAGGATTTTGTATTTTCAAGTAAAAAATAAGATGATGAAGACACTTCACAATTTGATTCTAAATTAACATTAGCTTTTAATCTCTTATTTTCTAAATGTAAATTTTTAATAGTGATTTTCAATTTCTTGATCTTACGTTTAGCAATTTTTAGTATATTGAAACTAGAAATGGAAGTTATCACACAAGAAGAAGATTTTGACTTTCTTACAGCGCTTTTGGTGGAAGCAAAATCTTCGTTATCTTTTGGCCCTTCCTTCATCATAGATGAATTTTCATCTCCTTTTTCTCTTGGTGTGTTGTTCTCCTTTTCTATTTCAATATTCTCCATGGCTTCGCTCCGAGAGAGATCTTCTTGAATGATAATGGATGCTTGTACGTTCTTTTCCTCCTGTGTTTGCTTCACACCTGCGAGAGGAAGATCATACATTTCTTCAAGAAACTTCCATACTTTATAAGCACTAGAAAAACAATACACAAATTTGAAAACTTCATTTGAGAGACCACAAAATAGATAATGTTTAGCTTTTGCATTTAAATGAAGTTCCTTTTTATTTGATTCATCCACATGTCTTATAATTGCTAAGTTCCATACTTCGATATCTAAAGTTTTAATAAATTTTTCCATTAAAATTTTCCATCCTTTATAATTTGTTCCTTCAAATAAAGGTGGTGCAAGTGATTTTTCCTCTTCACAAAAATCTCCCCCACTAGTAGAAGCGAGATCATGAGACGCCATTATTCCCGGTTGTTAAGCCGATTGGAATAAAACCGCTCTGATACCACTTGTTGGATCGGTCGGCGCCCTTAGAGGGGGGGTGAATAAGGGTTTTCAAAAACTTTATATTTTATTTAGAAAACTTTGGAATATTGCAATATTAAAACAAGAAGACAAGTAAAACGAAAAGAGAGACAAGCTTTATTGATATTAAATCAGTTTTACAAAACTTGATCTCAATGTCGCTAGAGATCGGAGGCGAATAATAAAAGCTCTTTTCATTTTCTATCCCGACTCGCTTCCCCACGAACCGGTGGCCCTAGCCTCCTCCTTCCCGGATTCGGCCTCAAGCCGCTCTAGCCAATCCTTCCCGGATGTGGCCTCAAGCACCCCCTAGACCTAACCTAGATCTAGTCGCCAACACGAAGCGATTTTCAGCCCTAAGTCCTACCCCAAACCTAGTCGCCAACACGAGGCGATTTCACTACCGTTTACAAAGAAAGACAAATAAAATAATAAAAACTTCCCTTAAGATGAACTTCTGAATATGGAGGCGAAGATCCGTTGTAGAATCAACGTTTGTCGAAGCGGACTTCGTTTGGCTTCGGCGTGATGGAATCCTCCTTCAGAAGTTGGCAGAGCTTCGTCGGGACCTCAAATTTCGGCCAAGATAGGCCTCTGGAATTCTAGTACTCTCTCTCTCTGAGGTGTATGCAATTGGTGTACGAAAACAAGAGAAGAGGGGGTCCTTTTATAGCCCAAGCGCTGCCGCCGGCGCTAGCCCGGATTAAGAAACAATTTGCGCGGCAGAATCTCCCATCCGCGGCAACATATTGCTCCATGCCTCTTGTGCTCCATGCTACCGCCAGCGCTAGTAGCTACCGCCGGTGCTATCCCTGATTAAGAAACTTCTTGCGCGGCAGGATCTTCAATCCACGGCAATGAGGCTTTCATTCCTTCTGTGTTCACCGATACCGCCGGCGTTATCCGCTACCGCCAGGCGTTAGCGCCTTCCATAACAGCTCCCGGAAACACGCTCATCATCGCTAGCGCCCGGCGCTAGTTGCTACCGTCGGCGCTAGTGAGCCTCTTCGAATTTTGGCCTCAATTTTGGGGGCAGTCATCATGTGTACTCCTTGAGTCATGTGGACCTAGTAAACCTGCACACTTGAACACACAAGATCAAATACACATAGGATTTGTTATTCTCAAACCTAGGAGATGCGGAAGACCATGTTCCAACACCCCATTCTTTAAAACACTGCGAGGGGGATCAAAGTTTGAATGGAGCGAGGAGTGTAACAAGGCTTTTGAGCAGCTGAAAAAACAGTTAACCTCGACTCCACTACTCCAAAGTCCCCGTGAGGGAGAAATGCTATTCTTATATCTGGGAGTCGGACCAGATGCGGTGAGTTCTGTCCTCGTTCGGGAAGAAAAGAAGAGGCAGTTTCCAATATACTATGTCAGACACATCCTTAAAGATGCAGAAACCAGATATTCGATCTTGGAAAAACTGGCCTTGGCCTTGGTTATGTCTGCGCGAAGGCTTCGTCCTTATTTTCAGGCTCATTCCGTCCAATTTATTACAGATCATCCTTTAAAAAATATTCTTGAAAATCCAGATCATTCAGGGAGGTTGGCAAAATGGGCTATTGAACTAAGCGAATTTGAGATATCATACATCCCTCGAACAGCAATCAAGGCGCAAATCCTGGCAGACTTCTTGGTAGATACAACAGAACCTAGTTCCGAACAGGCTGGAGCAAGCTATCAAATTCTTCTTTTCAGTTACAAATAATCAGGCAGAATATTAAGCACTTTTGGCTGGGCTGAGGCTTGCGAAAGAGCTAGGCATAGAACATGTACATGTTAGAACTGATTCACTGGTGATGGCCTCTCAGGTCTTGGAAAATTATGAGACAAGGGAGCCAATTCTGAGGAAATACCTGCTGTTAGCCAAAAGAGAAATTGGAAGATTCAAGTCATTCATCATCGAGCACATTCCAAGGACACAAAATGAGGAGGCAGATGAGTTGTCAAAGTTCGGTCTTCCATCCGGGGGAGTGACCTCTGAACTTTTTCATCCGGCAACAGATAAGGCAGAACTCATGCAAATTGATCATAATCCTTCGTGGAAGGACCCTTACGAGCTATTTCTATCAAAGTGGGAGTTCCATCATTCCATCAAAGATCAGAGAAGATTCAAAAGGAAGGCGGCGTATTATTATCTGATAGCGGGAGTTCTCTACAGAAAAACTTTGATCTCTCCCTCAGCACGATGTGTTTCGGAGGATGAAGTCCCAACCATACTTCAGGAAGTTCATTCCAGGGAGTGCGGTAGTCATTCGGGAGCGAAGACTCTAGAGAAGAGAATCTTAAGGCAGGGGTATTTTTGGCCAACCATGAGAAAGGATGCTGAAGCATTTGCCAAGCGGTGTGTTCAGTGCCAAAAGTTTGCTCCTCTTCAGCATTTGCCTGCTCAGTCACTCAGATCAATAACTGCGCCATGGCCCTTCGCAGTATGGGGGATGGATCTTATCAGACCCTTCCCAATAGCCAGCGGCCAGCGTCGTTTTATCATTGTGATGATCGACTATTTCAGCAAGTGGATTGAGGCAAAAGCGCTGGCAAGAACTACAACCCAAATTATCAGAAACTTCATCTGGGGAGAAATAGTCTGCCGGCATGGAATTCCGCTAGCAATTGTCACTAATAATGGTCCACAGTTCAATAATCCGGAGATGATAAACTTCTGTGATCAGGTGGGAATTGATCTTCAATTTGCCTTAGTACATCATCCAAGAACAAATGGCCAAGTAGAAGCGGCAAATAGGCAAATCCAGCAGCTCCTGATGAAAAGGGTTTTGAATCAAAGGGGAAATTGGGCAGATCAGCTTCCTTCCATCCTCTGGACTCTTCGTACTGCCCCGTCTTCAGCTACCGGGGAGACACCATTCAAATTATCTCATGGCTCGGAAGCAGTTGTGCCTGTAGAGTTTGAGGTGGTCACTCCAAGAGTTGTGTATGCAAAAGAGGGAGGAGAAGCGTGGATAGAAGACAATGATGAGGCTATCAAGTATAGTCTGGATCTGATCGAAGAACTTCAGGACGAGGCAACAATCAGACAAGAAGAAGTTAAAAGGAGGATGGCAAAGTACTTTGACAAAAATGTCAGGGTAAAGCATTTTGCGGTCGGCGACGTTGTGCTAAAAAAGGCTGATGCAGCAGCCCGAACAGGCAATGTCGGGAAACTAAATCCTAATTGGGCTGGACCTTTCATCGTCAAGGAGGTACTAAAAAGTGGGGCTTACCGCCTCCAAACAAGCGAAGGAGAAGACATCTCGCGCACCTGGAGCGGTGACGATCTCAAACGGTTCTATCCTTAAAATGTCTTCTTTACTTTTCCTGCAATTTTTTAGATATTTCAATAAGAAGCCCCATACTGACGCTTCTCCATGTCTGATGTTTCCTTTTTACATATCAACCTCACTGAACCACGGAGACATCGCCAAGTTCTGCTCGAACCCCCTCGGATTGTAGTCATTAGCGTAAAACCATGAAGATCATGTGTAGCGGGGAGTTTTCGCACACGTGTAGTGGTAGCTTGCCAATTCCCGTGCGGTGGTCTTCAGAACCTTGGATCCCGGCTGATATCCAACACACCCCTGCATCAAGGGAGGTCTAGGTGAATGTTGGCTCTATCATGCCCCGAGAGGGATATAGTTACAGCTTTGATGATCTTTCTGAGGAAAGCAATGTCGGTATACCCCCGCGGCACAATCACACCTGCCTAACTGATCATCTTAGTCTGTGACCATCGAATACTCCTAGGTACTCTCAAGCGATGCCTAAGCGGGACCCATGACTGAGTTGATCTCTCTGAGGAAAGTAATGTTCGCCGCCTAGGCCCACCTGCCCAATTGATCAACTCGGCTTGTAGCCCTAGGCAAGAGAGCAGTCGAGTCGCTTACAGCCCTTATGACCACTTGAGGAAAGCAATGTTAGCCGCCTAGGCCCACCTGCCCACTTGGTCATCTGGGCCTGTACTTGTCTTTTTCTTTATTCCTACAGCTCTTATGACCACTTGAGGAAAGCAATGTTCGCCGCCTAGGCCCACCTGCCCACTTGGTCATCTGAGTCTGTAGTCATCTTTTATTGCATTACAGGGAATTATCTCACCTTATATGGTTATTATAGACCATTTAGAGAAAAGAGCAGGATTCTTATGTACATCACAAACCGGCTGACTTAATACTCAAACCGGGCGGTTTGAAATAAGCATGTACCAGGACTTTCGGGCGGTCTGGTTATTAAACCGGGCGGTCTAAAATAAGCAGGTTTCAAAGATGTCATACGGTTTGGTTTTCAGACCGGACGGTTTGAAATAAACAGGATATCATTGAAATGTCACAAGGTAAATATCAAGGGATCAAGCATAATCATGACCGGCCGACCTCATTATTCGGGTTATGAATCTATCATCTTTATGAGTTTCAATTCGATCTGTTCGGCTAATTACAGGCTCTTTTCGATCAGGCAGTTATGATCCTCATTGCAAGTGTTGAATCTACTAATCGCACAAATTATATATATAGTCCGTGCGGGTTGTCAGCTAATACTATATAAGGCTGACATATAAATTGTTCGGATTAAATATTAATCGCACGGTATATCAACTGATTTTCTTGCGACTTGATATTATGTCTTGCAAGGCAATTATGTAAAGCCAGGTTATGGTCGCACAGCTTGATTATTTCAATTTCCTGATTGGTTATCAGTTACATTCACGGGGGTAGGGCTTGTGGCAATCTTAATTGCAAGTCGCTTGAGTTAAAATACTGGCCGCTCGGTCTGTTGATTGTTCTTATGACTTGGCATTCTTTATCCTGGAAAGCAAGTATGCAGGGTCTGGTAACAACCGCGCGGCTTGATTATGTTTTGGCTTCCTGGATATCGTAATGTATTCATAATAAGTTAGCACCTTCTCGGGATGAATCGAATCAATTTGATCCGGGTTGAAGAAAGCAAGCTATGCGAATGGGTTTTTTACTAATAGTTACTTTACCGGAATCCTATGAAAATCATTATCCAAACCGGATGAGTTAATATTAAGTCGCACAACTTGGTTCGATCTAACACAGAAAGAAATCGCAAACAATCACAAGTAAGTCACAGAAGGTAGACAGATAGACAGGTAAAAGCTATCCATTTCATTATCAAAACATATTTTTACATTATACTTTAAACCGATCGGCTAACAACATCAAGCCGTCGGCTATTCAAAACAAGAAGCAAAATACAGCTACTGATTATCCGACTTAAGTTTCTTAGGTGCAGGAGCACTTGAGTGTTCGCTCCCGTCAATTGAAACGTCAGGGGAGTAACCCTCGCGACATGAGGAAAGAGTTCCTGTTGATAGACCGGGTCGGTCTCATCATACTTTGCCTGCAAGAAAGAGTAAGGTAAGAGACCGTGCGGTCTGGAAAATTCAGAAGGATGGCTGGCCAGGTGATAACTTACCGACTCGGCTTCCTTTAGCCGCGCATTTTCCTTCTTCAATTCGGCAATTTCCTTCTCTAGGTGATCATTCGCTTTAATCAACCTTTTGAAAGTCATTCCCATAAAAACATTGGTGATGAGGCTCTCGGCACCAACCCGCGCGGCCTCCCGGGCGAGCTCTTCCTTTGGAATCCTTCTCAACCTCCTGAAGTTTCGTCGGCTGAACATGGCAATACTGGCGGCCTCAGCATGCCGGCCCGACTTCTCATTCGCCCAGTGGGGGAGCGCGGTAGAGACCTGAACACCGTCGCCATCCGGATGCCAGGTCAAGACCGTGCGGCCTTTTAAATCCTTCACCTTGCTGAAGGAACGAAGGGCGGAGAAGTCACCCGAGGAGGCTGAATCCTCCCCATCGGATGGCAGCGGCTTGTTCCTGACTTGTCTTTTCCTCTTCTCCGTCTGAGTTAAGATTAAACCGGCCGGGCTGACCGGCTTGTTAGCAGGGACAACAGCTTCGGCTACAAAATAGAGAAAAGAGTCAGCACAAAAGATCGAGCGGGCAACATTAAAGTCGGAAGCGGGTTAAAGGAAAGCTTACTATCTTCAGGCCGAACATTCTCTAGCTCGGCAAGTAGCGGGATGTAGTAGCTTACGTTAAGCCGCTCATCCTCGAGAAGCTTGCAGGTTTTCTTCTCGACCTCGCTTATTGGGACCTGTTGAAAGGCCTCCTCAGGCCGCACTTGCGGATTCGGGTTCAATAGGCCAAGTCGGCCTTCGAAAATCAAGTACCTCTCCGACCAGGCTGTGACCTTGTTCGCAAGGTTGACCATCTTCAACCCGCGGCAGCCAAAGTAGAGATGGCCTTTGAAGATATTCGACTCGGAGTCCGGGATAGCCCGCACCGAGAATATCTTCCTGAAAAGGTCCATAGAGAAGCGGACTCTCTCAGATTGCAGGTAGGAGATGAAGCTGCAAATCCCGGCCATCGAGTTAGGAGAAATTTGGCCGGGTACAACTCCATAATGGTCAAAGACCATGGCGAGCTCGATCGAAATAGGGAACTTGAAGCCACAATCGAAATGGTCGATTGGGATCGCGATTTGGTTTGGCCCAGAAGAATTCATCCGCTCATCACGGAGCGGAAGCCGTGCGAGCAGCGGACTGTCAGTCATATACTTCTCAACAAATTCGTCCAATTCGGCCTTTGTCAAACGGCACTCATCGAGGTCTGCTGAGTGAAAGGCTACAGCGGCTTCGGATCGGGTAGCAGAGGTTTTCGCAGGTCGCTTCGGCTGGCGCTTTGCTCCCATCTTGAAGTTTTGGTAAGAAGACTTTCGGAAGGGCGCTACTTATAGGAACGGCTGATCTGCACTTAGCAAGGGTCAAATCGCGGCTAGACCAATCAACCCGCACGGGTGCATCACCACAAAAGACAACCACAAAGACATAAGTATAATTCAAGCAGGCGAATTAAAAAAGCACAGAGACAAGCCGATCGGTTTATATAAAGTAATCCGCAGGCATCAATCAACACAACAAGAATGCAAAAATAAATTCAAATACTTAGACCGCGCGGCCTGGAATACAGATCGAATATTACGAAATCAGGTTCAAACAGTTGTCCAAAGGACCGAATAGAAATGTTATTAAAACTAATGTCTTAAAACCACTCATCACTGGCGGGTATCACTCGGTTCATCCTCCCTGTGAAGTCACGCGACATGATCGCCGATCTGAAGGACAGTCCCTTGCATTTGATTCATGTTGTGATTAAGGCGGTTGATCATGCTATGAAGCCGCGCGACATCCCTCTCTACTCGCGCCGCTGGGATCACGCGAGTAGGTAAGGCCGCTGCAGGCTCATGAACACTAGCAACTGGGTGGATCGTCCCGGCTACTGGAAGAGACGAGCTCGTCCCTGCGTCCGGGCGGCGTGACCCACGCCGACCTTCGTCAACCGCATTAATAGGGCACCGGCTTCCGCCGGCTTCCCTTGTCAATTGAAGGTATCTGTCCATATAATAGGTGCAGTCCTCTTCGAGCTTGTGGATTTCTTTCTTTCCGCGGTCAACCCAGGCGATCAGGGTAGCCACCTGGTCTTGCTGCGCCTTTTCCTTCTCTCGGCGCTCTCTCCGCTCGGCCTCCAGCGCTTTTCGGTTCTCCTTCCGTTCGGTTTCCAACTCAGCCCGGAGAGCAGCTTTTTCATCTTGGGCGGCCTTTTCCCTCTCCTCCATAGCCCTCAATTGTTTCGTAAGGGTTTCGAAGTTCCTTTGAAGCCGGGACACCTCGTCCTCTATCCGGGTACCCGGCAGCGAAGAATGCAGCAGGGGTGGATCGAGAGGGGGAAGATAGGTCACCAGTTCGCCCGGCTTCGGAATAGAGTCATGATCATCTGCAATAAGAAAAAACAGTCAAAGAGTGTTCAAAAGGAGATCGCTCTCTTCGAATCTTCCTCGCTTACAAGCCGCAGCGGTTTGGGTTGAATTCGGGCGGATAGGTCGCCTTGCTTGCTCGGTATCAAACTTTCGACGTTTTTCTCTCCACGATCTCTCGCTTTGCCTCCGCTTAGCAGCAGAAAATTGAGCAGCGGAGGGAAAGAAGCTGGGCGACGGGTTCAACAACGAAGCGCGCGACTTGTTTCGAGGCCGCGGCTTGAAAAAAACGAACGGGGTGGTAATCCGCTCCCTTTTTACCTTGCAGCAGAAGATTGGGTGGCGGCGGTGGCGGCCTGGTAAGTTGATCTCTTACTCGCTCCGCCTTCACCTGCATAAGTCGGAGACCGGTCATCACTGTATCTTCGGGAGCCGGTACGGTTTTTTCGGTTCTGGCCGCAACCTCAGGGAGGACGGCCTCCTTAGTGCTAGTTGCAACCTCAGGGAGGACGGCCTCCTTAATGCTGGTCGCATCCTCAGACAGGGCGGCTCCTTTCTCTCCTGGCGGGTTGGCAGCCTGCAGTTCGGAAGAAGTTCTCAGCTGATCATCTTGCTTCTGAAGAAAATCAAAATCCTTGAGGAGGTCACTTACGGAAATGCTATGGGCGTCAACGGGAGCCTGGTCGTTCGACTGGGGGGGAGGGAGTAATCACGCCCTCCGAGACTTCATTCTCGCGCGACTTGCCTTGCAGGCTGTCCGCTCTCGGTCTCTCGGACGCTGCCTTGTTCTTGGCTTTTAGCCTCTTCATCTTCTTCAGAAGCCTGTCCGCCGCGGACTCCTCCTTCCTCTTTTTCGACTTCAGGGCGGTTGATTTTTCCGGACTATCCTCGATGTTAACTACTGAAGCTTGCTGGTCGCTCGGCTTGGGGGAGTCAACTACCTCTCCCCCTTCGTCTCTTATTTTTAGATGAAAAACCCCGGATGGGGTGACTTCCACTTTGAAAGACTCATCCCCATCGCCCTTCGGGGAAACGGTCTCCAAGTCTGCCTTATCCGGCGGGGGAGGCGGGTTGATTCCTTTGTCAGAGAAGGTTGGGGGATCAGCTGGGGGTGGGTTCGGACAACTCGCCTCCTTTTTAGTCGACAAGTCGACTGTCAGCTCGGGAGGCGGGTCGGTCGGCCTACTCGTGGAAGCGATCGTTACTGTATTATCAGGCCGCGTCGTCTTTTTCTTCTTCCTCTTATCCTTCGAACGGTCTCTCTCGCGGTTTTTTCCGGGCTTCTCAAGAACTTCGAGCTGGGCCATTAAATCCACCATCTTTTTCGGGCTGTTCAGCCTGAAAGTCCTAACCGCAATAGGCGAGTAGTGACTCGTGATAGCAATGGAGTTATGCCAGAATAGAAGCTCCTGGAACATTTATAACCAACAGGGTGAAATCGGCGCGGTCTCCGGCTAGAACTGATATTTTCGAAATTTTCTCGAAAATTTAAAAATATGCGGGGATTATGTTTACCCAGAAGACCGCTTTCAATAGGATTACTCGCAGACCGTGCGGTTTGCGGATCCAAGTCGCCCGGCTCAGGTTATACAAGGTCCATCAACACCAACTAGCACAGGCCGGGCGGTCTGACATAATTCAGACCGCCTCCAAGTACTAAAGATAATCCAGGCCCAAGTCCAATAGGACAAGTCGCGGTCTCAAGTCGGAGACCGTGCGGATTGTGCCATAGAGACAAGCCAAGGTTCGAGATCAAAGAACAAGCCGCGGTCTCAAGACGGAGACCGTTCGGATTGCATCGTCACCTTGGTCGCGTCATCCTCAGCCTCTGGTCAGACAGGTCGAAAGGGCAAGCCGCCAAGCCGCGCGGCTTCTTTCTTTCCTTCTTTGTATATCCCGTCACCGCCTGCCCGTTTCTCCTGTACCCGGGCAGGCGGTTATTTTATCCCTGCCCGTTCGGGCAGGCCCCCAAGCCTATAAATAGGGGGCACTGTTCCCAAGGCACGCACACTCGAATCCAGGAGCTCGCTTATTTGAGTTGCGGTCTCGAGTTTCCCGTCTTGCGGACTGTCTGACCGGCCGGCTTCTCTTTTTCTGCACTTGTAACCGCTGTAACCGCCTTATTTTGATCAAAGGAAAGCCCGTCACAGGAGTGACATTCGCCGTGACGGGCGAAGTCTGGCCTTGACCGCTGCTAGCGGTCTCATTTTTCCCACCTAAAAAGTAACCGGCAACCCGCAGCCTCCGATTTCCTTCGGAGGTGCGATTTCGGACTCAACAGAAACACGCGACCTTCAGATCGCGGATTGTCGGTGAAATCCTCACTACAATGTCAGACCGTCAGTTCCCCCTTGGAGACCGCTCCGATCACAGCGAGGACTCTTTGTGGGAAGCCCTGGAGCAATCAAGGAGAGAAGCCGAGCGGGCTCAGAGGGCCACTGATCAGCGACTTGAAGAGATCAGTCAGACTTTAGCAATGCTAACCGAGTGGCTAGTTCCACAGCAAGCCGCGGCTAATCAGGCGGTGACCCTGGTCCCTCCTCCACCTCCTCCTTACCCGCTACCACAAGCCGCTAACTTCCAGCCCTAGCAAGAAGGCTTTGCGGCTATGCAAACCTTCTATCAGGAAGCCGCGCACAGCATGCCGGCTCGGGTCCTCGACTTCCAGGGGGCGGCTTCTCATGCTGCCCACGTTTCCTACCCGCTAGAAGGCGCGGCCCGTCATTCCTACCCGCCAGAAGCCGCGGCCCGATCCTCTTACCAAGCGGCTTGCACGCGATTAGCCGCAGTTCCGGCGACTTATTATCCAGCTCCTCTATGTGAAGATATGGAAGAAACTTCTCCCTTTGTGGACGAAGTCCGAGGGGAACCAGCCCCTAATAATTTCAGAGAGCCTCGCCTGCCAGCTTTCAATGGGGAGACTGATCCCATGGTTCATTTACAAGCCTTCGAGTCAGCCATCGCTCTCAGAACCTTAACTGATGCAACTAAGTGCAAGCTTCTTGTAACCTCCTTTGAAGGACAAGAAAGGGAGTGGTTTTACGGGTTGCAACCCAGGTCAATCCGTTGTTTCGCTGAGCTGCGAAAGGAATTCCTGTTGAGATTCTCTACCTCAAGGAAGAGAAAGAGTGGTCCGGCGGCCCTTTTCGATATAAAACAGCGGGAAGACGAGACGTGGGCTCGTTTCGTAGACCGCTTCCAGAAAGAGATCATGGAAGTTCAAAATGTGGATCCAGAGCTGTATAGGGTTGCCCTCATCCATGGCCTAAGAGAGGGCCCCCTAAAATTTGAAGCAAATATAAGGGAGCCTAGGACTTATCAGGAAATGATAAGTTTGGCAAATATGTTTATCAGAGGAGAGAAGAGCAATCTGGGCTACGTCGCAAAGCTGGTAAGCGACAAGGAGCAGTCAAATCCGTCCTTCCATCATCCTCCCCACTTTGAACCCCGTTCCCAAAGGGGGAGAAACTACAAAAATAAGCAACCATTTATGGGCCATCAGCGGTTTCAAGATCAGAAACCACCGTTGGCCGTCGCTCCCGCTCCATCCACTCCCCTTCCGCAAATCATGCCGGTATACTTACAACAGTATACCACGCAGCCACCTCCAGTCATTCCATCCACTCAATATGATGACTCGCAAGAGTCATTCACTCCCTTAAACGTCACCATGGACGAAGTGGTCCAGATTCTGCAAAAAAGGCCAGATTTCAAAAGGCCTGCTCCTCTGAAGTCGGATATCCGTAGTCGAAATCCGAACCTTTATTGTGAATATCATAAAGAAGGGGGACATCTAACCAAAGACTGTCGAGCCCTTCGTTTGCTTATAGAGAGAATCCTTGGAGAAGGAAAGCTCCGGGGTCTAGTTCGGAAAGATGCAATTGCTGAGCCAATTGCCGAGAAGATAAAGGAGAAAGAAACAGTAGAAGTAACCTGGGAATGCGCCGATGTCGAAGACGCCAGCTGCTATGGTGACATCCATCCTTCTACCGAATGCGTCGAAGTCAATGATGTGGGCCCCTTAGGGGACATCTATTGTATTCATGGAGGAGCTGGAGCGGAATCATCTCGCAAATCCAGCATCGCGAGAGTTTTAAACCAGGAAGTAGCAGCCACTACAAGTTCTCCTCCCGAAAGCACTATTGTCACCTTTGGTCAAGATGACCTTCCCCCCAATGCCAATCCTTTCGACGATGCGGTGGTCATCAAGGCCGTCATCGAAAACTATACAATCCACAAGATTTTGATTGATACCGGCAGCTCCGTCAATCTCCTTTTCCGCCCGACTTTCGAGGCCCTGAAGACCGGAAAGCCTTTGCTTTCCACCGACGGGCCCCTCTACGGTTTTTCTGGGGAGAAGGAAGTAGAGGGTTCAGTAAAGCTCCTGGTCTCTCTTGGAGGAGTAATAAAGTTGATCAATTTCGTGGTAGTGGATGCCCCGAGCAACTACTGTGCCATCTTCGGGAGGCCGATTCTCAATGCATATAGGGCAGTAGTGTCTACCTTTCACCTTGACCTCAAGTTCGCTGCCGAAGGAAAGCAGTATCGGGTCAGAAGCAACCCAAAGGTGGCTCGGGAGTGCTATGTCCGAACTGTCAACATGATCACCGACGTTCCACTTCCCGAGGCCGTGGCTGAGGTTTTGGAGATTGCTAAGTCTTCAGGCGCTGCCGAGGAAGGAAAAGATCGAGAAGGGGCTCACTTGGAACCTGCCCAAGCGACCCAAGAAGTTCCTATTGCTGAAGGGGCAGAAAAGAAGCTGATCATCAACGCTGAGTTGCCAGAGGAGGAGAAAGTGGAGCTAATCTCCTGCCTATTGGAGAATCTGGATATCTTCGCTTGGTCAGCGGAGGATATGCCAGGAGTGGATCCAGACGTGGCTTGTCATCATCTAAACGTATCTCCTGAGTTCAAGCCCGTCCAGCAAAAGAAGAGAGAAGTGGCGACCAAGCTGGCGTTGCCCATCAGAGAGGAGGTTTCCAAACTCCTAAAAGCGGGTTTTATTTCTGAAATTCAATATCCCACGTGGATGTCGAATATTGTAATGGTTAAGAAACCTGGTGGGAAGTGGCGCATGTGCGTGAACTTCACCAAACTTAATAAAGCGTGCCCTAAAGATTGCTACCCTTTGCCTCGGATAGATGTCTTAGTTGATTCTGCGGTTGGGTATGGCTTTATGAGTTTTCTCGATGCTTTCTCAGGGTATCATCAAATTAAAATGCACAAACCTGACATCCCGCATACTTCATTTATCACGAACGATGGGTGTTACTGCTATCTCGTAATGCCCTTCGGTCTTAAAAATGCGGGCGCAACATACCAAAGAATAATGGATACCGTCTTTAAGCATCAAAAAGGCAGGAATCTTGAAGTTTACGTTGATGGCCTCCTTCTAAAAAGTAAAACATTCTCATTGCACTTGAAAGACCTCGTAGAGGCGTTCGCTACTCTACGGAGGTTCAAGTTAAAAGTAAACCCGTTGAAATGTGTGTTTGGGGCAAACAAGGGGAAGTTTCTTGGGCATCTCTTAACTCCTAACGGCCTTGCACCAAATCCAGACAAGGTGAAGGCCATCCTTGATATGGCCCCTCCTCGAAATACTAAAGAAGTTCAGCAGCTTGGGGGGAGATTGGCAGGATTGAGCAGGTTTATCTCCAAATCCGGAGATAAAAGTGCCCCATTCTTTAAAACACAGCGAGGGGGATCAAAGTTTGAATGGAGCGAGGAGTGTAACAAGGCTTTTGAGCAGCTGAAAAAACAGTTAACCTCGACTCCACTACTCCAAAGTCCCCGTGAGGGAGAAATGCTATTCTTATATCTGGGAGTCGGACCAGATGCGGTGAGTTCTGTCCTCGTTCGGGAAGAAAAGAAGAGGCAGTTTCCAATATACTATGTCAGCCACATCCTTAAAGATGCAGAAACCAGATATTCGATCTTGGAAAAACTGGCCTTGGCCTTGGTTATGTCTGCGCGAAGGCTTCGTCCTTATTTTCAGGCTCATTCCGTCCAAGTTATTACAGATCATCCTTTAAAAAATATTCTTGAAAAGCCAGATCATTCAGGGAGGTTGGCAAAATAGGCTATTGAACTAAGCGAATTTGAGATATCATACATCCCTCGAACAGCAATCAAGGCGCAAATCCTGGCAGACTTCTTGGTAGATACAACAGAACCTAGTTCCGAACAGGCTGGAGCAAGCTATCAAATTCTTCTTTTCAGTTACAAATAATCAGGCAGAATATGAAGCACTTTTGGCTGGGCTGAGGCTTGCGAAAGAGCTAGGCATAGAACATGTACATGTTAGAACTGATTCACTGGTGATGGCCTCTCAGGTCTTGGGAAATTATGAGACAAGGGAGCCAATTCTGAGGAAATACCTGCTGTTAGCCAAAAGAGAAATTGGAAGATTCAAGTCATTCATCATCGAGCACATTCCAAGGACACAAAATGAGGAGGCAGATGAGTTGTCAAAGTTCGGTCTTCCATCCGGGGGAGTGACCTCTGAACTTTTTCATCTGGCAACAGATAAGGCAGAACTCATGTAAATTGATCATAATCCTTCGTGGAAGGACCCTTACGAGCTATTTCTATCAAAGGGGGAGTTCCTTCATTCCAACAAAGATCGGAGAAGATTCAAAAGGAAGGCGGCGTATTATTATCTGATAGCGGGAGTTCTCTACAGAAAAACTTTGATCTCTCCCTCAGCACGATGTGTTTCGGAGGATTCAGTCCCAACCATACTTCAGGAAGTTCATTCCGGGGAGTGCGGTAGTCATTCGGGAGCGAAGACTCTAGAGAAGAGAATCTTAAGGCAGGGTATTTTTGGCCAACCATGAGAAAGGATGCTGAAGCATTTGCCAAGCGGTGTGTTCAGTGCCAAAAGTTTGCTCCTCTTCAGCATTTGCCTGCTCAGTCACTCAGATCAATAACTGCGCCATGGCCCTTCGCAGTATGGGGGATGGATCTTATCGGACCCTTCCCAATAGCCAGTGGCCAGCGTCATTTTATCATTGTGATGATCGACTATTTCAGCAAGTGGATTGAGGCAAAAGCGCTGGCAAGAACTACAACCCAAATTATCAGAAACTTCATCTGGGGAGAAATATTCTGCCGGCATGGAATTCCGCTAGCAATTGTCACTAATAATGGTCCACAGTTCAATAATCCGGAGATGATAAACTTCTGTGATCAGGTGGGAATTGATCTTCGATTTGCCTCAGTACATCATCCAAGAACAAATGGCCAAGTAGAAGCGGCAAATAGGCAAATCCAGCAGCTCCTGATGAAAAGGGTTTTGAATCAAAGGGGAAATTGGGCAGATCAGCTTCCTTCCATCCTCTGGACTCTTCGTACTGCCCCGTCTTCAGCTACCGGGGAGACACCATTCAAATTATCTCATGGCTCGGAAGCTGTTGTGCCTGTAGAGTTTGAGGTGGTCACTCCAAGAGTTGTGTATGCAAAAGAGGGAGGAGAAGCGTGGATAGAAGACAATGATGAGGCTATCAAGTATAGTCTGGATCTGATCGAAGAACTTCAGGACGAGGAAACAATCAGACAAGAAGAAGTTAAAAGGAGGATGGCAAAGTACTATGACAAAAATGTCAGGGTAAAGCATTTTGCGGTCGGCGACGTTGTGCTAAAAAAGGCTGATGCAGCAGCCCGAACAGGCAATGTCGGGAAGCTAAATCCTAATTGGGCTGGACCTTTCATCGTCAAGGAGGTACTAAAAAGTGGGGCTTACCGCCTCCAAACAAGCGAAGGAGAAGACATCTCGCGCACCTGGAGCGGTGACGATCTCAAACGGTTCTATCCTTAAAATGTCTTCTTTACTTTTCCTGCAATTTTTTAGATATTTCAATAAGAAGCCCCATACTGACGCTTCTCCATGTCTGATGTTTCCTTTTTACATATCAACCTCACTGAACCACGGAGACATCGCCAAGTTCTGCTCGAACCCCCTCGGATTGTAGTCATTAGCGTAAAACCATGAAGATCATGTGTAGCGGGGAGTTTTCGCACACGTGTAGTGGTAGCTTGCCAATTCCCGTGCGGTGGTCTTCAGAACCTTGGATCCCGGCTGATATCCAACACACCCCTGCATCAAGGGAGGTCTAGGTGAATGTTGGCTCTATCATGCCCCGAGAGGGATATAGTTACAGCTTTGATGATCTTTCTGAGGAAAGCAATGTCGGTATAGCCCCCGCGACACAATCACACCTGCCTAACTGATCATCTTAGTCTGTGACCATCGAATACTCCTAGGTACTCTCAAGCGATGCCTAAGCGGGACCCACAACTGAGTTGATCTCTCTGAGGAAAGCAATGTTCGCCGCCTAGGCCCACCTGCCCAATTGATCAACTCGGCTTGTAGCCCTAGGCAAGAGAGCAGTCGATTCGCTTACAGCCCTTATGACCACTTGAGGAAAGCAATGTTCGCCGCCTAGGCCCACCTGCCCACTTGGTCATCTGGGCCTGTACTTGTCTTTTTCTTTATTCCTACAGCTCTTATGACCACTTGAGGAAAGCAATGTTCGCCGCCTAGGCCCACCTGCCCACTTGGTCATCTGAGTCTGTAGTCATCTTTTATTGCATTACAGGGAATTATCTCACCTTATATGGTTATTATAGACCATTTAGAGAAAAGAGCGGGATTCTTATGTACATCACAAACCGGCTGGCTTGATACTCAAACCAGGTGGTTTGAAATAAGCATGTACCAGGACTTTCGGGCGGTCTGGTTATTAAACTGGGCGGTCTAAAATAAGCAGGTTTCAAAGATGTCATACGGTTTGGTTTTCAAACCGGACGGTTTGAAATAAACAGGATATCATTGAAATGTCACAAGGTAAATATCAAGGGATCAAGCATAATCATGACCGGCCGACCTCATTATTCGGGTTATGAATCTATCATCTTTATGAGTTTCAATTCGATCCGTTCGGCTAATTACAGGCTCTTTTCGATCAGGCAGTTATGATCCTCATTGCAAGTGTTGAACCTACTAATCGCACAAATTATATATATAGTCCGTGCGGGTTGTCAGCTAATACTATATAAGGCTGACATATAAATTGTTCGGATTAAATATTAATCGCACGGTATATCAACTGATTTTCTTGCGACTTGATATTCTGTCTTGCAAGGCAATTATGTAAAGCCAGGTTATGGTCGCACGGCTTGATTATTTCAATTTCCTGATTGGTTATCAGTTACATTCACGGGGGTAGGACTTGTGGCAATCTTAGTTGCAAGTCGCTTGAGTTAAAATACTGGTCGCTCGGTCTGTTGATTGTTCTTATGACTTGGCATTCTTTATCCTGGAAAGCAAGTATGCAGGGTGTAGTAACAACCGCGCGGCTTGATTATGTTTTGGCTTCCTGGATATCGTAATGTATTCATAATAAGTTAGCACCTTCTCGGGATGAATCGAATCAATTTGATCCGGGTTGAAGAAAGCAAGCTATGCGAATGGGTTTTTTACTAATAGTTACTTTACCGGAATCCTATGAAAATCATTATCCAAACCGGATGAGTTAATTTTAAGTCGCACAACTTGGTTCGATCTAACACATAAAGAAATCGCAAACAATGACAAGTAAGTCACAGAAGGTAGACAGATAGACAGGTAAAAGCTTTCCATTTCATTATCAAAACATATTTTTACATTATACTTTAAACCGATCGGCTAACAACATCAAGCCGTCGGCTATTCAAAACAAGAAGCAAAATACAGCTACTGATTATCCGACTTAAGTTTCTTAGGCGCAGGAGCACTTGAGTGTTCGCTCCCGTCAATTGAAACGTCAGGGGAGTAACCCTCGCTACCCGACGAGGATGAGCTGCTCAATTCGCCCGACTTGCGCCCAGCCTCTTCTTCGGAACCGCTGGATTCGGACTCCGAGCCACTCTCACCACTCTTAGCCGCTGCGGGTTCTTCGGCCTCATCATCCTCGTCGTCGCTCTCCTCTGAACTGGATCCGTCGGCTTTGTTCTTTCCTTTGGCTTTCCGCCTGATCTTCTCTAACTTCTTTTGCAAGATCCGGTAGGCGTCCGAGAAAGTGAAATGCTCGAAACCAGGCGCGAACCCTTTGAGCTCCCGCAAACGGTTAAAAGCATTGTCAATTCCCTCGGCGACATGAGGAAAGAGTTCCTGTTGATAGACCGGGTCGGTCTCATCATACTTTGCCTGCAAGAAAGAGTAAGGTAAGAGACCGTGCGGTCTGGAAAATTCAGAAGGATGGCTGGCCAGGTGATAACTTACCGACTCGGCTTCCTTTAGCCGCGCATTTTCCTTCTTCAATTCGGCAATTTCCTTCTCTAGGTGATCATTCGCTTTAATCAACCTTTTGAAGGTCATTCCCATAAAAACATTGGTGATGAGGCTCTCGGCACCAACCCGCGCGGCCTCCCGGGCGAGCTCTTCCTCGGGAATCCTTCTCAACCTCCTGAAGTTCCGTCGGCCGAACATGGAAATACTGGCGGCCTCAGCATGCCGGCCCGACTTCTCATTCGCCCAGTGGGGGAGCGCGGTAGAGACCTGAACACCGTCGTCATCCGGATGCCAGGTCAAGACCGTGCGGCCTTTTAAATCCTTCACCTTGCTGAAGGAACGAAGGGCGGAGAAGTCGCCCGAGGAGGCCGAATCCTCCCCATCGGATGGCAGCGGCTTGTTCCTGACTTGTCTTTTCCTCTTCTCCGTCTGAGTTAAGATTAAACCGGCCGGGCTGACCGGCTTGTTAGCAGGGACAACAACTTCGGCTACAAAAAAGAGAAAAGAGTCAGCACAAAAGATCGAGCGGGCAACATTAAAGTCGGAAGCGGGTTAAAGAAAAGCTTACTATCTTCAGGCCGAACATTCTCTAGCTCGGCAAGTAGCGGGATGTAGTAGCTTACGTTAGGCCGCTCATCCTCGAGAAGCTTACAGGTTTTCTTCTCGACCTCGCTTATTAGGACCTGTTGAAATGCCTCCTCAGGCCGCACTTGCGGATTCGGGTTCAACAGGCCAAGTCGGCCTTCGAAAATCAAGTACCTCTCCGACCAGGCTGTGACCTTGTTCGCAAGGTTGACCATCTTCAACCCGCGGCAGCCAAAGTAGAGATGGCCTTTGAAGATATTTGACTCGGAGTCCGGGATAGCCCGCACCGAGAATATCTTCCTGAAAAGGTCCATAGAGAAGCGGACTCTCTCAGACCGCAGGTAGGAGATGAAGCTGCAAATCCCGGCCATCGAGTTAGGAGAAATTTGGCCGGGTACAACTCCATAATGGTCAAAGACCATGGCGAGCTCGATCGAAATAGGGAACTTGAAGCCACAATCGAAATGGTCGATTGGGATCGCGATTTGGTTTGGCCCAGAAGAATTCATCCGCTCATCACGGAGCGGAAGCCGTGCGAGCAGCGGACTGTCAGTCATATGCTTCTCAACAAATTCGTCCAATTCGGCCTTTGTCAAACGGCACTCATCGAGGTCTGCTGAGTGAAAGGCTACAGCGGCTTCGAATCGGGTAGCAGAGGTTTTCGCAGGTCGCTTCGGCTGGCGCTTTGCTCCCATCTTGAAGTTTTGGTAAGAAGACTTTCGGAAGGGCGCTACTTATAGGAACGGCTGATCTGCACTTAGCAAGGGTCAAATCACGGCTAGACCAATCAACCCGCACAGGTGCATCACCACAAAAGACAACCACAAAGACATAAGTATAATTCAAGCAGGCGAATTAAAAAAGCACAGAGACAAGCCGATCAGTTTATATAAAGTAATCCGCAGGCATCAATCAACACAACAAGAATGCAAAAATAAATTCGAATACTTAGACCGCGCGGCCTGGAAGACAGATCGAATATTATGAAATCATGTTCAAACAGCTGTCCAAAGGACCGAATAGAAATGTTATTACAAACTAATGTCTTAAAACCACTCATCACTGGCAGGTATCACTCGGTTCATCCTCCCTGTGAAGTCGCGTGACATGATCGCCGATCTGAAGGACAATCCCTTGCATTTGATTCATGTTGTGATTAAGGCGGTTGATCATGCTATGAAGCCGCGCGGCATCCCTCTCTACTCGCGCCGCTGGGATCACGCGAGTAGGTAAGGCTGCTGCGGGCTCATGAACACTAGCAACTGGGTGGATCGTCCCGGCTACAGGAAGAGACGAGCTCGTCCCTGTGTCCGGGCGGCGTGACCCACGCCGACCTTCGTCAACCGCATTAATAGGGCACCGGCTTCCGCTGGCTTCCCTTGTCAATTGAAGGTATCTGTCCATATAATAGGTGCAGTCCTCTTCGAGCTTGTGGATTTCTTTCTTTCCGCGGTCAACCCGGGCGGTCAGGGCAGCCACCTGGTCTTCCTGCGCCTTTTCCTTCTCTCGGCGCTCTCTCCGCTCGGCCTCCAGCGCTTTTCGGTTCTACTTCCGTTCGGTTTCCAACTCAGCCCGGAGAGCAGCTTTTTCATCTTGGGCGGCCTTTTCCCTCTCCTCCAAAGCCCTCAATTGTTTCGTAAGGGTTTCGAAGTTCCTTTGAAGCCGGGACACCTCGTCCTCCATCCGGGTACCCGGCAGCGAAGAATGCAGCAGGGGTGGATCGAGAGGGGGAAGATAGGTCACCAGTTCGCCCGGCTTCGGAATAGAGTCACGATCATCTGCAATAAGAAAAAACAGTCAAAGAGTGTTCAAAAGGAGATCGCTCTCTTCGAATCTTCCTCGCTTACAAGCCGCAGCGGTTTGGGTTGAATTCGGGTGGACAGGTCGCCTTGCTTGCTCGGTATCAAACTTTCGGCGTTGTTCTCTCCACGATCTCTCGCTTTGCCTCCGCTTAGCAGCAGAAAATTGAGCAGCGGAGGGAAAGAAGCTGGGCGACGGGTTCAACAACGAAGCGCGCGACTTGTTTCGAGGCCGCGGCTTGAAAAAATGAACAGGGTGGTAATCCGCTCCCTTTTTACCTTGCAGCAGAAGATTGGGTGGCGGCGGTGGCGGCCTGGTAAGTTGATCTCTTACTCGCTCCGCCTTCACCTGCATAAGTCGGAGACCGGTCATCACTGTATCTTCGGGAGCCGGTACGGTTTTTTCGGTTCTGGTCGCAACCTCAGGGAGGACGGCCTCCTTAGTGCTAGTTGCAACCTCAGGGAGGACGGCCTCCTTAATGCTGGTCGCATCCTCAGACAGGGCGGCTCCTTTCTCTTTTGGCGGGTTGGCAGCCTGCAGTTCGGAAGAAGTTCTCAGCTGATCATCTTGCTTCTGAAGAAAATCAAAATCCTTGAGGAGGTCACTTACGAAAATGTTATGGGCGTCAACGGGAGCCTGGTCGTTCGACTGGAGGGAGGGAGTAATCACGCCCTCCGAGACTTCATTCTCGCACGACTTGCCTTGCAGGCTGTCCGCTCTCGGTCTCCCGGATGCTGCCTTGTTCTTGGCTTTTAGCCTCTTCATCTTCTTCAGAAGCATGTCCGCCGCGGACTCCTCCTTCCTCTTTTTCGACTTCAGGGCGGTTGGTTTTTCCGGACTATCCTCGATGTTAACTACTGAAGCTTGCTGGTCGCTCGGCTTGGGGGAGTCAACTGCCTCTCCCCCTTCGTCTCTTATTTTTAGATGAAAAACCCCGGATGGGGTGACTTCCACTTTGAAAGACTCATCCCCATCGCCCTTCGGGGAAACAGTCTCCAAGTCTGCCTTATCCGGCGGGGGAGGCGGGTTGTTTCCTTTGTCAGAGAAGGTTGGGGGATCAGCTGGGGGTGGGTTCGGACAACTCGCCTCCTTTTTAGTTGACAAGTCGACTGTTAGCTCGGGAGGCGGGTCGGTCGGCCTACTCGTGGAAGCGATCGTTACTGTATTATCAGGCCGCGTCGTCTTTTTCTTCTTCCTCTTATCCTTCGAACGGTCTCTCTCGCGGTTTTTTCCGGGCTTCTCAAGAACTTCGAGCTGGGCCATTAAATCCACCATCATTTTCGGGCTGTTCAGCCTGAAAGTCCTAACCGCAATAGGCGAGTAGTGACTCGTGATAGCAATGGAGTTATGCCAGAATAGAAGCTCCTGGAACATTTATAACCAACAGGGTGAAATCGGCGTGGTCTCCGGCTAGAACTGATATTTTCGAAATCTTCTCGGAAATTTAAAAATATGCGGGGATTATGTTTACACAGAAGACCGCTTTCAATAGGATTACTCGCAGACCGTGCGGTTTGCGGATCCAAGTCGCCCGGCTCAAGTTATACAAGGTCCATCAACACCAACTAGCACAGGTCGGGCGGTCTGACATAATTCAGACCGCCTCCAAGTACTAAAGATAATCCAGGCCCAAGTCCAACAGGACAAGTCGCGGTCTCAAGTCGGAGACCATGCGGATTGTGCCATAGAGACAAGCCAAGGTTCGAGATCAAAGAACAAGCCGCGGTCTCATGACGGAGACCGTTCGGATTGCATCATCACCTTGGTCGCGTCATCCTCAGCATCTGGTCAGACAGGTCGAAAGGGCAAGCCGCCAAGCCGCGTGGCTACTTTCTTTCCATCTTTGTGTATCCCGTCACCGCCTGCCCGTTTCTCCTGTACCCAGGCAGGCGGTTATTTTATCCCTGCCAGTTCGGGCAGGCCCCCAAGCCTATAAATAGGGTGCGGCACTGTTCCCAAGGCACGCACACTCGAATCCAGAAGCTCGCTTGTTTGAGCTGCGGTCTCGAGTTTCCCGTCTTGCGGACTGTCTGACCAGCCGGCTTCTCTTTTTCTGCACTTGTAACCGCTGTAACCGCCTTATTTTGATCAAAGGAAAGCTCGTCACAGGAGTGACATTCGCCGTGACGGGCGAAGTCTGGCCTTGACCGCTGCTAGCGGTCTCATTTTTCTCACCTAAAAAGTAACCGGCAACCCGCAGCCTCCGATTTCCTTCGGAGGTGCGATTTCGGACTCAACATAAACTATGGTTGTTTATGAGAGATTGATTTGTTATTATATTTTAAAGCAACATAGTTATTATGAGTTTTAACTTTTAATTGTTCTACTTTAAGATGGATTCATTATGGCGTTATTAGATGAATAACATGAATGATAATATTTATTAGTTGATAATGCTAGAATGATGAGTTTGAAAGCAATGTTATGTCATAAGATTAATTGAGTTAATGTTGCATGTATTCAAAAATAGTATTTCAATTTGTAGACATAGAATAAAGTGATTATTCTATTTGATTTTGCTCTTATTAGTATAAAGATAATTCTAGGATTTATATATATGTGAGATACATGCACACACAAACCATATTTCATTCATATAATTATCATGATCACAAATCATATGATAAAACCAAAAATGATCTTTTGTAGTTATATTTAATGCTTGAATTTTGGAATGATAATATAAAAACTCATAGTTATCATGAATTTTAAGTTCCAAATTTTCTATTTTTATATTTTGGCAAGAATATCAAAACAAACGATGCATGAGATTAGCATGATAATTAATAATATTCATTATGTGACAATGTTAGTATGATGAGTTAATATTATGCCATAAGAATAATGCATGTTTCTTAAATTGATATAGATTCAATTTGTAGACCTAGAATTAAGAGATGATTTGATTTATTGATGTTAAGGTGATTCTAAGGTCTAGATATAGTAAGATTAAAAAATTGTGAACCTCCTTTCATAATACTCCTACCATGATATGAAGTTATAATAGCCAACATATAAATCATAATTCATAAGTATGATAAAAGTAGTTGATTTAAGATACTTCTTGATAGATCATGAATAATGATATATGATTATATAGAATTTTATCATGGGATATCACAAGATCATGGTGGCGAGTGTGAATTCAATATTCATTCTTTTGAGTTATGACTGTGAGTTCTTTCAATATGTCTTTTGTGATTTTCCTTTTAAACATAACTTGGTGAGATCACAATATAATGATAATTTTCTAGGGTTCCACGGAGTCGGCGCCTAGGAGTCGTCATCTAGGGTTCCACGGAGTCAGCACCGTGGCGGGATCGCGGAATTTCAGGAATAAGCTTCTCCAAAATCTACAATGTCTCCAATCAACCCACAACCTATTTATTTATAATAAAATAAAGGTTAGGGCATCCCACCTTCAACGACTATGATTGGTCGGAGGTGGGGCCACCCAAATACATCAAAATAAGTGCAAAAATAATAAACTAATATATCAAATTGATTTGCAACGTGAATCCGAACACATCTGCGGAGTCCGATCGTCGATCCGTGCACGCCATATATGGTAACTCGTCCTCGTCTCTGCTCCGCATCAATCTCCCTGGCTTGAAAGAATTCATCTCCTGATGAATTGGGATCGGAATTCTCTCGATGAATGCCAGGTAAAACTCGAAGAGGTCCACCGGAGGTCGTCCAACTGTCGTCGATGGAAGAGTGTCCACGCCAATCGACTCTCCCCGACTGAAAAGCTGTCATCTCTAGTAAATGGAGATAACCGTACTGAAGTCGAAGTCCAGGGGTGAATCGATCACGCTCTGCTGCAAGTACCCAGGTTCACCAACATCTGTATTAGGAAAGCACTGGTGGAATCTGGTCTCCATGAAGCTCTCAACGCTCAACTCACGAGTGGTGGATCCCGATGCGATCGGTGGCGCCGTAGGTAGAACCAAAGAAGACGAGTCCCCAGGTGGGTGGGTGTCAAAAGTGGGTGAGTAGTGGTGGCCATCAAATGTGGGTGGGCTATGAGGGTGGTAAGACAACGAGAGTGGAGGTGTGGGCGACTGGAAGTCCCCACTACTTGGGTCCACATACTCGCGAGGCTCGTAGTACGACGTCATATTTTCAACACTAAATACCATATGGATACCCATACTTGCAGGGATATCAAGATCGTTGATGTTTCCTTCGATCTGTCTCATGATTATATAGGGATCCATTCGCCTAACGCTCAAGCTTTTAGCAAGCCTCGCACGGAGCATCACAACGCAGATTCTCACCATCACCTGCTCGCCTTCATGAAGTACTTGAACTTGCCAATGAACATCCGCATGTGATTTACAAGATTTATTACCAATATGGATTATCCGTCGGACCGACTCATGACATACATGCAAACGATGAATAGACAACACAACAGACTCGTGCAAATGATGACGAAACGACTCAACAGACCCATGCAAATGATGTAAATGAGACATGACGGACACACCATACTCGTTATGGGAAAGGCTAATAACCACTTGAAAATCTACCAAAGAAGGTGGTCTATCAGGAGGCTCTCTCGGAAGAGTGTATAAAAACTCATCTCGTGTGTGACGAGTGATCAGATGATCTAGAGAGACAGCTATACTCAAATATGAGCTCGTAAAGATCCAAGTGTCTCTCAGGGAACGTGACGCGTCAGGGGGCTCACCAGGGGGTGTGTATGAAAAGCCATCGCGAAGGAGGCGACCACTTGAGTGAAAATCGAGTACACCGACTAGAGGTCGTGGCTCTAGGGTGTGGTGAGTGTTTCTGACAAGAAAGAACTCATCGGGTGGGTCAGCGGGTGGTGTGTCCCAAAACTCATCACGAGTGAGATGTGTCATAAAGTAGGTCCTCAAAATATGAGTAGGCTCTAGTGTGCTCAGGGTAGGCCCTACATACGTCTTACTCCGCTCACGACCCAACCTATGGGGCAAGGCCAGAGATGATAGGGAAAGAGACGTCAATAACTCGAAACTTGTAAGCAAGTGCCTCACCTGAATCTCGTCTTCACCAGGATGTGGTGGATCATCAGGAGGCTCAACTAGGGGCTCGTCATGGAACTTGTCACTAGGTTTAAGGTTCTCCAGATGAGCACCAACATAAGGGGTAGTGTCCCCGTGAATGGATGACATGGCCACTACGAGATCAACTGGGCTCTGGGCTCTCGGTCGTGATGTGACTGAGGGTAATGACAATGGGAGAGCAACATAGATCTACGCTCAAGAATGGGTTTGTGGGTGCAGTGTCAAGACATGAGCCCAGGGTAGGGGTGATAGTCAACCCATGACATGCCAGAGGTGGTGGTGTGGTTGAGGGGCACGACACTATAGGTTCAGGAGGTCGCTCAGGCTCACTCTCAATCGGGGTCACGGGAGACGGGTCAGAAACAAGAGATAGGTCACTCACTGGGCTAAGCACCTCACTGGGTGAGAGAAATCAGGATCAGGTATCCCTTCTGCCATGTCAGGCGGAACAATGGTAGGCAGAGTGGTGTCCTCGGTGTGGGAGGAGCTCGTACTGCCGGGGTCAAAGTGAAGATCCAACCGACCAGCTCTTGCGGATCTCAAAGACTGTTCGTAACGAAGGGCAAGCTGATGCGTCTGCTCGAGGGACTTCGAGCTATGATAAACCACCTTAGTACGAATGTCTGAGCGAAGGCCTAACCGAAATCTGCAAGCGGTCATGGCTGGGTCCTCTCGGATATCGCTCCTCATAACTAACTCATCAAAGCGATCCATGTACTCAGCGACAGACATGGATCCTTGCTGAAGGGAAAATAATTGGTCGAGCCAGCGAGTCTGATACGACGACAGAAGATACCTCTAACACAATATACACTTCATGTCCACGCAACTTGTTGAGTCCGAAATCGCACCTCCAAAGGAAATCGGAGGCTGCGGGTTGCCGGTTACTTTTTAGGTGGAGAAAATGAGACCGCTAGCAGCGGTCAAGGCCAGACTTCGCCCGTCACGGCGAATGCCACTCCTGTGATGAGATTTCCTTTGATTAAAATGAAGCGGTTATAGCGGTTACAAGTGCAGGAAAGAAGAAGTCGGACGGTCAGACAGTCCGCAAGACGAGAAACTCGAGACCGCAACTCAAACAAGCGAGCTCCTGGATTCGAGTGTGCGTCCTTTGTGAACAGTGCATCCCCCTATTTATAGGCTCGGGGGCCTGCCCAAGTGGGCAGGGATAAAATAACCGCCTGCCCGGGTACAGGAGAAACGGGCAGGCGGTGACGGGATACACAAGGAAGAAAAAGAAAGAAGCCGCGCGGCTCGGCGGCTTGCCCTTCCGATCCGTCTGACCAGGGGCTGAAGATTCCATGACCAAGGCGATGATGCAAAACGAGCGGCCTCCGACTTGAGACTGCGGCCTGCCTTCTGGACGTGACCTTGGCCGATCTTCTTGCCTTGGGTTCTAACAATCTTCAATCTTGGGGGCGGTCAGAAGCGACATCAGACCGCCCAGCTTAGTTTACCTTGGACTGAGAGCCGCTGATCTTGGGACCCAGCGGCTTGATTTAGAAGCCCACCTGGCCTGAGAATGATTCAACCCGAGAAGCGGTTTTCCGGGTAAACATAATCCCCGCATATTTTCAAATCTCAAGAAAATTTCGAAAATATTAGCTTTAGCCGGGAGGCCGCATCCGACTTGTGCTGAACTCTATAAGAGAGTCTCAGAACTCATTCTGCAGAATTTTTTCTGAAATCACGGGATACTACTCGCCAGTTGCGGTTAGAGTTTTTAAGACCGGCGAAACAGTAATGGATTTCCTGGTGGCTGTTACAGACCGCGTGGTCCCTGTTGGAGATAAAAAGAAGGCGGAGGAAAGCAAGAAGCGCGAAACAGTGGAGAAGCCGAAGAAGGTGGGAGAAGAAGAGCGGAAAAGGAGAAAAGAGAAGGAGAAGCAGCTCAGGAGAGACCGCAAAAAGAGGGAGCGGTCTGAGAAGCCCGCAACGTATAATTCAAAGTCCGTTGTGGACTTATCTACCCCCAAGACTCCTGCAGAGCCCGCAGCGGACAGCTCGGGGCTTCCTCCCAGCGACTCGTTGATTCCTTCAGGCGACCTCGGCCTACAGGCCTTCAGCCCGCTGAATAAAGGGGAGGCCGCCCCCTCTATCTGTGGACGATTACCCCAGACCCTCCAAAGAAATTATTCCAGCTTTGAGTAAGGAAGGGAAGAAAAGAAAGAAGACCGGGTCAGTGACCGATCGAATAACCAAGAGGGTTAAGAGGCTAGCATCCAAGGAAAGGGCGGATTTTAAGAAACCGGCCGAGTCCCACCTCCAAACCAATCCGCGACTGAAAGAGGAGCCTGGCCTAACGACTTCCCCCTCCGCTAAAGTGAATGACTCGCCGGCTACCCCTGATGTGAAATCGGGCGGTCTGCTTCCGGACTCGGCGAGCAGTTTATCATTTGATGGAATCTTTAAGAAGATGGATGAGTTGGAGAGCCGAGATAAGCTTCTCGACAGCCCGGTGACTTCAAAGCGAACTGACCCTCCTATAGATAGCACAGCCCGGCCTGAGGAGGCCGCTCAGAAGGAGGTCGAAGAGCGGGAAGCTGCCACTCGGGCCGCCCTAGAGGTCGAGCAGAGAGCGAAGGAACTCGAGGAGGTGCTGAAAGCACGGGAGGAGGTTTCCCCGGTGACAACCGGTAAAGAGATAATGATGGTGAAGGAGGAGGAGGCGAGACGGGTTTTAAACAAGCCGCTGCGTCCTGATCACTTTACGCTAGGTAAGCGCCCCGCGGGTTATAAAGCTGTCCGTTTCTTCATTCCGCGGCCTCGTCAAAATAAATTACTGAACCCGCCGCCGAGCTTTTTCCCTTTAGCGGCCTGGTCCTCTTCCGCTAGGCAGAGTAAAGAGAGACTCTGGCGTGAACAACAACGGAGGATGGACCCGGAACAGTCTAAGCGGCCTGTGCGCCCAGGCATTGATCTTATATATATGTACATTTTTTAATATATGTATAGCGCTGCATGCTCTTGCTTTATATAACCGCGCAGCTTTTTGTAGAGAGCGAAGATCAAACTGTGAAGCTGGACGACCTCGAGGCCAGCCTACGTCCATTAGTCCCCCCGATGTTGACCTATGCAGCGGCTTCGCGAGAAGGGCAGCCATTGTTTGATCATCTCGAGGAGGACTTAGCGAACCTGAGGGTCCGCTTGAAGGAGGTGGAAGACCGGGAAGCCACCACTCGGACCGCTCTGGAGGCCGAGCAAAAGGCAAGGAAGCAGGCTGAAGAGGCGCTGAAGGCACTGATGGAGGCCGACAGGAGATCCAGGACAGAGAGGGAGAAAGATCTGGAGATGCAGCTTGAGGCCGCGCGAGCTGCAGTGGAGACTGAGAAGAAAGCCAAGGTTGCTCAAGTCGCTACTCTGACCGCTCAGTTCGAGAAGGAGAAGAGAATGTCTGCCAAGTTTGAGGATAACTCAAAATATTATCAGGATAAATTTTTGCGGCTAACTAGAGAAGTCGCGGGAGGCCGGCGAAGTATGAATGATGGGATGCAGGTTTCTAGCCGCCCGACTGTTGGAGCGAACTCGAATCCTCCCCTGGTTAGGGCGACTGACCCAATGATCGATGAGGCCGCCGGAACCCCTCGTATGATTACTGCTACGCGGATTGAGAGGGATGTCGGGCGGCTTCATAGCGCGATCAACCACATCCATTATCATACCAGCCAGATTTACTCTCTTCTGAACCAAACCAGCGACCAGGTCGCGCGGCTTCATAGGGAGGATGTCTCCCCCGAACACCGCCAGCCTTGAATGGCTTTTTGTTAAACAATGTGTATTATGGGCGCGGTTTATTGGTTTGACATCTGTTTGGACAATGCTTCTTTCTGATTCCTATCTTTTATTTGAATAGCCCGTGCGGGTTCTTGTTTAATCGTTGTACTTTGTATTATGTTTAGATCCTCTATGTTTTATCCGAACTGATTACAAGTCGTGTGATCTGTGATGTATGTTTGCACCTGATTTCCTGAATGCCTTTGGTTTTTTTGTTTTCTGGCAAATCTGATCATGCAGGCTGTTAACCGCGCGGTTAGAATGTGTAGCCGCGATATAATTTTACTATTCGCAGATCGTCAAAATCTATAAGTAGGGACCTTTCGAAGTTATTTTTACGATTTCAAATGGCTCGATCTAAGACCAAGTCGCAGCGACCTGTCAGAGTTAAAGTCGTTCGAACTGATGCGGCCTTGGACTTTCACTCGGTGGACCACCTGGAGTGTCGTCTTACCGAAACCGAGCTAGATGAATTTATTACGAGACACATGGCAGGGAGTGATCTGCTCGCGTGGCTTCCTTTGCGCGACGAGCGGATTAACTCTTCCAACCCGCATCAGATAGCTGTTCCGGTCGATCATTTTGAATATGGCTTCAAGTTTCCGCTGCCACATGAAGTCATCGCCATTTTTGACCACTATGGGGTTGTACCCGGCCAGCTTCCACCGAACTCCATAGCGTCCATATACAGCTTTATTTCGTATCTGCGGTTCGAGCGGACCAGATTTTCCCTTGATCTGTTTAGGAAATTCTTTTCGGTGCGGGCTGCCCCCGACGTGGGGACTTCAACTTTCAGGGGGCATCTCTACTTCGGCTGTCATGGACTGAAGATCTTCAACTTGGCGAACAAGGTCTCGAACTGGTCGGAGCGGTTTGTAATGTTCGAAGGCAACCTCGGACTGTTGCAAGTCGACCCGCAAGTTCGGGGGGAAGAAGTTTTCCAAGCTCCTCAAGTCGGGAAGATCGAGTCGGACACCTTCGCATTCCTCGAGAACGAGCGGTTAGATATCAATCATTACATTCCGCTGTTCTCAGAGCTGGAGGACGTCCTCCCTGAACATAGTAAGTTCTTCTCAACCCGCCTGTATATGACCGCGCGGATGTCTTACTCAAACTTTTGATTTCATCTTACAGCTGCCCATATTGTCCCTGCGAACAAGCCGGTCACCCCGGCCAGCCCGGTTTTGACCCAGAGGGAAAGGAGGCAGCAGCAAAATAGGTCGCCATCATCGGAGGAAGAGAGCCCAACCTCTTCTGATGAATTCGAGCTTCTACGTTCCTGCGGGAACCCGCCCGATCTGCAGGGCAACCCAACTGTCCTCTGGCACAGGGACGGAAGCCGCATCCGGGTATCCACCGCACTTCCTTCCTGGGCTAGTGAGAAAACTAACCGCCATGCGCTAGCTGCCGGGGCCGCGATGTATGGTCGAAAGACCTTAAAGAAGTTGAAAAACGTTCCTGAAGAAGAGCTTCCCCGGCTGGCTGCACAAGCCGGTGCGTGGGGGTTTGCGGCCAATCACTTCATGGCCTTATCGTACAGGCGGCTGGTTTCCGCTCACAAATATTTAGAACGGAAGCATGAAGAGCTGGTCGCGGAGAACGCGCGGGTTCAAGGAATCGTGGCGGTAAGTTTTCAAAATGATGATGCGGTTTGTTTTGTTCAGCCCGGGCGACCTAATTTATTTTTCCTTCTGCAGAAACAATATGAGGTGACCAACCCAGCCTTTCAGGATGAGGTGCTGCCTCATGTGGCCTAAGGAATTAATAAAGCTTTGGGCCTTCTAAGAGACCGGGGCGGTCTGTGCGAAGGTTTCGAGGGCACTACTTTTTCTGACCTCTTCCCTGCCTTGAAGGACCAGCTTGATGAAATTAGTCGCAGGCATAAAGGAAAGGGCAAGGTGGGTGAAGAGGCTGAAGCCGACGCGAGTAGGGAGATTGTAATTCATCAAGGAGGCAATGAAGTTGATAGAGCCGCTAAAGAGGTCGATGCGGATGACGACGCTGATGATGATGATGAGGATGATGAGGACAGCTTTTCCTCTGGAACGACCGGCTCAGCGAGTAAGACCGGGCGGTCTAGTGACAGCGGCTCATCAGATTCTTCCTCGACAAGCGAAGGCTATTCGCCTGAAGTCGACATTGATGGCGAGGACTCGAATTCCCCTGTCAAGAAGAAGAAAAAGAAGTCGGCAGACTAGTGCCTTTGTTTTAAATTTACTTTTATGTAACTGCCGGTTTTGATTTTAGCCGGGCGGTTAATATCTTGTTAACAGATATTTTGAAGAATGAATGAAAATTTTACCTGTCTAATTGTCCATCTATAGTTACTTACTTGTGGTTGCTATCTTGTTTCTCTCTTCTTCTTCTCTTTTTTTTTACCTTCTGCTTTTTATGATTGAACCGTGCGGCTACCTTGATCCGAGTATAAGTGATAATCGATGATCTCGGACGGTCTATATACAACCCGCGCGATTACTCATTTAGATCTCAGGATATCCGATTTCTGATAGTATAAACAATAAACGATAGGCTCGTGCGGTTAAAATTCAAACCGGGCGGCTTCTTATCTGAATTAAGAGATATCTCATCCTTGCTGGTAGAAGTAATGAATAATAAATTCGCGCGGTTTAGAATACAATCCTGGCGAATAATCCATTGAATCCAAGGATAACTTCTTGATAAGAGATAGATCAACCCGCTCGGTTAGAACATAATCCGGGCGACCATATATTTGGATCCAGAGATATCCAGACTTGGTTAATATGAGAGATAGATGGACCCGCCCGGTTAGAATTCAAGTCGGGCGACCATATGTTTAGATCCAGAAATATCCAAACTTAATTAATATCAGAGATAGATAGACCCGCCCGGTTAGAATGCAAGCCGGGCGACCATATGTTTAGATCCAGAAATATCCAAACTTAATTAATATCAGAGATAGATAGACCCGCCCGGTCTTAATATCACAGCCCCTTATTAAGATAGACGAACACTTGCACATGTTCTAATAATATCTTTCTCGAATGGTTTATACAATATTAGCTGATAATCCGCACGGACTGCACATAATTTGGACGGTCAGTAGCTTTGATACTTGCAATGAGAATCATAATTGCTTGATTGAAAAGAGCCTGTAATTTGGACGGTCATGACTATGATCAATCCCCCGATACTTGTCTTATGATATTTTAATGGTGTCTTGTTTATTTCAAACCGTCCGACCTGAACATCAGACCGCTTGACATCTTTGGGACCTGTTTATTTAAAATCGCCCGGTTTAATAATCAGACAGCCCGATAATTCCGATACCTGCTTATTTCAAACCGCCCGGTTTGAGATCGGTTTGTGATGTACATAAGAGTCCTGCTTTTTCCTCCAAATGGTCTATAATGACCATATAAGATGAGATAATTCCCTGTAACGTAATAAAGGATGACTACAGACTCAGATGACCAAGTGGGCAGGTGGGCCTAGGCGGCGAACATTGCTTTCCTCAAGTGGTCATAAGAGCTGTAGAAATAAAGAAAAAGACAAGTACAAACACAGATGACCAACTGGGCAGGTGGGCCTAGGCGGCGAACATTGCTTTCCTCAAGTGGTCATAAGGGCTGTAAGCGACTCGACTGCTCTTTTGCCTAGGGCTACAAGCCGAGTTGATCAATTGGGCAGGTGGGCCTAGGCGGCGAATATTGCTTTCCTCAGAGAGATCAACTCAGTTGTGGGTCCCGCTTAGGCATCGCTTGAGAGTACCTAGGAGTATTCGATGGTCACAGACTAAGATGATCAGTTGGGCAGGTGTGGTTGTGTCGCGGGGGCTATACCGACATTGCTTTCCTCAGAAAGATCATCAAAGCTGTAACTATATCCCTCTCGGGGCATGATAGAGCCAACATTCACCTAGACCTCCCTTGATGCAGGGGTGTGTTGGATATCAGCTGGGATCCAAGGTTCTGAAGACCACCGCACGGGAATTGGCAAGCCACCACTACACGTGTGCGAAAACTCCCCGCTACACATGATCTTCGTGGTTTTACGCTAATGACTACAATCCGAGGGGGTTCGAGCAGAACTTGGTGATGTCTCCGCGGTTCAGTGAGGTTGATATATAAGAAAAATGTAAAAAGGAAACATCAGACATGGAGAGGTGTCAGTATGAGGATTCTTATTGAAATATCCAAAAAATTGTAGGAAAGTAAAGAAGACATTTTAAGGATAGAACCGTTTGAGATCGTCACCGCTCCAGGTGCGTGAGATGTCTTCTCCTTCGCTTGTTTGGAGGCGGTAAGCCCCACTTTTTAGTACCTCCTTGACGATGAAAGGTCCAGCCCAATTAGGATTTAGCTTCCCGACATTGCATGTTCGGGCTGCTGCATCAACCTTTTTTAGCACAACGTCGCCGACCGCAAAATGCTTTACCCTGACATTTTTGTCAAAGTACTTTGCCATCCTCCTTTTAACTTCTTCTTGTCTGATTGTTGCCTCGTCCTGAAGTTCTTCGATCAAATCTAGACTATGCTTGATAGCCTTATCATTGTCTTCTATCCATGCTTCTCCTCCCTCTTTTGCATGTACAACTCTTGGAGTGACCACCTCAAATTCTACAGGAACAACAGCTTCCGAGCCATGAGATAATTTGAATGGTGTCTCCCCGGTAGCTGAAGACGGGGTAGTACGAAGAGTCTAGAGGATGGAAGTAAGCTGATCTGCCCAATTTCCCCTTTGATTCAAAACTCTTTTCATCAGGAGCTGCTGGATTTGCCTGTTTGCTGCTTCTACTTGGCCATTTGTTCTTGGATGATGTACTGAGGCAAATCGAAGATCAATTCCCACCTGATCACAAAAGTTTATCATCTCCGGATTATTGAACTGTGGACCATTATCAGTGACAATTGCTAGCGGAATTCCATGCCGGCAGACTATTTCTCCCCAGATGAAGTTTCTGATAATTTGGGTTGTCGTTTTTGCCAGCGCTTTTGCCTCAATCCACTTGCTGACGTAGTCGATCATCACAATGATAAAATGACGCTGGCCACTGGCTATTGGGAAGGGTCCGATAAGATCCATCTCCCATACTGCGAAGGGCCACGACGCAGTTATTGATCTGAGTGACTGAGCAGGCAAATGCTGAAGAGGAGCGAACTTTTGGCACTAAACACACCGCTTGGCAAATGCTTCAGCATCCTTTCTCATGGTTGGCCAAAAATACCCCTGCCTTAAGATTCTTTTCTCCAGAGTCTTTACTCCCGAATGACTACCGCACTCCCCGGAATGAACTTCCTGAAGTATGGTTGGGATTTCATCCTCCGAAACACATCGTGCTGAGGGAGAGATCAAAGTTTTTCTGTAGAGAACTCCCGCTATCAGATAATAATACGCCGCCTTCCTTTTGAATCTTCTCCGATCTTTGATGGAATGATGGAACTCCCTCTTTGATAGACATAGCTCATAAGGGTCCTTCCACGAAGGATTATGATCAATTTGCATGAGTTCTGCCTCATCTGTTGTCGGATGAAAAAGTTCAGAGGTCACTCCCCCGGATGGAAGACCGAACTTTGACAACTCATCTGCCTCCTCATTTTGTGTCCTTGGAATATGCTCGATGATGAATGACTTGAATCTTCCAATTTCCCTTTTGGCTAACAACAGGTATTTCCTCAGAATTGTCTCCCTTGTCTCATAATTTCCCAAGACCTGAGAGGCCATTACCAGTGAATCAGTTCTAACATGTACATGTTCTATGCCCAGCTCTTTCGCAAGTCTCAGCCCAGCCAAGAGTGATTCATATTCTGCCTGATTATTTGTAACTGGGAAGAAGAATTTGATAGCTTGTTCCAGCCTGATGCCATTTGGACTGATCAGAACTACTCCGGCTCTCACGGAGTTTTTGCCAGAAGCTCCATCCACATAGATGACCCAAGCTAAAGGAGATTGCACCACCTGCTCGGAACTAGGTTCTGCTGTATCTACCAAGAAGTCTGCCAAGATTTGCGCTTTGATCGCTGTTCGAGGGATGTATGATATCTCAAATTCGCTTAGTTCAATAGCCCATTTTGCCAATCTCCCTGAATGATCTGGCATTTCAAGAATATTTTTTAAAGGATGATCTATAATAACTTGGACGGAATGAGCCTGAAAATAAGGACGAAGCCTTCGCGCAGACATAACCAAGGCCAAGGCCAGTTTTTCCAAAATCGAATATCTGGTTTCTGCATCTTTAAGAATGTGGCTGACATAGTATATCAGAAACTGCCTCTTCTTTTCTTCCCGAACGAGTACAGAACTCACCGCATCTGGTCCAACTCCCAGATATAAGAATAGCATTTCTCCCTCACGGGGACTTTGGAGTAGTGGAGTCGAGGTTAACTGTTCTTTCAGCTGCTCAAAAGCCTTGTTACACTCCTCGCTCCATTCAAACTTTGATCCCCCTCGCAGTGTTTTAAAGAATGGGGCACTTTTATTTCCGGATTTGGAGATAAACTGCTCAATCCTGCCAATCTTCCCCCAAGTTGGTGAACTTCTTTAGTATTTCGAGGAGGGGTCATATCTAGGATGGCCTTCACTTTGTCTGGATTCGGTGCAAGGTCGTTAGGAGTTAAGAGATGCCCAAGAAACTTTCCCTTGTTTGCCCCAAACACACATTTCAACGGGTTTAATTTTAACTTGAACCTCCGTAGAGTAGCGAACGTCTCTACGAGGTCTTTCAAGTGCAATGAGAATGTTTTACTTTTTAGAAGGAGGTCATCAACGTAAACTTCAAGATTCCTGCCTTTTTGATGCTTAAAGACGGTATCCATTCTTTGATATGTTGCGCCCGCATTTTTAAGACTGAAGGGCATTACGAGATAGCAGTAACACCCATCGTTCGTGATAAATGAGGTATGCGGGATGTCAGGTTTATGCATTTTAATTTGATGATACCCTGAGAAAGCATCGAGAAAACTCATAAAACCATACCCAACCGCGGAATCAACTAAGACATCTATCCGAGGCAAAGGGTAGCAATCTTTATGGCACGCTTTATTAAGTTTGGTGAAGTCCACGCACATGCGCCACTTCCCACCAAATTTCTTAACCATTACAACATTCGACATCCACGTGGGATATTGAATTTCAGAAATAAAACCCGCTTTCAGGAGTTTGGAAACCTCCTCTCTGATGGGCAACGCCAGCTTGGTCGCCACCTCTCTCTTCTTTTTTTGGACGGGCTTGGACTCAGGAAATACGTTTAGATGATGACAAGCCACGTCCGGATCCACTCCTGGCATATCCTCCGCTGACTAAGCGAAGATATCCAAATTCTCCAACAGGCAGGAGATTAGCTCCACTTTCTCCTCCTCTGGCAACTCAGCGTTGATGACCAGCTTCTTTTCTGCCCCTTCAGCAATAGGAACTTCTTGGGTCGCTTGGGCAGGTTCCAAGTGAGCCCCTTCTCGATCTTTTCCTTCCTCGGCAGCCCCTTTGGACTCAGCAAATTCCAAAACTTCAGTCACGGCCTCGGGAAGTGGAACGTCGTTGATCATGTTCACAGTTCGGACGTAGCACTCCCGAGCTACCTTTGGGTTGCTTCTGACCCGATATTGCTTTCCTTCGGCAGCGAACTTGAGAGCAAGGTGGAAGGTAGACACTACTGCCCTGTATGCATTAAGAATTGGCCTCCCGAAGATAGCGCGGTAATTGCTCGGGGCATCCACCACTACGAAATTGATTAGCTTTGTCACTCCTCCAAGAGAGACCAGGAGCTTTACTGAACCCTCTACTTCTTTCTTCTCCCCAGAAAAACAGTAGAGGGGCCCGTCGGTGGAAAGCAAAGGCTTTCCGGTCTCTTCAGGGCTTCGAAAGTCGGGCGGAAAAGGAGATTGACGGAGCTGCCGGTATCAATCAGAATCTTGTGGACTGTATAGTTTTCGATGACGACCTTGATGACCACCGCATCGTCAAAAGGATTGGCATTGGGAGGAAGGTCATCCTGACCAAAGATGACAATAGTGCTTTCGGGAGGAGAACTTGTAGTGGCTGCTACTTCCTGCTTTAGAACTCTCGCGATGCTGGATTTGCGAGATGATTCCGCTCCAGCTCCTCCATGAATACAATAGATGTCCCCTAAGGGGCCCACATCATTGACTTCGACGCATTCGGTAGAAGGATGGATGCCACCATAGCAGCCGGCGTCTTCGACGTCGGCGCATTCCCAGGTTACTTCTACTGTTTCTTTCTCTTTTCTCTTCTCGGCAGTGGGCTCAGCAATTGCATCCTTTCGAACTAGACCCCAGAGCTTTCCTTCTCCAAGGAGTCTCTCTATAAGCAAACGAAGGGCCCGACAGTCTTCGGTTAGATTCCCCCCTTCTTTATGATATTCGCAATAAAGGTTCGGATTTTGACTGCGGATATCCGACTTCAGAGGGGCAGGCCTTTTGAAATCTGGCCTCTTTTGTAGAATCTGGACCACTTCGTCCATGGTGACGTTTAAGGGAGTGAATGACTCTTGCGAGTCATCATATTGAGTGGATGGAATGACTGGAGGTGGCTGCGCGGTATACTGTTGTAAGTATACTGGCATGATTTGCGGAAGAGGAGCGGATGGAGCGGGAGCGATGGCCAACGGTGGTTTCTGATCTTGAAACCGCTGATGGCCCATGACTGGTTGCTTATTTTTGTAGTTTCTCCCCCTTTGGGAACGGGGTTCAAAGTGAGACTGATTTGTTGGCGGATGATGGAAGGACGGATTTGACTGCTCCTTGTCGCTTACCAATTTTGCGACGTAGCCTGGATTGCTCTTCTCTCCTCTGATAAACATATTTGCCAAACTTATCCTTTCCTGATAAGTCCTAGGATCCCTTATATTTGCTTCAAATTTTAGGGGGCCCTCTCTCAAACCATGAATGAGTGCAACCCTATACAACTCTGGATCCACATTTTGAACTTCCATTATCTCCTTTTGGAAGCGGTCTACGAAACGAGCCCACGTCTCGTCTTCCCGCTGCTTTATATCGAAGAGGGCCGCTGGGCCACTTTTCCTTTTCCTTGAGGTAGAGAACCTCAGCAGGAACTCCCTTCGCAACTCAGCGAAACAACTGATTGACCTGGGGTGCAACCCGTAAAACCACTCCCTTGCTTGTCCTTCAAAGGAGGTTACAAGAAGCTTGCACTTAGTCGCATCAGTCAAGGTTCTAAGAGCGATGGCTGACTTGAAGGCTTGTAAATGAACCGTGGGATCTGTCTCCCCATTGAAAGCTGGCAGGCGGGGCTCTCTGAAATTATTAGGGGCAGGCTCCCCTCGGACTTCGTCCACAAAGGGAGAAGTTTCTTCCATATCTTCATACAGAGGAGCAGGATAATAAGTCGCCGGAACTGCGGCTAATCGCGGGTAAGCCGCTTGGTAAGAGGATCGAGCAGCAGCTTCTGGCGGGTAGGAATGACGGGCCGCGCCCTCTTGCGGGTTGGAATGACGGACCGCGCCCTCTTGCGGGTAGGAAACGTAGGCAGCATGAGAGGCCGCTCCCTGGAAGTCGAGGACCCGAGCCGGCATGCTGTGTGCGGCTTCCTGATAGAAGTTTTGCCTAGCCGCAAAGCCTTCTTGCTGGGGCTGGAAGTTAGCGGCTTGTGGTAGCGGGTAAGAAGGAGGTGGAGGAGGGACCGGGGTCACCGCCTGATTAGCCGCGGCTTGCTGTGGAACTAGCCGCTCGGTTAGCATTGCTAAAGTCTGACTGATCGCTTCAAGTCGCTGATCAGTGGCCCTCTGAGCCCGCTCGGCTTCTCTCCTTGATTGCTCTAGGGCTTCCCACAAAGAGTCCTCGCTGTGATCGGAGCGGTATCCAAGGGGTAACTGACGGTCTGACATTGTAGTGAGGATTTCACCGACAATCCGCGATCTGAAGGTCGCGTGTTTCTGTTGAGTCTGAAATCGCACCTCCGAAGGAAATCGGAGGTTGCGGGTTGCCGGTTACTTTTTAGGTGGAGAAAATGAGACCGCTAGCAGCGGTCAAGGCCAGACTTCGCCCATCACGGCGAATGCCACTCCTGTGACGGGCTTTCCTTTGATTAAAATGAAGCTTTTACAGCGGTTACAAGTGCAGGAAAGAAGAAGCCGGCCGGTCAGACAGTCCGCAAGAAACTCGAGACCGCAGCTCAAACAAGCGAGCTCCTGGATTCGAGTGTGCATCCTTTGTGAACAGTGCCGCCCCCTATTTATAGGCTCAGGGGCCTGCCCAAGTGGGCAGGGATAAAATAACCGCCTGCCCGGGTACAGGAGAAACGGGAAGGCGGTGACGGGATACACAAGGAAGAAAAAGAAAGAAGCCGCGCGGCTCGGCGGCTTGCCCTTCCGACCCGTCTGACCAGGGGCTGAAGATGCCATGACCAAGGCGATGATGCAAAACGAGCGGCCTCCGACTTGAGACTGCGGCCTGCCTTCTGGACGTGACCTTGGCCGATCTTCACGATACAACCCGGGCGATCTCCGATCTGAGACCGTGGGTCGCCTTCTTGCATTGGGTTCTGACAATCTTCAATCTTGGGGGCGGTCAGAAGCGACATCAGACCGCCCGACTTAGTTTACCTTGGACTGAGAGCCACTGATCTTGGGACCCAGCGGCTTGATTTAGAAGCCCGCCCGACCTGAGAATGATTCAACCCGAGAAGCGGTTTTCCGGGTAAACACAACTAGTGATGCGATGTAGACGGTCTCGCTCGAGGGTTCTCTCAACGCTATACCAATATGCCCTCGCCTGATCTAAAAGTCTAAGTTTCGCAAACTTGACGCGACGCTCACTGAATACCTCAAAATGGTCAAGATAATACTCCATGTCCACGAACCAATAACTGAAAGACTCAGGACTCGATGAGCCGTCAAAAGGAGGGGCAACAGTATGAAACTGACTCTCAAGATCTCTCTCAAAGCGACGATCCTCATAATAGTCACCTCTAAGGTAACCGAGTCGTGTCGAAGGATCAACACGATCCGCTCGCGTGCAAGGATATGAACGACGACAATCATTATACTAATCGTCTCTAGTGTAGTGGTCTCGTGTTTGTGGGTCAACACGATCTCTAGAAGTGGTGTGCTGCGATCGAGAATAATCATCATAGTAATGTGAAGATCTCCCTGACTGGACTCTGTGAGAGCAGGTGCTAGTGGACTCGAGACCTCCAAAGTGATGGGAGGAATAATCATGACACCTAGACATAATGAAAAACCTATAGACTGTACGACTGCGTATCAAGAAGAGGGCGTAACCTAGCTCTGATACCAATTGACGCATGACGAATCTATAGGCGGCGGACAAACCGTGACCTAACCCTACATGCAATGCAAAGCCTGACGGATTAGTCACAAATTAGATAATAAACATTAACATCCCACGCAAAATAAATTCACATGCAAGGCAGAATAATTTATTAGGGCAAAACAAGCTTAGGCTTTCCTCCGCGTGGAGGGCCAAAGCAAGAGCGCGCGGCGAATAATTCCTGCATATCACAAAATAATCTAAAAAAACAAACAACTATCATACAAGAGATCCCAACAAGAATAAGATCCAACTGATAATAACAATGCTAAAAATATTAGTCCAATACAACAAAACTCACCAAGTAGTGGGCTGACCAAGGCAATGGAGATTTCAGAGACGGAAGTGTTTTGACGACGATCCAATGTGGAACCGGAGGTGGGGAGACAACGTAGACGGCTGGATTTGGCGGTGGAAGACGGAATCAGGCCAGAAATGAGTAGATCCGGCTATATGGAGGCGGATCAGGGTAACGGGAGGGTGGGTCCGGTGATATGGAGCGGATCCGGGCTATGGGAGGTGGTCCGGGTAGAGGGGGTGGCTGGATCTGGGCTAGACTGTCCAGATATAGAAAGATCTAGTGGTGGAGGGCTGTTTGGAGGTGGTTCCGCTGCAGGAAAGGGGCGGCAAGGGGTTGGCGGCAAGGAGGAGGGCGGCTGGAGGTGGGGTTGCTGGTGGCTGTAAGCGGGCAGCAGGGAGGAGGTGGTTGTTGAAGGCTGGCGGCAGTAAGGGAAGGGGCGGGCTGCTGCTGGAGGGATTGGGGAGGCCGACGGTGGAACAGGGAGGGGGGAAAGTTTAGGGATGAATTTTGAATTTCATTTTTGAACAATGAAATTGAATATGAAAAAACAGGGAGTTCTGGACAGCCAAATGGTGGTTGTTTGGGGGGGCGGTTGGGGGCTGCGGGAGGGACTTTGGGAGGGGGAAAAGAGGGCTAGGGTTAGGGGGTACCTTGGGGAGGGAGATACAAGCCTAGGAGTCGTCACCTAGGGTTCCACGGAGTCGGCACCGTGGCGGGATCGCGGAATTCCGGGAATAAGCTTCTCCAAAATTTGCAATGCCTCCAATCAGCCCACTACCTATCTATTTATAATAAAATAAAGGTTAGGGCATCCCACCTTCAACGGCTATGATTGGTCGGAGGTGGGGCCACCCAAATACATCAAAACAAATGCAAAAATAATAAACTAATATATCAAATTGATTCGCAACGCGAATCCGAACACATCTGCGGAGTCCGATCGTCAATCCGGGCACGCCATATATGGTAAGTCGCCAAATCAGCCCCGAATTGGCCCAAAACTCGTCCTCGTCTCTGCTCCGCATCAGGATGCACATGCAATGGAGTGTGCGGATAACTCGAAGAGAAAGAAGAACCTTATTAAGGCTTGACATACTTGATAGAAAGGAGTGACTTGGGGACTGAGAGCACACACAGTGCATGACGGATTCCTGCTCGTGTCGTTAAGTGTTGAGTTAAGTTGATTTTGAAGTTAATATATATTTGATTTAGTAATAACCATGGATATGCATACACAGGTTGGATACAGTGGCTCTTAATTAACTTAATTAAATCTTAATTCATACAACTGACTTAATCCAATCATAATTAAAGAGTTAGGAATGTTAGAAAGGTATGAGTTTAGGAATGAATGAGATATATCATGCTTAAATTGAATGAAGAGTCATTCAATCACTTTGCTAACCTCAGCCCGAGACCTCCGGCTGTTTCAAGGCGCCCAGGATTCAAGGCATCGCATGACACTTTTGATGTGCATATTTGTTTTAATCTTATCTACAAGATTAGTTCTTTTAGGCTCCGTTTGACGCGGCGTTTTTGCTCCGATGAGTTTGGATAAAAACGCCACAATTATAGAATGCATATTTGACATGACAATGGTTTGATCGCCACCGAGAAAAAAAAAACGGAGCCCTAATCTTATCTACAAGATTAGTTGTTTTAATTTTCTTATTATCTCATTTAAGCAAGAAATATTTGAACACACAAGAACCATGTCAACCTTTTAAAATTTATAAGGGTCGTTTACCAGGACCTCCCCTCTAAGTTTGCCAAATTACAGGTTGCACCCCTCTATCTTTTGAAATTACAAAAACCCAAAAGATAGACGGGTGCAGCCTGTAATTATGCTAATTCTCAGGGGAGGTTTGGGTAATTAATAGAACTTATAATTTATATTTGCTAGGTAAAGAAACAAAAGGGAAATTGTGATTGGATGAGATAGATCAGTGGTCAAACTGATATTTACATCAAAAGAATAAGCCCATAAGTGAGAGTTAACTGGATGATATTTCTACACCAATACATATGACGCCTAACGAAAGCCTCAACGTTAATAACCTAATTTCTGAAATATTAGTCGCAGTCAACATTAATCGCATATGTCAAGCACGTCGATATTATTCCGTGAAGCTTTTGTAAAAACATCAATTTGAAATTTCTAAACAACTATTGATATTCATCCATAACACACATCCAGTCTACTTTGACTGATTTTATTTGTTTGAGGGATTTTGGGAGGAAGTCGTTGGCAGGCAATGGGAAGTTCTCCCTGATAAGCTTTACAGACATAGCTTTCAAAGTTATCATAGTCCTACAAAAGAGCAAGTAGAATAGGTCACACGATTAAATCTCCACAGCAAAATAAAGAACAAGAATAATACAGTTAGTAAAATATGTAAATGTATTCTGCAAAGGTTTAAAACAAATTTAAAGAGATAAATTACTTAAACAATCGAGTCACGCAGATTTGACATTTTCATTTCTAATGCTTTCTGAAAAAGTGTTGCGAAACGTATGCTGTTTTCAAAATTAATCAAACTATTAATTACTCAAACCTCCTCTTGGAGTTGGCATAATTATAGGTTGCATCTCTCTATCTTTTGAAATTATAAAATCTCTCTGTAAAAATTTACATTTCATCCATGGACAAAAATAAGGCTCCCTCCTTCAGAGGGTATTTTTGTGCATCCATGTTATGAAATATAAACTAACAGAAGAAGTTTTTGTAATTTCAAAAGATAGAGGGGTGCAAATTGTAATTTAGCAATACTTACGGGAGAGGCCCCGATAAATGACTCGTTATACAAATCTTTTCATTTTCTAATTCGACTTGATTCATTCGTTCATAGAGTATTTAAAGTATGGAACGAATGCATGTTTAAACAAAATGACGGTTTAAACTTGATGGAGATGGGAAAAGAGTAAAACTAACATCATAAAGTGGCAGCCCGTTCACGATCACCCACGGTACATATCTGTGAGGAGGTTGCAAAGCGATAGTTTGTGTCGCATACTGAAGTTCGATCTGCAAGAAATTCAATCACAACTTAATTAGAATCAAAGCTTATGTTTGATATGAACGAAAAAAATTTTAAGGATCTAGAATTAGAGGTTATAAAGAAAACAACACCAACAATTTTCGATTCATAAGTCTTTTAGCAAAAATTTATTTCATGTGACATTATTTTGTACGACTTAAACATTGAAGCTATGTGAATTTGCTATGGAGCATGGACTTGGAAAATTTACATCAACTTTGAAGAACTAAATTGACCTGGTTACCACGAAGATCGCCTATAAAATGTAAAGAAAATTGATGAAAAAGTACCGCTAAGTTCTTCATGTAGGACCAGTTTAAAAGCCCTGATAAAAACTTTGGTTTTCTACTTTTCATGTAAAACTTGATATCTACAAAATAAAAATAAATACGTTCAATAAAGTCATACTACCTGCTATGAGGTGTTCTAAAATTTTACAAATAACCCATAGAGATCCTAGTTACGCATTTTACTGAACTTGGGGAAACCGAGAAACTCATATTTCCTTTGACAATTTTAGTAATAAAAAAGGCAGCTGATCTAGACTCCGTTTGTTTCAGCATTTTTCTCCGGTTTTGAAATAACCCAAACGCTATTTTTTATACCGTTCCAGTAACCTCTGTCTGGAACCACAGATCACAAAAATTGTCGTCCTGAAATCAATTTACTAGTTGAAACCAACAACCAACCTCTTGTCCATGTCCACTGTTATAGCAGTCCACCAATGGATGTGAATCTAGCCCAGTCCTCTGGAAACAGGATTCCCAATCATTGTAATTATTCCCAACCACCAACTTCTCAACACATAATATGAAACTGAAATGTTGTTGCTGCATCAATTTCAGAAATCATATAACACATCAGAAGAATAACTCATAAGCATAAAAGACAGACAAATAAAAACAATACAAAACTACACACACACACACAAACAATTACCAAAACTTCCCCTGGAAGATAGCATAATTACATATTGCACCCCTCTTATTATTGAAATTACAAAAACCACCCCTGAATGTTATAAAACATAAAGTGTACCTCCCATGAAGTTCATATTTCATAACATCCATGACAAAATACCCCCCCCCCCCCCCCCCCCCCCCCCCCGAAAATGTACTCCGAATGGGGTATTTTTGTGCATGAATGTTATGAAATGTGAACTTCAGGGGAGGTAAATGTTATGTTTTGTAACATTAAGGGGAGGTTTTTGTAATTTCAATAATAAGAGGGGTGCAATCTGTAATTTTCGGGGGAGGTAAATGTTATGTTTTGTAGCATTGAGGGGAGGTTTTTGTAATTTCAATAAAAGAGGGGTGCAATATGTAATTTTGCAAATTTAGAGAGGAGGTCCCGATAAATGCCCTATATATATAAAATATATATATACACACACAAGGTTTTAAGAACCGGACCGGAGATCGAACCGGTGAGACCAAAGGTTCAAGGTCCGGACCGGGGTTGAACCGTAATATTATAATAAATAATAAAAACATATAAAAATTATATATAACTGTATAATTTTATACATATTTTTATAGTTTTTTAGTTGTATATATACTTTTATACATGAGTATTTAGTTTTATAGTTATATATATTTAGTTTTATAGTTGTATATATTTAATTTTATACATATAAATACAATATAAAATTATACCCACAAATAAATATAATAAATATAATATGTTATATATATTATACATATATTTATATAATTATTTTTTATAAAAATACATAAGACATCACAACTATTATGTATAAGTAAAACTATTTGACTTGATATCATAAATGGTTTCTTGGCTGGTTGGTTTAAGCTCTTCCTCTTATCTTTGAGTTCACAGGTTCGAAACCTGACAGCCATATTTTAAAAAAAATTTAAATTTTAAATTGTTATTCTCCAACCGGGCGGGTTTCCAAAACCCGCTTCGGTTCGCCGGTCCGCGGTCGGCCCGCCCGGTTCTACGGTTCCCAGGCGGTCCGCGGAAGAAGCGGGTTGATTACCTGGACCGAACCGGCTGGGCGTCCGGTCAGCGGTCGGACCGCCCGGTCTGGTCCGATTTTCAAATGCTTGTGTGTATAGTTGTATATCTGAAGTTTGGCTGACTGCCAATACACTTGGGCACTCCATGCAACAAGATTAAACTTTTCGTAGCTCATGTTGTGTGTACCTGCAAAGAGGTTTTATGTTGATGCAAAAAATGGAACGACCCAACCCGTAAAGATGCACTCAACCCTCTTTAGATTCAGGATGTTACAAAAAGGAACAACAAATAGGATTCACCTTGTATAATGTTCATAGCATAAAGCTCAATTTAGTTTGAAGGAATTGAAAGGAATCAATATGTAATTGATAGGTAATTGGATATCACCTACACAACCCTGGTGAAAAGCCAGGAGAATTTTTTTTCAGTAGTGTTTTTATTTAACCAAACAAATAACAACAACAACACTCAAGTCTTTATCCCACCATAGTGGGGTCGGCTATATGGATCCTTTGTCGCCATATAGTCGACCCCACTATGGTGGGATAAAGGCTAGAGTGTTGTTGTTGTTGTTTGTTTGGTAAAGAAAATTAACACTAGTAAAAAAAATTCTTTAACCAAACAAGAAAGTAAATTTATCTTCATCTCCTCAATGGAAGGGGAGTCTTGGCGCACCGATTGAGGTTTTGTCGTGTGACCTTGAAATCACGAGTTCGAGTCCTGGAAGCAGCCACTTGCAAAAAATGCAGCCTCAAGGTCACACGGCGACTGTTCTTATGGAAGTATGTTAACTAGCAAAAAATACAGAGTTCTTATGTTCCCGTGTGTCGACTACTAGTCAACATACGTATGTGAATCCGAATCCAGGTGAATGTCGAGTGAACTTGAGGTTTGTTTTTTTGTAAGAGCCTCTTGCAAAAAATGCAGAGTTCGGTCCAGTGTTGCCATTATAACTTATAGAAATAAGTATATAAAGTTTTTCACTCATTCTTATTTGTTCAAAGGAACATAAGGAGAATCCATGAACCACACATGCGCGTGGGCGCACGCACTGAACCGGACCGGAGTTGGATTTGGGATTGCGGATTCCGGATTCTGGATTCCGGATCCGGGATCCTGGATTTTGGATTCCGGATTCGAGATTCGAGATTCGGCATTCGGGATTCGGCATTTCAGATTCCGGATTTGAGGAATAATTGAATTGAATTGTATTTTTTGTTCAAAATATTTTTGCCATTTTGAAAGACTTGAAATTTCAATTAATCGTTTCTATAAACCTTCTCGATGTATGTCGATGTCCATGCGTCGACTTCTCCATCGTGCGTTGATATCCATGTGTCTACTTCCCGTGTGTCGACTACTAGTTAACATACGTCGACTTCTCTTCGTGCGTCGACTCTTTTCGCCTTTCACCATGTGTCCAATTGATGATGAGGAATGGAAAAACTTCATAGTTAAGCGTGTTGGGGCTGGAGTAGTCACATCATGGGTGACCTCCTGGGAAGTCCCTACGCTGCCGCTTAACTGAAGCATTCCTCATGAAAGAGAGGTTGCGGCCTCCAACAACCCGATGTGCCCTGTGTTGGGATCGGAGAGGGGTTGGGGTGTACGGTCTGCAAACCAATTGAGGTTGAACCCTTCCGAGTTATGTGCTGGGGGTGTCGGCGGTGGTCCTTGCAGCTGTGTGCTGGGGAGGCCGTTACACCTATAGGGGACGTCAGACTTGACGTTGTAGTTAGGAGATAGTGAGCCAGAGCTACTGTGTTACACTGATGTTGATATGGCTGGAGATTTGGACTCCAGAAGATCGTTTTCTGGGTACCTGATCCTATTTACAGGGGGGCTGTGTCGTGGCAGTCTAGACTGCAAGAGTGCGTTGCAATGTCGACTATGGAGACAGAGTTTATTGTGGTCACTGAGGCAAGAAAAGAGCTACTTTGGATGAAGTATTTCATCAAGGAGTTGAGTTTGACTCGGGAGCGCTACACACTCCTATGTGATAGTCAGAGCGCAAGTTATTTGGGGAAAACTCTCACCTTTCACTCGAGGTCCAAGTATATTTATACGTGGTATCATAGGAATACGCGACATTCTGAAGCAGAAGGAGCTGGAATTACAGAAAGTACACATTGATGACAACGGAGCAGACATGCTCACGAAGCCAGTGCCGAGGGGGGAGTTTGAAGATTGTCTGAGGATCGTCGGGATGGTGGTTTCCTCCTCATCGTTGTGAAGGGGGAGATTTGTTGGGTTCGGGTTCACATCCGATGTGGAGAAAACCCGTCACGACGGACGTCGAGAGGTCCATAATGGGGCGGATCAAGTCGTGGAGGGATCTTGGCGCAATCAAGCGTAAGATCAAAAAAATCATATGGTTTTCACGACTCAGATATATGGTTCTTATATATTATTATTATATCTTTACCATATATAAAGAAATATCAAACCCATGAATTTTAAAGTCGTTGAAATGATTACAGCCGTCGAATCTGGCATGATATTTCATCAGTCGTCGGATCAAACCGCTCTCTCTCTCTCTCACCAATTTTTCATAGGTCTCCTAAACCTACTAGGGGGTGACCCTAAACTATGAAGGTGTAGAGTACCCTACAACATGAAATTACAATTTTACCCCTAAATTTATTGAAAAAGGAGGGTCATATGACCCATTTTTTAATCTCACAAAAATTGTCAATGGTGAGAATTGAACCCAGGTTTCCACTGTGTTAAGCAAAGATGACAATCATCACACCATATGGTTTTTGTTGAACAAAAGTAAATTAAGTTTTATATATACGTATATAAATATAGATCGCTCCAGCCGAATGTCGCCGCCCCTGCCGAATGTCGCCGCCCCTGCCGAATGTCGCCGCCCCTGCCGAATGTCGCCGCCCGCACCGAATGTCGCCGCCCGCACCGAATGTCGCCGCCCGCACCGAATGTCGCCGCCCGCACGGGGGGCCCCGTGCCCTGTCACTCGTATATATATATAAGATAAAAGAAAAAAAAAACTAACCTAAAACTTACCTCCCAACTCCCCATGTGAAGAAGAACAACAACATCATTGACTTGTGCAACCCGCATGCATGAAATTTATATAAAAAAAGGTTGGCAGCCCATGTGAATCAATTCAAAGAAAACAAAACTATAAAAGCTGGCAGTAACTCTCACCTTAGGGCCGAGGTGCACAAAAAGGCCTAGTCTGAAAAGCCCGCGTGGGCATGGACTTGCAAAAGCCTGATTAGTCCTGGGCCCGGGCAGGCCTAGGGTCCTAAAGAGGCTCACATTTAGCATCAAAGCCTGGTCTGATCCCCGGCCCGGGCCAGGCCCAGTCTAGACCCGGGCACTAAGCTTAATAGTTTTTAAAAACGAAAAATATATATTAAGCCCCTTGTGGTGGCACCCTTCCTCGGACCGGACTTTTTTATGTTGCGAATTAGTTTGATACATGAAAGCTAATGTAGTTTTGTGCGCTTGATCATCAGCCCCTCCACCTACAAACAATTGGTTTTCAGTCATATGCATAGATTCTAACATGGTATCGAGCTAGACCCCACTCAGTAATAATCAATTGATTTTAGATCATTCAATTTCTCCTGCCATTTTCATTTCCATTCTTTTCAAATTCCCCTCCCTCAATTCCTTCAAATCAAACATAACCCAAATACGATCAAGCAACAAGAAACTACAGCAAAATAAGTGACGCATTACCACATCCGGCCAGGCATTGATCGCGCAAGCTTCGACAGTGTTCAAAAAGCATTCAGGTGCCCCATGCTGCAAAGTAAATGAAGAGGGAATAAAGCAGCATTCCTCCATACAAAAAAACAATTAAGAAAATCAAAAGCCATTGATGTGCTCCTTCTGATGCAAGGGAGGGATGATTCAGCCAATGCTCAATCAGACAAAATTTCTTCGAGATCCGGTACGCACCTGGCAGGAGATGGCGGAGTGGGATCCAATCTGAGCGTTTCCGAAGGGAACGAGGCGGAGGTCGACGATGGAGATGAGGCCGTCGGAGAGAATTCTGGAGAGGGAGTTGACGATGAAGCTGGAACAGAAGGGGCAGAGTGCCTCGTAGAAAAGAGCGAGGGAGACTTTATTATCGGATGCAGATATGGTGGGAAATGGGTGAATGAGGGTTGAAGAGAGGAGGAAGAAGACGAGGGCTCGACAAGCTGAGGCCATTTTCAGGGAAGAATGGAGTTCGGGGGAGTGAAGAGTCGTCGGAAAGTAAATGCTCTGCAGGCATGGGAACAGAGCCTTTAAAACGGTCACGACAAGTTTCATTAAGGCCGGTTTGGGAGACTTTTTACTGCTACACTTAATAAATTATTTGGATTGTCTTCCGTTGGAAAAAGCTATTGCGCAAAATTTTTTTTCTCCTTTTTTTTAAAATTCGTGGGCCTCCTACTCTTCAATCTTTTCGAAAAGCATTTCTTCATCCGGATACACAGTTGACACTGCGAAAATATTTTCCTTCTCCCGATCCAGTTCAACAGCGCGGCGGTAATCCTAGCCTTTCTTCCGATGATCCAGTTCTCCTGGCGATCCATTTTTCGCCCGGACACGTATTTTCGCATTTTTCCGCCAGGGCGTATATTTTCCGTCCTCCTTTTACAATAGCTCCTTTTCCTACACTCTTTTTGCTACCACTCCTTTTTCCACCGCCACCGCTCTCCCAAACAGGCGCTAAGAGGATTGTTAAAAAATGCACTCCAAATATCGCTATTAACACACCAATAAAAACTCTAAAAATTGTAAATGTATATTTGGATAAAATATAACGGGTCGGAGGCATATGGGTACGGACGGATACGGGGATATTTGTCACCCGTTACCAATCTAGGGTTTGTCTATATAAACTCCCTAGGGGCTACGGGGGGTGTGATTCCACTTAGATCCGCCTCCGGATACTTCGAGCAAAACCTCTCACAATCTCGAAGTTGGCCCCAAGCGGTTTTGCTCCCTCTCCCGTACGCACGTCTGGAAGAGAAGTCCTGTAACACCCGGTTTTAGTTCCTGCCGCCGCTTGATCGCCGCTCTCCTCACTCCCGAGCGCCGATTGATCGCAAGACTTCGTCCCCGATCCCGTGCGAAACCGCCAGGCGATTCCTCTCTGTTCGACGTTCCCTCTCCCGTCCTCGGTCTCTGCCGCTGCTCGGAGGATCTCTCCCGTGTGCCATCGCCGCTGTCGTGAGGGATCTCCCCTGCGAAGCCGCAGCAACAATTTTCGCCTACCCGCATGAAGACGTTGTCGGAGGGCTCGTCCGTCGTCGCTGCCTCACGTTCCTGCAGCCGCCCGGAAGAAGCTGCAACCGCCTTCGTGCCCGCGCCGCCAGGACGAAACCGTAACCGCCGCGTGCTCGTAATCGTCGGAGCGATCCGTGTTCCGCTGCGCCGTCGCCACCGTCTTCCACGGTCATCGAGTGCCTATTCACGCTACCACTAGCACTATCAGTTACCGCCTCGCGCTAGTGACTGAACCTGCTAACGCCAAGGCTACCGCCCCGTCTACCGCCGACGCTAGCGACGGAGATCCTGTTTTCCTATTTTGAGGACGGATCTCCGCCTGTCGGGCGCACAATGATGAAGGGGAACAATTTCTCGTCCCCCGTTCCGATGATCAAGTTGGAGAAGTTCACGGTGACTGAGTTCAACAACTGGAAGTTGAATACTCGGTTCGGGAAGAAGTACCTGAACGTGTTCTACACCGTTCAGTCTGATCGTGCTGGGGTCGTCGGGACTGATGACGAAGCTCAGTGAGTTGCTGATGAGGACTTCTGTCGCGACTACCTGCTGAACTGTCTGTCCTCCAGTCTGGCAAAGACCTACCTGAAGTTGAAGACAGCTAAGGAGATCTGGGACGCACTGGAGGAGCACTTCAGGCAAGAGGAGGATCTGTCCAAAACGCATTTGGTGGACAAGTTCCATTCCTTCACTTTTGACGAGGAGAGTCATTCTCCCTCAGGTATTGAAATTCGAAAATCTAGTAGATTCCTTACATAGTGAGAACATATCTTTGTCAGATAGTTTTGTTGCTGGCACAATAGTTTTTAAGTTGTCTTCCACGTGGTACAATTTCAAAACTAAAATGTACCGCAAGAAGATGGAGGTTGGTCTCAATGAACTCAAGCATTTCATACGCATTGAGGATGAGAATAGGATTTGACACGCTTTAGATGTTGTTAGCAAGCAGAAGACTGCTGCTAACATGATTTCTAACTCTAAACGCGTTCCGAACCCTAGGAAGACCAAACCCACTCCTAGTAGCTCCCAGGTTGCAGGCCCTAGTAAACACATCAAAAAGTTCAAGGGCCAGTGTTTTAACCACAACAAGTGGGGACATAGTGCATCCGATTGCAGGCTTCCTCGGAAGGAAAAGGGCAAAGCACCACAGAAAGGCAATCATGCTAATATGGTTAGCCTCACTGAGCCATCCAACTTTGTCGCCATGGTTGGAAACGAGAAGGCCAATACTGAGTGGTACCTTGACTCGGGGTGCAACGTGCCACGTCTGTAACAATTCTAATCTGATGACAAGACTCGCTGATGCGAGAGAATCGGTGACCGTTGCAAACGGTGAGACAGCAGATGATCTGAAGGTGGGGAATGCGATGTTACTGCTCTCCTCAGGTAAAACCTTAACTTTTAAAAATGTTACGTTTATTCCTTCACTAGCTGCTAACTTAGTGTCTATTAGCTTACTTTGTGATGCTGGTATGTCTTTTAATTTCTGTAGCGGTAGAGTAACACTGTCAGTTAACTCACACTATTTTGGATGTGCCTACGTCCAAAATAGGATGTACAGACTTATTATATCAAACGAAATAGTTCAACAAGTTCAAACAAACTTAGTTAGCCCTAAGACTCTACATGAGAGACTAGGACACGTCAACTATAGAAAAATGTTCCAAATTGCTAGAACTCACCAGATCACTTTAGACACTATAGAAAAAACCTGATAAATGTGAAGTGTGTGCTCAGACTAAGATCACTAGGAAACCTTTCAATGCGGTTACTAGAAGCACAATACCCTTAGAACTAATACATTCTGACATTTGTGACTTCAAAAGTTTTGTCACCACAGGAGGCAGGAAGTATTTGATCACCTTTATAGATGACAGTTCTAGGTTTTGTCACATCTATCTCCTTAAAACTAAAGATGAAGCATTTGAAAAATTATGTATTTTCAAAACCAGGGTAGAAAACCAATTAAACATGAAAATCAAGAGGTTTAGAAGTGATAGAGGAGGAGAATATATGTCCAGTGAGTTCAAATATTTCCTTGCCCAATATGGAATCACAGCAGAAACCACTGCTCCTTACTCACCCCAGTCTAATAGCATAGCTGAGCATAAAAAACGGACGTTGACAGAAATGTTAAACTTTATACTCTTGATTGCAGGCATGCCTTCCTCTTATTGGGGATAAGCAGTCTTAACTGCAAACCACATTCTAAATAAAGTTTCTCATGCTAAGTTAGAGGTTACACCCTACGAGCTTTGGTTTAAGAGACCCCCGTATTTTACTAGACTTAAGACTTGGGGTTGTATGGCCTATGTCAGGGTTCCTGACCCTAGACGATCTAAGATTGGACTTAGGACCAATACATGTGTCTATCTAGGTTGTGCTGAAGATAGTGCTGCAGATAGATTCTTAGATATTTTTAATAATATCATTATAGAATCTATGGATGCAGTGTTCTTTGAAGATAAGTTCCTCAAGGATAAGAACCTGTCTATCCCAGGTTTGTAAGTAACTATTACTGAAGAAGATCCTGGCTCAGTACCGAGCACTTCCTATTCCGTTCCCGTAGACAACTCTGGACTAGAGTCTAGGAGAACTTCTGTAAGAGAGCGAACTCCCAGAACCTTCGGTAGTGATTTTGTCACTTGCCACGTTGAAGCTGATCCATCCACCTATAAGGAAGCGATGAGATCCAGGGATTCCCTACTCTGGAAAGAAGAAATTGATTAAGAGATGAATTCTCTACTTCAGAATAACACCTGGACATTGGTTGATAAGCCAAAAAGGGCTAAAACTGTAGGGTGTAAGTGGATTCTGAAGAAGAAACTGAATCCTGATGGTAGCGTAGCTAAGTATAAAGCACGCCTGTGGCTAAAGGTTTCACACAAGTAAGCGGAGTAGATTACTTTGATGTCTACTCACACATGTGTCACTTAGCAACCATTATGGTCCTCCTTGCTATTGCGTCTATTGAGAACTTTATTGTTCATCAAATGGATGTTAAGACTGCGTTCTTGAACGGAGATCTGGCCGAAGAGATCTACATGAATCAACCTGAAGGTTTCATAGTAGAAGGTCGTGAAACGAAGGTCTGTAAATTACTTAAATCTTTATACGGACTAAAACAAGCACTTAAACTATGGCATGAGAAATTTAACTATAGTGTAAAGAACATGAGATTCATGTCGAGTCTCTCAGATAAATGTCTTTACATACGTCATAGATCAGATAAAGTCGTCATAATTTGCTTATATATAGATGATATGCTCATTCTAGGATCTGATCAATCCAAAGTGGATGACGTTAAATCAGATCTAATAAAAGAATTTACCATTAAAGACCTAGGTGTAGCTAACATTATACTAGGCATGCAAGTGAACTTTGGGAAGAATGACATCTCCCTCAGTTAAAACCACTACATCAAGTCCATGTTGGACACGTGGGGATACAGTGACAGTAGAGCTTTTGAGACACCATACGACTACACTAACCGTCTAAAGCCCAATGGAGGAGCTACGTGTAAGATCTCTTTTCTCAAAACCCGTTCGGGTGCATGAAAACTCGAACCTCTCCCGTATCGCACGATTGAGGTGGATCTTCGCCCAGAATCGCTGCCTTGCGGTGTCACCAACACCCAGGTTGGCTAACCCCGTTCAGCACCGACTCTGCCGGCTATACGATCATAAGTAAATATATGCCAAAATGAAGTACAGAAATAAAGGCATGTCCACAACCACATCATCATATAAATATATAATGAAACAGAAAGTCCAAAAAGAGAAGTACAAGCAAAGAGGGCTTAAGCCCGATACAAATCCACAATAAGTACACTCTCTCTCTCTCTCTCTACAACATGCGGAAACTACAAACTAACTATCAACCTGTCCGGTGGTAGTATACTGCAACTGCGGGTCAAGTCCATCTCTCTCATCCTGCTGCACACGGGGTAGCTCCGTCTCCTCGGACTCCTGTACGACCACATCCGACCGTTAGTCATAAAGACTAAGCCGTTTTGTCCTCGACTCCCCCCCACGACTCCTAGGCACCGAGTGAGAGGAAGAAGCGGAGGACAAACAAGGGGTAAACAAGAAGAGTGACATGACACTAACTAGCAGTACATAAATATAAACAGTAGAGCTAACAGTAACAAGGTATAAGTAAAGAGCATGTCAGTAAGTGCGGTAAATAGTAAACAAGTAGAGGCAATATAGTGAACAATAAGTAAGTAAAGGCAGTGAAGTAACATAAACTATCTACCATCACAGATTCGTACCTTAACTTATATGAACGCCCATACGACATATACGTTAAGATGTCCAGGTAACCCATCATATAAAAGAGCCCATACTAATTTATATGATGGGGTATGCAGATGTGTGTTATGCTATGCTATGTTCATGATGTGAATTATGCAGCCCTGCAATGCAACTCACCCACACGACTCTATGTGCACAGACCTTTATAGTTCCCAATTTGTTAGAAAGGAAGCCAACCTTTCGGGTACCGACCGTCGTGGCTCACGGTGGCAGCGAATCAGACACTCCACATCCTAGGCGGGTATGCTCACTACCATGCCTAGACCTCACGTACGCCTCAACGCTAAGAACACAACAGCGGAGCTCCTGCGTACTCTTGCTGGAATCCACCAGACTTTAAGGTCGGGGTGGGTTATTAGGGATTGTCCTCCAGACCGCGGTACTCAAACTTACCGGCCCTCTAAACCTCACCCTCACCTGAGTCAACGTACTACCGTCGGTGACACGACCAGCATAGTACCAAAGACTCGCCACTATTTGCATAAGTAACAGGTGTTAACAAGTCCACCCGAGCTTCCGACTCAGGGTCTAATACACAAGCTGATCCAACCCATCTCCTTCTCAAAGGAGATCCATAACAGTTTACTGACCTAATTGGGCTACTCTTGCCTACAATATAGTTAGCGTTATATTTAGGGTGAATCTTGGACTTCTCGCGGTGTACCCCGTAAAGGGGTTCCCAACGGTACTACGGATTCAATGGGCTCAACCCCACCATCCTCCTCAAGACAATTACTTTAGTTGGTGATTAACATTTGGTTCACCCCTCATTATTTCATATACTTAAAGTGACTTAGCTCAACACCCGTCTCACCCAATTGGGTTGGACGTACCTCCATACACTGACCCTAGCACAAACTCACTGCTAACCCTAGGTTTGACCCTCCTTGAATCATTGTGAGTTATCACTCAAATACTGAATGGATATAAGATATAAACACTACTTAGGGGTCTGAATAGTCTAAAATTCAAAATTCTGTTTTTACTAATCGCAGACCACTAAGTTGAACTAACCTCAAACCTCATAAGGGAATCCTTCTAAAAACTCATCACCAAGGTCTGGTATTATTATCCTAGGCTCCCAATATAACTTCTAACCACTACTTAGGGGTCTGAATTGTCTAAAATTCAAAATTATGTTTTTACTAATCGCAGACCACTAAGTTGAACTAACCTCAAACCTCATAAGGGAATCTTTCTAAAAACTCATCACCAAGGTCTGGTATAATTATCCTAGGCTCCCACTGACCTTAATAAGGTATGTTACAATTTCCATAATTTTCCATATTAATTTGGTATTTATTATCATTTAAAGTAGTTAAGGCCTTAAGTCAAATTACACATGATCTATCCTCAAAATGCTTCTACATGCTACATGAAAATTATCAGTAAGGTAATATCCCATAAAAAGGTGGTTCACTGAGTTCAATGACCCTAGGATGTCATTTAGCCTACAAAATCATCATAATTGTCTAATTACCAAAATGCCACTATAATTAGTAAAAATAGTATTTCACATCTGAAAATTCTACAAAAATTACCAAGTGTCCAGATGGGGATCTAGAGTCCTCTGCCAAAGTATTGTGTCATTACCATATGATTTGACTTTTTAAAAAGATTTAACTTCCAAATGTTGTAAAATACCAATTTCTACATGATGTGCAAGAAATACAAATCTTCAAGCTTCCAAACAATTATCATGGGCATGTATCAACATAATATGGCAGATAGCAAAGTTTCATAATCTTGCCCCATGATTTGACATCTTAAAAAGATTTAATACCCAAGTGTTGTAAATTCCAATTTCTACGGGAGGTACATGAAATACAAATCTACAAGCTTCCAAACAATTATCATGGGCATATGACAACATAAAATGACAGATATCCAAGTATCATAATTTTACCCAATGATTTGACATTTTTCATAATTAAATTCTTCTAAGCTAGTAAGCACTAAAAAAATCCTACACAAGGTATAATGCTTCAATAAATAATAACAAAATTACTATTGTCCATTTTTATACCTATTCAGACACTGACAAAGTTTCAAAGCCATACAAGGTCATATGACCATGCATTTTATTTACTTAAGGAAAAAGTGGCAATCTCATTTATTTGGAGAAAATACCTAAATGACACTAAAAATTCCCATTAAATTACCTAAGCCATTTTATGCTCCTAGAGTCAAGTCTACCAAGTTCTGAGCCAAGACAAGGACATTTGGTCCTAAGTCCTTCACATGCCACAAAATTGCAACCTTAAGGGTTTACCCTTAGGGTTTTAGGACACACCACCCTAATGGCTCCAAAGGCTCCATTAGGGTGTGTCACATGCATTTGTATATCAATACCTACATAATCATCAAGGTGGAGGAGGCTAACTCACTCAACTCCTCAAAATGGCCTAAGCCCTAATTTGACCCTTAAAGGCCCTCCTTACGGTTTCCCATTTTCCATAGCAAATCAACTCCAAATGGAGTGAAAATTTAGGCAGACACTACACATGTACTAAAGAGCATGCCACCAAAGTTTGGTGTCATTAGGACATCATATGCTCCAAAAATCAACATTCCTTATAAACTCTAATTACCACAAAAACCCTAGGTAAAAGTGCCCATCAAGGGCTGTCCTTTGGGCAGGGGGTGCCCCTTGGGTATACCTACCCATGGTTAAAAGCTCAACTTCAAAGCTTGAGGGGTTTGGGCTAGGTAATTATTGTTGGATCTTACGGCGCCCTTAGAGGGGGGGGGGGGGGGTGAATAAGGGAATAAAAATTCTTTTTATAATTTTAAGAAAATTACTAAATTGTTTTATAATATGCGAAGGTAAAATAACAATTTAGCTAAATGAATAGAAAATTATGATTTGCAATTTTTAGAAATAAGTACTAAATTGTTTTATGATGAAAGAGATTGAAATAAACAATTTAGATTTAGAATTGAAAACTTAGAAAACAATATAATAGAGATTACGCCAAGTGATAGAAATCAAGTAAACACAAAAGAGACATGATTATATGATATGAAAAAGTGTTTACATAAATTTGATTTCTATATCGCTAGAAATCGGATGCGTACAAATGTAAATTTCTTTTCCTTTTCAATACCGACTTGTATCCCCACAAACCGGTTGGCTTTAGCCAATCCTTCCCCGGATATGGCCTCAAGCCGCTCTAGCCAATCCTTCCCCGAATATGGCCTCGAGCACCCCTAGATCTAATCACCTAGAACTAGTCGCCAACTCACGCGGCGAATTCCTCCTAAGCCGCACAAGGACCTAGTCGCCAACACAAGGCGAATTCTCTAAACCGTTACAAAAAAATATGGAATGGAAATAATGAAAAACAATAATAAAACTCCCTATATGAGATCTCTGGAGTCGAGGATGAAGGATCGATGTAGCATAAGCGAGGTAGAAGCGATCGTCCCTCGGATGTAGCGTGACGTAGTCCTCCTCCAGAATTCTCCTTAAGCTTTTTGTGGGAGATTCATCTTCGGCAGCATAACAGCACTGGAAATGTGGCACAAGCAACCTCTCTGGGATGGATGATCAAAATGATCGAAGTTGGCTTCAATTTATAGACCTTGGAGCTAGCGCCTGCGGTATCGTTCGTGTGGAGCGGTTGCGAAACCGTCGGAGGCGTGGCGCTGTGCACAAACTTGAGATAGCGCTGGCGGTAGCGCTCGTGTGGAACGGTTGTGAAACTGTCGGCGGCGTGGCGATCTGCATGAGCTCAAGCTAGCGTCTGGCGTTAGCGTTAGCGCTGGCGGTAGCGCTAAGGAACCGCTGAGACGAGGCTAACCGCTGAGACGGAAGCTGAGATGAAACCGCTGAGACGGAACCAACTGAGCTAGCGCCTGGCGTTAGCGATAGCGCTGGCGGTAGCGCTAAGGAACTGCTGCTTTCAAAAATTGTTTCCATGCTGCCTTCTACCTGTGGAGTATTGCACCTATAGTTCCTACACACTATAAACACACTACAAGCAATATCAAATACAATATGGGATTTGTTATTCTCAAACAAAGGGATGTGACACACATGTCCAACAATCTCCACCTTTTGATAATAACAAATCCTCTAAGCAAGAAATCAACAATAATGTTTATAGATAAGATAAGCAAGATAAAAGTGCAACTATAGTAAATGATATGCATGATAATGTGCATTCTCCCCTATCTTAATGCTCCCCCTACATAAATGCAATTTATGTGTTACTCCCCCTAAATGATAGATTTCATGAATTTATGTGTTACTCCCCTTATTTATCTATATTTCTCCTATATATATTTCTTCAATTAATCTCCCCCTTTTGGTATTATCAAAAGAAGGTGGGGTGAGGGTAGTAAGGAGGCCTTTTTTAGGCTAGTTATAAATCATGATCGAGCTTTTGTAATATATGAAATGATAAAGAGTTTAAGCATAACATATATAAGAGATTTCAAATATAAAGATAAGAGTTGCAAGCAAGCGGAAGATTATAATAAACATCTTTTTGTAGGCATGAAAAGCATAAGTAAAAATATGAGTTTTAGTTTAAAATTGAAAGATGTTTTAACCTTTTTGAAATCTCAAAGTTTTTCATAAAAATAACAAGCATGAAATGAACATATCAAAGAGAGATTATACTACAATGTTAGTTAATTCTAAGTTCAAGAAATACCAAAACATTGTAGAGATCATGCTAGGTTATCTAGTGCATTTTTTAATATAAAGAGTAGTGTAGATAAAGCATTAGAATCCAATACTCATGAGAAGAAGTGTTATGAAAGATAATGATGTGCACATAAGTGTATTTTGGGCAATGTTAACAATTGATTTAAATCATCAAAATACAAGACATATGTAAAGTAAAGTGCACAATAAAACACAAGTAAATTACTTTCACACACTTTTAATGCACATAATTTTTTTAACAAAGTGGTATAATAACTAAGGTTTGCACAAGACACTTTACTATTCTTTCCAAGGTGCTCAACCTCACAGTGCTTATGAAGACTTATCAGGAGGTTCAAGTAGTGCTTGGTGGAGTTATATTCGTCTACATATATAATTTTTTTGTTCATATTTGTGAGACAACATTCTCCGAATACACTTGTTTTGCAAACCCATTTTTTTAACCTTAACCACTTTTCTAAATTTCATAAGTGCAATTCAAATGTAGTGTAGGCAATAAACTTATGCAAGTTTTAATTCATTGTACAAATACAATACACAAGCAAGCATTTTTAGATTTTAAACACACATGTTGATTACCAAAAATAAGTGAGTGAAATGTATCATTATCAATCATAAAACATTTACTCATACTTAGAGGCATGCTAAGCTTGGTTCTACACATTTTGCAATACAATTGATGCACTTTAAATAGATATATCAAAGCATGATAAACAAAACAATGTTCATAGTAATTTGAAAGAATATGTTTTAACATTGTAAATAATTCTAAATAATAGAAATCATACATGCTTGATATTGGCAATAAAGATCATACAGTTTTTTTTTGTTTTGAATATGATAAGCATGATGAATTCCTTGAAACATAAATTTGAAATCCGTCTGTCCGTCATTAGTCGAGACTTAACGTGAACATTCGACGAATTGACTTAGCCATCGTCGAGACTTCACGTGAACATTCGACGAATTGACTTAGCCATTGAAAAATACTGACCAAAGCTTGAAAACTGTCTTCTGTTTTTATTCGTCAGAATTTGTCGAGAGTTCTCGAGAACATTCGACGAATTGACTTAGCCGCACAAGTTCCTTCACAAGTCTGCCTTTTTGACTTCTGTCTGCGTTCATCGATATTCGTCGGGAGTTCATGAGAACATTCGACGAATAGACTTAGCCGCAGAAATTTCTTCTTTAAACTAGAAATTTGGCTTCTGTCTGGATTCGTCGAGATTCATCGGAACTTCACGAGACATCTCGACGAATTGACTTAGCAAAAATTTCTTTTCTTCTGAAAACCTGCTCCACTCCTCAAGTTTTTTTTTTGAATTTTTTTTAATAAAAAATAGAAAAATCACACAAACATATTTTTGTATTTTTGAATTTTGAATTTTTGTAGTTGATTTTTCATAATATGAATAAAACACAAATAACAAAAAATATTTTTGTATTTTTGAATTTTGAACTTTTGTAGTTGATTTTTCATAATATAAATAAAATGAAAATAATAAATGTCAGAAATTCAAAAACAAATTAGTATATATAAACTAACATATTTTTAAGGATATTTAGAAATTTTAAAAATCAGAAAATTCACAAACCCACGCTAGCGCCGGCGCTAGTGATAGCGCGACAAACAGTGCGTGATTTTTTGAGAATTTTAAATTTTTGATTTTTGATATTTATTAAGTGTCCTTAGAGTAGTTCCATGCTGAAATTTCAGAATTTTTTGGAGATCTCTAGGTAGATCAAATTTGCATGAAACTTTGGCTTTTTCAAAATCTTGTGTTTTTCAAAAACATTTAATCATGAAAAGATAAATTATGAAGACACAAGAGGACATTTTTTATTAAACAACCCAAAATATGCATGATTTAAGTAATAAATGAATAAAAATGTTCATGCAGTGAGTAATATAAGTATGTCCTAAGATTAAAGACTACCCCGACTAAATGTCTACACCCTAGCCCCGTACTAAGTGACGGATGGGCATGAGGAGTTGCACGTATGCCGTAGGTTGGGGTGTTAGTCCCATATGCACACACTAGAGAACACTCAACCTAGCACTCTTTCCCCCCAGTGCCTCGCAAGGCCCCACTGGAACCCTCCCCGGTTAAGGACAAGACATGACTTAGAGGTTAGGTCTCTAATGCATACAACCCTACGCCCCGCTATTGTGAGATATGAAGTCAAAGGTGAATAATCTTTGGACAACCTAAGCTTTTTAAACTATGGGTTGATTTATAAACTATGGGTTTTGTTTAATGTGATGAGTTATAAAGCCACGTAGTTTTTCTACTTTTATGAGATGACGATATGTGATAACTAGCACAATTACTAATATTCAATAAGTGATAAAGCTAGTATGATGAGTTTTGGGTTTAATGTCATGTCATAAGATTAATATTAATATTGCATGTATTCCAAAATAGAATTTTAAATTATAGATCTAGAATAGAGTGATGATTAAGTTTGATGTATTTTTATTATTCTTAGGTTGGTTCTAGAATCTATATATATGTGAGATACATGCAATCAATATCAAAGCATATCCATACACCAACTAATGTAAAGAAAGCAATATTCATATTTTTATCATAAGATTCATAATTCTTATTATTGATTTGAGATATTTTTTGATAGAACATGAATTATGATTTATGATTATAGAGAATTTTGCATAGAATATATGTTAGATCATCATGATGTATGTGATTTCTATTCTTTCTAGACTTATGACAATATGATTTGGTGATTTTTCTTTTGAATAAGCATGTTTGATTTTTAAGTCTAGAAAATGATGATCATGTAATCATATTAAAGACAAAAATCACATATATAATGTTTTGAAATTTATAATAAAATTTGCATTCAATAATTGAATCTATTGATCTTTGATTTTGCATGATAAGATATGATTTATGATACAATATTCACATATATTCTAATGATTAATCCATAACCTATGTGTTTGTTGGAATTTTAGTATTCTATATAATTTCAAATCACATAGTTATCATGATATTTTAATAACATTGCAAATGTTTTATCTAGCATATAAATTTAAGCATAAACTAAGAAGTAATGCTAGAATGATGAGTTTGAGTGCAAAGTTATTATATATGATTTAATGGAGATAATGTTGCATGTAATATGAGAAGTTTTCAAATTAATTTTCTTTAGACCTAGAATGAAATGATTAATCTTTTGATTTGATCTTAATGATGCAAGATGATTCTAAAGTCTAAATTACATGCAAACATTGGTGACACACATCACACACATAATATCTAAATTAATATATGAAACAATTATACTAAGGATAGCATGTGATGAAAAATCCATAAACACAGAAATTTCCAAATCAAGCAAACTAGGATAGCTTTTATAACAGAGTTGAAATTTGGCAAGTTGACAGCACCAAAAGAACTCAAATGAGCAAGCCTAATTTGCTGTTGGATGGAGATTTTTGTGCTCTTTCGAAAATATATTAAACGCGAAAATCAGCCGAGCGGATCAAAAGATATGGATGTTTGAAGTTTTGATCGTAAACTCGCATTTTTGAAAGATTAAACATGCGTTTAGATGAATGTTTTCAATTTTTTAGATAATATTTTTCATTATAAGGGCTATCATATGTAGCAAACAAAAATAGAAAAGAATAAATAAAAAAATGTTGCACATTTTAATTTTTAGCTTAAGCCCTTTAATAAACCATTTAAATCCATTCATTAAAATAATTTCAATAGTCTTGATAATAATTTCAATATTCAATTTCTAATGATAATTCAAGACAAATGAGGGTAAAGGATTTAAAAGGATAAAGAACAATCAAAGATGAGAGATAGATCACTTTGA